>CM060471.1:15437847-16037847 GCA_030544235.1 Lepturacanthus savala | reverse complement strand
AGCGGAGGGAAAATTCGGACAGAACAACTCCTCTGTCAAAACACGAGTTAATATTAATATAAAGGTTATATAGCAGAGAAAGAGAAATTTACAGACATGCAACTATTAGGCGATTGACAAAAAATCCATTGGAACCATATCACAATATTGGTTAATTGTTAATTTTGTAATCAGCAGAATAATCTATAATGAAAATCAGTCTATAATAATAGATTATAAAACATCAGAAATGAATTATAGATGATCATAATTACCCAGGATCTAGATTTGCTGATTGCTTGTTATCTCTGACCAAAAGGAATTTGTTTACTGTCATTAACACACATAAAAGCAGAAAATCCTCATATGAGATTCATCAAATGCCAATTAATATTCTGTTAAGTGACCAATAACTTCAAATGTACAGTAATCTGTAACCTATAGTAACCAGATGCATCATGTATATGCAGTCCTGTGTTAGGCCTACAATGGGTGTAAATGTAAAATAAAAAAAACAAATATTGCAAATATGATAATGAAACCAGTCATTTAAAATATAATATCTAAATATCCAAATCTATTCAAGAGTCCAAGTTAATTTATTTAATTTACTTGTTTTATTTGCCCACTGAATACAAGGCTAGAACTTTGTCAACAATCTTGCTGTTTATTTTTCTGTCAATATATAATTATTTATGAAAATTTGATTAATTAACAAATTGTTTCTGCACCAATGTAAATTATTGGTAACTGACCTTGATGACAGTTTCAGAATCCATAAAAAGCTGAAATGATTGCTTTTTGGATAATTAAATGAAAAAAATAATAGCAACATGAAAATATCATCTACAACTCTGGGAAATTCAATGCAGAATTTTTACTTTTTTATATGAAATATATAAAAATGGTGATTAGTTGCAGCCCTACAGTGTATGTATACGTGTGTGTGTGTTTCCTTGTGTAACGCTCTTGTGTTTGTGTGCAAATATTGCTGAGAGGAGGAGAGCCGGAGCTGTTTGTAAGCATAAAGCTGTTTAACTACAGATCAACATTCCAGCTCTGATCACTCTTATTCCCTGTTCTGTCTGCACAACCGGCTCACACCAGCAAGCTGCCTGTGTGACAAAGTAACAAAACACCATTCAGAGCAGTTCAGGCTTATGCAACTGACAGAACAAAAAAAAAAATAAAATTTCCTGCTTTATCTCATTACTGAATTTGGAGAAGTGTGTCCTGTGTTTGCAGCTCGTTGGGGGGGCCCTAAAGTTCAACACATGACCTGACAGCAAACAGAAAATGAGAAGATAAAAGAGTCGCAGTAGCTTGTGAAAGTGCTACCGGGCGAAATGAAAGCCCAGAAAGTACATGTGAAGGCACTACTAACCACAGCTTTAGACTGAGGTGAACATCAGTGTGTTTAAACGTGCACGCCGACAGCCAAGACATAAGGAGCAGGGAGAGGTGTAAACAGGAAGCTGACTAAATCACATGTCTGACTGCTAGACAGAGAGAGGGAGACGGAAAAATAATAACCAGAGCGAGAGATATAGGGACAGAGGAAAAGGTGATGAACTAAGAAAGAAAATTAGTTTCACTTTCTATTTTCTCTGCCCTCTTTTTATGCCTTTCAGCTCCCGAACTGTGACTTCTCACAAAAAAACAAGCGACTCTAAACAACAGAAAACTCTTATCTGATTTGGCAATGGAGAATCGTGCATTAGAGCGAAATAAAGAAAAGTTATTTTGAGCGAGTTGGTACAAAAACTGGGCCACCATTATCTTTCAGTGAGGCTATTTTTCAGTGTGTGTGTGTGTGTGTGTGTGTATCCACCCACCAGCTGAAACTCTCGGCGGCGGTCGTAGGCATTCTGTATACCCGAGTCCAGCCACAGGGCTTTGATGGCGGGGAGGTACTGCAGGAAGACGGACGTCTCCAGGTTCCCGCTGACCATCTTGGCTGAGCGGGTGTCAAACGCCATCAGATTCTCCCCATACTGCTGGTTGCCCGGGTCGCCCCAAGGGATGTGCAGCTTCTCCCGGGCGTCCACCAACACGCGTATACCTGGCGAAGAGAGAGGCCGACTGGTCGTGAAACGAAACCCAACGTGGAGGACAGACTCCACCAGAGCGGGTGAACGGCAAGAAAAAAATAACACAACCTGTTTCGTCTTGACTGATGCAGCAGGATATAAAAAGGGATGTGACTGTAAGGTGAAAGTCACCGATATAAACTCCTGTCTGACAAATGCTAGAAGAAGAATGACTGAAAAACTGCTATACTTTCCAATGCAAATAACACTGACTGTCCTCATAAACATGCACAAAGAGGTAGATGCAGCAAAATCTTGCAAACGGTGATGACAGAATGAGGGATGTTCAGTTTATTATCACAGAGCACTAAAAAAAGCCAGAACTTACTCCCATTCAACAAGCTTGAATCAGATTTAGAAATTCAGAAGTATTATTCATTAAAGGAAAATGACAAAACAAACAATGGATTAGTTAATAGTTAGCTAGTTAGCTATATAATAATAGCTATTTTGTAATTTATTAATCGACTAATCGGTGCAGCTCTAAATAAGACAAATATGTCTGTGAAGCACATATTACATTTATCTGACTGTTAGAGAGTTATTGATTACATTTGTAGGTCATTTTGTGAATCTGTCTACTCTGTCTACTGTATTTTCTGGGGACTATCTGTACTTTAATTGAGTTTTCAGTATTGTTTACACAAGTGTGATTTGAAAACCTGAAGTGCACAAATCGGTGAGAATAAACCTCATGATTCTCAAAATTGTCACTGATTGTTTTTCTACCAACAGTGTTTTATTGTATCTTTACATTCAATACTTAAGTAATATCAGAAAATCACTTTTGATGGCTAAATACAATACATATAGGAGGTTATTTTCGCTGTAGTTTTACTATAGCACGTAGAGGCAGCCAGGAACACCTTACAGCAGAATGCAGGAGGTTTACCCTCCATTAGCTACATCCCTGTGTTAGTTGTTGAGCAACAACAAAACTTGCCTGTGGCTATTTCAAACTACTGGCTTGTATATGGCTTTTGCAAAACTTAAACACGCCAACCGTATTATGTCTAATGTTATCCAGCTACCTCCTCCGGCAGTGCTTTTAATGAGAATAAGTAAGTATGGGTGTGCCGACAGCAGATGTAGACTGTTTATGTCCTCTCCGCCATCTAAACAGATGTGGAAACTTTCCCATCCATTTTAAGCGCTCTCTGCGGCCTTTCTGTCGCCGGGTTTTCCCTTTCGCGGTGTCCCCGCGAGGTTTACCTTTGATAACGTTGGTGTAGATCGTGGCTCTGAAGTCCTCTCGGGCTTGGTGGTCGAAGTCCTGGCCGTGGATGATCCGCATTTGTTTGAGGAAAGTCGACTTGCCGCTCTCGCCCGCGCCGAGCAGTAGGATCTTCACCAGCCGCTTCACGTACGTTTTGTCCCGGGAGATGCATCTGTCGATCTCCTTGGACTTCCTCAGCTGCTCTACCTCGCCGTTGTTCAGTAGGCAGACGGGCAGGCAAACTTTTAACACGGACCTGGTCGGCAGGAAATCCGCCATGTTCGCACAAACTTCATCGATGCTAATTTGATGCGCGGTCGCGGGGCGCAGGCACGAGACCAAGCCCCTTCCCTAAACTCAGGAAGTAGCGTTGACTTACTGTCTACATCAAGCTGCTCACTGTGTTTAAAGTTGTTGACTTACGCAAACATTACAGCTTACCCTTAGTTACATATATCTCGATAAATACTCACGTATACGTCGAATATATGATTTGAAGTAGGAAACAACGTGAACTGTCAACGGTCGTAAGGACGTAATTACACATTTATAACAGCTGAGGTTATACAGCGCGTTTAAGTGCATATAAACACTGTGTGGAGGTTATCTGGCAAAATAATCTACACATTGAAACCGAATTAATCTTGTAAAATAAATGGGAAGACCAGGTGAACCTCACTGATGATATTATAGATATATCTATACATTATATGCTGTTGAATACATATGGACGGTACTATGTCGTCCTCTGCTGGATCGTTTTGGTAACTGCGCCACGAGCGTTGCCAGTTAGAAAATCCCGCGCTCTGATTGGTCGATTCCCCTCTCGCTTTAGGTATGTCGCCTTTACTGCCTGTTGGGAATTTGAGAACTTGTAACGCACTTGTAAACTTCGTTAGGCCTTAAACAGGCAACGTGCTCCAGGAGATACACACTCCAGGTTTAATAACCTGTAGTGGGTCTACCTGGAGGTCCCCACAAATCCAGTTGGCATTTATCAAAGTGTCTCCTTTTTATGAGATTGTTTTGCTATGAGATAAATAAAACCACCTTTAGAAGTATGATGTCTAAGGTAAATGACAAAAAATACCACGTCTATTTTATCTTCATCAAAATAAACATTAATATGTTAATAATCTGGGCTATGTTTATACCTCAATGGGGCAACGTATCCTGGGAGATACAACTCATAAAAGGCCAAATACTGAAAACATATAGAATTATTTTTTTTATTTTTTTCCATAATGTTCTGTTCTGCATATTTCCGTTACATACCAGGTGTGTTGATATCAGATTCGCTATAATATCAATTTGAACGCGAACAATGAAGATGTAACAAGACGTTTTACAATTTCCGACCTTCCGAGAGGGCACTCGTGAGCACTTGAACGCAGCACCGGTATCGCTCATTGCACTTCCTCTCCAGCATCCACACAAACGACACACGCAGGGCTCGCAGGCGACAGTTGCATTGACTGTGCGCGTGAGAGTGTGGTTGTGTGTGAGGGGAGCGAGAAGCACCTGGCACCATGACAATTAGAAGCGCCATCCGGGATCATGGACAGAGGTATCGACCACGGATGGCATGTCTCAAAAAGGTAGGCTTTCCCCTTTACATCAGCAGCGAGCAGAAAGAGGCTGTATACAGTAGACAATACCTGCAGACGCACCTGGCTGAGCTGTGTAGATTCTCTCAACGCAGGGCTTGTGCTGTAATCACATTTATCACATTTGCTTTTTATAAACTACACGAGCTTCTAAAACAATCTGTATTGTCTACATACCCTCAGGAATATGCCCCCTGATGCTTTTGCACTGTACATTTCTTTAGACATGTTTGCTAAGCATGTACCATTTGAATTACAATATGCTTTAAAGAAATGCAACACAACCTGCATCGCTTCAATTATGCACTCAAAAAACAAATCTGAATTTTAATCACCTGATTAATTACAATCAGTGAAAACAACACATCCCATAAGTACCAAGCAGAGTGACAAGACATCAAAATGCTGCAAATTAAATGTTATCTTGGTTTCAATCTGTCATACTAAATGTTAGACTGTGTTTTGTTGCAACCTTTTCACAGTGATAAGGTCATTCAGTTTAATAAGCATTAAGCCTGGATCAGTATCAGTGCTTCCATCTACACTGACGAGCCCCTGGAAAGAAGTTAATCCAGACGCTGTGTATTGGAAAACAACCCAGCTCCATCCCACGGCCAGAGCAGCGTTCGATTCACCGTGTTACATTTGTTAATGTCAGGAGCTGGGATATAGTAACTCTTATTTAGGCTAATAGAAAAATTGTGGAGGAAGGTAATTAAGAAAGAATCTCTTTCAGCTTTTCACAATGCGCTGCTCTCCTGGGGAAGGATGACAGAGTTCCAGGAGAACTTTGCATTTTGGTCCATGAAAGCCTGCTTTGGTCCAGCTCAGCTTGGAGTTTATAGCCTCTCCAGGATGACTTCAAAGCACAAAGCCACTTCAAACAGTCTCAGGAGTCACACACACACACACACACACACACACACACACTGAATTAATAACCGGCACTATTCCTTGCTTCACAGTACACACCTGGGCCGTGGGAGCTGTGAGATCAGATGATGCAATAACCATTTAGGGCAGCGACTCCCTGCAAAAAACAAAACAAAATGAAAACTCCCACACAAGCCAAACAAAAGCAATTAGATCAGGCACCGTGCAGCATTGTGGTTCAGATTTTTTGTCATTTTTTTGACTAAGAAAACTGAACCAGAGTGTTAGAAGAGTCGGTTAATCAATAAATCATATTTGTGTCCCTGGAATTATAGATAATGTGTTTTGATATTGAGCTTCAATATTAAGAGTTCTCAAATCAATTAGAGGCAATTAGATGCATTATTTTTCATTAATCCATCTCAGTGTGTCTCATAAAAGCTATGCCCCAAAACCTGTTGTCAAAGCAACCCGTTGGCATGGTGACCTCTGCCCCCTCACCCTCATACAATCAGTTGTCATGGAAACCACTTCTCACCCCCTCCTTTTTTTTATGTTCCTTTGCAGGCAGAGAAGGTGGTGCTGGAGATGCAGGATCCTAAGTCAGGAGTTAAGTCACAGCCTCAGCGGCTGGTCATCACAACAATACCACACGCCATCACCGGTGAGGAGGACGCACACACACACACACACACACACATGCAAACACTGATGAAAGCACGTACAGTACACACTTGAAGTTATTCAGCAGCTGGTTGAGTGATTGTGTCTCACTGGAGGATACCAGAGCTCGAGGCTCAAACTCGAGAGCCACAGATTTCATCTCCATGACAACCCCCGCGGTCTCAGAGTCAGAGAGGGAAAAAAGTAGGAGATGAAGGAGGAGGAGGAGGAGGATGGAGCGGGTGAGAGGAAAAGAGCAAGTAACAGAAAAACAGACATAGAGCGAGGTGGGTGGAAGAGGAGGAAGAGAGGGAACCCAGAGGTCTACATCAGGCTGGTTAAAATAGCTGAATCAATGAAACTGAGCAAACAGGCCTCCTCTTTATCTTTATTCATTATTCCCTTTCCTCTGCTCTTTTCTCATTTCCTTTCTAATTATTTCATCATGTTTCCTTTATCTTTCTTTACTTTCCTCTTCTCCCCTTTTACTCCTTCCCTCCTTTTCATACCCTTAACATCTTTTATTTATCTTCCGTTACTTCTCTCCTTTTCCGTTTCTTACCGTCATGTTTCTTCAGATTCCTCACCTCTTCCTTCTCTCTTCTCCTCCTTTCTTTTTCTTACCTTCAACTTCCATTACTTTCCTTTTCCCACCTCACTCCCTCTTTCTCTTTCCTTGCATCTATCTCTCCTCTCCTCGTTTTGTTTTCGGCTGCGCTTCCTCCACAAATTCCCTGTCATCGTCCTCCTCCTCCTCCCCCTCCATCTGTCTCCTCACATTAGCTGAAGAGGCTCAGAGCCCATTGAAATAGTCAGTAGTGGTATATCAGAGAGGGGTCTGGCATTTAGAGGCACACACACAACATTTTTGATCACTTTCAGGGCTGCTTTTGACTAATTTTTTTTTACATCATTGTCACAACATTTACATCTTTTCTCTGCAGGTGAAGACATAGTTGCCTGGTTAGCAAACAGATTCCAAGTAGACACTGAAGGTGAGAAATGGCTGCTGTTATGTACAAGAGTTTTAAAGTCATGCACAATTGCCCAAATTGAGTGAACTCTCTGCTCCTGTGGTCAGAGGCGAAGAGTTTTGGCTCCATGCTGCTGGCGTTGGGATACATCTACCCTCTACAAGACCACAAACGCCTAGTGATCAAACCAGATGCATCCCTCTATCGATTCCAGGTAAACAAACCATTTCACAATTGGCATGGTTTCTTAAGGGAGGATGTACCTTTTAAAAATGAATAGGGTATCATTTTACCCACCATTATGTTTTATTTTTCACATGCAGACGTGAATCCGGTGGTAGTTTTAGTAAGATATCATTTTCTGTATTTCTGAAAAGCACTTTTGATATCTGTTAAATAGGCTCTGTAATTAAACTGACTTGACTACAGCCGGCAGATATGATGATATCAACCGTGAGACAACAGAAATTGTTTATCTCTCCATGACAGCCTTCATGGCAGCGTTGCAAATCAGTGAGCAGGAACAGTCCATGATATAATATTGGATTTCAGGATCTTTTTCAGTCATCGTGATGCTGCACCTTCGGTTCCGTATTTCATCCGGCGAAATAGGCGAAACACTTTTGTCTAAGAATGGAGTCAGTTAGAGCTGTGCTAACTTTTATTGTCTGTTTTGAAAAACTGATCATGGCTTACCGATGGAAATGCGCATTCAAAAAAGAAGAATTGAGGGGCTTGAACATGAAAATGTTTGCTTGGAAAATGATTTAAAAAGTTAATCGAACATAAGAATCATGTCTTTTGTTTAACAAGTTGATATTTGTTCATCCAACTGATAAATCACACGCAGTTGTCAAAAAAGATGAAGATGAGGAACTGTGGTCTAGATATAGTTTGCAGGGTCCCTCAAGGGTCAGTATTGGGTCCAGAACTGTTTATTCTCTAAACAAATGACACATACAAGGTGTCCAGCTTGTTGAAATTAGTACTATTTGCGGATGACACTAATATATTTTGTTCAGGGGACGAAAGATGGGAAATGGACATGGCACGGACACACAAGGGATCTATTAACTGCCTGTCTTTAAAAAAAAGTAAAATGTAATTTGTGACATGTACATGACATGAAAAGAAAATGTATAATAATGTGGAAAATGCCACTGCCACCCTTTCAAGCCATGTTTGATGTGTATTGAGACTATAATGACGCGTGATGTGAACTGATGAATTGACATGCCCGAAACAAACAAACAAACAAATAAATAAAGAATTTACCATCAGAGGAGGAAGAAGGCAGAAGCAAACAGATCAGCATCTTGTCAACTTAAATTGATCTGGTCCTGGTTTCCAGAGCAATGATCAATTGAATCGATTTTGGTTCTGGTTTGTAACAAACAAATGCAACTCACAAAAAAACATATATAATAATTCAGTTTGTGTCATTTGTCCTTTCCAGACACCGTATTTCTGGCCTGCACAGCAGTGGCCTGTGGAGGACACAGATTACGGTGAGTTTTACTGCAGTTGTGCACGTTTTCACATCCAGTCCTCTTCCAAACAACCCGTGACCTTTTTTCCTCTCATCTCTGAAGCAATCTACTTGGCGAAAAGAAACATACGTAAGAAAGGAATCCTGGAGCTGCACGAACAGGTGAGAGCGAGTCTGTGAAATTACACAAGTGTAATCTATTTTGTCGGCTGACGTTTACCGGAGGTGTTATTTTTCTGTCCTCAGGAGCAGTATAACCGTCTCCACAAGTGGATGAATCATAAGTGGGATTTCATAGTGATGCAAGCGAAAGAGCAGTACAGGTAGCTGCGGAAGAGACTCAGTGGTGTCACTCAATTTTTTAAAATCAAGACGATGTTACGATTCTGTGTGTGATTCATAGGGCTGCAAAGGAAAGGAAGAAGCCGGATCGTGTGGTGTTTGACTGCCAGGAGAGAGCCTACTGGGTGGTTCACAGACCTCCGGTGCGCGCACACACACACACACACACACACACACACACACACACACACACACACACACACAGATGGTTATCAGACTTTTACTGTGAGTGCAGGATACAGCTTCATGTATCAGTGGATTGCCAGCAAACAGCCGAGTCTGGAAATAAATTGCACTGCACCGCTATGCTTCCCAGGGTATCTCATTATCGCCACCCATGATACCTCATTACCGTTACATGTCCAGTCAGAGGAAAAGGGCATGACTGATTAATATTTCACACTGCGTAGGAGAATGCAGTGCTGTGATTTGCACCTCTTGCATCATGAGTCTGTATTTCACCTGGTGTCGTGAGGCTGGGGGGGGGGGGGTTGTTTGGGAATAACTGCAAAACTAAGCTGAAACGATAATAGGAATAATAACGATGGCTGTTGAAACGCATAAAAACACAGCTTTTGCGGACGTGTGCTGAGGCGTGGGGGTTCATCTATATGTGCTTTAGAACACAACCGCTGACAGAATTCAAAAACATCATTTTCTTTCATTCATTTTACCGACTGATCCTTCTCCTCCTTCATTGTCTCGTCCTCGCTTGCGTGAAAGGGGTTGAGGAGGGGCCAAATTTGAACACGGCTTTTACAAACAGTCAGTCAGTCATTTTCTATACCTGCTTATTCCTCATTAGGGTCGCAGGGGTCTGCTGGAGCCAATCCCAGCGCGTTACGGCGAGAGGAAGGGATACACCCCAGATGGTCGCCAGCCAATCGTGGGGCACACACACCATTCACTCACACACAATGCATGCAATTTAGAGTCACCAATTAACCTCAGCATGTTTTTGGACTGGAGTACCCGGAGTACCTGGTGAAAACCCATGCAGACACGGGGAGAACATGCAAACTTCTGACCCAAGGAGGTCTTGAACCTGAGACCTGCTTGCTGTGAGGCAACAGCGCTAACCCCTGCGCCACCGTGTCGCCCCTTTTACAAACAACAGCCAACAAATCCTTTACCTTTTAAAAGTTTATAATGTCTGTTCATTTAGCCAACTAAATCTTCCGGCAAAATTTGAATTGAAATATTAAATTTGAAGAGAGCAGCCACAGTGTCCTCACCGCAGGAGCCCCTGGTTCGATTCCCGCATTGGGCAGCTCCCTCCTGCATGTCATTCCCCCCTTCCTGTCTCTTTCCACTGCATACTATCAATAAAGGCATATATATATATATATATATATATATATATATATATATATATATATATATATATATATATATATATATATATATATATATATATATATATATATATATATATATATATATATATATATATATATATATATATATATATATATATATATATATATATATATATATATATATTATACTCACATGATGCTAAAGCACATTTTTATTTTAACAAACACAGACCTCTGGCCAACAGGCAGATTTGACAATTCCAAAAACTACATCTCGTTTGTAAAAATCAGTCTTTGCAGACAGATTTATCCTGTTACTAAGCTTCAATATTAGAGTTCTAATAATAACTAATAACTACTAATAACTTGTAACATGTTTTTATAGTGTCAAAGAGTGAATAAAAAGACGAGGCCGACCTCAATTTACATTGTAAAACGGACATCTGCTTTAATGAATTGCTCCTTTGTTGAACACGCGTTGTGTAATTTCTTTTGTGTGTGCAGCCAGGGACGGTGAGCGCCATGGACTATGGCCTGGAGCGACGAATAGATCCCAATGCAAACGAGGTAACAGGTGAGTCTCTGCATGACCTGTATGAACATAATTCCTGCCAATCAGCTTATATTCAATAAGAGGCTTTAACGCATGGATCCGGGTGCAGTAAAGGGCTACTTACCTTCCTTTCCCTTTCCCTGTCTGCTGTTTCAGTCATTACACTCATCTTTTACTAATAATAAATTCTCTTCTCTTTACTGCAGGCATTTGCCATCGCTCTATTTTTCTACCCAGCCTTTAAACTGGTTATAAGCACCTACACACACACATACACACACACACACAGAATCCTTGTCACTTAACCTGCCTACAACCATTTTAACCCTCAAATGTCACCCTTTGAAGAATCATTCAAAATGTTTTCTTAAATCTGTGATATGACACATGACCTGTTATATAACATGTGATGTTTTCCCCCTCCAGACAAAAACGCCCGACTTCTATGAGAGAATCGTAAGTGAGACTTCACGGTCCACACTTTCTTTCCCTCTCTGATTTCCCCGACATCTTTTTCTTTCATCCTGTTTCGTCTCAACCAACACAGCCATCATCAAATCTTCTCCTCTGCTTCCTCTAGATGATCTTCACCCAGCAGTCCATCATGAGGCCCAGAGTGAAGTCATCTGTGTCTATTGGAGCGTAAGCTAGTCCTTTGTATTTGCACCGTGATATAGGAACAGCAGCTGTAGGCTCTTCAGCCTGATTGCCATGTGACTAGTATTTTTTATTTACTTATATAAACTAGAGTTAAAATACATAAGAAACTAGATGACCTAAGGTATCATTGGCACAAATTCAACAGGCACTTGAACACAGCACATTTATTGTTTAATTTTCATTGTTTTATTGTGTGTATATTTATATTAGTTTTTATAAAACAGATTTAGCTGTTGTTTAAAGCTTTAGTTATTTTTTCTGTTCGAGACAGGAGCTAAAACAGTAATTTTCAGACCGAACTTTTTTTAAACTGTAAATCATACAGGGATATTCCAGCTTTTTTCATTGCCTGATATTTCCACGTTCCTCTGTAGTAAATTTCTTTCCATGTCTTTGCAGATTGGTGAAATACTGCTCCACCTTTAGCAGTCATGACCCCTTTCTCTTCAAACCACTTCCCAGCAACCCCTGGGTCACTGATGATAATACGTACTGGACCTTGAACCAGGCCAGGTGAGTCCAAACTGATGGATGGAATTTTAAATCACTTTTATAGTTTGTTCCTGTCACTGATTTTTCTTCATTTGTGTGCGTCACAGAGTGGAAATCCCAACTAAAATGCGTGTGGAGAGGTGGACGTTCAGCTTTGCGGAGCTGCTCAAAGACCCCCGAGGACGAGACGATTTCAGATTCTTCCTGAAGAAAGAATTCAGCGGTATGATAGTTGTTTTATTTAGATTGAATGCAAAAGTGCAACCTTACATATACATTTGTCAACCAATGGAAGGGGAAGACATCAGCTTAGTAACCCTTTTCTGTTTTTTATTCAATTATATTCCATTCCCAACCATCTCAGGTGAGAATTTGGCGTTCTGGGAAGGTTGCGAGGATCTAAAGTGGGGAACAGCTGCAACAATGAAAGAGAAAGCCGAGTATATCTACAAGTAATGTCTTGATTTCCTCTCTATGTAGAATACTATGTCAGTATATCAGTCCACTCTAAAGGATGACAATAGTTTTAGAAGTTTGAAATGATACAGTCACGTGCCGCTTCGTGGGAATGTGACAGCGTGTTTCCTCTCTGGATCCCAGGACATTCCTGACCCGCGGTGCACCTCGGTGGATCAACATCGACGGGAAGACAATGGAAGTCACAGTGAAAGGCCTGAAACATCCGCACAGATACGTCCTGGACGCAGCCCAGACTCACATCTACATGCTCATGAAGAAGGACTCGTATGGTCGCTACATGAAATCTGCGGTGTTCAAGGACACGTCGAAGAAGGCTATCTGTCCTGAAGAGCAAAAGTTCACGTGAGTGGCAGCTTTAAGATCACACGTTGAATGGATTCGGTCTAAATAAGGTCATCTCACCCAGCCTGATGAGTACCAAGTGCTCCAAAATGACATTAAATAAAGCAAAGTGTGATTTATACCCAATTCAAGTGTCTTATCACTCTTGCTGGTATCTCTGCAGCTCACTTACTTTATCCATAGCTCTCATCTCATCTTTCCCTTTCTCCTCTCTTGTTGCTCCTCCTCGATCTCCCAGCGAGGCCCAGTTGGAGCAGAACGCAAGGAAGAGGCGGCCCAGCATCAGCCCCATCTTGGTGCGGCAGCAGGAGGAGGTGGAGAAGGCCAGGCTGGCTGCCAGCGGCCCCGTCGACATCACGCAGGTTATGAGCAAACTCAGCAAGCAGGGCAAGGAGGCTCCTCCTCCTCCGCCTCCACCTCCTAAGAAGAAATAAACACGAATGCATAATGCTATGTGATAAACGAGTTCTGCGTACTGACACTTTAGTAAATGACTTAACTAGTCTTTTGAATTGGAGCTGTAGTTAAATTCTCACGGGGCGATGTCTACATTTTGTATTTACTATGGAGATGAGTCCGGAGAGATCGAGGCTTGGCTAGTACTAGGATGGGAGACCTCCTGGGAAAACTGAGTTGCTGCTGGAAGTGGCATTGGTGGGTCAGAAGTGAGCAGTCTTCTGGTTTTAAAAAACCTGTAACATAAATAAAAACACCAGCGCAGTGATGGGAACACTGTGCTGTAGGAGATGCCGTCCTTTGGACGAGGCTTTAAACCGAGATCCTGACTCGCTGTGGTCATTAAAGATCCCAGGGCACTTATCGTAAATAGTAGAGGGGATTCCTCAGTGTCTTGGCAACTTGGCCACCTACTCACCCCCCAGTGTAAATGACTCAATAATTCAATAATTCCCTCCCTCTCCACCTCAAGCTGATGTGTGGTTCGTGTTCTGGAGCAATTGGCTGCCGTACATCACCCAGGCAGCTGCTAACCATTGGTTGTGATTGAAGTGTTTCCCCCCTTCATTGTGAAGTGCTTTTATGCAATAAAGCACCATGTACATGTTATCCATTTTTTATAATTAATGTAATTTTTCCAATATTTTGTGGAAGTAAATACTTAACATGCCACAAAAACTATCTTTCAAACCTGCCCTGTCATGTTGGTGCATTTGTTAGTGCAACAGAAAGCATTATTAAGGTTCTATTAAGGTCTAAAAACTTAGAGAGAGTGGAAAGATGAAATTTTTAAGAACGGGAACGTGCAATGCAGAATATGAAATTCAGTCGCATGCTAGAAAAGCCGGCGAGTGATATACACATGAGGTGTAGTAGACATATAGCAGAGTAAAATAGGACGGTTTTGAAGGGTCACTTCATCCTAATAACATAAAGTAATTGCACAAATCGAGCTCTGGGCTTATTATATAAACTGATGAGACTTTTACTACCACAGTGTTGGAAGCAAATGTCTCAGCAGCTGAGATCTCTAAAATATTGGCAAATGAAACCAAAAGAATTTTAAAGGCTAAAAATAACAAGAGGTTAGTGCTGAAAATGTTTTTTTTTAGCGATTACAGTGAATTGACTCTTTAAATACACACAGATTTATTGAGAACTGACTACAGTCCAAAGACAAATGGACTTTTTTTTGGGGACATCTGTTGCCATCTGTTACATTTCTGTCCATACACGCTGTAAACATTGCCTGTCATTCTGTTTCCCATCATACATGCTTTGTACTGTCCATTCTGTACTGGTCTGAATGTTTTCTGTGTCATCAGTCATATGCGAATAAAACACCCAGAAACCACCTCATGTTTATCTGTTTGTCCTGAGCTATCATTCACTGCTTTCATTAACGTCATGACACACATTCCTCCTGTCCTTCCTTGAGCCGTCAAACCTGTCTGCTAGAAATGACAGAAGATGATTCCGTCCTGATTATTGACAGTGACGCTGAAAGAATGTCAGCTGCAACGATCTTCATTTTGGTTTTATTCTAACTAAGAAGCCCTGACAACAGCCGCAGATGCTTACATAATGCACTATTGTTAATAGAGAAAAGACAGCAAGCACTGCAATCAATCATAGTCAATCAAAAATTCTGACCAATAAAAAAAGAAAAAGACAATAAATGACTCAGTATGTCACAATATCATTCCCTCTCTCAACAACAGGGAGAATGAAAAGTAAGTTTCCAGCCTAAAGCTTTACAATGAGGCTGAAAGTGGCAAGAAAAAAACACAAGCATTAAATGATGATGTTGATGGACGTTGTCACACATCAATGTGTGCACAAGCCTGAGACTGAAAATGAGATTGATATTATTACTTCTAAACAATATATTTACTTATTTATATTTATAGATATTACACAACAATGAACTTGAACAACAATGAAGGTCGATAGCGGAGGTGCTTGCCATACCTTAAATATAGTAGACACATTTTTATTATAATTAGGGGTTTTAAAGTTAAATTCATTTTAATGCCACTAGCACGGGAAAACATCACAGATGTGTCTAGAGTCTGGGTTGTGTATTACTCCATTTACAAGTTGGACTCTACGTTGTATGAGTAGGACACAGTAAATATTAAAATTGAACAGGTCATTTTGACCATTTTGCCATATTTTTTCAGCATAAAAAAATGAGGTTTGACATTATTGAGACTATTTCTCATTGTTCCAATATTCATAAACAGACATTTTCCTGAACAGACACTGTCCACACATATATTAGGAGTGTTAAAAGTTTGAAAAATATCCTTTTATAGGATAGAAATGTGACTAATGCGATTAGCGAGTAGCTCAATCGGATCTATTATGCATTCATTGTGATTTCTGATTTTTTTATTCAGATTTCTGCATATAAATTGACAATTTTCACATTTTTCTAACCCTAACATCCTGACCCCCTCTAGGATCATTTATTCCTTGCCATACCTCTCCTTGGACTGAAATGAAACAACTGGTCTATAGTCATTAGGGTTTGTTCTCAAAATGTTTGTTAGGAATCATCTGCAGAAATAGTTCCAAAAATGCACACAGATACTTTTATGTAGTAAAAACCTTCTGTTGCTGCCTTCTGATTTGTGTCTCCTGCCCTTTGACCTTATAGCTGTGCCGCTTCACTACCCCAGTTCCCCACCTCGCTGTTTACTCTGGCATCACCAACTCCCCGTCCGCCAACGCCTCGCCCTCTATCCCTTTCCTGGCCCACACCACGGCCTGTCCATCCCCCATCAGCGTGGCCTTAGACAGCACTTCTGTCTCCGAGCGGCGAGCGGAAGCAGGTGAAAGGGAGCTGGAGGGGAACCCCGATGCTCGACAAGCGTCCAAGTCCCGCATGGCTCTCTCCCTGCGGCGTCTGCTGAAGCGGGGATGCACCCCGTCCACCATGTTTGCCAGCCTGTCCCCTAAATGCCCCTCCACTGCCGGGACAAGCAGCCGCATTCAGCCAATCATCCCCGACCAGCCCAGCCAGGCTCCACCCAGGAGGACCGGCAAGTGAGTGTGAAACCAAAAAAAACAGTGCAGTCAGAAAGTCATGAGAGTCTGTTCTATACAACAGTATCTGGCTGCATCCTGGAAGACAAAAGATATGCACACTGCAAGGGTAGTCACAGCCACTGCAAGCTAAAAGACACGCCTACTGCAAGATAAAAGACACACCCACTGACGAATAAAAATCATGCCCACTGCAAGAATAATGACACACCCACTTCTAAAGACACACCCACAGCATGATTAAAGACACTTCCACTGCAAGATCAAAGACACACCCACTTATAAAGACACGCCTACTGCAAGATTAAAGACGCACACACTTCTAAGGACACAGGATTTCAAAACAGTTGTCCTGCTGGTGTCTGAAAGGGTCAACACTGTGGAATATGGGTTAGGGCTAGGGTCAGGTTTATAGAGGGTCAGGGTTGGGGTCAGGGATTACATCTCATTAATGTGCATATCAACACCTACTGCAAAGGAGTGCGTCTCCTGAGTGAAGCCACGCCCACTTATGACACGCCCCCTGTCTTGCAGCCTGCAGACAGACACTCGTTTTATACAGTTATTACATGTTCATCTATCCTTTCTTATCAATCAATTTGGATTTTAAATGAAACAAACACTTTAATGTGAATGTTTAGCATGAAGGTTGATATAATGACCCAAAACAAACCAACAATGCAACCAAGATCTTTTTGGATTAAGAAGTAAAGAAAAAAGGGATTTAAAAAGTACAGTGTCTGTGCCTGGTTGTCTGTGGATTATAGACCATTAGAGCTATGTTAGCTTATCGCTGAAATGTATTAGGCCTCAAAAATGTAGAATTGTGCTTGGTTGTGCTCTGCTCCATTAACCGCAAAGGAGTTGACACCAAATTTAAAGCTGCACTAAAATTGTTAGTTTAATACCAATGGATCAAATAAGTAAGCGTATAGAGAAATGTGTCACTTGTAGTCATTAACCCACAGAGTATTTCGGCTTGGTGTCTAGTGTTTTTGGGCCTTTTAAGCTCATTAATTTGGTTTTACAGCCCACAACTGATCTGTTTTCTCTCACTTAGCTATGCTTGTTGATCTTTTTCCAGCAAAAGCAAACATATATATATATATATATTTTTGCCAGATAAAAAACATAAGTCAACAACCACAAAAACCTCAGTAATACTGACTGCAAAGTGGTTAAAAATGTCCCACTTTCTGCAATTTTTCCAGCTTTTTCCAGATTAAAGTGGACATTCCTCCAGAGTGTCGTATCTACCCCATTGAGTCAGAGGATGAGGAGGAGGAGAACCGAGCAGTCTCTCGAGGAGCCAAAGAGATCATCTGCCCCTGGGAGAGCCTCACTCCACAGAATGGGACAGACTAACGGGCTCAATTTCCAAAAGTAGAAAGTGACGAGGGTTTTTTTTTGCAAGTGACCGTCTAAGGAGAGAAGATGTTGATTTTTCCCATTTCGCAAAGGGGTTAAATCTCATTAAAAATCGTCCCCCGTGTAGGGGTGGCTGAATTCTCACCTCATCAAGTTTTCACACCTTAAAGGAATAATTCACAAAAATGCCATGTTTGGAGTATCAAACCGATCCAAACTGAGAATATGACCTTGCTTTCTCATATATGGGCTCGCAATTGTGTTTGCACACAACAAACCCAGGCACATTTCTGCATATTTAGTGTTTGTAACAAGCCTGAAAATAAGCATTTGATGCTACAAACATGTGTTTTTAGTGGCATATTCCTCTGACTATAGCCTTACCGTCACTAACCCTTACTGATGTGAGCACCAGCTAAGCCAGCTGTTTGGTTCGTCAGGCCCAGCTCCTCCAGAGGACGACTGTCAGAGTTTTTTTTTTTTTTTTAAAAAACAAAACAAAACAACCTGAGCTGTAGCTTTCACCTGAAAACCTCATTCTATATCTCTTCATGAGCAGTAGCCCAACAGCAGCCTTACCCCTCCTGCACACACCTGGGATCTTTTGTTTCTTTGGCCTTCTAGGAAGCGGGCATGTGCACACACACAATTATTTTACCACCAGCGCCACAAAACAACAAAAACTATAAATGAAATATATGATATCGAAATAATATTTTTTGATTACCCAAGGAGTAATTCCTATGAGCCTCCTATCCTTATTAAAACACACACACACAGCAAAGCCAAAGAGGACAGACACATTTGGACTCCATCCTGTGCACATGCCTGCTAACGCTGTATTTACATGTATATATTTAGTATATTTAATAATGACAAGTTTTCTGAAGTAGAGAAGTGTTCTTGTGCTGCTAAATAGACTTAGATGCTTCATCCCCAATTTACTTACCTCTTACACACATGTGAAGCGCCTGGATCGATGCATTTCAGATAAAATGAGAGCACATGAGCAGCTTATCTACATGTTGTTGTTGTTGTTTTTTTGCTGATTCACTCATCATGAGTGGATTTTTGTATTTGACTCCACTGCTGTTTTGTACACTATGTAGCTGTCCTATGATGTACACTATTCTGAGCAAGGGGTTGATATTTTTCCTTGCCTGTCTCTCTGCTGCTGGAGGGAGGGGGCCGGTACAATGTGAAGTAAATGTCAGAGCATATTTACCATGTTTACAGATACAAGAATGTGAAAAAATACCTTAAATTTGTTGTATTTGATTCCATGGCTTGTGTCAAGTGCCTCAATAAAAGTCTTAAAATGTTTCATCTTCTTAATGAATGGCTAGTATTTGTTATTTTGAAAGGTCAATCCCCCAAATTAGAAAAATCTCTATCTTGACATCACAATATTGTAACCCCACCTTAATATAATGGGGGTGAATGGGATTTCATTTGTAATATTTGATAACAGGAATGTGTATTTCCCGAATCAGTCTGAGCAAATGAAACCATAACTACTTGCATGCGTAGATAACACCTGAGTTTAAAGATCATTACCAGACAAGATTTATGTAATTACTTTGAGAAAAAAAGTGCAGAGGTATTTAAATTATCTGCAGAACCTCACTGAAATGAGTGCAGATATTTCTGACAATTCGTACCTAAACCTAAGCATGAGAGCGAATCCATGAAAGTTTGGGGCTGAAAGTGTACAAGAGCAAATGTGTTTCATTTCTCTCCCCCACCACTACCTCTCCCGCTTTACATCTCTCCACCATGATGTATGATGATACATAGGTTCGAGGGCTGAGGGGAAGTTGGTGAGGGGAAATGAAACATGTAATGAAATGCAGTTTCAGTCTTCATGTGCTGGGCTGCTTCAAGTTGTGTATGTTACATACTGGATGACAATTCATGCTAAATTGGTTGCGATGTCCCAAACCATCATACAGATCAATGGTGAGCACAGAAACTTTTCCCTGTTCATGTACATCATACATATACATCATTCTTCCCCATAATAAAAAGCTTTATCAAAAAACAACATTTTTTTTTCACTCTTGAAAGTCCCATATCATGCAAATATACACTTTCATGTTTTTTTTTTCTACTCTATAAACTCTAATGATTATATAAAAAACTGTCCCATGCACCAAACTATTAATAAAAAAGGATGAATGCACACAGCCTGGATTTAAAAACTTAGAAGCCGTTTGAAAGATCAATTTTACTTCCTTGATTTCGTGACATCCTGCCTGTTCCCACCAAATCCAGAAAAGTGTATGATACGGGACCTTTAAATGTGAAAAATGGAGAAGGAGGTTTCACAGGAGAGGAGTTTATTCTCTGCCTTTTTATAACTTTTATTGTGCTAAATTGCTCAAGTGATTACACATTGTTGAATTAATGTCCAAATTATATAAATTTAAGTGAAGTTAGGTTTCTTATTCAACTGAAATACTATTCAAAGTGCAAAAACACTTTCTCCAACCTCGTGTTTGAGGAACGGTGATGACTCTAAACAATCACAAGGTGGCGATATATCAACAGCAGTTGTAACAAGCAACTCTTCCTGGTCGGTGGGAATCGAGCTAATATTGACTATGAAGATATTTTGTACAGTTTAACATAAGGATTAAAAGCTGGGAAATACACGTTTAAGTGTGACCTCTCTAATCAGTTATGAGAAAAAAAAAAAAAATCATTATTAATCATCACAAAGTCATTACTACAACATTTATGCACATAAATAAAGGATGAGTGGTTATTGTCAATATTCTGACATCGTACATCTTTCTAAAAAAGACACAGCATCTTCAGGTTAATGAACTGAGGCTGGAGTAGAGCTTTGATCTGTGTAGATGTGTAAGTGTGCAGGTGTGTGTGGTGTCTCTAAGAATCCAACGAGACCCACACAGGGATGTTCACACACAGTCCATTCATGCATAAGCTTACACGCAAGGATGGAATCCACGCAACGCATTTTAAATTTATCTGAGGTGTGCATAATATTATAATACATTTGTATGGAAGCATGGTTTAATGAAGCCCTTGGTGTTTGGTGTTACAACCGAATGAGTTTCTCAGAAGCCACATTCTGTTAGGATGTGTAGTGTAGGCAGGTGGACACATTGAAAAAAGACAGACTGCAGACACGATGAAAAAGAAGCTCACAGGCCCAGCTCCTCACAGGTATGGAGATGAACAAACCCTGAAGTGGAAACCAGACTTAAATACGTACAGAACTGATCAGAGGATGAGGAACAGGTGTGGAAAACACACGAACAGGGCGGGGCGAACAAGTAACTCAGAGCAGGGAAATGAGGACAGTTTCAAACTAGTTTGGTCCACTTTTTTGGTTCTTTTTTCTTTTTTTTTAACATTTGGTCCATTATCTGTTTGCTGACTTGAATGTTTTAATAATTTACTAGTTATCGCTTGAATGTTGGACCACATGTGCACAGCATTTAAGCAAGAAACTGCAGTCAAAACTGAACAATTTCAGCATCTCTATCATATTCAAATTCAACCTATCATCCATTAAAGGAATAGTTCGGCATTTTGAGAGGATTGTTATGAATCTCGACTTCTAAGAAGTTGAGCTGGGAAGCGATGATCTTAACATGAAAACCGAAGCCACTTAATGTATATCAGCACACTGCTAACACACATTTAGAGTTGTTCTGCATATTTTCTAACCTTTAAGTGAGCTAGAGTAGTTGGTTGCTTCTGCTTTCAGTTTTTATTTTAAGGTAAACTAATTAGCTCCTGGCTCCAGTTCCATACTTAGGTGCATGTGTGCATGTTTCTATTTATGGTTGATTATGCATGTTGTATAAAGCTTACTGTTAACGTTGAACCAGTGCTGTGGTCCTGTCAAGATAATAAAATGCCACAGGGACATTAGAGCTAGAGGTAACTTGCCAAAGAGCTGCACACAAATCAGTTCACTGGGTCATGCAGCTGACAGATCAGCTGTTTCCTGACTCCTCTGACTTCCCTAATGTTATTTGGATAAAATGACCACATATTGTGAAGCTAAACGGATACTTTCTCACCTGAAGACGTATTAAAACTGAATAAAGTGACATAGTGACAGTCATATAACAAATGTTACAGCAGCTTTCAGTCCTAGTGGTAAATCTGTTATTGAATTATTTTTAGTAAAATTTTTAACACATCGAAGTAAAATTCTCCCTAAATCTTACACAAAAAGAAAGTGGATATAACATTCGCACACACACTCACACACGGTCTCAGACGACATAAACATGTGTCAGGCCGCTGTGCGTGACCTCAGTGTGACATGATGAATGACCAAATCAGAAGCGTAATGAAACGCTGCACAGTTTCCTGCTGCTGCTTCCATGTGTGAGAGCATCCTGGACCTCAATCAGATTCACCGGTGACCTGGCGTCTTGCTGATTCTCCGAGGTTTGACAAGAGCACATAATTAACAGTGACCCTATACGTCGTAAAATTCAACCATTAAGAGAAAGGGAGTGGCGATGAAGAGGAGAAATGACCTTGAAACTGCACCCATAGGTGTGTCTTTATTGCCCTTTTCTCCGCACACCTCACTTTTCTTTTGCTCATTTAAAGGTACAATGTGTACGATTTTTTAAATTTGCCAGAGTTTTGAAGATCTACTGAAGGAATCTTGCTAAACAACTAGCTCTGTCCTGTAATACCACTTCTGAATGTCTGGTCTACTAAGACTAGAGAGTATCAAGACCAAGACAGACCACATTAAGACCAAGACCAGACAAGCTCAAGATCGAGATCAAGACTGAGACAAAAAAATAAAAAAAACAATCCACTAGTTACACCATATTTCCTATTTTGAATGAGTTAAAGCTGAGATAGTGTGTGTCTGTGCATCAACTCGCTATAAAATGTTTTTATCAACTAACTGAGATCAAATATGTGTAGTAATTGCATAACTGCTATGCTATTTCTACATTATTAGAAGAGTAATACTATCCCAAATACGTGACAAATATTATACAATTTAAAACCAATGCTACAGCCTTTTCTTAGTAAAGCCAAAGCCATCCCAGTTGAAATAATTACCAATTAGCAAATAGTTCATAAAGTTTGCCAATTCAAAGAGACAAATGTCAGCTAACATTACCTGTAATGTTACCTAGCGTGTGAAGGTCAGAGCTTACCTTTTCTGGTGTTTTCTCTCTTTATGCCTGGTTAAATTTAACATAGTCCCTGCTGTCTCTGTCAGACATACATTGCAAAATTTGTGAATTGCTGAAGGTGTTTTCCTTCTTGTGTGGCAAATGAATTCTTTGTGTTCTGTAAAGCCAAATCTAACCACTGCTGTGTTTGACGAGTTTGACCTTTCCTGTCGAGGGGGAGCTGGGGGGCATGGGAGGACCAATATGCCAACGCGTCAGAAAATGCATGTGATTGGTACCACTTGAAGCACGCGTGTAATAATAATATCCAAGGAAACAATGCCAAATCCATTCAAGGCCGCTCTGCCAGTTTGAGATAGTGTAAGACCAAGAGACCCCAGACCAAGGGGTCTCTTGACCAAGACCGGTCTTAAGAACTACAAGTCTACTCAAGAGGTGATAATGAGTCACTGTAGGATCCAGTCTCCCCTTCATCATAAGATGAAATGCTGCTAAAAGCTAGTTTAATATTTAGATTCCCAACATGTGGTCAGTTTGTTCGGATAAGGCCTGTTTGGAAAGTTATTCCAAGGAGTCTCTAGACGGTTGAAGAAGCTGATCTCTCATGGTTGAGCCGATGATCGATGACGTTGTCCATGTCTACCATCGTAACATTGTGATTTAAGCTTTTGAGCAGATACATCTAACAATCTAACATTTATTGCACTTACACTATTGTATCGAGTGCAGTTCTCAGCTGGATCATTCACTTGGCCTGTGCCAGTGCTTCTTTATTTGGATTAGGTCACCAAATCTTACAATACTTTTAAGGCCAGTTCACATCAAAGATTCACAATGATACTGAACGCAACTTGTAAAAGAATTCCCTGTCTCATCGAAATTATTCTAAAACTGAGTGATAAAATTGAGTTGCAATCGTGAAGTAAATGCTGATCTTCAAAAAGGTTAGATGTGTACTGGTCTGTGCAGCTTCCTGATTGGCTGAAGAGCAAACGCTCCTCATGGTCCACAACTGCACTTGGCGATTTGACAAGGTCGGCCCGTTGAGGCCCCAGGCAACGGCTCCAGACACTCTGCAACTAATCATTTCACACCACTGCAATTTTCTCTGCAACATTCTAAAACCATTTTTTTCTGCACACACACACCTTCTTGACCTCCTTTAATTCTTCCTCCTTTCCTCCGTACCTGAGGGAGTTTTATCATTATCTGAGCGATACTCCGCAGATTCAACTCAACCATAAACCTGTCAGCATGCCTGCTCCTGTGAGGACTGGTTACACATGTTTCTGGGACACATTTACACATTTAAACACACACATACACACACACACACACACACGTACACACGGATAAGTATATATTACAGTACTCACACAAATGTTATCAGTGAGATATGATCATTTAGGCTGATTCCCACAAATTTTCACTGGCGTGCTAAATACATACAAAAGAATTATTTTAGGGACAAATCCATATTGACCAACACCACATATCGCAGCGTTTAAAGACTCAGCAAGTCTATAGAAACATGTTATATATTATAGAATTGGAAATTATCAGTAAATGATGAAATAGAGAGACAAAAATAAAATTCAACTGTTTCCACTGCCATTATGCCAATTATTATTATTATTATTAGTTGACTCTTAGGGAAAAACAGCTGATGGTCAAGGGCTGAGGGGAAAGTTAGGATGATACTAATGCCCCATGACTGACAGGGGGCCCAAAAATATAGTATATACTATATACTATATTTATAGTATAAATATAGTATATAGTTTTAAAATTATAAATCTATCATTATTCATTTAAAATTGTATTTAAAGTATACACAAAAACCTTCTCTATTGTTTTGAGCACCCCCCTCCATATTTGCATGGAATGGTTTGGTCCTGAACAGGTGCCGTGAACAGGCTGAGGTTCTTGCAGCACAGCAGAGAGATGGCTGAGGAACTTCATGTCTCAGCTTCCAAAACACAAAGTAAGCAAAGACAGGAGAGAGACAGTATGACATCTGTTATTTTCTCTAGGAAAGGGGCTGGAATCTGTGAGTGTTAAAAACTCACCTGTTAACTTAATGTCTGTAATGTTTGCATCTCACTTCTCTTATTTCATTAAAGAAGCTAAACTCTTTACAGGCTATTGATAGTAAAACCAAGCTAAGGAGCCGCTTGTGGGTCTAAAATAAAGTTGGAATGTCATGAAAATCCTTTTAAAAAATCATGGAATATGTTTTTTTTTATTATTTATAAATGGCTATTCCCAGGCCTGGAGAAGTTTTGAAAAATCTGTGGAACTTTGCACCAGAAATATGTGAGACAGTTCAGAGAGACTGAGAAATGTCTATATTTGTTAAACAATACTTTCATGTGTTTTTGTGTTTTCCATAGCAGTCAGATCAGTCAGTTGATGTTATGTTGTGTTGTTCTCTGCTTGGGGTTATATCAGAGTTTCAGCCTGATCTTTGACGAGATTATTCACACAATGCAAAGAAAATTCTAATTAAAAAATGTCAGGCTTCACTTGGCTGACGATAAGACATGACTTCAGGATCCAGGAGGCGCAAAACATGATTTAATATTGGAAGCTTTTATCTTTTGTTTTCTTTTACTGTAAAACTGAATAAAAAAACAACATTTGAAGATGTCACTTTGGGCTTTGAGAAACAGTAGCGAGCATGTTCAACATTTCAATCATTTTGATAGACCAAACATGTAATATTATACATGAAAAATAATTAAAGATCCCCTCCAGACATTTATTAAGATGTATATAAAATACTCTACATAATAATTAGTGTTTGATATGATTTAGCACAAAATAAAAGTTCAATTATCTTATTCATATCCTTCAAATTACACCTCCTCCCTCAGTAAAACTTCCAGTGTCTATGAATATGCAAATATATTTAATTTAAAAATTTGACTCTTGAGGCACTGGAGGTTTGAAGTTTCCTTATCACACTTATATTAAAGTTGAATATTGAACCAGACTTGGCTCCCAAACTATTTGTGACATCAAAAATCCGGCTTGTAGGTCTGCTTCTTTCCAGCCCCAATTAACTAACACTGCACTTATCTGAAGAAGAAGGTGAGTGACATTGTGTTGAATAACACACCAGCCTCACTGCTGATATTCTTTGGGAATATTTTACTATTCTAAAAAAAAGAAAATACAAAATCCTTTTGCACCTAATGATCCTTCTATGAAGCAAAAGTCTGTATTGGACACTTGACAGTTTGAAGCATTGACTAAATCATTAAAATAATAATGTCAAGTCAGTGTCTCTATGGCTTTGATGCAAACTCTTGTGTTATTCTTCAGATAATAATGTTCATTTATTTTAATTCAAGAAGTGATTATACGCGTACATATGACATATTTACTTCAAGCTATTCATTAATAGCCCATTCAAGAATTTTACCATTTAACTCACATTTGTAAAACACATTGGAAAAAATTGCCTTCAGCTATTTTCTTTAATAGACAATATCAGTCTTGCATTAAATAGTCAATTCCATTGTCTGCAGAATATTGCATGCATGTCTGCACAGTGGATTGCAAGAGTGTTTGAAGCTCCCAAAAGTTAATTTTAAAGCTTTAAGTGGGTTGTTGGATATGTGAAGTGAATTTTGATTTTTTTTCATTGGGCCCAAAATCTTTGGCGTGGCACCTCTGCCAGTGGCATTATGTTCCTGGTCAAAAGCCATTGAACCATTGGTGAAGAAAAGGACACAACAGGGTGATGTAATCAAAAGAGAGCGCCTATATATGAAGAGAAAGATAGAGAGTTAGAGAGACAGAAAAAGAAGAAGATGGGTCATAACCATGTCAGGATGCCAGGTGAATCTTAGGAAATATGAAACTGTAAAATCTCTATCAGCTATGCCGTAGGGTAAGGTTTCACAAGAATAACAAACCAGCCAATGTTTTTTTCTCTTTCTCTCTTACACACACACACACACACACGCACACACACACACACACACACACTTTGATGCACACCCTCGCATACAATCTTTGTCTCATGAGAAATGGTATTAATACCTCGCAGGCTTTAAAATGTCAGCCAGTCTCAAACAAAGTGCACAAAGACCCAATTTATTTATGGATCTGACACGTCTCATGTCTTTCTGCTCTTGAGCTATTTTCGCTTACAAAGTGTGCCTTTATGGGGGGGAGGAGGAGGAGGAGGAGGATGGGGGAGGAG
This sequence comes from Lepturacanthus savala, assembly GCA_030544235.1. Lineage (NCBI taxonomy): Eukaryota > Metazoa > Chordata > Actinopteri > Scombriformes > Trichiuridae > Lepturacanthus > Lepturacanthus savala. Next base: position 16,010,530 of record CM060471.1, on the reverse strand, counting down.
CAGATGGAGATGAAGATGCAGACAGACTGACCAAGTGCCGGACAAGGCGTGTGGGCCGGTAGCCAAAGAGATCAGTCGCGAAGCCCCCCCCGGAGGGGGTTTTGTATTTTAACCCACACCCGGTGTAAAATGTCCCTCAGGATGTTTCTTCCTCCTCTGACACGTGGCTTTGCTCAAACTGTTGCACTGGGCGATAAAAATACCACGAATGTGGGCTAATCGCAAATCTGTATTCAGCCCTGATGGCTGCTCTCTCGTAATATGAGCTGATGGAGTTTATTTACTCTCCTTGTCAATATTTCCTCTGTCTTTTCATTCTCACTCAGTCTTCCTCCGTCAGTATTCACCTCCGCAGTCACACATTAGTCCAATCTCCAGAGCTGTTTACTCGTTGAGTGATGATTGCCTGTTTAAACATCTGTCCTCAAGTGTACACGTGCGTGCGCACACACACACACACACGCACACAAACACACACCTTCGTGTTTGACTGTATCTTAGAAGCAAAGCAGCAACCTCACTGTTAAAATCTAAAACTAGAAAACAAGAATGACCATAGATTTAAAATAATAATAGTGCAAACATTATGTATTTTATGCATGAGCTGGTTGTGTTTGCTTTGAGATTCCTGGATTATACGCATAATTAGCTTTTCTCTGTATCAAACTCCAGTTTGTTTTAGCCACACTCTCATACAAACAGAACAGCTTCGGTGTTCAGGCTGCGTTTGGAGCTTGTGGTTTCGTTGTGTAAATCTAGTAAAACATTACAGTTGGCATTCCAGTCACTTACACAGCAAGCTGACAGACATTATCCTCTCTACACGTCCAACAGATATGAAGCAGCATTCATTTGGAGACGTGTTACTGGCCATCGTAATTTACGCCGTTTTATTTGTTTTACTGGCAAGGTGTCCTCAAGAAAATGTCAAAAGTCTCCGCACACCTGTATATGTGACATATTTCATGACAAGGGTGTCACTGGAAAGCACAACCTCAAATGAAAAGCTCCTGCTTCCTGCTTGAATTCACTGCAACCCGTGCAAACATTTCAGGCTCTTGAAATATCTAGATTCGTATCCATCAGGGAGGCATCTGCTTGGTCCCAAATTTATTCTGCAGAACGACCTCAAACATTCGGCCCGAGTCGTAGAGAGCCGTCTTCGGTGACAAAAAGAACATGCAGTCCAGCAACAGATGGCACCAACAGAGCCTGGACCTTCACGTCGTGGAGTCAGTGTGGCATTACATGAAGAGACGGAAGCAGCTGAGGTGCCTAAATCCACAGAAGAAGAACCGTGGCAGCTCCTTCAAGAAGCTTGACAAGCGAGCTGCCAAGAACCTGGAAGAATATGTGTGTGCAGGTGCACAGAGGAAAGTGCTGCTGTTTTAAAGGTACAGCAGGGTCACACCAAATACATACCAAATATTTTTAGTCTCTCTTTGGGTTTCATCTTTTTATTGAACCTTTTTATCAAATTAATTGATAAGTAACCACTAATGGCATTATATTTGAAGGCATCTTGAAAAAGAAAAAAATGCAACTTATTAGTTCATTAGTATAAAAAAAAACAACAATGTTCAAATGAGTGCGGCTAATAATTATACATTTTTAACTGCTACTACTAAACGTGTGATGAGATCCCGTCTTGCGGGCACAGAACAGAAGCCTATTAGACTGTGTTCTATCTATTTGTAACGTTTGTTTGCAGTAATGAGTTGATGATTAACTGAATAATTATTCTGTTTGAATATACATCTCTTTCCCTCTCTCTCTCTATATATATACATACATGTACATGTACAAATGTATATAATCTAATGACTAAGTATGCAAGTATATTGTATATTATATTTATAGAATGTTGACCTTGGTATTTAAAAAGATCCTGGCTATGGCCCTGCACATAACATGCATTTCATAAAATCATTCTCATTCATTATTCCAAGGTTGTTGTTGTTTTGTGTGTGTGTGTGTGTGTGTGTGTGTGTGTGTGTGTGTGTGTGTGTGTGTGTGTGTGTGTGTGTGTGTGTGTGTGTGTGTGTGTGTGTGTGTGTGTGTGTGTGTTCAGCATAGCCACGGAGGTATGTGTGTTCAGGCCACGCAGTTTATGGTCCTAAAAGGCAGGCATGAGCATGTGATTTTTATAATGTATGGTTCTTTTTTGTCTTAGTACATAAATGATTTGGTCTACTGCTTGCCCTGCAGGCAGAACAACATAAAAGTGAATCGAAAGGGGCCAGATATGACATTTCTTTACAAAACAGCCTAAAAGACAAGTGAGTTAAAGGAACTGTCAGCGTCACTTAGGATGAAGGAAAGAATATTTTTTCCAGTTATAGGCTTTTTAAAAGCAATTCTGCCACTGGTTCATTTAGACTGATACTTTTTATTCTTTGTAATTGCCTTACTAATAAAAAACTGATAATTATTTTAAAAAATGCAGCTATTTATTATCTGTGCATACGTGTAATCTTTTTGTAGATAACGAGTGAAAATATATGTACAATTAAAACATCAATTAACAGATATTTAATTTATTGTGCCTGTATTTATATGTGTGCTCATTTTCTTTTGTTTCTAGACTGTTGCTGATATTTAGTGATTCTAGTTACTCCAAAAAAAAAAAAAAGATTCTCAGTTGTAGTGTGTAATGCTGGCTCATGTCTGGCTCTCTGCTCTTGTCTCTGCTCCCTCTGGGTTTAATAGTTTGGACTCACTCTTTTAAATTTGCATCATTTCTTTAGGGCACATAATTTGTGAGCATAAAATTGTGTCTAATTGCTATGCAGATGACACCGCTTTGTGAAACACGGAGATGCAGGCGAAGCTCACTCACACAATGGTTTGTTTTGTTATTGCTCAGATATGAAGTGCTGAGCCTCCTCCAGCTCTGTGACATACATTTGGCTTTGAGCTGTCTTTTATTAGTCCATTTGTTCAGTCGTTATTTGTTTTAGAACATCTCTAAAATTAGTTTCCTTCTTATGCTGCTCTTCAGAAGGTTATCTATGCTTTTATCTTAAACTATTGTAACTCCAGCTACTCGGCACTATCAAGGCCATTTCCTGCAAAGCTTTTATCTAACGCTCATATTACCTATATCACTGCTTGTGTTTAATGGTTAGTTGTCACTTTTAGAGCTGCCGAGGTTTAAGGCTTTTTCGGGTTTAAGACCCAAGAGTGATCAGGCTTTAGCTTTTCAGTCCTGTTAAGTGTATTAAAGGTCCCGTAAGGTAAAAAAAAGTGAGATATATTTTTGATAAAAAGAAGTCTAGGTCTAGGTGTTATAAAAATACTGCCTCATGTTTCAAAATGTTCAATCCACAGAGAAAAGCACACAGCTCTTGTCCAGAGACTGCTTAAAAACAAGCTGTCAGCATGTTCATCATGAAGTTGTGATGTCACAGCTGTACAGTCACTGTCCATCCAGATCAGCCAATCAGAAGAGAGACTCATTAACTCGTTTAAAGCCTAATTGCAGCTGAGTCTATGACTCTATGCCATTTTATCTTTAACCCATTTAAGCCCAGATCTTTTTCAAAGATTTCTTGCATATAATTATATCAGTTGACTCACTAACAATCATGTAATGTATGTATTTATTTTTTACATTCTGTGCTATTTTCTTTGAAGAAAATGACATTTTAATGGCTATTTCAGTTGCCGCTTGCACAAATCTGCCCATAAATAAAAACCTGTTTATCCCATGTACCAAATTCCTTATTGTGGGACTATTCTAGAGACTTGAATGATTAAATAGATCTATACATGTCAGGGTTAAAAATCATAAAAATCTAAATAAAATGACCTAGATCTAGAAGGGAGGAGCAGGAAGTTGGTGACCTCATATGACATAATCGCGTAAAACCTTTTGTCTAAGTTGTTTACTATAATGTCATATCAGGCTTTAACAGGTTAATATTAAAAAAGACAGACACAAACAAACCGGAGCCTGAGAAGAGAAGCTTGTGAGAAGATAAAACCTGGCTCTGACACTTTTTCAACTCCATTTGTCACTTATTTCTGTCTGTTGACACAAGCGGTATCATTAACATTAGGCGCCTTTGCCTCGACTTCATCGCTACCAGGAGCCTCCGTGGTAAGCCCCTGCAGAGAGAGATTGGTTGCTGATGATAGCAGACATCTTCCCCCCGAATACTCGAGTCACAGCGTACAGGTGGACCGTGGAGCCAAGGTGGAGCTGATTAAAAGCTTAGCAAGCAGCACAGACGCTTGCAGAAAGCAACAAAGCAGCGGCTGCACCCTCACGAGTGGGATGAGAACAAAGCATTTCGCAGGCAGCGTTTTTTTTTTTTTTTTCAAATGCTTAAAATGAGAGATTTTCTTCACAAAGAGAATCATCAGCTGCTAAATATAGATGATACACATATTGATCACTTTCAAATACACACAAATTATATCACGGACTTGATTGTAGATATTAAATGACAAAAAAGTAATTGTGTTACTTGCCGATGGACTTATTAAAATAAATGATTCCCCTTTTTGCTGGGGACCCCCTGGAACCACCCCAACGGACCCCTGGATCCCACTTTGAGAACCACTGCTGTGACAGATATAGTGACCCCATATGAGCATAGATGGGGCTGTTCCAAAGTCAGGGCTTAAATCTGAAATTCTTCAGCCATCTTGGCCTCTCTGCTTTAGAACGACCTGCCTGAGGAGATAAGGCTCAGGACCAGTGACCTCTTTAAAATTCTGTCGTAAAACCCATTTTCATAGACTTACTTTTATGTGACGTCTTTATTACCATCTTTTTTATTTTTCCGTCATCCTTTGGTCTTCTCTCCTGCGTTTTTGCATGTTTTCTCTCGTATTTATCCTAATTTCATAATTAATTCTTGACTTGTGTTTCGTTATGGCCCTGCCGTTTGACTTCCTGTTGTTACAGCGCTTCCTGAATCTTTTGATTTATTATTCCGCAATTGTATCCACCACTATTGAAAAAAAATGTTTCACAGCAAGCCCTAATAATAGCTTGACCTCCAGTACAATAACAGAATTTCAAATAGGAGGATGATTCACCAAACTCACCAAGACCCCGGGGATAGTTTCTGATGTCTGGGCTTTTATTGTGGATGCAATGTGAAGCACTGTCCATGGTGCTGAATCCATTGCCAGCTGTTCTATCGTGATTAGAGCTGCAGCCAATATACATATTCCCATCATGGAATAACACGTTGGTTGCTTTTTTTGATTAAATTTCCGTCATGTCCTTAAATTAAACAATTAAATTCATGTAGCTGCTTTCAGAACCACACACTGTGAATTCTAATTAGTCAACTTAAAAAAAACAACTAAGTAAAGTTGAATATTCTATGTTGTACTAACAAATTTGGTGAACTTATTTGGTGCATAGAATACTTGCTCATTACTTTCGATGAACACTTGATTTAAACTCCTATTTAAACTTTCTGATCTTCTGTCCAGGCAGTGCCTTCAAAACCTGGTGAGGGTTAGAGAAAAGGTCATGGTTTGAGTTAAATTATATACCTGGTTAGCATTAGATAATAACTGTGCATTTGTAGGTATAACTAACGCGATCGGTTTTTGTTGAGACCCACTGTCAACAAAAACAGGATGGATTTTTTTATGCTGATGGCCCAGACACATCATGTTGTCCTGCTAATTACAGATATTAGCATCAGATCAGAAAATGCTCTGGGGTGCATGGATTTCATTGTTTGATTTTGAAAACTTCTTCGTGCTCATCGAAAGAAATATCAGAAAACAGTAAATGATATCAGTTGCAATTCCTGTGATCCTAAAATTTAACAACACAGTCACAATGATATAACAGAATAATTGTCATGTTTGCTTGAAACAGTGACTCAAAGGTTTTATATGTAATGATTCCTTCTTATTAGAGACGCCCTTAGTGGCCGTGACACATCCGATAATAGAAACAATAAAAGACGTCCTAATGCACTGAGGTTGGTTTAAGCATGTCCCTCTCCCCTGCTGTATGCTCATGCACAAAACACACAGAGGCTCCTGCTGTCCTGTGAAAACTGGCCTGTGATAACCAAAACCAACCTGCAAAAATATGCGTCAACCACTCGAACACGACCTGACCAGAAAACTGTCAACTCTGTTAGCCAACCGTGTTTCCTGAACACCAGTAGACTGGGTGAAGTTTTCCCAATAAGCAGCACTCTGTAGCCTGGAGGGACGTCTGTGGTTTTGATGTGAAATATGTGCTCATTACACCTGTGTAGTAAGTTACCATCAGGCGAAAAAAAAAAGGGGGTAAGCTGTGTTCTGATATTCAGACCCTCCAGGATTTCCCAATGCAGAGATTTGCAGCTTCAACGCAAATTCAGCCAGTCCCTGTGAATTCAGGGCGGTGTTATGATTTTAACCTCTCATCATGACTTGAACTCAAAATTGACCAATCACTGGCGACATCTTGAGCTGACTTTGACAAACTACCATCCGCCTTATTTCCATTTTTCCGCGGCCAGCAATTCACATACACCAACAAAAATAACGGCTAAAGACTGGGAAACGCAATACTCCACGATTATGCATGAAAGTGGAGGCAAACATTGTGCAACATCATGATAGAACATGGAAGAAAGTCTTAGATTGATAAGCATTTTGCTACTGCTAAGCAAAGTATAGTGTGTGACAATCAGGTCCATTGCAAGCATGGAAAGAATAGAGCTGAGTCCTTTTAAACGCGCCTGCATGGTTAGTGTTGACTTTGGTGTAGATTATCATGTTGTGGCTCTTGTTTGCCCCTGTCTCTCCCCCTTGTTGCCAGAGTTAGGCTACATTACCCATATCTCAGCATCTTTGCATTCATTTTTTTCAGTAATAACTCAATATCCAAATATTGTCCGATTTTAAATTACAAAAAGAGACAAAAAGTCAGGCGCAGGGGTTAGCGCTGTTGCCTCAGAGCAAGAAGGTCGCAGGTTCAAGACCTCCTTGGTCCTGGGTCTGGGACCTTTCTGTGTGGAGTTTGCATGTTCTCCCCGTGTCTGTGTGGGTTTTCACCAGGTACTCCGGCTTCCTCCCACAGTCCAAGAACATGCTCAGGTTAATTGGTGACTCTAAATTGCCTGTAGGTGTGAGTGTGTGAGTGAATGGTGTGTGTGCCCCACGATTGGCTGGTGACCATCTGGGGTGTATCCCTGCCTCTCGCCGTAACACGCTGGGATTGGCTCCAGCAGACCATGTGACCCTAATGAGGAATAAGCAGGTATAGAAAATGACTGACTGACTGACTGACAAAAAGTCACAACTGCAGCTCTGGAAAAAACAAAGAGCCCACTGCAAAAATGATCTGTTATCTAATTTTACTACTTATAGGTATGTGTTTGGGCAAAAAGAAACATTTCTGTTTGAACTACTATAAACTACTGACATTTCCCCCAAATTCTAAATACAAATATTATCATTTAGAACATCTATTTGCAGGAAATGACAAATGGAGGAGGAGGAGACGGATTCAATGTTATCAGACAAACAATGCAAAGAAACAACATCAAATTCATTTTAAGACAACATAATACTAATGTTTACACTTACACAGCTTTCATGCTGCATGGCATTTTCTCCAGTCTTTCACATTGTTCTTGTTTTTTTTTTTCTTGGACTTTATTCCACTCCTGGTTCCTCTTTAAGCAGAATGAAGTGTGCATGTGTTGGAATTCAACCGACGCTGGAATGGAATGGTTGGAATACATGTGGAGATGCTGATTACAGAAAAAAATGCAGTGGTCTCTTGTGTTTTTCCAGAGCTGCATTTATCGCAACTTTCACTTCCTTCCACACTGCAATCTGAACAAAAACCTAGCCCAAGTTTCATCACAATTTTTGGAAAAGCTCATGCAACATGTGTGTGTGTGTGTGTGTGTGGAAATACATATTCTAACGACTTTTAAATACAGCACAGTACGTTCTGGATGCAGCTGCAAATTTTCCCCTGCACACTGTACTGTGGATTTGTTGAGAATCTCAGAGAGAACCGATATCTGCATATAGTATTGGTTCTCAACTAATCCACCTTTTACAAGACACGCTGCGAATCCTTCTTGACAACACGCAAAATTTTAGAATTATTCGCTTGTTGCCCTGCAAGCTTTTCCCAGCAAATCTCGCACCTTTGCCGAACGAGCGTGTGGATCTGATTGAGCTGCTGGACATATGTTCTCAGCGTGCTGGTTTACGCGCCGTCGAGCTGCAGAGAAAGTCGATCCTTTGAAACATCTGCCCGCTATTGTCTCTTTCCATTCATCAGAGGTATCACTGTATCTATGCTACAGATATAGACGCCTCAGTCACACGTCTCACATCTCAAACACTCTATTTTAACACACCCGTCTGTATTTATAGCGCTGTGTTAAAAGGCCTGTCACCTGACCAAGCTGCCGAGTGAGGGGGGGAAAAAAAGAAGAAGAAAACATATTTTATTAGGAGTGATGGTAACCTGCAAAAGACAGCGCTCTTAAAAACTATGACACGTCTGTCCGATAATTTCGGTGAAAGAAGGGAGGGGAGCAAAGCGAAATTGTTTGTCTCTCCTCCATGAAATACTGTCAGGAGTAAGCCATGAGGAGAGGATAAAAGTGAGAGGCAATCAGACAGTTTTCTCTCTCTCTTTCTCACACTCGGCATTACTCACTACTCCTCAGCACGCAGACGCGCACGTTTATGCATGTCAACATGATTCCAGTCAACATTACTCTTTCTGCAGAAGCAACGCAGTAGGAATCGTGATGGATTGATTCCCCACCGCCCCAAACACACTTTCTCTCCTGCATTCGAGTTCCCTCACAGGCGGATGATTGCCTTCACAATGAGCACTGAGACAAGTAGCAGTCGATGCAGAGACGCACTTCCGAGTTTATTGTGATTTTTCAATTTATCTCTTTGCTTGTGTCTTCCGATAATCGAACGTAAATGGACAGACCTTACAGATGTAACCAAAGGGTATTTTGCATTGTTTATTTTTCGATCTCCTAATAGGTAATGAATAGGTGTTTCATTTAGGAAAAAAATGATAAATAAATGATTAATTAAAAAAAATGTAAAAAAATAAACCCTTTATTATTATTTTATTTTTATTATTTATTTATTATTTTTTAGATGAGGCAAATTTTTAAAGTGGTGCAATAGACCTTTTTCACAGCAGCCATAACTGACATGAAACATACAGGTGTTATTAATGATACTAACATGAGCTTTTGTCTTCTGGTGTTTGCTTTAAGAGTCAAAAAACTGAAATAAAGTGTAAGTATCATTAACTTTCGCTACAGATCAAATTTTATAATCTAGTAAAACCTGAACTTCCTCAGTAAAATTGGCTGCTTACCCCTTTAACCGACTCATTGTTTCAGCACTGCCAGCTTCACTGTGGTAATTGCTTCATCTCTGTTTGTCGAGTGCTTTTTTGTCAATAGTCTTAAGGTATTTCTGATGTAGGCAGGCTTACTGACTTTGTAAAAGGTCTTCACATTATTAAACAACACACAGTGCCTGGGGCTTCTGACTGGAAGAAAAACAATTCTGTTAATGGGATTCATTTCATACCTGTTGATGGCAACGGAAAAGAAGAGAAGAAAAGGCAGAGAGAGAGAGAGAGAGAGAGAGAGAGGGAGAGGGAGTGGAACGGCAGAGCAATATGGTGAGGTGATTTAGGGAAAAGAAGGCAGGGTACATGACAGGATGATGCGAGGAGAGAAGGTGAATAATACGGAGAAAACGAGAGCAAAGTGGGCTGGGAGAGGAGGAGGGGTTGCCGCCGAAGTGAGCGAGAGGGAGGAGAGGAAGGGAGGCAGGCTAAATCCTCACACCATTATTATCAGGACTCACATGCAGCCCCTCCTGTGATGAAGTGAGAGGAGATAGAGAGAGATAAAGAGAGAGAGAGAGAAAAAGATGGAGTTAAATAGGAAATGGAAAGCAGGATTACTGGTGTGACAGCACCGGCGGATGAACAGCACGACGGTCAGAGAGAGAGAGAGAGAAACTCTGGTGGAGGGGAAAGAAACAAACAAACAAAAAAAAAAACCCACACATCAGTGCAACAGGATGAGGACCTGCTAGTGCACAGCCGGCCCGACCCCGCAGACCTGCCATCTGTCCTGCTGCTCTCCGCGTGTTCCTGACGCTCCCACCATCAACAAACATCTGGATCACCTCGCCTCCATATGGGGAAGAGGGCGGGCGGGAGGGGGGGGGGACCACCAAACCCAAACCTTATCCTTCCCTCATCCTTCTAGATCAACGCAGGACCTGAGGAGGCGATTTTTTTATCATCTGAGGGGATCCCTTACTGCGGCGTTCCACAGGGACTGTCGGCTGGACAAAAAGGAAGGGTTGGGGAAAAACTTTTGCTCCCCTCCCTCAAAAAAAAAAAAAAAATGCAGAGAGCATGCACAGGACTTTTCCTTATGGGTCTGTGAGATTTTTTTTTTCCTAACTTCCCCATGGATCTGTCGTGTCTGTTGCTCCTGAGCGGGGAGAGAGAAAAGGAGACAGAGGAGGTGGAGAGGGGGAGAAAGGAGGAGACGGCGGGGAGGCGCCGCTGTTGCTGAAGTGTTGCCGGCGTCCTCCGCTGAAGAGGCATTGTGTCACTCTTCCTCCCCCTTTCACTCCTCTCCTCATCCGACCAGCGGGGAGCCTGAGGGATACAGACGGAGGGGCTACAACACAGTGGGTCTATGCACACAAACACTCCGGCTGGCTGCTGAGGTCTAGGGGGGCTCCTGCGCCTCTCATCTTCTGTCACCCTCCTTTTTTTCACCCCCCGCCACACTTTTTTCTCTCCTTCTCGATGTCCCGTTTTCACCTCGGCGACCACCTGTAAAAATGCATTGTCAGGCAAAAAGAGACAAGTGAGAGGAGATAAGAAAGGGAGAATTTCATTGTCACATTGTGAGATCCTCCAGGGGAGTGAGCAGACGTCCTAAACCGCCAAACACACGCACACATACACACACAGTCACTGATTACTCACACACACGCTGGCTCTTGCACAAAGACTTGGTCTAAATGCGTACTCCTACAGGTGTTGAAAGGGGAGAGAGGCAGGTGAGAACCGGCTGAATACAAAAAAAAGGGAAAAGTAGCAGAAACAGAAAGAAAGAGAAGGCAGCGACGTTGGAGGAGAATCAGCCGGGGAGCGATGGAGCAGCGGGAGCTGAAGTTGGATGACAGCAGAAAGTGCAGGTAAGTCTCTCACCGTCACGCCTGTTCTGTCACTTAATCTGATCCGCCGTCGCAGGTTCAGAGTTTATACGTAAGTGGGAATGAAAGGATGCGGAGTGAAAGACAGGGACTGGAAGAAGGAGCTCAGGGGGGAAGCAGAGACACCTACCAGTGCAGCGATAATTCAGTTTTAATAAGTGACGGGTTTCCTCGAGAGAGAAAACTCCATCTGCTGCTGATAGAAACTGAGCAGCCAGTTGTTACTAGTGCAGGAGGACATAGCATTTTTCACTCTGATGTTTGGTGGTTAATTGCTTGTTTTGTGTGTGTGTGTGTGTGTGTGTGTGTGTGCATGGTCCTGGTTCTTCCATACCTGTGAATGTACTCAATATGACTCATTTACTTTGTGGTGTATTGATGATACAATTGCAGTGTCCGACTGTTGTATCAGTTATCTGGTAATGTTCATTGATTTGTCCCATAGGCTGCATACAGCAGCTCTCGTTTTTCTCCATTAGTGTGAGGAGCTCTCTGCTCCACTTTAGATGTATCATGTTGCAACAGTTTCTTTTGGTTCCCAACATGGGGTGCGCAGCCCGTGAAGGGGTCCCTCGATGAACCAAAAGCGGCCGCAAGATTACAAAGGTTCATAAAGAAGAATCAGGAAATGACTATGCAAAAAATATATATTTTTTTTAAGAATGTTGGCTAAGCTTCATCTTGTTTTGATGGAAGTACTAGATATTTCTGATATGAGGCCTTAAGATGCATAGTATATAATGCAAAGACAATGGTTCCCAACATGAGGTCCCAAGATAGACCAGAGGGGTTAAATAATGACTGAAGGGATAGTAAAAGGAAAACAAAACACCAAAAGAGATTCCTTGTACGTACAATTTTATTTATATTTTAGGGGTTTATCTAACTTTTGCAATTTTTTTCTCTAAAATACTGGATATTGTTTTTAATTCTTCGGGCTTCTGAAAATCCTTCCTGATGCGTCATCTAATGTAACATCATCTAAAACAGTTACTAAAAGCGACATGTGTCTCCTACAAAGAATAATTTAATTACATTTTTGCGATATTTTCCCCCACTTTGGGATTCTGAAAATCCTGTCGGAGGCTGATAATTGTTGCAGATTTTGTGGGTATTCCCCAAAATAGGGTTTAGGGTCTCACAAGAGGTCTCCACATAAACCTGAGTGGTCACAAGGTGAAAGTAAAGGGATGATGAAATTAAATTTATTCTAATTTGGGTATTATACTAGATGCCTTTGCTTATTACATTGTTTCTGTAAACCTGACGCTCCCCAAGGGCCACGACACTATTAAAAGTGTAATATAAGAAAACAAATATTTCTTTTACACCAAATCACATAAAGTACCTCACCAAATTTTGGGAAATACTGGATATGTTTTATTTGCCAGTTCTACACCCATCATAAGACAAGACACTGATTTGTTTTAAAGGATCATAGGCCAAACACTGATGTAGATAGTTTGTATGCACGTGTTTGCCTGCTGCATGTGGATGATTGATTATTAAGTGTGTAAAGTGTCTGAAGTGCAGCTGCAGATTTTTATTGCTTTACATTTGAGTGGCGGGGGGCCAAGCTGATCTCGCAATGCCCTCGGCCCATCACCGTCACTCATCTTGGCCGATACATCCGGTCTGCAACGATTTCCTGTAAAGCTGTCAAATCTTTATGTGTGAGAGCGGGAACCCACAGAGAGATGTGTTTTCAATATTAGCAGTTAAAAGCCTAATTATGATGAATTTATGTGGCAGGCATTATGTGATACGTTTCCTAATAAGCTCAGAGGTTAAGCGTGACACGCTCATTCATTCATATTGTGAGTTTAATTTCTATGTGGATGGTTTATTAGCTGCGTGTGCCTGTGTGAGCTGCATGTGCAGCGCTCACAAATCAAACCGTGGTTCTACAAGTCATCCATAAGGAGAAGAGACGGAGGGATGAGAGGAGGAAAAGAAGGGTGGAGCGTTTGAGCTGGTTGACGTTGACAGAGTGATTCAAGCTCCATGACTTCATATACATAACCGTTAATGCGACTGTTGTAAAAATTACTTTAGAGATTGACTAGTCTCATTAATCCTAACAGACTGTTTTTTCATCTGACATGTATTGAAGTCCTAAACAATTTATAACGTTTAGAGTAGCACCTGCAGTTCCTGCATCTGTTGCTCATAAAGTTGCTAATGGAGGAAGGTTGAACATATAAAAATGACAGATGGGAAGTCTGATAATAAGACTGAGTGACGGAAGAAAAAAAAAGCATTTAGCATCAGGCAATTTATTAATAATTAGCGATATTTGACTCCATCTCTCACACTTTCCCCTGATTTCTTTTTGGCCACTTGGGGGCAGTAGAAACACCTGTTGTAAACACAATACTCATATAATGAGTTGCTGATAAATTTGATATTTACACATTCATTACAGTATTAATTTGGAATCATATTACAGGCAATCTGATGAATGTAAATCCAAAGTATATTTGTATTACCTTGGCCAGTGAGGTATTGTCTTCACTGCTGTTGTACTGTTTATCAGCGGATGCTGATTTTTGTGAAACTTAGTAGTAAGGTGTACAATTGGCCAAGGACAAACCCATTTAATTTTGGGCAGATCCCACTCACAAAATTGTTTTAGTGTTTTAGTGGCTCCTAAAACCGCTGTATTTAGAAATTCTAGTGTTGTGATGACCTTAATGGTGATTCAGCAAGGCAGAATCCTAATAGATTTGGGAATAGAGGCACACATATTAGGTGTGTTTGCACATTTGCATGCTGCATAGAGGACTGACCACTGACCTGGTTTTGCTCTTTTGTTGGTCATTTGGTATTGGACAGATAGTATAAAGTTTTTATCTGTGGAGAGGGAATTATGCTGAGAGGAAAGAGAGGTAATAGTAAAGCAAGAAAACGGGTAAAGCTGCTCATTGTAAAACCAAAACAGTGAGATCAAAGATGGTAAAGGTAGGCAGGGTTGAGGTACTTCCTTTAAACTTGCAGTAAGTTATTTATTGGACACTTGGAGAAACAACATGTCATCAAACTCTCATATAACTCATCTTATGTTGAAATTCACACAGATGGAGACTCTAGGTTGAGACTCAGACTTGAGATTTTGGACTGTTGAACAATCTTTTTTACTTTCATTAAATGTCATTAAATGTCATTAAATGTTCCATTCAAGGGAAATGTCTGATGAGCTGAATGTCATTGCCACTCACTCTCTCCATTTACTCTCTAGCTCACTCAACCAGTGTTGTTTTCTCTCTCTCTCTCTCTCTCTCTCTCTCTCTGTCTCTCCCTTTCGGGTCTCTCTCTCTATCTCAGCTCGCTTGCACTCTCCTCCCCCCCTTTTTTAAATGAATCTGGAAACCAACAGCAAATCCTAACTTTACGTTTAACCTATCAAATTAAGAGAAATGTCCTCCTTTCTTTGTACTCCCTAACAGCAGGGTTGTACTGTACAGCCCTGAGCAATCTGTTCCGAATTACCTGATTGGCCACAGCAGCATGTTAGGTTGCATTTCTGCAAAAGTTGATAATCTATCTCTCTCTCTCTCTCTCTCTCTCTCTCTCTCTCTCATCTCTCTCTCTCTCTCTCTCTCTCTCTCTCTCTCTCTCTCTCTCTCTCTCTCCTCTCTCTCTCTCTCTCTCTCTCTCTCTCTCTCTCCCTCCTCTCCTCTCTCATCTCCTCTCTCTCTCTCTCTCTCTCTCTCTCTCCTCTCTCTCTCTCTCTCTCTCTCTCTCTCTCTCTCTCTCTCTCTCTCTCTCTCTCTCTCCTAGCAAAACTACACTTTGCATTTAGATTATTTGCTCCAAATCAGCTGATGAAAACACACAGAACTTGCATTCTCTTTTTTGCAAGATTTCAAAAGTTTGCTTAAAATCCACTTGACAATTTCATGCAAAGACAACAACTGCTGTAATGATATGTGGTTTTGGAATAAATATTGATTAAGCTACAGCCACTTCAAGTAAAAGAAAGAGTGCATGCAAATGTGCATTTCTGCAAAAATATATTTTCACCCTTGGATTTTTGGGAATGATCTCAAATCTGCATAAATGAGCCTTTAGAGAATCCTGATGCTTCATGCAGCTGTCAGAGCACCGTGCCTGCAGGAAGTTGACGAGAGTTAGGCCGCCTATTACATTAATACCAGTCCACTTTTTCAAGCTCCCTAATTAATGCAATCAAATCAGGTGCTGTTGAAACAAGGTTCAAGCCAGACATGTTGATAATTCTCTGGTGACGATGCTCATCCCATCAACTAGATCCTCTCTGCTCATTTCCTCTCCGCCCCCCCGGGGACTCGGTGTACGGACTCCAGTACATCTCGGCTAAATAGTTAAATGACTGAACGTTCCACACTGTAGATGCTGTATGTCCCAGGAGGAATGTGATACTAGAACAAGCTGAACATATGGTCCAGCAGCTTTTCTCATACTAAACGACGACAGGGCGGCATAAAGGTATTCACCGAATACCAGGTTGTTTAAAAATCCAGATTTTACCATCCAAAGGGCAGATGCTCCTCTGTTGAACTGATATGCAGATGTTGTATTGAGGTGCGTGGCATACACCATCAGAGGTCAGGCTATGCGACTTCTCGCTGAAACGAGAAGGGGCAGCCTCTGAAAGCTAACCAATCAGAACACAGTAGGTTCATTAGAAGAGGGACCTTAAAGAGACAGGAGCTAAAATTCTTGTTTCAGACAGAAGCTGAACTGAGGGGCTGCATAAAATGACCAATATAAGATAGATGACTGTAAATCAGGCAAAATATATTCCATAAGAGCAACCAGAATAAAAATATAGACCTGTAAATGTGCATGAAACAGTGATGTTGAAATATTAACGAATTACTAAATAAATAAAAATTCTTTAAAAATCTTGAGAGACAGTAAAATTAGCCTGCAACCAATATTAGAACCAATCGGTGGAAAATAGGAAAGGCTGCTATGTTGCACTTATAGCTGTAGGTGCTGTATTGCTGCAGGTTTTCATTAATAATACATGGCTGTATGATTTTTGGATGTGTGTGTGTAGTCATGTCAATGCTAACACACATACAGCCCTACCTGTAGTGAAAGAAGAGAGACTTTGTCCCTAATGGCAGAGCTGCACTCCATCTGGAAATCTGCATAATGATAGAAACCCTGTTTATTCATGCTTACTCACTTATTCTGTGCACGTGAATATCATTTTGCTCAATAAGTGTGCAAACACAACAGGGTTTAAAGATAGTATGATTGCATAATTTTGGATAATCTGGTATGTGACATATTTCTGGTTGATGTCCAATATATGCCCATAATCATGCGTACAGTACAGTTACAGTATGTAGCTACTAATCTGGAGCAGACATCCCCACCCCCACCACACACACACACACACACACACACTGTAGCTAATCTGAGGCACCATTATGTTGCCTTTTCCAAGAGATTACACTAAAAGACCTTGAATTGCTATACAGTAATACGATCGTATCTTCTCTTTCCACCAGCCTGTTTGTGAAAGTTTCATATTTACATACAGTGGTTTAACTTTTCCTGCATCCTATTATGATGCAAAAAATCTCTTTCTGTTTGGGGGGTTACCTTTTGCATATCTTGAAAACGGTTCAGCTGGTCCCTTTTCACATTTGTCAGGTATATTGAGGGGGCGCTCATGTAGATGCAGTGTTGAATTTGTTGCAATTTTGGACATATGTGTAATATAAATGAACTTTAAGTAAACGCTGCTCCACTCTGCAGCAGGTCTCTGAGACTACACAGCATAGATTGGCTTGTAGCAAATGTGCCAACAGTAAATGATAAATGCCAGTTGGTAAACTGTGGCTTCTACAATAGTGTGCATGAGGTGTTTAGGGGGCAATTATCTTCGTATGGATAAATTGATCGTGAGTTACTTAAACTTGCAGAGTGGTCAGTCCACTCTACTTTTTGAATTCTTAACATATAAAATGTAATTTTAAAGTAAGTAAAATTAGAGAATCTTTTGTGACTTACAGTGTTTCCCAGTGAAACAAATTATTCAAGGTTTAAACAGTTACAAGAGGGATTTATTAAATCAAATCAAAAAATCTGATTGGATGAATTTTTGCACATATTCCTGATCACAGGAAAAGTCATCAACCAAACACGAACAAGAAACACAGGGTCACAGAATTAAAACTGTAAACATGTAATTTTGATTTTATGGGGCCTTTAACAAAGTACTGTGCATACATGATTCTTGAATTAAGAAAAACAGAGAAAATGATCACTAATTATCTGTATCCAGGAAGTTTTACTTGGCTGCCATTCCAATATAAACTTAATTCTCAAATACTGCTCCTCTAGATTTCAATGACTTAGTGTAATTACTCTGTCTATGGTTATAAATCTGTATCAGAATATGAACATATTTTCATCCACAGAATTTAAAATGTCAAGCAATAATATCGTTCAACCCTCGGGATATTAAGATGTCTCCTTCTACAATAACTCCCAGGTTGTAGAATTAGGAGCCCAGCTGTGGTAGTACATAAAAGACTGGTTTGAGGCTAGAAATATAATCTGGCTTTCTGCTTCAGATGGACATGGAGGCGACTTTCTCATTTTGAAATCTATCACTGAGCAGATTATTAGCAATGAATCATTTAAATTATATTTTCGGTCTCACAAAAATCAGAGTTTTGCTGCATGGAGAGTTTGTTTGTTTTTTTCAGTCTGCATCTAGTATAAGTGGGTGGTGGGTTAACGGCTGCTCTGTGCTCACATCTCTATAAAATGAAGACAACAAATAAATTTATTCTAGGGAGTCAAAACAAACAATCCCAGGATTTACAAGCGATAAAATGATGAAGTCAGCCTACTGCACCATATAAAATATGTATACACCAGCCGGGGGATCTGATTAAATCCTATTTTAGACTTTGACATGTGGGCTTATTAATGTTTATCCTCCAATAATCCCCTGTGTCTATATGCATTTGATAATATACAATGGTCACATTTTCAAAATGACACTGTATGCAGATGACACTGCTTAATATATTTCTAATATTAATGACAGAATTTAAGGACATGTACAACATCAGGAGAGAGTGCCTGTCAGATCACTTCTTTGGATGTATGAAGACAAGAATATCCTCAACAATTCAAATTTATTTAGTGCATCAAAGATATAAAAATTGTGATAATAAATCTATAAATGTGATCTAAGAACAAGGAACTTGCTCTGTACACACATGTCATATCATGTCATGTCATATTTGAAAGTGTTCCAGAAATTTGAAGATTGCAGTTGTGAGGTTTTACATGAAAGCGACTCAGATACTATTAATTTACTCAGATAATAATGTCAAGGACAATTCTAGAAAGGCTCAAGAAAGACACAGAACCATAAAGTATTCTGTGAATACTACATGCCCATCATTGCAGCTTTGATGATGTATTATCTGAGGTATTAATCCATCAATATCACCTAATGGTAGGATTGGATTTCAAATGTTCAAACTGTATATTTATTGCTATGGGCACCTAAAGCCCAAGAGTTTAAAAACCTCATTAAGATGGGTGATTGATATGCCGAGCGTATGAACAGTAAGGACGGGTTGGTCATATTTAACCCTGTGTTGCTTTGAAAGAAGCTTTGAATCAAAGCGGGGAGGCGCAGTGAATTATAAGGGTGTCTCTGATGACCACAGATGAGACGGTTTATATAAAACCCTGTATCAAATATGTGTGTCTATGAGCAGATCTTTATTTGCTATAAGAAAGCTCACCTGCCTTTATCAAAGCTTCAAAGGTATTGATTCAATAAACCAGGGTCTTCAAACGGCAAACCTTTGATTGAAGTGGTTTCATGCAGATGCAAATGTCGAAGGTAGCAATGCTGGGAGTTGTACGGTGAATGTGCCAGATTTCGCTTTTTTGGGTCTCATGTCATGTTTCCGGATCTATAAATAAGCCTTAGTGAAATGACAGAGCTTCTTTAGCTTCCAAAATGTGACATAATTCTGAGTGAAAGTATATAGGTGTATTTGGTATAATTCTGATCAAACCGGTTGCTCAGTTGTGGGTTTGACTTAGCAGTTGTGGGAGCAGCATCTATGTATATTTATAGATTTTAAGATAACAGTGGGTTTGGGGTTTAGTTCATTTTTAGCATCATGGAAGGCCAGATTTTAATTATTATACATATATATTGAAATAAAACAAAACAATATGTGCAATATGGGACTGTTGGGACTCTTGGTATGTCTCCTTGCCATTCTTTTGTTTTAACTAAGTCAGGAAATCCAAATAAAAATGGTTACATAATATTATACAGAAATTGTAACTCATTAGCTACATTCATTTCTATAATGAACAAAGTAGTAATACACATTTTAAATACACAATCAAAATGTACTTCATAAAATAAAATCTAATGAATTAAATCAAATTTAAAAGACCCACATGACCAAACACTAGTGTGTTTGCCAGAGCTAACATTAATAGCCAAATTTAACAGCTGGTATTATAAACACATATATTTGAGAAGAATATTAGTAGTAGGCTGTGACTCAACATGCTTACCTTTGGGCAATGTGCTTCTGTCTAAAGCTTAGATGCAACAGCCATGATCTGAATAAACCTGGAAGCCACCGAGAATTTTTCACAATAAAATCAACGATTTCAGAACAAAATGACAAAGGGCTAAATCCTTTAAATAAATTATTCAGACCTTCAAATAATGATAAAATAATATAATTTACAGAAGTCTTGTAGCTTGACATCTCATATTTTCTAATCTTGAATGCCTCCATTGAAATCCCCTGAAGAAAATACACACTAAACTTGGAGAAAACAGGCTATAATCAATATTATAATCAATAGTAAGAATGTATTCAGTGAGAGTCTGTAACATCTGAGGTTTCTCTAGACACTCCAACTCTGCAGCTGCTTTCAGCTGAGAGCTTTATAGTGAGTTTCAGCTCATTGTTTAGCTGTTCGGCTGCAACTTCACTGTCAGCGCTCTCATAGGGTCATTTTCAGCTGCAGCAGGCAGTTGTTGTCAGACAAAAAGCTATTAAAAAAAATACACTACCTGCTTAGCACCAAACAGTAAACAGTCACAGAGAGCGACTAGCTGGATAACATAATGGAGCATTTAGCTGGTAAAAAGCTAAATATTTCCCTCAGGAGATCAGGAACTGAGCCAGATATTTCCCTCAGGACCGGCAAAGGTCAAAACCAGAGCTAAAACAGAGTGAATATTGGAATTACATTCACCAGGTGGGCAGAAACACAATTTATAATTAATGGTAATGTTGTTCCACAAGCATTGTGCAAGTGTTAGCCTGCCTTAAAGGTTCCACATATTTTGACCATAGAGAAGGTCTAGGTGTTTAGAGATGGACAAACTCACCTAACTCATTATTCACATGAGCTCTGCCAGCACTATGCGCCCACACATACACACAGTGAAAGGGTAGTGGAGAACAGAGATCTGTAACATTACTGTAAGTGCAAATTTATTAATTCCACCTTAATGTGATCGATTGAATTCTTAACCAATTATCGATTAATTATACCCATCCCTAATAGGAATACTATCCCATGTATTAAGTCACAACCACTCATATTAACAAATCAGAAGAGAATTCTAATGAGACAGACTCAAAATGACCTGTTCTTTCTAGACCTCCAGAGAGAAGCTTGAGAGAGGAGTGTAAAATTGTAATGAGAT
The DNA here is from genome assembly GCA_030544235.1 of Lepturacanthus savala. Classification (NCBI taxonomy): domain Eukaryota; kingdom Metazoa; phylum Chordata; class Actinopteri; order Scombriformes; family Trichiuridae; genus Lepturacanthus; species Lepturacanthus savala. The sequence continues at coordinate 15,989,589 of CM060471.1, read as the reverse complement.
GATTTTTAGTACTATAAACTGCTAATATATCATGTTCGGGTTATCAAGATGTCAAATAAAACCCAGACATTGCACGATTTGGGGCCTTTTAAAGTGTGGCTGTGATACTATAAAATCTCTGCAAGGGTAGTGTGTGATCACTCTCACAGCATCCTCATCCGCCACTGAATTTCGGCACCTACATAAAAGTTTCCAGGTGTTTATGACCACGTTTGAAGACGTAATAAAATTCAAATAAAAGCTACAAAACCGGCACATGGTTATGTGGTCTCTCTGTGAGGATGTTACGTACAAATTTACAGGTTTCCTCAACAACTGCGTTTCTACGGTTACGCTGGTGACATCATACCATGTGGAGCGCGAGTGAATGGTGAAGTGATGTAATGTGATGAGATTTGACGGCAGTGACAGTTCTGGCATCCTGCTGCTTGGCGCTGTCTGTGCGTGTGTGTGTGTTGATAGATATGTGCAGAGATAGAGAGGTGATTACACTCATGACACTGGGGTTGGATTATGGAGGATTACATGCACGCACACTTACACACATGCACAGTTTTACTCCATGACAAAAGAGTCTAAATGCAGGGCTAATACTGCCACAGCAAAGGGTCAGAGACAGAGACCAGTAGAGTGCAATGAGGGATGGATACAGTACTGACGGATTATGAGGCATTATGCCAAAAACATCATGAAAGTAAAGCAGCTTGTATGTTTGAACTCACTTTCCTTCCTCTCTCTCCCTGTTTTTAACCTCTCCTCTCCAGGCAGTAAGCTGCCATCATGGCCATTCCCGGAGGACATTCTCCTTCCTCTCCTTGGCCTCCTCTATTCCTCCTCCTCCTCCTCATCTCCTCCCCGCTCCCCCTGCGTGGCCGGCCGCTCCTCATCCACCCGTCCATCAACGTGGCGGTGGTGTTCAGCGGCTCCAGCTACCAGAATGAGGTCAGAGGTCGCATCAGCGAGGAAAACTTCGTCGACCTGCCCGTGGCGGTCAGCCCCGTGACCGTCCTGGTCAACGACACCAACCCTCGTGACCTGCTGACGCGCCTCTGCGACACCATGGCGACAGAGAAGCTGCACGGTGTGGTGTTTGAGGATGATGTGGGCTCGGGTGACGGGGCTCAGGTAAAAAAAAAAAGAAAAAAAATTCATGCATGTTTTCTGTGTAGATTCTCACTCATCCAGGTCATTGTAGTCAAGGGGTTTAAAAGTAAGCAACTGGACTTTTCCTTTGAGCTTGGTTTTGAGCTTGGTCCTGGTTTCCATCATCAGGCTAGAACTGAAGAAGCCTTTCGGATGAAAGGTGAAATGTCTTCAAGCTCAAAGGAAAAGTCCAGTTGCTTACTTTTAAACCCCTTGACTTCATGCATGTTTGTTTTTCCCAGAGTCACGGTATTCACTCACCCACATCCAACACTGCACAAGGCAGCATTTCTTAAAAGGAAGAAGTAACCAAAATGCCAAGCATGTACTATCTTTGGTCAAAATATTGTATGGTGTTTGGTAGGGTTGTCATGACACCAGAAATGAAATACTCGATACTGATACCATTGAAGGAAAAATACCAAGGTAAGAAATAAAACCAACAATAAATCCTATGAACCTCACCATATACACCTTTTCTCAAGAAAAAAAGGAGTACAGTGGTGCAGTGGGTAGTGCTGTTGCCTCACAGGAAGAAGGTCGCAGGTTCAAGGACTTTGTGTTGAGTTCTCATGTTCTCCCCGTGCCTGTGTGGGTTTTTTCCTCCCACAGCCAAAAACATGCTTAGGTTAATTAGAGTCTCTAAATTGCCCCTAGGTATGAGTGTGTGTGACCTATGATAGACTAGCAACCTGTCTAGGGTGTTTCCCTTGAAGTAGGCTAGGATTGGCTCCAACAGACCCCCATGACCTTAGTGAGGAATAGTGATGGACCATTTAATGGATAGGACATTTGAAAAAAACAACTGTGGATGTTTCTTGTAACATCAAATTGTAAAAGAAAATTATAAATCTTTCAGAAAATCAGCGCTTATTCCAGATATGTGAATCATAAATACTAACCACTGCTTCTCCATGTTACCACACACCAGGCGACACTGCAGACTGAGCAAATCAGTGAGACAAATATCAGATTGCAGTGAAAAAAATGGTGATAATAGCAGAAATATTGTGATATTTTGTAAATATCGTTGCATTAAAAGCTGAGCCTTCAAGTTGAAACTTTTGAAATTTTTGTTTTGATGAGATTGAAACAACCGCATGAAAATTGTGCCGTTCTGTGAAATTTCGAGCGTCCGTGACGCCAACGATCTGTCTGTTTGCTCCTCAGGTGGCAGAAGTGGCACAGATACTGGACTTCCTCTCCACTCAGACAGCTCTGCCAATTGTGGGCATCAGCGGTGGCTCTGCGGTTGTCATTCCATACAAGGTACTGTCAGAATAACGATCCCATCATCTCTGCATCATCATGCTGAAGCCACAAATAGTCCTAAAAACAATGTGACCCAGACGAGCTGAAATAACTTTACTGACCTATAGGAGCAATTAGGAAGATTCCAGGAATAAGATGAACAGCAACCTGTAATGTAAACACTGTACACAGCCTCCTGTCTTTGTCAGAACTCTTCCACACCACCGTTATTTACCTTAAAACTACTTAAGTAGGTCAGAGAAGTGAAAGCAACTCACTGCAAGCAAACATTTGGATATGAGCAACACGGATGGGTGAATTATCACTAACGACCGCAGCCATCGACCCTCAACAGCTCCTCTAATCCCTGGCTGGGAAAAGTTGAGAGTTATGGGGAAGTTTTGCGAGAGGAGATGAGTTGTATGGGTGATCTGCGCCTGAATCAATCATCTCTGCGCACTTGAAGAACAGCAGGTTTTTCCTGCTAGGATTTGGTATGTATCTCATTGATGAATAGAGATAGAGAGAAGTGAGCTGTGCAGTTAGATTGTAAAAAAAAAAAAAAAAGCAGATTGATGACACCGCAGCGGATTCTCAATCTATTTTCTTTTCCTACTTTTGAGTTGCAAAATGGCTCCATCCCTTCTTCCTCTCACGCTCCACGCTTTTCTGCTCATCTTCCCCTCCTTCTTTTAATCGCTTAACTGTCATCATCAACACCTTGTATTTATAGAAGTAACTCTCACACATAGAAACACACATGCAAATGAACACCCTCACAGATGAGTGCACACACAGAGCCGAATGGGTGCATTCCTACACCCATCGAGCACAAGAAGCATCCAAACCCAGCTAAGAATTAGTAGCTCGGCGACTGCTGCGAGTGCCGGATTTCACCCTCAGGCAACATTTTGTAAACCATTGCATGTATTTATCAGCTTCCTGTTAATCAAAAGGTATGTGCAGATGTCACAGCTTCAGATGGGTATTAAAGAGAAGGAGTCATAGCTGCAGGAGGGTGATTGATTTGCTGTATTTTGATGGCGGAGCAGGAAAGGCAGAGTGAGCGAGTGAGAGACGGAGAAAGATGCTTCGATGAAGCTTGGCTGACAGCTGCCTGCAGGCGGTGTTTTACTGTCTCACAGATACGTCTCCCTCTCCTCCACTTGAGAAAAAATAGCCTTGTTTCCCCACTCTTTTCTTTCCTGTCGTCTTCTTGCTTTGTTGTTGTTTGTGGGGTATTTCTGTCCACTTCTCACCTTGCTTGCCTTCCATTTAGCTTCTCTTTGTTACCATTTTCTCCCTTGTCACCTTTACTCCCTGACACATTTAAATACAGTTTTTTTTTGCTCCTTTATGCGGCAGCTAGAATCCATTAAAGATGTGGCTAGCAGCAAGAGGCCTGTGCTCTAGGACCCCATTAAACTGTTAATTAGAACCTTCAGGAGACTTTTCCTTCTATTTTGCTGCTGTCACCTCCCTCTTTCCCCCCCATCTGTGCCTGCTGCACCTTCAAATGGCGAGGAGGTGTTCATATTTACCCCAGACGTGCTTTTGATGCTCGTCTCAGAGATTATTTCCACAGTGCAAAGTATCTGAGCCTTCAAAAATATTTGGGGCAAAGTTACCAACAATCCCTGCTTTGTAATTTGCTGAGAGCTGATCATGGCTGGCTCAGTCGGGCTTGTTGAACCTCTCTGCTCGACTGACGAAAAAACAAAGACGCAGATGGGATGTTATCTATCGCGCTGACAAACCCACAAGTGTTGAATGACAGTTCTCTATATAGCATGAAGAGTACAGCACTTTCCTCTGAGGACTGCTTGTTGAAGGCCTCACTCGGTCCTCCTCCTCCTCCTCACCCTCCTGCTCCTTCTCTTCCTCTCTCTTACGCACTACTTTGCTGTCAACAAGGAGACAAAAAGCTTGTTAGAGGTGTCTGGCACAATGGGACAGGTGGATTGGACAGAGAAAGACATATCTGTGAGTGTGTGATTCTGTTAGGGATAAAAGAGCTCAATAGTGCTTGATTATCAATAGCCTGATGATGACGAATATCTTTGATGGCGGGTTTAAAAAGAAGAAGCAGCCGCCTGGGCCACCTATTTATGGTTCCTGTCTCAGTGATCTCTCCATAGGCAAACAGGGAAGGAGGGCCTGAGACAAAGATGAAAAGATCGAAGGGAGGAGAGGAAGTGTGTCTTTTGTCAGACGGCACAGAAGCAAAGACAAAAAGGCGGAAATGAGAGCGTGTGAGGCACGGCTGAGCTAAGGCATAAAGACCGTTCAATAGGGCCTGCGAGGGAAAGAGGAAAAATATGTTTACGTGTCTCTCGGAGGGGTTTAAAATCAGCGTTTGAGTGTGTTTTCTCTGAGCGTGTGTTATTCTGCCGGCTGGCTGTGAGCCACTGCAGTGTGCTGGGGGATCATTAGAGGGTGCTGCGTCCAGATGTCGAGTCATGGGAGTAGCGGTGGCGCATCGGTGTTGCTAGGATTGCTCATGTTTTTCACTCAGACAGTTTCAGATTGGATTTCCAGCTTGAACATGCACTCCGACTATTTGAGAATTTTCCATTTCAAGTAAAGAACAAGAAACAGAAGTGAGAAGAAGTTGCATGCAGAGGCTGATAGGGTGGATAGGTAAGAAATATAAATGAGAGATATTCCAGTGCAGCACCAAAATACAAATATAGACCTGCACAACCTTTAATGTCAACAACAAAACTGTGCAGTGTATTTGGCACAAAATTAGTACAAAAAAAAGAAAAAAGCTGATGGAATAAAAGACTTGGAAATATTTCTACGAAGGCGGCAAGACAGGGCAGGTTTATTTATATAGGAGAAATTAATGTGGTTTACAGTCAACATTAAAATAATCAGGATAAATTGCAAAACGTATACATTATATATATATAAAAAAAGAAACAAACAAAAAAACACAAAAGAAACTAGAAAACTAGAAACTCGAAGGGCACTTGGAGCACAGACCTTGATCAAGGTAACAGGGCAGAGTTCTGTTAACTGCTCATTTAATTTAATTATCAACTAGCAGGAGCCACTAATAGCCACTAAAACAATCATTAAATGTGTAAATTTGTAAGTGGGATTCATTCCAAAATTGAATGGATTTGCCCATGGCCAATTGCCCATCCTACCAGCAATTATCACAAAAATCAGCCTAGTAGTTTTGCCATAATCCTGTTCACAAATCCTGTTCAGTTAAACAAATAGACAAGCAGCACCGAAAACAATACATCCTCATGATAGTAAAGACATGAATGCAATTAAAAAAGTTAAGAAATGAAAGATAAGAAAGTTCAAATAAGTTAAAATAAAAGTCACAGTGCATTGCAATGGATGAATAATTGTTTGATTTAATAAACAGCAGCGGCAAACAGAAAAGTCTTCAGTCTTTAAAAGAATAAGAACTCAACTAAACTTTATTTATATCGCGTTTTAAAAATAACCACAGCTGCCACAAAATGCTGTACTTAGCAGTCAAACAATTAAAAACAAGGGAATGGAAAAAGCAAATAAAAAAAAATAAAGAATAAAAGCAATCAATGAAACAATAAATAAAAAAATCACTAAAACCAGAGCAGAGTCTCTTGTGGGGTTGAAGGAATAAAAATGGGTTTTAAGACAAGTTTTACAAATGGACAGTGAGGTCTGACGGCAGTTTGTTCCACACTTCAGGAGCAGCAACAGAAAAAGCTCCGTCCCCCGAGAGTTGCAGCAAACCTGCTGTTTTCTGGGAGTTTGTTCCAGAAATGTGGAGCATAAAAGCTGAACTCTGCTTCTTCGTGTTTAATTTTGACTCTGGGAACAGAAAGCTGCTTGAAGCAAATGTAACTTCCTGTGTGGCAGGGGCTGGGAGTCCTATACATTAACAGGAGTTTTCTGTGTGACTTTAGAGAAGTAAAAATCATTCAGATTGACAGCTACACTCTGATAGATGGATAAAACTCGTTGCATGTATCATCACCGTGCTTCAAAAAGGGCTATGTTTCTGAAAATGGGACATTTTGGAGACAAATGAACACAGGACATATACTATAAAAGAGTAGGTAGACCCATCCATCAGTGCACATGATGTCAATTCGCAGTGAAATTCAGTCTGGACACCAAGGATCTAATTTTCCCTTCAGCAAGGGAGCCATTCACAGAACGGAGGAGGGTGCAGGATGTTAATGACAAAAACACAGAAGCCACTTTGTTGATAAGTGTGGATCCAACATGGCGGTGAACCATGATTTATCTTTCAATCCAGCCTTAGAAAGTGTTTTTAGTAATTTAGACCTCAAGTATATTTTTAAAAATGAGCAACTTCTAGCATTATCATCAGGTATGTTTGATACGATAGGCAAAAAGCTACATACAGACATATTTGATAGACATTTGTAGAGCCAAATAAACATTGGGATTAGGTCTTGTGTTAGCCAGGCTAATAAAAAAGGATAATAGCTTGCGTAAAAGCCAGTGGCCTTTACTAATTAGCTGTTCAATAATGGGGGTGTAGCAAAACGGAAAAAAAATCCATTAACTAAAGATGATATCTCTTATCTGCTATAGTCGGGAATACACAGTGAACAACTGATCTTTCACAAACCAGTGTTTAAATAATGAGCAATCATGGTTGTAGATGATGATAAAGTCTGGAAGAAGCAAAGCCGACAGCTGCATGTGTTTGCCAGTAAGTGCATATGATGTATTTTTTGAGGCAAAGAAACTGCTCAGCTTGAGTATTCAAGTGTATAACATCATTTATTACAATTTGAAGCTGTCAGTAGAAGATTATATTTCAGGAGAACAGTCCCCGCTGCAGTGTGAGGTCACACACTGTTCGTGAGATTGGACTAAAGTGATGCTATGAGCCAGATGTCTCTTATTGGATCACAGTGTAGAGTCTTTTTTTAGGGGTTTGTTTCTGTGGCCAGACTGACCCGCTTTCTCTGTTTGTCCTTCCGTACTTCTGTCGGTGTTCTCCACCCGTTCACTTCTGGCTCACTCTTCAGAAACTCCAGAAACAGGTCACGAGAAGAAGCCCACTGGAAAAAATGCTTTTCATCGCTGGGCATGAAACTAGCTTCACAGCGTGTCCCAATAATTTCAATAGGGCAGTCAGTCAAACGACTAATGCTGTGGCATTATGGGCCAGATTTATTTAGAAAATGGATTTGCGGCGGCAATCTGTGTGTGTTTAGCTCTGTATTTAAGGCAGCAGCTCATTACTGAGGTCAACTCAAATACTCACTGTACACGTCTGATTAAATGAAAGTGTAGTTACAGCTTTTAATGACTTAATAGTCAATGGTCAAGTTCAAATTCAAGATTATGCAATTAACACAACAGCCGGTTCACTGTTTGTTTGCTCTTATATCAATCTGATAATTGTGTGCAATTATTTCATATGCTCATATTCGATTGTTTCTTTTCATTAACCCAAGAGGAGGAGGAGAATTGCCCCTGCGAAACTAATTTGATGATTAGTTGGGAGATTTTTAGAAACATGCCCACCAAAATATTTGCACAATCATCCCTTAACCGTGACGAGCAATAAGGGGAGAGGTGTATCCAGTAAACAGTCACTATATGACTCACAAACTGTGAATCCAGCCTGCTGTGACAGCTTGAAAAATGCATTGCATATGAAGCAGAATGTGTCACACTTGTGCCTGAAGAACAGCCCAAAAGCCTTTTTTAAATCTGGTCCTGAGTGAGTCAAGAGGTAAGGAAATAGTTTATGGAAGTGGTTGATCATATATCCATGGTTGAAAATTCTTCAGTGAAGCGTAATGAAGACATCAAACATCCAGATACAGATCACAAGTGTGAATGAAGCCCCAGTCCATTTCAATCTGTCACGTTCCTTTTTAAAGTAGCAAGACACTGACTTTCCAACATATAATTACTTTTATGATTGGTCTATACTCCTCAGGATTACAAATAGAAAGTGGAATAGGTTCCTGTCGCAAATTAATTGTCACTCGCCTACAGATTCCTGCGAAAAGATGTGCAGATATGTTTATAGAGGTTAGACTGAAGTAAGTCACGTCTATTTCAGAGTGTTTGTATCGTGGTGCACAGTTGCTACTGTTGCTACAGTTACTGATGTACTTTATATAATGGTGACAGTTGCTTTGTATGCACAAAACTAAATTTAAACATAACTATGGCCATCAGATGAATTTTATTTATTTATTTTTATTTAATCTTCATTTAACCAGGTAATAAACCCATTGAGATCAAGATCTCTTTTACAAGGGTGACCTGGCCAAGAGGTCAGCAGCACATGTGACAAAACGTGATAAAATAAACAACTACATTAAATTAAAATTAAATTGCAGCAGAAATACTTTGATGTTAAAATGTGATATGCGTTAACATTTAAAACATAAGTGCGGTAGCTATAAAAATATGATGTTAAAATGCAAGGGTGCAGTAATTTACAATACTATATATATATATATATATATATATATATATATATATATATATATATATATATATGCAATATGCAATATATGTTAACAATTAAAACATAAAAAATGGTAGCAATAAAAGTAGGATGCTTAAAATGCAAGGTGCAGCAGATGACAATAAAAATTTAAAAACACAGGCACTGTCTGATTGACTCTTTAAATGAAATGTAGAGAAAGTCCAATATTGGCCTGTGATTCCATTCTTGAAATGGAAGCTTGCATCTGTGAAGCCTATTGAAAGTGTAGCATGACAAATACATGTTCGGTGCGTCTGAATCCATATGCATGGGCGACCTGTTTCCGGTCTTTCCACTAAGGGCAGGTACGGCCCAGAGTTTTCCCAGTGGGAAGAGAGGAATGTGTGAGCAACCACCATGTCCACCATCCTCCTGTCACATTACCATACGCTCCTGCAGTAGGACTGCTAATTACGTCTGTGTGTGACAGACACACTGCCAAGCCGGTGCGAACAAGATGGCTGAGAAGTGGAAGGACGAAGGTGGGGGAGGGTGAACTTTATCTTCTCATGTGAGTGCATGTCAGTATGTGGCACGGGTTTAGACTCGGTAAAGAAGGTAATTTTGTTGATTCTTTCTTGAAATCACTATTATTGGGGATGCTAGGTGTCTTTTAACCCATTTGCTTATGACATTGTTGGATATTCCTCAATTCCACTGGTAATTGGATAGTGATCAAACAGAGATTGGTCTCACCCCATTGTTTTTTTTTTTTTTTAATTTAATAGCTCAGGCTCATCTTAATTGGATTTTAATGATACTTCCTGAAATGATGTCTCTTACCTCTCCTCTGTCATATCAGCTGAAGTGGGACGGTACAACTAACCGGGGCTGCCATTAAAGCGCCATTTCTTATTTATTCAGTGACAGCCTGACATGGCTGTGTACTGCTATTTTTACAGCTATTCTGGTGCGTAGCCCAGTCAGTGGTCTAGTAGAGTTCCAGCCTCCAGAGGTGAGAACCAAACAAACCCAGGCGGAGATGAAACTAGTAAAACTGAATGAAGATGAGGGTAGCTGTGATATTCATGTACAGTAATATTCCTCCATCACACAGCTCTCTGGGGCTTTGCAGAACCTCTGAGCTGCGGGAAAAGGAAGAGCAACAGGAAGGAGAGCTGACAGTCACCTCTGAGACAGGAACAGACTGATCTGAGATCTGAGACCTGGTCTCAAATAGTACTTGACAGTTTAATGCTATCTGCTCTCTTATGTATGACCTCTCTGTTGACCTATTTATTCCCTCCATTTGCTGAGATGCAGCAACATTCTCTTAAATCCTTCAGTGATTAAAGGTCAAAACACTGAACGAAGCAGCTTCATGTTAACAATCTGCGTTTCACAGATGTAGTCCAGCGCTGCTGGAAAAGCTTGGCTTGTTGCTCTGATAATTTAAGATCCGGACGGCACCAACTAAAATCCTTAGATGGGATAGTTAAATAAACAACCAAGCTGTGCTAAAGTGCATCATAAAAAATTTGGCTTACAACTGCATAAAAAGCCAATGACTCGTTGACTTTTAAACTCATGACCGTTTTGGATGGACAGTGTGCAACCAGATATTGATAGGCAGCCATATTACATCCAGTAGTAGGCTTAAATGGCTATCTAAATCTGCTTTTGCAATTGTTGACTATATATATATATATATATATATATATATATATATATATATATATATATATATACATAAATTCCTCTGAACCTTATATAAGGACCGAAGATGTGTCATGTGCACATTCCCAAGAATTGATTGACAGATGCCTGAAAAAAAGGCTGCAAGGCGTACAACTATATACACACACACACAGCCAGAGGCAGAGGAAGGCACAGTAACTGAATTTAAACCAAAATTCATCTACAGACACAGTTGCTGAACTCATGTTGGAGATTTACTTAATAAATGCTTTAGAATGAACACTATATTATTGGATTACTATCCAATAATATTTTATTGTCTTAATTAGGATCAATGGACCAATAGTATTCCTTAAAACTACAGATTTAATAATCCAATGATTATAATTACTCTAAAACATCTAATAAAATAATCTAAATTTAATTACAGGATATTCTTGCATGTTTGTATATTCCTTAAATTTGAAACTTGTGCTGGCTCGTTTTGGGCAAACAATCTGTGAGAACCCATTGTTTTTCTTTTCTTATCTTGTAAAGACAAAAAGTAAATTTTCTAAAGTAAGAAAACATTGACAATTCCCAGAAATCAATGGGTACCAATGAAAAAAGAACAATTCATACAAATAAAAACGTATAATATAACATATATTGCTTCCTGCATGAGGCCCATTGTGTTTTCTGTACATCTTCATATACAAACAATATTTTTTGGGTCTATCTGTTCAGTAAGAATGTTTCTAAATTTCCGCTGGACTGAATTTTGTTGAAAAGCAATTCATCTCTGGCTTCTAATATTTTTTAATATCATTTTAAAAAACACGTTCTGTTTAAATTTCAACATGTACTAGGACCCGCTTCACATTCAAATACAGTCATTTAAATGCTTTTGAAACAGCATAATATCGAGGTATGGAAACAACACTAATTTTAACCAAATTTGACCCAGTTTTGTCACAGTGAATTGATATGCAAATCACACAATCAGTGCTTATTGAGCAACTGATTCTCTAGGGTAAAGGCCGTTGGTACAAACTAGTTTTGTTGTATTATGATGTAATTATTCAGAACTCAATCTCTTCTTCTCAACTCTCTGTCAGAATGCTGTATGAAGGACATAAGTGCTGTGAACTCTAATAACTTCCCACATTATCTGTCAGCACATGCATACAGAGAGCAGGTATGCAAATGTATGCTAACACAAACACACACATACATCGGACCACCCCTTCTTGACAGAAAGAGAGCAGCAGCAGTGTCTGTTTGCAGTTCAGAGACACTTGTACCAGATTGAGACTGAATATATAATCAAAGCTCTGTTGTAGAATGTGTGAGCATCTGTTAAGATACAAACTGTAATATGAATATTCATGCTTCTCTATGAGACACACCACTACATCTACTTCTTTATTGCAGTAGGTTGCAAGTGCAAACTTTAACGCTTTATCATACTTATGTTTACAGTAAACTGTTATGACTCTTAAAATGTGTCTTTTTAAACAGTTCACAAAGCTGGTTTAAGCACAGCTCACTCACCATTTAGCGCTTCCTTATTTCTACATTTGTCACCTGTCGTCAACTTAATTGGTTTTAGAGGGTCGCTACACTCTGTTGCTTACATGACATTTAACAGTGACGGTTTTACAAGTGATAGTCAGCCTATTGAACTTTTCAGAGAATAAATGATCAACACGCTCTGCTCGACTGGTGGTAAAGTTTTGTCCAAATTTAAATATTCCACAGCAGTAACAATGTTAAAGGTGCTGCTGAAATGAGGAGCGGCAGGTGAGTTAATTTGAAAAGCTTCCCTCTGTGTGCGTCTGCTGTGTGACGGAAAGTTCAACACTGTACTTCACATGTTCCTTTGGTGAAGAATAATCTCACAGGTGAAAAATATTTCATGACCCGAGAGCCAAAGAAATCCACGTCTTCAACTGTTTTTTCTAATTTTTTTTAAAGATATGCATGGACATCATCCATCCTGCTGAAGTGTCTTTCAACAAAACCAGCTCCGATGATGCTGTTGGGTCAAACAGCATCATGCCTGAATCGTTAATTGAGAATTTTTTTCTCTCTTCACAGGCTGAGGGATCCTTCTTCCTGCAGATGGGAGCCTCACTCGAGCAGCAGATCGTCTGCATGTTCAAGGTACAGAAATAGGGTTGCAAAATTTGGAAAAGTTGGAAACTTTCCATGGAAATAAACGGGAATATATCGGAATAAACAGGAATAAATCAAAAATTGAAGGTTGGCCCTTAATAGCAAATTTATATATAGTTGGGGAAAATATGTGGTTGCATAATCTTAGCTAAAGCAACCAGATTTAATGGTATAGTACAACATTTTAAAAAGCTGGCCCATTGTCATGACTCCCATAATCATAGCAATAGATGCTTTACCATTTTTTCAGCCGTTTCCAGACCAGCGGAGCAGAGACGCGAGCTGCTCAGCTACTACTACGTGCCTAATGGTATTTTTTGGTTTCCCTCATCAAACTCAGCAAATACCCCATCCAGTAACTCACAAATGCTGTGGTTGATGAGTTGTGACCTGCATATTCACCACACTATAAAATAATAACGATTACACTATGACACGTGAAACAAATACTCAGAACTACTTTCTTCAGTAAAGGCACTGGGCGGAGTGATACTGTACATGTCGCTGCACTAAATGTGCCCTTTTGAGATCACTCTGCCATGTCTGGAGTATGGTGAAGTAAGTTTTGATAATTATGGGGTAAATATGCTTGATCTATATTGCTAAGAATTTTTTAACTTGCAAATAAAAATGTACTCATGCTATAGGTGGCTAGATGGTAAGTTCGGTGCTGAATGTTGGATATTTCCAAATTTCCCCAGCTTAACTTCTAGTTTCTAGAAATTTACTACTGAAAAAGTCCCTTTTCTGTTGATACACTTTATGGGAACTGAGTTTGGTTTGTTTAAGTAGGACTATATATACACCCTAATGCCTGTACATCTGATGAAAAGACTGTGTTCACGTGCACACAGATTTATACGCCTAAATATGGAGTTTTAAGTTTTATAAGGGTGTTTAGTTGTCTACTTGTGACTGCACTGCCCAGAACAAATGTTTATAGCAGGTGAGCTTATGTAGTTTTCTTGTGTTTTGGGGATTTTGGTTGTTCTCTTTTCTCTGTTTTTCCTCCTGTGTCCTGCTTGCTCTCCATAGTTTCTTTCTGCACCTGTCCTGAGTTACCTTGTTAGCATTGCCCTGCTCCCCGTGTTTCCCTCACCTGTTTCCATCCCCTAAATAATTCAGCTTGTATTTAAGTCGAGTTTTCAGTTCAGTGTTTGTTGAGTTGTCTGCTTGTTCAACTGTTTGCAGTTTGTGTCCTTAAATAATCTCCATTTGAGCCTATCTGCTGCCTTTTTTCACCTAATAACAGCCTTAACCACTGCAACATCCATAGTTCGAGTTTGGGCCAGGAGACCTGTGTTACATGTCCTGTCTTTACACTGTCAATTAAAAGGAAAGAAACCCCAAAATAATCAGCTAATCAAATAATCAACCAGAGGATGGCCTTAAGGAGATGTTAACTGTGCATAATATGTTCCTGTTAACAGTATCTGGGGGGAATTGGGTTGTCACACCAAATGGTTAGATGGTCAAGCCCGTGATTGACAATGCAATCTGATGCCTGGCAGCCTGTTTAATACCGTAATGGGATATCCTGACAATTAGCGAGGGAATCCCTGATTTAAGGCACGTTCTGGAACAATTACCACAAATGAATACAGATTGATTCATGATGGATTGCACAAATTCCCCACGAGATCAGAGAACCTGACATCACTGATGATTAGCGAGTTGACAGGATAATCTGAGTTCAAATGTTGTTAAATCTGTGGTACATCAACTTTGCCCAGTATTAAGTAGAATTTGTTGGCGTTTTGAGAGGTGAGATTATTTCCTAATTTGCTGAGATTTACATTTTTAAAATTGCACTGCAATGTTTTTACGGTAAATACCTAGCAGGCACAGTCGTGAGAGTGATATCGATCTCCTCATCTGTTTCTTGGCAAGAAAATGAATAAGCTTAATTCCTCAAATGATCAACTGCTACATTAGGTCCTTTGTTACTTTTATCTGCAATGACTCTTTATAACCAGATTATAAAAGCCCATTACCTTGAAGATTACTAATTCTTCTCTTTATTTCTATATGACTGTTTCAGCTCATGGAGGAGTATGACTGGGGCGAGTTTGCAGTGATCACCAGCTTGCTGCCAGGCTACGACACATTTGTGGGAATAGTTCAGTCCTACACAGACACCTCTTACTTCCTGTGGAAACTACAGGATGTCCTGTCTATGGAAATGTCTGTTGGGTCTAATGATGCGAGCACCAAGCGCATGTTGCAGCAGGTAGGATGCGATATGAGACTCCTGAATTGGGCTCCTTCAGGTATTTGTAATTCCATAATTCAGTTGTGTGTACATTTCTTAGGGTTCCTTTAAAACGGAATGTGTTAATATATCAGGGTTTGGTTTAGATTGTTATTAACTTGTGTATCTTTTGAATGTTATATGCATGTTTTTGTAGAAGAAGCAATACATTATGATAGTTTTTGTCAACATAGTAGAACTTAGTAAAGTTAACCCAGTGTCTTATTGATGCCACAGTATAATCTACTTACACCTTCTGTTTACCCCATGGGATCTTATCTCAGAAAAATTACGCATGACGAGACAATTTATATTTTGATCATATGTGTGATTCATGGCATAAATCAAGTGGGTTTAAAAGACAAGTTATCTATTCTTATACACAATTTTTCCAAAATAGAGCCCATCCAGTAAGACAGACGTACTTACATTCTCTATTCGGTAGCAATAATAATATCTGGGTTTACCTTTATTTAGTTCTGTTATAGTTATAGTTTAGCATCTGTTGAGCCAACCAGAGATTTTATTAGTGCTCTCCAACCAAAAGCATCACAACAAAAGCTTGAACATGACAGTTTTAAACATTATGTCATGCAGGGGAGTCAAACTCATTTTCATCCAGGGCCACATCAGTGTTAGATTTGCCCTCAAAGGGCTGATTGCACAGAATATATAAATATACATGTTATTATAATATATAATTCCCTCTTCATTTATATTAGAGTCTGAATAATTATAACTAATAATTAATTAGTTGCTGCTGTTTCCTTTTTCTAGTTTAAAAACTAGTTTATTATATTGTTGATTTTAGCATCTAATTATTAAAAATAAATCTAGAGCCTCACTCAAGAATATACTGATAATCACTACTGGCAGGTTTATTTATTTATTTTGTGGATTTTCAAAAATAGGAATGTATGGTTTTGTATTGTTATGTGATTATTATATAATAAGAAATTAATGTCAGATGTATTTCAACAAAGGAAAATAAGAAAACAACGTCCGTGGCCAATCGAACGAGGTGTGCTTGAAACCACCTACAAAGTAGACATGACCAGCTTGTCCCATTAAGTTTAAACACTGAATTGACGTGTGGTGTTGATCAACGAGTAGCTGGATGTTTGTGCATGCTGCATGTGTTTGGTCTCTGGTCTGGGACGTACCACACACATTCTTCTCCTGCCTGTAGGTGGACTCCCGGGTCCTGCTGGCGTACTGCTCTTTTGAGGAAGCGCAGTACTTGTTTCATCAGGCGGCTGAAGTGGGCCTGCTGGGGCCAGGCTACATCTGGATCCTCCCCAGCCTGGCCGTGGGCAACCCCGACAGCCCTCCACCTGCCAGCTTTCCTGTGGGTGTGATCGGTGTGATTACGGACCAGTGGAGGAAGAGCTTGCGGCAGAGAGTCAGGGAGGGAGTCGCGATCGTTGCCAAAGGGGCCGAGAGCTTCAAGAAGCAGCACGGTTTTGTTCCTGAGGGACACAGCGACTGCAGCAAACCATCTAAAAACTCAGACAACAACACTCTGTTCAGGTGAATATAGTTTTTAGCCTGATTACAATAAGAACTAGACAAAACTACCCAACAGTGAACTTATCAGCCAATTTTCTGCTTTTACCTTTGAAACCTGAAGCGCATTTTTCTTATATCATTATTTTTTTTACATTGTTATATTGTTGTACGGAAAGTATTTGTCACTTCTTGCATATCGTCTAAAATGCAAATTAACCTGGATTCATTATTCCCAACGCAATCAGTCATGGATGTATACTTTATAACGAACAGTGAAATCGCTCAGTAAGAACACGCTGCCCTCCTCCAATCAGCTCACTCTATCATACCCTAATGAGCTACTTCCACTCTCCCACATTAGATTAAACCCTCCTGGGAGAGCTTTAGGTTTAATTAGGAGGTGATCACTGTGTGTGTGTGTATCAGTGTAAATGAATATGCAAATTGTGATGTAGAATCAAAGTTTCTTGATTGGATAATATATACTTTATCTCCATGAGCTGATGACTTTCTTGGGCTGCAGGCAAATGCTGAATGTGACTTGGGAAAGGAGAGATCTGTCATTCAACAACCAAGGCTTCCTGTCCAACCCTTCCATGGTCCTCATTGCTCTGGACAGAGAGAGACTCTGGGACAAGGTACTGAGACCCTTAAATTCAGCATAGAGGACAGCACAAAGACTATAATAAGCATCTTAAATATATATCTATATATCTACTGGATGTTTGTCTGTATTGTATTAATGCAGTGTGGTGAATCCAGAAAGTCACAGTAAACTACTATAGCCAGTGTTTTTCTGCACAGGCAGTTGGGATAAAGCACTCGTCTGATGAAAAAAAAACAAAAAAAAACAAACTACCGCGTGTCGGTTTAGTTTCTCTGACAACGATCTGCTCCCACAAATGGGCTTTTCGGTCGTTGTTATAATAGTTTCTGTCTGACAAATAAAGTTCGGGACAGATACCGCAAGAACAAGTTTCTTCTCTTGTTTTCTTGGTCGCCAGAGCGACAGGTCCTAGAAGCGATACCGGTGACGCCGACTGCCTTTCAGAAAAGATTTTCAACTAAAAGTAGTCGGATTGGCTGCACAAAAACAGGTTTAATGCTTAAAAAAATCATTTTAAAACAACATAAAATGAATGTTTACACTAAAGAAGAGTTCAGAAAGCAATATTGGTGCAATAACCCTTATTTTTAGTCACAGCTTTCATGCGTTTTGGCATGCTCTCCACAAGTCGTTACTATTATTGAGACTTTATTTCACTCCTGGTACAAGAACTGAAGCAGCTCAGCTTTCTCTTGATCACATTCCAGAAGGTTTTCAATAGGGTTTAGGAGTAAAAAAAAAAGCTCTTATTTTTTGTTGTAGATGTATGGACACAGGCCCTTAGATGATTAATCTGGGAAAGGACAAATTGCATCAAATACATGAAGGAGCAATGGATTGTAAAATTACTGAGGCTCATAGTCAAAAGTTTATGTTTGTGTCTTGCAGACTGTTGAACAAGAGCCGTCATTAAGTAAAGCAAAAAGCCAATTACCCCTTGCAGCTGTAGACTGTTGATACTAAAATGAATATCCTGTTTAATAATCAATTTAAACACTGTGGAAATGCTCAGTAATTCATCTATTGGCATTTCTTGACTTTATCTGCAGAGAGCTAGCAGGTAGGGACAGATTAAAAGCAGCAGCATCTGGACACTGATCAGTTGACCCTCAGGGCTTTCACCTGTCGTGACTATAAATAAAACCACTCACACATCAATGAATCCGTCTTATAGATGTTCATTCCAAAATAGCAGCGAGCAACCAGCAGACACAACAGTTCTGTAAACCAGGGGTCAACATTAAGGGTTTTAACCATGGGCCTGATTTAGAAGCATTTCTCATTGAGCGACTAAACCATTAAAAGTGGAAACATTCTCTTATTTTTATTCAATTAATTTCATGTTTTGCTACATTGTAAAATACGTTACAGCTTATTTTAATACTCATTTGGCTAAAAGCGATTCATGTGTGTGTATCTGTTGCCTAGACTAGTGAGTAGAGATGTACCTGACGAGTTTATGATTGAAAGTGTTGAAGAAGTGATGAAAGACAAATCTGTTATGGTCATATAGGCTAAAGTTGTGGAGTTAAAACGAATATTTTTGCTGGATTTGGCCCGAGGGCTGCTATTTTTTTATTGGACTGTTTAATCATCTATTAGGTGCAATTTGTCTTGGACAATGTTTTTTGGCACACTTAAAGTTCCCATATCTAAGAAAATCACATTTAAATTGTTTTTTGATTATAAGAAAGTCTAGGTGTTATATAAAAATGATCCCACATGTCATAAAAATCCACAGAGAAATGCACACGGCCCATATTCAGATACTGTGCCTAAAAGACTTTAGTGAAGCTGTGACATCGCAACTATACAGTCATCTCCCACCCCACATTCATTTAGTGAATGTATACTCTCATGTTATAGTCCAGGTACCAGATACCAGGTAATAACATTGATTATGGCCCTTACCCTGTATTGGATTGGAAAAAAAAACATTCTTATTCTTTCTAACCTGTACCACAGACCCCCTACCATTACTCTCTTTGGCTATTTTTGTCTTTGTTGGACAGACAATAGGGAAGACTCAGCCAGGAAACAAAGGGAGAGAGAAAGCGCTATGACATGTAATAAAGGTCCCCAGCTGGAATCCAACCAAACACATTGTGTTATGGGGGAAGCACTGTAACCATTTGGCTAGTGAGGTTCTCCTAGTGTTGCTCTTTCTTTCTAATCTAGCAAGAAGCAGCGTAGAAGAAGCATATATGTTGCATTGGGGATGTTTTGAAGATTGTGGGAAAGCAGAGAACAAGTTAAAGGTGTGATATGAAAAATCAACAGAATAGCAACATGTCTCAAAATTGACAGCCAGCTATTGTTAGCCTGCTATTATTCATTCATTTCATTCCACTGGGTGTTGAGGTTGATGCTTCATGACCAGTAATGTTGTATCTAGTGTCAATGACATAATGAAAAACAAGTTACCGAGAAATTTGATGAAAAGGTAACGTTAGCTAAGTTAGCTAACGTTACCTTAACTTACAGATTGAGGAGAAAAGTCGCCATTTGCGTGTTTTGATGTAAATCCATTATATGAGTCCATCTAGCATATGCTTGACCGGTATTGGCTCTGGTTTTTGCTCTTCTCCGTTCAACCTGCTTCTGTGATTAATTTTTCATTTCCTTGAGTATTTTTGCTCTGTCACACACACACACACATTTGTCGAAGAAAAAGAGTTTCATTGAAAAAGTGCGACTAAACAGAGAGACCTGTACGTAATCTCAGAGCTACAGTTGAACTCATTTATTTCTGCCCTGGAAAGACCAACCTACTTCATCAATGTCACCTCCTGGCTGGTGTGTATGTATGCGTGCCTGTATGAACACAGACATGCAATTGTGCCGAGGTGCAGTCAACAGCCCCACATACTCTTTAGCCATTCAGTATGTTTTCATATTGTGGTGTAGATGTACTGCTGTTCACACACATTCTAAAATCACTAAATCCTTTCTCCTTTTGTGGGTGGGAATGTCCAAATTTCTCTTCTGGGCCCCTGTCCTTGTCTTATTCTCTCTTTTCCTGAATTTTCATGGAGAATTGACATAGAGGGACTTTAAAGGATTATCACCTTCTCTTGTTGTTTTGGTTTTGATTTTTAAAGGGGCCCTATAATAAAAAGAAATGACATCAGTGCTTATGTATAAATAATTATGTTTCTGGTGTTCCTGCTAACACACAAACTGTTAAATAAAACCACCCACTCATTCTCTTGTGGTCTGGCCTCCTCTTTAGTGATGCTGAAACGTGGCTGAACACTACTCATTTAGAAATGGCTCTTGCTGTGATGTCAAAGCAGGAGTGGAAGTTAAGAGCAACCATCCCTGGATTCATGTAGACCCCCCCACTCTAAGTTGAGTGCTTTTGAACCATAAAAGCATGATATTTTTCTAAATGGACCATGAAAATGTTTCTAAAAAACTGTGAAAATGGTAACTTGGACACCTTTACCTATTCCCAAATTTTCATTGTATATAGAATTTGAGGATTTGGGAATTTTGAATAGTAGAAATAAAAGAAGGTGTATGCAAATGAAAATTTGCGGTTCAGCCACTTTCCAAACCGTCTGAAAGTTAAAAAAAAATAAATAAATAAAATTAATCATAGCCCTAGGTATAATCCATTAACCAATAACAAGTTTTGGCACCTTGAATGACGGGGAGATGACAGAGCGTCTTTAAGATGCTCAGGGATCAGGATAAGTCATCCCATAGAATCCCATAAAAAACAGATTGAGATGATTGATCTTCACATCTGGCATCTCTGCCATTCTGTCATTCACGAATGGCGCTGAGAAACAAACCACAGTCTCACGCATCACACTGTACCTCGATGCAGATTTGTAAATCATGCATGTATGATGGAGGCAGAGAGCGAGAGTATGAGTGAGCAGAAGAACAAATCAAGAGTCGGCATGAAGAAGAGGTCTCATTAACGCTGTGAGGCAGCGCTGGCTGAGCAGTGCGGCTCATTAGATCGGGCTGATGTGACAAACAGTCCCGGCTCTTGTAGAGAAGGTTTCGCTGAGCTTAGTGCCGACATCGACGCGATTTCTCATTGTGTGATGTGACATTATACAGCAAGTCTAGTCCGGAGTAGTTCCCTCTGACATTAAAAAACTCAATCGGCTTTTTTTTCCCCCCTCCGATAGCTACCATGCTAGAGTATCTGTCAATGTCTCAGTATGTCGCTTCAATTCAGAGCCAACATTTTCTTTCCATTGTTAAACACGTTGTACAGGAGCATCAACTATTTTAAACAAAAGACGGAAAGATGTAGATAACGAATAGCGCTAATCGCTCGAACAGTTCCCATTTATAAACAGTGACATTTCAGTGTGTTCATTCGGCTGAAAAAAAAGAAAATTAATAATTGAATAATCAGTCAACAAAATGAACATAGATTGAAAGCAACACATGCTGGGATGTATTATTAATGTGATTCGTTTGGTTTGCTCTTTGTTTTAGTTCCTGGCTTTTTTTCCCAAAATCTATTTTTCTTGGCAAAATGTCGAAGTCAAAGACTTTGAAGCCTCCTCGGTGCATTAATGAACTTTGCTCTGCTTTCATCTGCTCATTCTATTCCTCCAGGTCAGCACATGCTAATTTTCTTTTACAAAGTAAAAAAAAAAAAGAAAAAAAAAGAATCATTCATCCATATGAAGTAGGGAGAGAGACGGGGGAAGAGAAAACGGGGGTGACATGCAGAGAGGGGGGTCACAGCTGAGATTCAAATCCACATGATTCTGACGGGTCTTCTATCCTCCCTCCTCAGGTGGGTACGTATGCTCGGGGGATCCTCCAGGTCCGCTACCCCGTCTGGCCTCGTTACGGCAACTTCCTGGAGCAGGTGTCCGACGACCGTCACCTGACTGTGGCCACGCTGGAGGAGCATCCCTTCGTCATTGTGGAGGACGTGGACCCCGGCACGGGCACATGCGTGCGTAACACGGTCCCCTGCAGGCGCCAGTCCAACCGCACCGAGAGGTACACGCGGAAACTCACACACACTCTGATAAGGCACAGATGCTTGGTTGTTTTAATGACCATTTCATTGCCTCTGGTCCACCATTACTCTCGTACTTTTTGTTCTGATTGTCATTATACAGCTAGTCGGTCCTTTAGTTTTAATCCGGTTGCAGTCTCGGAGGTGCATAAAGCCCTCAAACCTTCAGACACTAGACAATCAGCAGGTCTTCATAGCAAGGAGCGTTACATTTTAAAGCTAACAGATGATTTTTATTGCACCAACTTTAATGCATTTTTTTTATGTTTCTCTGGAGCTAACGAACTTCCTCTAATATGCCTTTGCTCCGTATTAATTGCAGGCCCATCTTTGTATTGTCTGTTCTGGTTAAGGGTCTGCAAAGAGTTATTAACAATATCATATCAGATTTTCAACCTCAACATCCAACCAAGATTCCACACCCAAGGGCGTAGCACCAAATACTGGGCCCTATACACTCTTAATGTCAGCGGGTATGAAGGAAGAGAAAAAAAATTCATCAGAAAAAAAAAAAAAAATCAGGATTTTCATGGGCCCTCTTCTCTACTCGGGTCCTGGGTAGTCAGGTCCACTTTCCCCCTCGCTGCCACACCCATGTCCACGCCTCATAATTTATGTCCAGCGCCAATATTCTGTGCCAGCGCAGTGTAGTGTGTCCTTTTATGTCATTGTTCCACCAGGCAGTTGTAATTAAACATGCAACATGTCCAGTCAAATGTTGTAGAAATGCAGCTGGGAGTATAAAGATACCACGTAGGTTGTGTGGGCCCTCCATGCTTTTTTCATCAGGAAACAGAACAAAACCAAAGCATTGTGTTGCTGAATAACAATTCACTTCCTGAACTGTTAAAATATATAAAAAAATAAAATAAAAAAATAGTCTGGTGTGGCTGCAGCCAAGAAAATTCCTATTGTAAGATGGAAACCCCCGCATGGTTTATATATCAACCAGTGGGCGTCCTCTTTTCATAATCTTTTAGTGTTAGAAATGTAGATTGCATCTATAAATGATTTTAAGAACAAGGCGAGTGCTGCTGTGAAGACGACTGCAGATTTAATGAAATCCTAGATACGTAAAAAAAAAAGTTTTAAAAGGCAGACTGCTACTTTTGATGAACTGTATAGACTGTCAGCTGGTTCAATGTAGAGAAGAGAGACATTGTGGTTGGATGAATTTTACATTTTTTTAAACTTCCCTTTAATTTTCTGTTCATTTTTGAGTGAAAATAATTAACGAGGTTTACATTAGGGATACAGAATTGGGTACAAGCCTGTTATAAGATATTGTTTCATTAATTATAACTGAGGATTAAACACAATATTGATTTCAGGTGACAGCTTCAGGTCCTTTCATCGAATGTAATCTGAGGTTTCGCAGAATTGGCCGATATCAATGCTCTCGTTTGGCAGTAAACATCAATTAGCACCTACAGACAGCGGCCAACTTATGAACACAAAAAGGTTTCGAGAGGCTGTTTATAAGCTGAATCGTTCATACGTCGTTATATATTGAATTTCAATCTATAATTTGCTTTTAGATAAATAAGGTTAACATGCATGGAAACAGGAAAGTATCCAAGGGAGTATGAAGCCTGACAGGCTGAGATGCTCACACAGACATGTGCAAGAAGGAGCCGTGTGAGATGAGGAGACGAGTGTTGGAGATGACGTGTGGAGCGGTGCTGCTCGGCGTGGGTTGCAGCAGAACGGGGAACTAGTCAGATGTGGGGCACGGTTCAAAATACAAACTTGCATATATAATACAACATTTATGGTCATCCGTCTGGTTGTTCGTATTTGCACATGTTCGTAAGTCGGATGTGAGTATCTTGAGGAACTGCAGACACAGACCACTGGATGTTGACTTTATCTGAATTTGCTGATGTTAAAGTTCCCAAAGCTGGCATTGAATATTGATCATGTTTATTTACTTACTTATTTACTTCATGTTGAATTGAATTTCCTAGATTATTGTACTGTGAGAATTCTAACAAAGCCAAAGTTTCACTGAGGCCTTTACTCACTTGTCCTGGTGCTTTATACTGTATTCCACAGTCCCCATCAGGAGATTTCTGATATGAAATCAACATTTTGACAGTGTCTGAGAATTTTATTTTATTGTACAGCTGCTCATGTTTAGACTAGTCCTTACCTTTTGAAAAGGAACTTTCATTAAATTTTGTAGGTTTCATTTGAAGTTTTGTTGGACCCAAAATAAGAGACCACTGCAAAATTATCAGTTTTTCTGATTTTACTACTTATAGGTATGTGTTTGGGCAAATGGAACATTTTTGTCTATGAACTACTAAATTCCCAAATTCCAAATAAAAATATTGTTTAGAGCATTTATTTGCAGAAAATGACAAATGGTCAAATGGACAAAAAACAGACAATGTATTCAGACCTCAAACAATGCAAAGAAACAAGATCAAATTCATTTGAAATCAACATAATGCTAATGTTTACACTTAAGAAGAGTTCAGAAATCAAAATTTGGTGCAATAACCCTTATTTTTAATCACAGCTTTCATGAGTCTTGGCATGCTCTCCACAAGTCTTTACCATTGTTCTTGGTTTAGATGTTCACCTCATCAGTATCTCTTTAAGCAGAATGAGGTGCGCATGTGTTGGAATTCAATAGACTCTGGAATGGAATGGCTGGAATACATGTAGATGCTGATTTCAGAAAATAATGCAGCGGTCTCTTATTTTTTTTCCAGAGCTGTATATGCAATTTACAGTACAAAAATTCAAAGTAGTTTTATATTGCTCTCTTAAGCGCCTCAATGAAGTTCCAGGAAGCAAAAATCGTCTTATAAATATTCATGAGCCTCTCTTATGATAGGGTGATTTTCAATTGGAGGACTGAAAAAGTGGGTGTGATGGTAGGGGATATCACAATATCAAGAAAGTACAATCAAACCATGAAAGGTTTATAAACCCAGGCTGTGTGAATCTCTCTGTTTTTCTAAATGTTTGATGCATGGGACAGTTCCGAAATGCCTCATTTAGAGTTAGAAAAGAATATTATAATGTCTATTTGTTCCGAACTGGTGGAATAACAATCAATAGCACGAGTAACACCAAAAGCAAAAAAAGAGTCATGCTTTATTATGAAATGGACTTTTGTATGCCGGTATTGTATAAAGACACTTCAAATGACTCAGTCCTGCACAGACATCTTTAACTTCCCTCTCTCAGCTATCTGTTACTCTGCCCCAGTTTAGTTCTGAGTAGACACGGCATGCCTCCACACTTCATTAAACACAGAGTAATTGTGTGCGATGAGTGTCTGAGCACTTTAAAAAACACACCTCCAGTGTCACACAGATCTGTTTAATGGCAGAAAACAGCCATTAAACAGCTATTACCTCCAACTAGCTACTACTGGTCCTCGTCAGGAATGCACAATATCTCCATTATGTTCAAGCACTCACAACAGAACGAAAAGTCAAACGCACATTTTATTGCAGGACTGTTGTAAAGCCACACAGGAATGTTTCACAACAGGGGAGCACTGACAAAACGCGGAATAGATTTCCCTGCCACCACTGGGACTTCAGCATAATTAAATTCCACCAACTCGACTGTTTGTAGGAGTTGCTACGGTATCCCACTAAAATCAATAGTGTATGTCCTTTGAGCTAAGCAATTGGGAGCTGAAAATGTGACTTAAACACACACCTATGCTTGTCTGGCTCCTCCTTGTAGCATATAAAGTGGGTTTTTTGGTTGTTTTTTTGGATGATTTAAGTGAGTGAAACTTGAATATCTAATAGCCAAAGGCAGGCTTACCAATTAATCTAGCAGGTCAGTCACGATTTAACAATTCAGCAGATGTTGGGTTTGTTTCTTTATTTTTATGTGCTACTAGCTCCTGATTTTTATTATTTAGACAGATGTTCAACACTAAATTACACCTGGAATTATGATAAGGACATTGCCCTGTAAACCATATACAATCCATGTCTATAACACTGCTTTCAAGCTTACAGCAATAACCACATACTGACTGTATGTTAATCAAACACAGTATCTGCGCCTAGAGTCTCTGGATCTTTTTGTCAGTTTCTCTGCATCTAAAAGTCAGTTCTTTGCAAAAAATATATATTTTTTGCAAAGAAAAATATGAATATATAATATATATAATAAGTGTGTTATGTAATGTTCCTCAATAATATTGGAGTAATGGATGATAATATACTGATCAGTCTTTGTGTCTTTCCTTTGTGATGCTCCTTCAGTAAATTAATTTAGTGTCTACTATTTTTTCCCAAGTGATTGATTTTAATTCATCATTTTAATTAAGTTTAAACGATACCACAAATAAATAAAATATTTGACAAAAAAAATCTATGTAAATGAATATTCTGTTCGCCGTTATCATCATCATGCTCATCATGTCAATTTACTTTGCGTTTTTTTTTTTTTATTTAAAACATTCTGGTACATGGACTTCTATATTTTTGCAGCTATCTGTGTGCTATCTGTCTTCTGATGCACCTGAAACAAGCGACTCACAGAAAGTTTTGTGCATGAACGCTTGTACTGTCTGAGCAAAACCTCACTGGCAACAGTAAGAGAGATTTAAGGATAGGAATATGAAATTTCTTCCATTGGGCCTCTCCTGTCCATTGAGAATAATTTGAATTCTCAGCCAATGATTTAAATTATGGACTTCAGTTAATGCATTGACTTCCCACAGAGAGAAGCTCATCCAAGTGTCTATTAATATATATTGTGCCGCATATGAAGAAATGCAGGAATCACCATAGGAACAGACGTAAGCCGGTATTTGCTGCTGGTTCTGCACCTGTTCATGAACTATAGTCAGATACCATGTTGTTCTGTCAGCTGACAGTTAACCTCCTGCACTCATTTGATCATGTATTTGAAGGTATTTATGTACATATTAACTCTGTGCGCTGATGTTTTCTTGCTGGTGGCTAAAGACTCCATCACTCCAGCCTTCACCTACTGCCTGCAGCTCCTCTCTAGACTCTAAAGATTCTTCAGTTTTAACTTATTCTTACTAGAGTATTTTTTCTTTCTGCATCCTAATGATCATGTATTCATGCTGTGATATTATGTACCTGAAACCGGGGCCTTACCTAATAGTAAATCCATGCCAACTGTGTGCCCATTTCAGTTTGCAACACTATAATCTTTCTGACAGCATGATTTGCAAGATTTGAAAATTGGACAGGGAATTAGGGGAATGTTGTTTAGTCTGTTTTATTTTTCCTAACTGCTTCAATCTTGTGGCAGTGACTCTCTTGGTATTTACTGGCGCATCGCCCATTTGGAAAACATGTCCTTTCTGAACACGTGCTAGTGTGAGTGTTCGCACTTGACACTGCGCTCTCTTAGGTCCTCAACAATAGACCTGCCAAGTGTGAAGTCAATCGGATGAACAGTTCCCAAGATATGTGAGGGAAGGTCATACATATACATACAGACAGAGATCCTGTCCTTTATAGTTCAGGTAAACATCCATATTACACCAAATGCACTTTTCAGATATGTTTAGAATATACTCCAATTAATTGAGTTTCTCAAATTAAGTAAAATCATTTTATTTAAATGAATGCCTATTGTAATGTCAAAAATTCATTGACACTAATTTCTTATTTTTTTAATTTTTCAAGATTTGTATGGGTTTAATAGGTACCTAACCCAAATTAGCATATATCCTAACTTTATAAAATCAATATCTACACTTGAGTAGGTTGTAACTTTTGAATAAAAAACTAATATTTCAGGAAACTTTACTCATAGAGTTTCCTGCTGAGTGAGATGATTGATGACATTTTTAGAACTGTATAATAAAATACCTACAGTTAGCAGCTGGTTAGCCAATCAGCCTAGTAGCTCCTTTAAAGGTCAATAATTAAAGTGTGATTGTGGTGTTCACCCTGTTTCCAGGGTGAGCTAAGGTAATGGTCTCCTAGCTGTAGCTTCATATTATACAGACATGAGAGTGGTATTAATCTCCTCATCAAACCCCTACTGAAAAGGAAACACATTTTCCCAAAATGTCAATCTACTTGTTTAGGTTAAACACTGCTAAACTGATATCTTAAAGGTCCAACATTGAGTAGAATTATCTTATTCTACTGGCAGATAATTTGGCTTATTTTAGGTATTTTTTCTGATTTTAGTCAATTTGGTTTATTTTCTCAAAAAAGATTGAATATAGTAAAATCAATAATTATAACATAAGTTACCTGTAAAGTGGGTAAAGGTTAAGTCCAATATTGAACCAGCTCTTACTCCATTGGAAGATAATTTAACTTATTTAAAATTTTATTTCATGATTTTACTCAATTCAATCCTTTTTTAAGAAAATAAACCAAATTGACTCAAATGAGGGAAAAAATACCTGAAATATGCAAAATTATCTGCCAGTGGAATAAGGGAATTCTACTCAATATTGGACTAATTGTACCAAATACAATATATTTTCACCTGTTAAGATTTCAGATTTTGCAATGTAAATTTGATAAGACTGGGATGCAGTACGTGTTGTTATAGACTGTATAGTAACCTTTACCCACTGAACTTTACAGGTAACTTATGTTGACTTATTCATGCAAACCTTTTTCCACATGTGCATCACTTGAACAACAGAAAACAGACGATTTGGCCTGTAAATGCTGTGCTCATGTTTGCGTGTGTATGTGTAGGTATGTGTTGGTTATGCAGATTACTGTGCTGGCCACGGCTGGCACATTAATTACAGAGACAGATACGTAGTGGCTGTTGTTGGGCACGATGGCACATCGATTGCCAGTAAAGAAGATTTATCTGTCTAACACAGGGGACATCTGTTATAGCACGGGACAATGTTATCCCATCCTACCCTCTTTCTGTTTCTCTTTCACCATTTCTCTCTGGCTGGCACGTCCCATTTGGACACTGACCAACAAACAGGGAGACAGAAAGAGAGCAGGAGCAAATTTCGCTGCTAAATAAACCAGTTAATCTTGCTGCGTGCACTGAGAAGCTTCTCTGCAGAGCAGATGTTTAGCATGATTAAAACTTTTTTTGTCTTGCTCATTAAACCCCTTTTCTTTGGACAGATGATGGCTTCTTTTGCCAGAAAGCTGAGCCTACCATCCTGTGCTTGTTAAATTTTTTTTTTTAATTATACGCAAAAAACACAAAATCCTACCTGCAATACATCACATCTCTTCCAAAAGATTAACTTGCTTTCTGTACTTCACAACAGCAGCAAATGAAAGGAAGAATTAAATAAAATAGTATGAAAACCTTATAAAAAAAAAGACCATAAAAATGCAGTAACCGATTTGAAGGATGAAACTGAATAAATTATAAGACAGGGCAAGAAATTAAATAAAAGCACATTAAAAAAGTGCAATTTAAAGGAGAAAAAAAAGATGTGGCTTGGCAGGTATTTCTAAGCAATGGGGCCCTGATATCAACATCCTGGATATCACAGTATGGATGTGTATTCTCAACATAACTCATTGTCAACATTTCCTCTTCAATATGTTCTACTATAGCATTCCCTGTCCTCTCATCTTCTTTATCCTATGCTACTTAACCTCTTCTTACTTCTTTATGTTTCATTCTCTTTCTCCACCTCATCCTACTTCTCACTCCTCTTCCTCAGTACGATAATGGCCCTTCATAGTTGTCCAGATCAGATGTTTAATGGTTTCAGAGATATTGCTTTAAAAATCACTGTTAGTGTCTAAAAACATTCAGGAAAAAATCTGAAAAAGAGCAGGAAATCCACAGCACAATCCAACATGACCAAAAGTATTTGGACATTTGCAGTATTATGTTCATTGACTGCATTTTTCATTTGATTGTCAATGTTTAAAAATGCTTTTTTCCTCTTTTTTATTATCCGCACTAGACAATTGTGCGACATGAATGGAATGTCAATGCCCAGGATTATATAGTTTGGGTCTATTTTTCCTACTTCTCCTTACCCTGTCTATAAATTCCACTATATTTTAGACAAGAGCATGCTTCTACCTGTGTGCCAAGATTTATTAGTTTTTTTGCTGGTTTGGCGATAAGGAAACCTGGCCTGTACAGAGCCCTGACCTTGACCTCATCCGCTACTGTTGAGTTGAACAAGAACACTGACTGCGAGCTGAGCCTTATCGCCCGGCAACAGTGGTTGACCTCACTAATGCTCGTGAGGCTGAATGGGAGCAAATCTCTGCAGCCGGGTTCCAAATTCTGACGAAAATCCTTCCCAGGAGAGTGGAGGCTTTTATCACAGAAGATTAAAGCACATGGTTTGGGATTGAAATTTCATCACATATGGGTGTAATATTCAGTCGTCAACATACGTTTTAAGGGTTTTGACATATTTTCTTTGGTATCTTTAATGAGCAATTTGAGGATGTCACCTTGGGCTATAGGTGCTGATGGTTTTAAAAGTATTTAATGACCTCTTAAAGAAAAAAAAATGAAATAATACACAGATTAACTGGATATTAAGGGAATTATACTTTGTTGACTTTGAACGTACAGTCGTACAATTACTGTATGGACATTAATTTTCTGGTGTTTTCCTCATCAACAATCACAGTTGGGGCAATTCCAATTATTCTTCTTTTCCTCCCTCTCCATCTGTCCTTTTTTTCTCTTGCCCTCCTTTCCCTTCTAACTGTAGCCGCTGCCCTGTCATTGTTGTTCGTGTTGCGTTTCCTGCCGGCTGAGAGTCCTCCTCCTCTTTCAGTCTCTGGTCCCTCATGGTGCTTCCCGCCACGCTGCGCTAGTTTCTGGGCATTTTGTGGAGAACACGCCACACAACACAACTGCTGCTAATCCTCAGAGGAAGCTGTATTGTATGTGTACATGTGTTTGTTGGTGTGTGTGTGTGTGAGTTGGAGACGGCCCAGTTTAAGTGTTTTGTGTGTGTTTTGGTGGAGTGTGCATAGGGATGACAGGTGGCCATCTCCTGCAGCAATTAATTAACACAGCTTTTATCAAAGCCATTGACTCGTGTGAAAGAAGCAAGCCTATCAAAAACACTTAAAAACGGGTCTAAAAATGAGCGTGTACGTCGTAGAAAATAATCAACTCCATGTTAATTTCTCGCTTGACTCTATTTTTCCCCCATTCAATCTACCGCTCATTTATTCGCTCAAATGCTCTTATCATTTTTTCAGCTTCTATGCTGACTCACTGACATGCCGAGGCACACACACACACGCAGCCAAACACGCAGTAGGTTTTAGGCCTCCACTCTAGCAGCAGGCTGGTGAAAATAGAGATTTAGTTTTTCCTGAGTGCACACTTAAATCTTTATTTTAGAAAGTGTCACTTCCTGTTCAACGGCTTTCAGTGTCTGACTTTTAACGGCCACTGTTGCTCTCCATTATTTCTCATTCTTTTTTTTGTGCCATTTCCTGTCCTTCTGTTCTCTTGCTCTACACCCCATTAAGTAGTGAGGCCACAGAGGAAGTGTGTGTGTCCCTCGCATGCTACACACCTTAATGGTCTTTGATTAGAGGCCATCACAGTTGCTCAGCCGTCCCCTGTGGGCCCTGTCGCGCTGCCTCCGTGTGTGTGTTTGCAGCGTTTAGGCGTCACCTCCTTCACCGTGTTAACAGGCATTGATTTGAGCTAATGAACCAGCGATCTCCTGCCCTTCACTTTGCAGCTATAGACAACGGTCACTGTCAGTGCGACAGTCTCAGTCAGAGAAGAGAAAGAAAGCAAGTGACCCAGCTGCAGGAGGTTTTTCTTATTATCACACGATGTTTAAACAAAACTGTATTTACTGTATGTGTGACTCTGTTTCATCCTTGCAGTATCATCGGCCACTCGGAGTCATACATCAAACTGTGCTGTAAGGGCTTCTGCATAGACATCCTGAAGAAGCTGTCCCGCACCATCAAGTTCTCCTATGACCTCTACTTGGTCACCAACGGAAAACATGGCAAGCTGGTCCGTGGGACTTGGAACGGCATGATTGGAGAGGTGAAACCGGGGCCTGGGTTACATAATGATAAATCTGTGAATGCAGCAGCCGGTGTGTTTGAGCTGCTGTGTTGTAGTGCAGTCAACAGATACTTATTAGAGCAAGGTGCCTCCAAAATGTTTATCCAAGGATCTGGGAAGTAGCTTAGGGCTGTGGCATGCCCTAATTAAATTTAAGGAAAGTTAATTCTGTGTTAGACAAGAACAGAACTAAAGCACTTAATGCAGAGCTTTATTTATCTTTTCGGTTTATTCAACTAAATGAATCCTGTTGAGCAGGAGCTGATAAAATGTTTCGTCACTAAAACCCTTTCACACATTACTCGTTATTTGACCTTTTGTTACGGTGATAATACATATTGATTTATGCAAATTCACTGTCAAGAAAGAAGTAAAAGCGTTGATGAAAGTACTTGTAATTATAGAACTATACAGTAAGGCTGCTCAATCGTAGAAAAAAAAACTTATCCGAATTATTTTTGGTCAATATTGAAATCATGATTATTCAAACAATTATGTTTTAGTTACACAATGTTTATCCAGCATGAATGACTTTGTGCTTTTGTTTGAAATTGTTAAACAGATTTGTTGTGTTGCCATGTGGATATCATCTTAGGCTATAACAAACCGACCAAACACTCTCCCCTCCCTCTGCTATCTCACTTGCACTTGCATCCTCTCTTTTAGAAACTGAAAAAAAAAAAAATCGTTTTAACTTGATTATATGATTTGGAGATCGTTTGACACGTAAATCGAAATTGTGATCAAAATTCAATTAATTGCATAGCCTTACTATACATCATACTGAATTTACTTAGATCCATCAGAATCAGTGTAGTTTCACCATGAGAGTCTAGTCTCAAGTTTTAAAGGGGACATATCAGGCTTCTTTTAATTTTAATCATTTTTACACAGTATATTGTGAGAGGTCTATGTTAAACATGGTCAGAAATTGAATGCATTTAATAATGCTTCTTGAAAGTACAAAAAACATAGCTTCAGCTGGATCTGAAAGTTACCTCTTTCTGATGTCAGGCTGCTTTGCATGCCCACCAACAGACGTCCGTTCTGTATACTTTGTTGCTCATTTGTTCCATGGTTGTCCACATATTTCAGATCAGGGGTTGATTGGGAAGTTGACATTTCAAGTCTAGAATATGAAAAAAGAAGATAAATCCTATTATTGTTGTTTATTTTAAGTAGCCTCTGGAGTCACAAACCAATCAGAACACAGTGGGTGCATTGGGAGGGAGGCTTTAAAGAGACAGGAGCTAAAACAGCCTGTTAATTGTCTCCACACAGTCTGTAAAATGTTATATACATAAGTTGAAGTGCCAGTGGAGGGTCGCTCATTCTTCTAATCTCAAAGTTTGCTTAGAAAGTGTTGTACGCCTCCTTCTGTGTGTACACAACAGTTTGGGGAGTTTCCTTCTTTCTTAATGGTAATAGAACATTTTTTAAAATGATTTAGATCACTGGTTCCCAACCTGTTTGGCCTGTGCCCCTTATTGATTCTGAGCAAAATCCTTTGTCAATGAATCAAGTAACCTTGCAGCTTATTATTATTTGAATCACTTTTGGATGCTTGAGATAAAATATAGTCACAATTTTAATGTTTATATATTCTTGAGAAGCCATTGTAACAAGACACATTTTATTACTGTATTTCATGTTTCCATTGTAAAATATTAAGTGATCAATTCAGCTTTCACACAGGTGTAGGGGTATAAGTATCTCAACGATCTTAATGATGTAGATATTTCTAGTGATTTATGATCTCTGCATTACAGTATAGTTAGCAGTAATGATGCCCAGTAGAAAGTCTAAACAGTCTTTCATGGCTGAGAATGTTTCTTTGATGGGTTTTATCTAGGTCAGTGGTGTGAGGCCATGCACACACACATAAGGCCCTAATACACACACCCCGAGCCACATCAAACCCATCTGTAAGTGAAACGTCCTGAACAGGTGTTCCTCAGGAAAGCCTTCTTGCTTTTTGTGCCTTCAAGCACTCTGCTCCGGTTGTGCTTCCCTGTACAATAAAGTGTGTATGTGTCTTCTCTGATATGACAGAACAGATTTCTCTGCAAAATTCCTGCTTTGCAGAAAAGAGCTTGGAGATGAGGTCCTGAGATGTAACATTCCCTCTTTCTCTGGATGATGAGACAAATATTTTTCATTTATCTCTGCAATAAATAATGATTAATCATAGCCATAGTGAGTGAGGGAGCACAAAGTGTGTGCAGCGTTGCAGCTTTTGTTTCCAGAAAGGACTGCTCATGAAATTCAAAATTTGCTCTTGTTTCAGCTTCTCTTTTAGGTTTTGTTATGATAAAATATTACCATCCCAGTCTATTTTACAGAATTTTAAATACAGTAACAGTTTTTTTTACTTCTACTTTCAATTCCTCACTATTCTTTTACAGTGCTTTATTTGATTGTGTTCTCTTTCACTGTACTTCCTTTCAGGTTGTGTATAGACGAGCTGACATGGCCATCGGCTCGCTCACCATCAATGAAGAGCGTTCGGAAATCATCGACTTCTCTGTGCCGTTTGTTGAGACGGGCATCAGCGTAATGGTAGCACGCAGCAACGGAACGGTTTCCCCATCCGCTTTTCTCGGTGAGAAAAATCAACTGCGTCTTGAAATTCAGTTTGATTCTGTTAGATCAAACTGGTCACACAGCCATCATCCCAAAGTGCTTTGTACGTGTTGTACACGTGTTGCTGCCACCATCTTTCTCACCATTTCTCCTAGAATGGCCTACTTAAACGAATTCTGTCTCTGCAGACGCTTCAGGAAACTTCCCATTAGCTTTTATCCCGCCGATAACCGTAGCCTACAACTAAATCCCCTTACGTGCTGCACACACACCTAAATCCCTTTTCCAAACTTCAAACAACACAATTCAGCAGAAAATCCCCAACAGTGTATTTCTGTCTTCTCGTTTTCACATCAGTCTGGACGTGTTGCTTTCTCCCTGCCGCTATCCTCCGACCACACATGGTGACCCCATTCACAGGTCAAGGTTTAGAAAGAGGAAGTACAAAAGGTCTTCTTTAATCCATCACTTCTCCTCCTCCAGAGCCCTACAGCCCAGCTGTCTGGGTCATGATGTTTGTGATGTGCCTGACTGTGGTGGCGGTGACGGTTTTTGTCTTCGAATACTTCAGTCCGGTTGGCTACAACCGTAGTCTGGTGAGCGCCAAAGGTGAGTTTTACACCTCTTTGCGTCCCTGCCAAAAGTGGAAGAGCATAACAGTGGGATACAGGAGGAGAACTGCCAACACATTCACATTGATCTTAGTTTGTCAATGTGTGAGCATATTCTGCTATTTTAGACTCTAATGTATCAAGCGACTTTGGTTTAAGTGTTAATTTGTAACTGGAAAATATCCAGATGGCTCATATTCCCATGAATTAAAGCACATCATGGCCTAGACCTGTAAAAAAAACAAAAACATTAAATTGATTCTTGCCATTAACTTGCATTCAACAAGGAATTCTACTGTAAGCCTGTGATCAATGTCCATGTGCCACTAAATCCACACCAATTCACACGACCTGCAACGTTCCGAATTTTGGGGGCGAGGGCTAATCAATCCCAGAATGCTACACTGACAGAGCGTGCCTTGTCTCCAGGTCCGAAAGGTCATTTTCCTGTTTTAATTAGCATTCGTCGCTGCGCTAATCGAAGTGTGATTGATGGCGATGGCACCCTCCACTGTTGCACATGAACAATGGTGGCAGAGAGAGATGGAAATGGGTTGAGGCTGTGAAATTGTTCCACCGTTTGGACGTTTGTAGAAGGGCATGAGATGGCTCATGAATACTTATAGGGTGAACCGTAAGCATATTTTCTTGATGACAGAACATGTAGAAACAAATATGCGACTATCTAGCCAAATCATCTATAGCAAAATGTATAAAAGGGTCAATTCACGGTGAAAACACATATTTTCTCCTCTCAAAAAATCCCTAAAAACATATTTTTTTTTTACATTCAACTGTAAAAGAAATCAGGCAACTGTATGAATTATGACTTCTGACCTCCAAGAGCAAAGGGGGAAGAAAACTTTCTTGCTACAAAATCCACAGAACTAGGAGGTAAAGTTTGGATAGGTCAACAAAAAGCCAGATTTGACTGAAAGACCGCTGGTTGCGATCAATTTTTGTATCACTGATGTTGATTTATTTTTAACCAACCTTGTTCTCTGATATATTATTTCAGCAATATTTCACCAATAAGATAGTATAATTCTGGAGAGAATTTTGTTGCTTAAATTGGACAATCGATTGATAACCACAGCAGAGTCTATGAATCATCCAGTGTAACATGGAACAGGATGCTGCTGCTGAAATGTTTAATAAAACCAAAACTAGGGACTACATATTTGTATTTTCTAACACATATAAAAAGTAAAGTTAAACTCTAAATATCTAAGTGTATCTAAAGAGCCCCTATTCTGCCATTTTTACAGTTTAATATTTTAATTTTCATGGTTTTATAAAGATTAGTATATTTTATGGTCCAAAAGCACCCAGTTAGACCTGTACCAGCAATGCAGTCTGGCTTCTCACACACTCAGTCTGAAAAATCCTTCCCTCCATACCAAAATGCCAACTCTGTTGTTATTGGCCTAGCTCTGTTGGAAATTTCCCACCCCTCCAATGGAAATTCAGTCAGAGAAACAGAAGTCAAGTACAAGCGCTCCTGAAGGAAGGGGCGGCTACATGGTCCAGGGGCAGTTACTATTAACTTCTACAGGAGTCATTTCTAAATCGGCTTGTGTTCAGTTAAGATTCAGCGCCGTTACAGAGGAGGCCAGACCACAACAGAATGAGTGGGTGGTTTTACTTCACAGTTTTGTGTTAGCAGGAACACCAGAGACTGAAATATTTACACACAAGCAAAGAAACAGTGTTTTTTCATATCAAGGCCCCTCTCAGGATTACCCTTCAGTACACCACTATGTTTTTGGATACGATTCATGGAATTGAACCAATCCAGAGTCCTTTATTTTCTTAGCATGAACGAGGACTGAAAGAAACGCTCTTACTCCCAAATCTATTTTCTCAGCTACTGGGGGTCCAACTTTCACCATTGGGAAGTCGGTGTGGCTGCTGTGGGGAATCGTCTTCAACAACTCTGTCCCCATTGAAAACCCCAAGGGGACAACCAGTAAGATTATGGTCCTGGTGTGGGCATTCTTTGCGGTCATCTTTCTGGCCTCTTACACTGCCAACCTGGCCGCCTTCATGATCCAGGAACAATATATCGACACTGTTTCGGGGCTCTCTGACAAGAAGGTAAGAGACTGAATAAACAAAGAGTTTGACTTGTAGTAATAACCACAGAGTCATTATGAGGTAGGACAGTTCTTAAAAGTCCAATCAGTCAAGTGGAAAAGCAGGTTGTTTTTCTGCATCGACTAATAAACCATGAACAAAAAAGACAAATGATTTGCTGAAAGCCTTCACAATGAAGTCAAGTAAAAGGACTTTCTTGTAAAAGTCTCTGGTCTCTTTCCTTTTCCTATCAGTCGGGAGTCCAGTGGCATGAATGACTAATCAATTACTGCCATCTGTCAATACAGATGGTGTCTAAGTCTCAACTATCCTGTCAGTTTTTTTGTCCTGTCAATCAATAGTCCCCCTGTGCCGTCTCCATTTCTCGTCTGGCACACGCTGTTAAAACAAGATTCAAAATGTCGAACGATTTTTATAAAACATTCAAGCCACTGAGGAAAATGACACCCACGCACTTTCCCTACCACTTAAATGTGTGTGTGTGTGTGTGACACACAAACACTCAAACTGGAATCAGGGCCTCAGAGGAGCTTTACAAGGAAGCATTTCATTCTTCACAGATAGCGAAAACAACTCCCAGGCAGGGCTCAGCCGAGCCACCTCAGTGATCTATGACTGTATTAACTGAGTATATTAACTTTATGCAGATTCATTATGTCCCGCAGCATACATCACACCAAAGAACACAACCTCCGCTGCCCCCTAATTCTGAGATCCTACGACAGGGGATTAGGCAGGTTTAGTTGTAGGCTGGCTGCATTCACATCTCACAGCTTTAAAGGATATGGTTGGTATTATTCTATGTGTTATATTATTAGCAAATCCAATGAAAAGACCAACAATTTTTCAATGCTTTTCAACATTCAACCTCCCTACTCCGTCTTTCGCACTCTTTCTTATCTCAACATGCATGCGTTAATTTTAAATAGATACAGATCAACATAGATAAATACACAGAAGTTTCAGAAGTCAATCTGGAAATGTAAGAGAATAATATGACACAGAAGAACAGAGAGAAGCACCAATACCGGTAAGAACATGATGTGTCACCAATTAAAAAAGCAGACATGGTCGAAAAGACACAAGTCCTGCTTCCTTAACCTCATAGTTCACACTCTTCGTTTTGCATCAGAAAACACATTTTATCTCCTTTGCTGTGACATGAGATCAGAGCTAATTGTGAGTTCACTTGAATGTTCATTATAATAAAATGGAACCTTATGTGACCTTAGTAGACTGAATTTAATTTGGGTGGGTTTGGGTATTGGCAACTTGGATCAGAGTGGACCCATGAATATCAGGCCATGTGGTATTTGGTAATCTTTTAAAATGGGTCTTAAATGTATAGTTTTACAAAAAAGTGTTTCCTGAAACAGCAATGATAGTTTTCAACTTAAGATACTCAACACACTGGCTCATTGATGTGGTTTTAAAGACATTTTGACATGCAACAGACAGAAAACCACCGGTGTGTAGTACTGGTCAAAATTTTAGAGACACTTTCTCATTTAATGGAATGTTAAGTTATGTCCATAGTTTGTATTAAAAAAAATAATGATGGCCAATGATGGCGATTCCATTGAGGTGCTTCAGTGTCAGGGTCCTGGTATTGTGCCTATTAACTATCACACTCATGACCTACAGATGAATGAATCAAAGCCATTGTTAATGATAGCAATATGTTTAGAGCTACAACAATTAGTTAAATTTGTTGGTTGACTAACGTCTTTAACTCTTATGATAGTCAATTTGTCTCTTTAGATAATTTATACAGATCAAAATGATAAATATTTCTGGTTGCAGCTTCTCTGACGTGAGGATTTGCTGCATCTTTTAAAATCATATTTTAATATTTTTTTAGACTGTCACTTTGGCCTCAGAGAAGTTGTGACATTATATAAACTAAACAATTAATCAGTGAAAATAGTTGCAGCCCTGAATATGTTTTTGTTGTTGTTTGTCTGCTATGACAAAGCAAGATGTCCATTGTGAAAAAAGCCATTTTGGAGATCTATGGCGCAAATCAGGAGTAAATCAGGCTTTTGATCACACAGACATACTTGTTTGTCGGATCAATTCATTGTTGGTTTAAGTCTTTTCATAGAACTTCTTGTCAATCAGAACAATGTAGAATATTGCCAGCTTCATGCTTTAGGTTCTAGTTGTCTCTCGGTTATGTGGGCTTTTGTTTGAGCAGCTGATTATGAAAACAAAAAAGGCGGCTAGCAGAATCCACTGCAGTTGCAGCTGAAGAGTGATTATATTAACGCACATGCACACGCCCACTCACATTTTGATTGGCCCATTCATTTGCGCTCAGCTCAAAAGGTCAATGCTGTAACCGAGATGAATAGATCTTTCCTGTTTACAGTCTATTGAAGCTCTTACCGAGGCGTTCCAGGCGCAGATTGAACTGGATTAGCATCCTCGTGGGCAGCGGAATGATTCAAACAGATATGTATTGACTGATATCAGATTTAATCAAATAGATGTGAGTGGAATGTCATCCAGTGCTTTCATGCAGCATTGCGTTTGGCTGCTGATTAGATCAGTTTTGGGAGGAAAAAAATGGAATGACACTAAAATGGATTTCATTTAACTGAGTAGTCCCCCATCCTCTTTATTCATCCCATTCCCGTTTTGTCACTCTGGTTCCCCTTTCTCCTCTTTCTCCAACCATTTCTGCTACTCTTGGTCTCTCTCATTTTTTTTAAAATCACTTCCTGTTTTGAGTCTCATTACTTTTTCGATTTCCTCATTACCTCTCTATGTATTTTTCTTTGATTTCCTTTCCTCTCTGACTGTCCCCTCTCCTCCATTACCTTTTTGTCTTTCCCTCTCCTCTCTCCTTTCTTTCTGCCCTCCTTTTTTTTACTTTTCTGTCATTCTCACCCTGTCTGTCTTACTCGTCACTTTTTTTTCTCCATGATTCCCCTTTTCCATTTCACTCATACCTTTGCTTTCTTTGCCTCTCATCCATCTCCTGTCCCCTTCTCCTGTTTCTGATTTTTCCTCACTCTCTTCACTGTTACTCTTTCCTCCTCTACTTTTTTGAAACATATCTACTCTCTCTTCTTGTTCCTTGTCCATTTTCCACTTTCTTCTGTCATCTCATCCTCTCTCCTGTCTTCCACATATTCTGCTCTCACTCTCTTCAGTTGCTTTCCTCTCCATTTTCTTATTACTCCCTCCTCCTCTCTTCCTCCTTCTCTCCATCATACTTTCCTATTTCTTCTACGTCTTCTTCTCTCCCTCTCCTCATCTCTCATATCTTCTCCCCACTTCCCTTTCCTCTCCTGCTTTATCTCCTTACAGTTCCAGAAACCACAAGAGCATTACCCTCCTTTCCGCTTCGGGACGGTCCCAAATGGAAGCACAGAGAGGAACATCCGCAGCAACTACCCCGACATGCATACACATATGATGAAATACAACCAGAAAGGGGTGGATGAAGCCCTAGAAAGCCTCAAAACCGGGTATTGTTTTGTTTTACATTTTAGATGGATTAGATTCATAAGGGGGTAATATTTACCTGACACTCCTGCCAGTGAAGACATTAGACATTAAAGTAACAGTGATAATAATTTGGGAGCTAAGGATGTTCTTTGTATTGCAGTATCTATTTAGAATTAGCCTGATGTGATGGGTGTATTTTTAGATGAAAAACATCTACCGTCTACTGTTTACTTTGGACAGAAAAGTGCTGTCAATCAAGACAGATTGATAATAATAATAAAAAAAAAAAACACGTCTCTATAAATGTGTTCCATTGAATTCCTTGAACCAGTGTGGCATGCAAATTTACTTTCAGAGACCTGAAAGTTGAGAACACCAACTCTAACAGCACCAGCAGTGCACAAAACATTCATCACAACATAGGTTTAGACATTCATGGTCTTTAGAACAAAACAAGAAAGTCAAATATTGACTTTGTCCAATACTTCAGATTTTGATCAAACACCTCATGCACTGCTCTATCTCTGTGTAAGGAATTGTCCCTGCTCATAATTTATAGAATTATAATGTAACAGTCACAAACTTGACTTAACATTCAGTTGGATGAAATACTCCATCTCTTCAAGTCTCTGCAAACTGAATGTTACTAACTGACAGCGGCCTGTAACGTCGAAAAGTCATCTAAAAACCTACAGTCTGTATGGCAGTCTAAGCAAAGAAAGAGTTAAAAGTTCTCTCTATCAAAGAGGATTTATGTGCATGCAGGAAACTGGACGCCTTCATCTATGACGCTGCTGTTTTGAACTACATGGCTGGAAAGGATGAGGGCTGCAAGCTGGTGACCATCGGCAGTGGAAAAGTGTTCGCTACCACGGGGTATGGCATCGCTCTGCAGAAGGACTCACGCTGGAAACGACCTATTGACCTGGCGCTGCTGCAGTTCCTCGGAGACGGTGGGCACTGGTCCAACACATGCATGATATAAACACACACTTTCTTCATTTCTTAATGTTTATGATTATTTCTGTCTCACTGGTGTATCACAGAACTGGCATCCATCCAGTTCGGTGTGTGCTGCATCAGCAGGGAAGTGGGCTTACAGGGAAGAGTTAATATCCTGCATAA
This sequence comes from Lepturacanthus savala, assembly GCA_030544235.1. Lineage (NCBI taxonomy): Eukaryota > Metazoa > Chordata > Actinopteri > Scombriformes > Trichiuridae > Lepturacanthus > Lepturacanthus savala. The sequence goes on along the minus strand of CM060471.1, from coordinate 15,947,670 downwards.
CAGCAGGGAGTGTTAGGGATATGATTATCTCTCACACACACATGCATGCTCACACACACATTTCCTACCTAACTATATACACACAAGCACACTCACCATGACGGCCGCCGGTGTGGAGTTAATATCCTCCCTCCTCTGAGAGCTTAAGAGCACCCCCCCCCCCCCCCCCCACACACACACACACACACACACACACACACACACACACACACCCTGAGCTTTCCATGATGACATAATAAATTGTGTATTTATGGTCAACATACGGTAACTGTGATGAAATAGACCATGCTCCTTGGAGGCCACTGGGTAGAATTCACCTCAATAGGTGGTGGCCACCTGTTCAGAGGCCTGGAGCAAAAGCTTATGTTATATTATGATAGGCAATGAAGATGTGTATACTATAAATTATTCTATTTCAAAAAGTGCTTTGTCAACATGCTGAAATGCATCTTATGCCAGGGAAGCATAAAGAAGATAAAACATTGCAGCAAGAAAGTGATCCAATTGTCCCTTTAAGTTTTGACAGAAAAATTGTCCAAAAGTAAAGTTTGGAAATAGAGCTTGGCTGTATAGCATAAGACTTGTTTTTCTCCAAAAAGATGACTCATGGTTTAGTAGTGGTTATCAGGTGCTGAGTTTTTCTTTTAATTGGAGGGCTTTTACATCCATTTTAGGTGAACAGTGTTTGAATCATAGCCCTTTTCATATATAGTCTCCAATTCTAAGACTGGATGGAATGGGATGTAGCAAAGGAACTCACAACCGTTAACATTTTCTTTTTGCAATTCCATTTTATCCAAAGTGATTTAGGAGTGATGCAAGGCAATCAAGCAAACTTTTACTAACAAAGTTCAAAATCTTGAGACATGCGAAAACTTTTAATCACATTTCTGTGAAAAAGTATGAAAACTGTGTGTGGCTCAAAAGAGCAGGGGTATTAAATAATCTTTGCAAATTTCTTCAGGATTTTCTCTTAATTTAAATGGTAAAAAATGGCAAAAATTATATGTGCGATTGATGTATTGTCTATGTACGGGCTGTCAACACTATGGGACTCGTCCAATGTTTTATAGAGACATTTATATACATGTATAATAATTAAGTAGATCAAAAACAAGCAAAAATGTGTGATTGTCCTTAAGACTTTCTAACTGAAATGTACAACACATCCAGGAAAGTAGAGATGGTTCTGCAGAAATGATTGTTGCAAGTAGGGATGTCCCGATCCAGCTTTTTGCACTTCCGATCCGATACCGATATTGTATTTGCCCGTCCGAGCCGATACCGATACTGGTGACCGATACCGAAATAGTCTATTAACTCAGCATCAGTACTCTGCTCTTGAGCAGGTGTAAACCAAGGCTTTAAAAACCAGTGCAAATAATATTAACTATTTAAAAACAAAAATGCCCTCTACTCCCCAATCTCCTCCACACTTTTTGCTCCGTCTCTATGTACACACTGCCTTCAACTGTTTGCCCTGACTGCAGTCTGAGCACTCGGGGGTGCGCAAGCTAAAAAATGTAATGGCGGTCTGGAGTGTTTTAAATAAAGTTTTTTCAAAGTGGGATTTTCAGAATAAAGACGTCTAAATAAAAGTTTTTTTTGTCACATTGAATGGATATTCAACATCCTGTTATACATCTTCTCTCTGTTTAGACATGCTGGTTTAACACTTTTTATTTATTTATTTTTTGGTGCGTCATTATTCCTGCATCAGGTGACACACAGTCGAGTCCAGTCACCGGAGTCGCGCTCACATTTCCGCAGATTTGCGGAGATGCGTTCCGTTAAAAAAGGAGAAGAAGTCAACATCCCATGTTAAAGAAAACGATGTACTAAAGTCACATTAGTTACATTATCCGAGTGCTGGAACAATTCCAGTGTGCTCGTTTCAGTGTAATCTACGCTGTTTCGGTGTCTGTGCCGTTTGCCACGGAGCGACAAGTCTGAGCGCGTCTCTGGTTGCTATGCAACGCGAAACGAGCCGAGCTAAACAATTGTGGGGAGACGCTAATGCTGGTGTGCTGGAAAATGCGGGCCGGATTTTAGCGAAACCACAGCAAAAAAACTGGAATGGATTATCTGAATAGGTGCGCTGGAAAACCCGGACTTTTTTTTAACAGATCGGATTTTTTTCCGTGCCGCCGCGCCAATACCGATACGCATATTTTTTGCCAATATCGGTGGCCAATCCGATGCCGATATAGGATCGGGACAAGCCTAGTTGCAAGAGATTTTACATTTTCGTTTGTCAGCTAATCTCATACTCCTCACTCTCCCCCACCTTTCCCTTAAATCATCACACTTTCAGGAGACACCCAGCGTTTGGAGACAGTGTGGTTGTCTGGCATCTGCCAAAATGAGAAGAACGAAGTGATGAGCAGCAAGCTTGACATCGACAACATGGCGGGTGTCTTCTACATGCTACTTGTGGCCATGGGCCTCAGCCTACTGGTTTTTGCTTGGGAACACCTGCTCTACTGGAAACTACGCCACTCTCTCCACAAGTCCCACAAACTTGACTTCCTGTTGGGTATCAGCAGGGTGAGATTTGCAAGTAGATCAGTCACAAGATAAATTAGTTGCTTGTTTATGGATCCGTGATTGGCTTGATTGCAGATTGCTTACTCTGTGGAAGTGGGGTTGAGAAATTACTTCACAGATTTTACATTGATTATTTAGTTAGGCTAAGTGACTGATTGGCTGGCTATAATTGTAATTAGTTAAGTGCCCGCTTTTGTGACTGATTGAAAGATTGGTTTATGGATTATTTGGACTGGCTTGTTTTTTCCCCCCATTTATTATGCTATTTTAACATGAAGTAGGTTCCATCTAATTATAAATCAGAGCAAATTGATATTTGCATATAATTACATGATATCATTGAAGGGCCTTGTTTAAATATTAACCAAATGGCACAATATTCTTAAAATGAATGAAAGGGGCAATGACATGAGAGACAAAAAAACAGCACTAATCCTGTGTTTAATCAACACTTTACTTTGATTGCTTAGTGTTTTATTTCAATGTGCCAAAATCAGTAGGCTACCCAGTGTGATAATACTCTTGTTTGGAAATGTAGGTATTGGGGTGAAGAGTTCTGGATGAAGTTTGGGCCTGGGAAATGTCTATGGACTCCAGCCTCTGTATTCCTCTGCTGTGTAATTATACCATTGTGCCTGGATCTGGGCTTTATCAGATTAACGGCTAAATGACTCTGAATCTGATCATTAATCCGTATGGGGCGGCCCCAAGGGCCAAATTAAATTTGGCTCTTTCAGGATCTCTCAGCCAACTGTAAGCAGAGAGCAGTCTTGGGATTTGGCTCACCGCTTGTCCATGCAGTTAGAGACGGTTCGTTCTGCAGGGGACTTTAAACATATGTGTGTCTGTGTGTGTTTATTGAGGCAATCCTCTCAGCTTAAACAGTTTTTCTTTGAGTCCCGGGAGAATGCATAATGAATTTGTGACTAAGTCTTGCCTCAGTGATGAAATGAGATATTAATGAAAATCATTTTTTTTTTTTAATTTTACTGCTGGTGGTGGTTTTATTAGTCAGGAGGTTGATTGTCACTTTAAGAAGCATAAATTGGTTGAAATCTCGCCTGTGAAACCATCCCCTTAGGTCCTGATTCAAGGTCAAACAGTTTGTAGCTGACTATTAATTATATTACAAAAAACATGTTTATTTAAAACCTGCTACTCTTTTCCCTCCGTTTCTGTCATCAACTCATTTCCTTCTATTTTTCTCTATTCTCATTCCTTTTCTTCATTCTTTCCTATCACTCAGGCCATTTACAGTTGTTTCAATGGAGTAGAGGATCCTGGCCGCTCATCCGGTTTGCCCAAACCTGACCTGACCTCCAACTATGCTCAAGCAAACATGTTGAAGATGCTTCGTACTGCCAAAGACCTGGTTTCCACCGCCAATGTTGAGTGCTCTCTAGACAACGCTGCCAAGACCATTGAGCATTTGAGTCGGCATAGTGGCAGTTTGCCTTGTCGTGTTCCACAAGTTGCCACCGAGACTGTACCTGGAGGTTTTGCTTATGTCATGGAGAATCATGCCACCCTCCCCCAGAGTTCCCCCACGCCACCCGTCGTTGCTGTTTCTTCTTTGAAACAACAGAGGAGTGTGACCAGGCCCACACCATTGCGTTACACCCTCCCAACTCGCTCTTCCTCCTGTCTGTATGACCGGCCACTTCCTGTGTCCAGCCTCAGCAGCCCCCACCTGGCAGTTGGTGAGCCGCTCCCACATCAGCATCCCCACCACTACCAGACCACTGGGAGACTCTATGTAGACGCTCATCCTCACTCGCCGTTCGTTCCTTACACTGACCTCCAACTACCCGACATCTATGCTTCTCATCCGGTCTTCTCGCCTCAAAACCAGAACACCCATACAGGCTTCACCCGACGGAAAAGGAGGTCTAAGAGTTTCCAGAGCGAGGACGGGGATGTGGAAAGGAGAAAACACAGAGAGGAGAAGAATGACAAATCCCCCATCTGTCTGAGTGAGCTCAAGGCCAACCACCTCCAAGACAACCATGTCTCCACCCCAAGTGTTGACAGCATATATCCAGGGGAGGTGTTGTGTCCTCGGGTAGACAACTACAGCTCCTGGCCCCCGGAGGACCTCATGCTGAGAGGAAGACGCAGACGCCGCCGCCCCTCTTTCCTTAAAGCTACCTGGGGCAGTGAGCAGATCCGCCAGCTCGACGAATCTCAGTCATCCCTTTCCAGCCAATCACCTTCAACCTTGCCAGACCTGTTCCCATGCATTCTTACACCGACCACACCTGCAAAGGCCTACAACCCTGCCCACCTCCGACACAACCTGTGCCTCCCACGGAACCAGGCCTACCTCCACATACGGGAGGATCAGAGGAGGCACAATGGGCGTAAAGGCCAGAGGCTGCGGTACTCCCACTCTGCCCACCTCCCATCATATGGGGAAGCAGTGGGACGTGGAACTGGGTTAGGGCGAGGCATGGTACGGAAAGCCACCAGCTTGCTGAGCAGACAGTACGCCCACTACCTGAACTCCTACCCTGGACTACCCCTTTACCATGGCCCCCTGGACCTGCAGCACCACAGCCAGGCTGCTAGCAGTCACCCGAGCCCCAGCCCAGTGTGCCAGCTGCTGGCTTGTGGTAGTGGGCGATGTGGGAGCCAGCGGGCCCTGCTGTACCAGGACAGTATATATGGGGCCTATGGGATCTATCAGGGGTCCCAGACTGGATCAGAGGCCCTGGCAGGTCAGGGAGTAGGAGGCCAGCCTGCAGGCAGCCCATGTGTGCTTCGTCCTTGGAGACGGGTGTCCAGTTTGGAGTCGGAGGTGTGACTGGAAACCAAAAGAACATCATAAGAAGGACACTAATGAGTTATTGTGGAAAAGACTCTTAAAGATGACCACTGTGGAGGGGGCTGGTGGTTTGATTAATGTAAGACAGAGAAGTAATGACTTGAATATTTGTCAGTTTTCTATAGGATTTTGTGTGGTAAAGAATAGAAATTTGGATGTGCAAATTTTACAGATGTTTTAGGACTGTTTTGATGTACAATACAGTAAGATAATAAGACTGCACTGTTACCAATTTATCCTCGAGAAAGCTGTGGAAAGCTGGAGTTGGCAGGTTTTATTCACTTGCTGCTTTCCTACGACAATGCTTATGTGTTTTCTGTGCTTTAATGTGCACTAAGATTTACACCAGTCCACAATGTTGGCGCATGGTTAAACTATAACCAGAGTTTTCATGCTGTATGTGTGTTGTGTATATTTTATTGTGAATGGGTGGGATTCAGTCATGGGTGTCTTTGAGCAGATGAACTGTTTACAGCTAAGAAGAAATAGTGAAGGAATAAGGGATTATCTCTTCAAATACAGCAGCCAAAAACCAAGCAGCAACTGTAGCAAAATTGACGAAGATTCAGCTGCAATGTTCATGTGAAGAGTTTACGTCCACAATGGGACATTTACATATTAAAGCATTTTGACACCAGACACAGAAGAGCAACCGTTTTCTAGAATAAACTACCCATTTTGAGACATCTGTTAATGAATTTCAGGTAACTTCTTTAAAGATTTATAATATTTTGGAGATAAACCCTCCATGTATTCATTTACTGATGAGTCAGAGGAAGGAGAGAGTTTGTGAAAGCAGTCCATATGAACACAATCTGCAAAATGATTACCGTGTTGGGAAAGTATTGACCAGAACTAGGTGTCTTAAACCATGGACTCTTGTTCCTCGCTGGGTCTCATTGTGAGGCTACAGTACAGCACAACATCACGCAGGGCCTCACAATAAATAGATTCTGTATTCTAAATACTATATCGATATAGAGAAACATGTTATTTGAGTGTCATATTCATGTATTCTACATATGATAGGAATTTATAGTCACTCTTAAACTTTTCTAATCACCTTTCTGGCACATTATGAGTTTTTCTTTTTGTAAAGCTGTTGCTGAATTACTGGGATATTTGTTATTACTGTATTAAATATCAGTTGGTCTATATTAAGATTTTCACCACTTTCTCTTTTCCACTCTTTTATATTCCCTCATCATCCCCTTTTCCCCCCATTCCCTCTAATTGTTTAATGATCAAATTTAAATGAGGTAATTGAAAGCTATTCTAGTATCTATATTACCTGGCTCCCTCACCCTGTAATTAATCACTTAGACCAATTAAAGAGCCTTTTTGGATGAACATGCATGTGTACCTCTTTTTTGAAGTGCATTTACGTTTCTGATTTATTATTTTTTATTTATTTATTTGGCGAAATATACCTTTTGGTTGTTGGCACAAAAAGACAGAAAAAAAATCCCCAAATTTTGAACTATTCCTCTAAGGTGCTAAAGGTGGTAAGGTAGTAAAAGTAGGTGCAGGAGATGAAGATCTGGTCACTGATCAAAGACTCTGAACCTCAAGTCAAGGTGACCTGTTGCCATGGCAATTACTCTATCTCTCTATGCTGTTGTCATGACGAGATAAGACTCCACTCAGGAGGCCAGATGAGTAATGTTTGTGGGTCCAAACACTGAGTGCTTTGATTTTTCCATTATTCTGTTTTTTTTTTACTGGAGCATTGCTTTCGATTGGACCATGTCATTGATTTAATCCTCTTCTCAGTTTCTGATCTAATATATTTAGAGTTCAAAGGTAATTGGACTTGTTGAATCCCTAAAGAGAAGAACAGAGTTCTACATGAGTTATTACACATGCAGAAAGGTCTACTGTTTATATTTCCATTTGTAGTATTGAGGACTAAATTGAACCAAACTCAAATAAAAATGCTCTGAATGCTTTAAACTTGTCATTTATAATAAAATACAAAAACGACAAACTTAAATGAAGTATGAATGAAGAATGCAAGGTTATAATTAACTGTTTTCAAAACCAGTTATTTTCCAAACAATGTTCTAATGTTTGATTGCATTCAACAAAAAGGAATGGTTTTGGAAAAAATACACCTTAAACAGCACACAGCTGGTAATTTGTGTTATACTGTGATATAAAAAGTGATTAGTATTCACTACAGTCACATCTGACTCGTCGTTCCAGACACCAAAAGCCTGGACAGATCACTTTAGTGGTTGCATCAGGACTGATGAAAGGCATGGTTTGCCAAATGATGAAAGATACGAGTCATGCATATGAAACATCAATGGAGCACCTGGGACAAGCTGCAGACGTCACACACCATCACGTTACCCACATTAACAATAATACTCACAGTAATAGAGAGCCTAAGTACTTCTCTTTCCTGTGCATCCGATGGGACCTTATTTTGGAAAAAATATATATAGCAGTGAATGGTGAGACACAAACAAAGCTCTGATACTGTTTGAATTGTGCTTTGAAATACACATGATATTTGTCAATTATATAAATAAATTATATCACCACAAAAAGCCTGGAACAAAGCCAGATGTTGTGGCTGCTGATTTCTGCAGGAACCAACACACACCAGACCACTATATCAGCCACACCGGATACTACACACCTGTTTACTTTTACTACTATTCTGTATGAAATGGCAGACCAATACACACACACCCCTTAACTGCCGCCATCAATAATAGATTAAATTTAAATTCCTCCTGCTATGGTCGTACTTTACTATGAACTACGTTAACGCAAGCATAGCCCCAATCAGCATTCAAAACTGGTTTTGGATTATATGGATTACCAGTCCCGCTAGGATTTCATGATTTTGTTTTGTGATTTTTGTGATCAAAATGATTATTTTGTCATAATTTGCAAATTTGAAATTGTGTGCCCTTTATATACTTCCTTGTAAATCCCATCAATGATTGAAATAGGCTTAAAACATAAACTTACACAACGTTGTGCTCCAAATCATGTACGTCTACACTTAAATTTAATATTTTAAACACATAAGTGCGGGAAAGTTGGGTGGTATTTTGGGTTTATTTTGCAAGAATTATGCGACATATTAGGAAATATGTGGCATCGCTAAAATTTGGGGTATATTGCTTATTATGCATGAATTCATGTGATCGCAAAATCAAAAATAATGTTGCATGACACAAACGTTTTTCTGCCTTTATCATTATCTCATTAACTACTCTTAATTTTTTTTCCAAAATAAGGTCCCACTTGAATGTTGTGAATGTCAGCAATCATTAACATGTAATGTAGCACTTTAAACTGAAATAAATGAAGGTGGAAGAACAGAAAATACATTAAGGAAGAACAATTAGCTGCCTTTACCAACATAGGGGTTTAATATTCATGTCAGTGGGACACAGGAGTCTATGAAGACCACCCCTGGTCCTAATAGGCCCTCAAACTAAAACCTTACTCATTAATTTGCTCTCACTCTTGCACACAGACAAATGTCAATTGACCACCAAGGACATTCATCTCTTTAATCCAGAGCATGCATCTGCTTTCTATCGAATGCTTCTCTAAAAAGATTAACGTCAAAAAACAACAAAACTTAAAACCTCTTCTTAAATGCATAGATGCTGTTTATATGTAACAACAAGTGGCAACCTTGACAGGGTTGTTGGCCACAATGGCTGGACTCACGAGAGGGGCGGAGTCCAGACTCCTCACACCTCCCGCCTGTGAATAAATTGCTTCATATATCGCGGTAACACCTCCAGATGCTCTGAGTCACCTTGAGACAAAAGGCTGGCCTGCCCTCCCTGATAGGTGAGAAGGAGGAAAGCGAGAGGGAGCAGAGGAGATAAGGAAAAAAATGTGGAAGAGAAGAGAAGCAGAGAAATATTTGGGACAATGGTGGAGGGGGATTGTGAGGAAGAGGAGGAGGAGGTTTGAGGGAAAGGAGAGATGGCAAAGAAGATGGCCAGGAATTGTCAGAGGAGAAGAGATAGAATAGGTTACAAGAGCAGCAGAGGGAGGGAGATGAGGTTCCTTTGATGGGAGATAGAGAGAATAAGGGCAGGGAGGTGCAGGAAAGAGGAGCGATAGGAGAGTTAAAGGGGAAGAGGGCAGTATAAAGGAGAGAGATATTAGGACAGCTGATATGAGAACAGTGGGAAGAGGGCAGCAGAGTAGAAAGGGGGATTGGTTTATTTCTGTGTGTGTCAGTGTTTATGTGTGTGTGTGTGTGTGCGAATGAGAGACAGAGAGAGAAAGAGAGAAAGAGGACAGAGAAAACCAGGCGAATATTGGGGGAATATCCCACGGGAGTTCGTGGAAAGATCCAACACATCTTCATTTCCTGCCTGAAAATGCCACAATTTTGCAGTGATAGCTTCATAAACGTCAATCAATTCCGACCCTGGAGTCAATTCCAAAGTTGCGAATCGCTAATTTTATTGATTGTAATCGTTGCTTTTAAGTTTTGCTTGTTTGCTCTTATTAATCTGTACCTCGGCAGCACTGTGAACGAAGGTTCTCAGTGTGTTTTCTGTGGATTTAAATAAATAAAAATGATGATGAAAGGAAGATACGCAAGCAGCAAAAAGACAACATCATTACTATTTCACTGACATACATGCAGGAACACGACGTAAATGACAGCCGCTCTGGTTGTTTTGACTTCCACGATCACATTAACTAAATCATCAAAGCAGTACAGCATTCTGAGTGTGACAGCTGTCTGTGCATGAGGACACTTTATATTGCTACAGTATGCAATTAAACTTTGAATTTCGGAATCTGTTGTGCATGAGTGTGTGTTTTTGTGTGTGTGTGTTCGTGTGTGCAGCGGCTCCTTTTGTATCCGAGATGAGACGATCGGATCTGCCAGACAGCAGGAACGTTAATTACTTCAGCAATCTTCAGGCTCACTTCCCACAATCACACCCATCCCATGAGCTCGGCCATTCAGGAAGCACAGACCCCGGCCCGAGCCTCCGATTCCAATCTGTTTTCGAAGGGAAGAGGGAAATGAAATAAGCAGAACAATACAGACGGAGTCCAGGGAAGCGTTTTTCTGCTCGCCCTTAAAATATAAAATTTCCGTTCCACTTTCCAAAACAGCCGGGCCGATGAAGCCTTTGATGGAAATCATCACGGCTGGGTGTTAAATTGAGAATTCTGGTTATCTGGAAATTTTAACAAGAAGTGTTAAGTGACTTAATGAGACAGATTGTATCTTAATTAACAACCCAAAACATTTTTTTTGGCAAACTACAGCTATAAATGCGTCATTCCCCTAGTGTGCTTTCAGCCTTGATGCATGTAATTAACTTTTAACATAAATCAGGCTGCTATTTCATTCCCCCGTCAACGTCAAAAATGTAAATGAATGAATGATGGTTCTGCATCTTGCTGTGCACTTCATGTGGCCTTTTCCTCGGCTTCGTATTGATCAGCTGGATTTTTCATCCCTTCGAAACTGTCACCGATCTCTATTAGACCAGAGGCTCCAATCCTGAGGTGCACCGGTTTCTCAATGAGTTTTCGGGGAGCAATTTCAGCGTGGCACATCCAGGTCTGTGTGTGCACAGCCTATATATCATCAGTCAACACGGCCGCGCCCAGAAACAGTGAAAGACGGCTCACCTCCACCTCGTCTGAAAAATAAATCAGCTCTTCGGACGGTCTTGATTACTGCGCGGAAAGAAAACCACGGGTTTCACATGAAAGCCGCAGCTTGTGATTAGCGGGTGTCACGTGGCTGACGTCCTGTGAATGACACAATAATGTACACACTCTCCTCTTGTCCTTCCAAGGTGACAACTCATGGGGTGTTCTGGCAACGGTTACCTCAGCAAATTAACAAAACCCCACGAAGAGTCGCTGATGGCACGGCCAATAAGGAACCAGACTGCACACACATCATATCATCACACAGTGTGAGCAGACATTCACTGGTTTGCCAATAGGACAGACACACACACACACACACACACACATACACACATACTGCAGGCTACAGAAGCCAAACCCATAGCCCTCTAATTAACCAGTCCCACCCTCCTGACCCAGTAGCCAAGAGCAGCCTTATTATCGGCCAGATCTTTACCCCTCTCTGAATCTTCTTCTCCGCTAAAATGAGGTTCAGCCCTGCACTATCCCTGAGGAAGAGCTGCCAGATGACAGACAAGGGAGAAAGATAGTAGTTAGGATGTTATTAATGGAGATTTGTGGGTTTTTAAAGTTGTTAACCCTTTTTAACATTTAAATAGTTGCATTTCCATCAGCGTGTTTTTGAAGTATCGCAGAAAAGAAAAATGGGATTTTCTTTCATTTTCTGTATAACTTCATTACAAACAATAATAATAGTCTTACATTGAAATTAGTGGAATTGCATTTTTAAACTTTTTATTAGAACCTGCTGCACCTTGCATTTTAACGTCCTATTTTTATTACTATGATATTTTACGTTTTAAATGTTAATATATATTGCATATATATATTTTATTTACTACAAATTACTACACCCTTGCATTTTACATCCTTTTTTTTACAACTACTACACTTATCCTTTGAATGTTAACTTATATTGCACTTTAGTATCAAAGTGTTTCAGCTCCACTTTAGTTTTTAAGATGGTATTTAATTTAATGTAGTTTTTATCAAGTATGTGACATGTGCTGCTGACCTCTTGGCCAGGTCACCCTTGTAAAAGAGATCTTGATCTCAATGGGTTTATTACCTGGTTAAATAAAGGTTAAATAAAATAAAATTAAAAAAAAGAACGCTGCCAACTGACTGCTGAATATTGGTGAATGGTGGTTTTAAAAAAGTGTTGTCACATCATATTCATGACTGTTTAGTTCAATAAACTCATTTTCTAAATACATTAGGCTATGCAGGAACAACTAACACAAAGATGTTGTAATGGAGCCATATCCCAGTAACAATTGGGCTGCTGATCTACTACTTATGGGCTGGACAGACCAATAGTAAAAAAAAAAAAGCCTGATGGCCAGTCCATCCCTGGATGGCTTTGTGGAGGAGTCACAAGTAAAAGACCAAAACACATATATCGCCAATCAAAAGTTTGGAAACATACAGCTGTGACCAAATTTTGGACTGGGACTATATGTGATTTTGGTTCAAGGGGTTCTAAAAAAGAAGCTGCATCAGACCAGCAATAGAAAAGAAGAAAAAAAAGGAATATGAAGTATCCTGAGTTGAGCAAAGTCCATTTCAGTTTGTACCCCCGAGGAAATCAGCCAGGGAGCAGCGACTATTAGAAATTTGGAACGATGATTCCGACCCAGTGGGTACAGGGACACAGCAACCTTCATCGGGCCCGTAGACATGATCTGTTAGCGGACACAAACACTGACACACACTCGCTCTCTCCCGCACTCATCCGTATTCTTGATAGAAATTGTTTTTAGTCAATAAATGGCAGGGGAAATTTGTAAGATTGTTGTGTAGGTGAAATGAAAATAGCCGCTGAGGATAAACACTCCTCTGTCTCACCAGGCTGCCACACAGGCCTAATGTCAACCCAGAAACAACATTTCGCCCCCGGGTTTGACATCGATTTTCTGTTACACATTGCATTGGACATGCTTCCTAAAACCGAGAGCTGGACTTATTCTAACTTGTCATAATATACACACGAGAGTGCAGACAGTTCAGCACAGAGGTCAAACCGTGGAGAAAGCACGATTCAGAGGGGAAGGACACATTTTCTGCTGCACATGTACCTTTGACCTCACATCTTTCACCATGCAGCTTCTCTAATATGCCAATTTGTTATATAAGCCCTGAAAGTGTGAGGGATAATGTCAAAAATGTCATGTGGTGTAACCCTAAAAAAAAATGGTACCAGACAGTTTAACTCTCAAAACATAAAAAAATGCTATGAACTAGTTTCCTTCTTTTCCAGATACGCCATTTGACGTTTTGTGTCAAATAATTGCACATTCCTTTTTAAATTGTATTTTAAAAAGGTTTTGATTTTCTCATCTTGCCAACCCTTATTTGTCACTGACCCATTAAACTGCTCTACAAATTTAGAATTGATGCTTCTTAAATTCAGCCCATCCCAATACCCATTTACATTTTTATTCTATCTTACAGATTTCCACTTCCTTAAATAGGATTGTGTTTCCTTTTTTTATATTGATTGGGAAATGGATGTGGAGTGATATCAGCTGTCAGGATAAGAGGTGATACTGTAACACTTGAGGAAGGGAGGAAGGTCATGTACACGAGTGTGTGTGTTTGTGTGTGACTTGTGTGTGTGAGAGAGAGAGAGATCCGAACTGAGTAGAGCAGATGAATGTGGACAAGTTTGCGCTTTAAGGGAGACGATAAGATGGCTGTACCTTATCTGAGTCAGCACAAACCACATCTGACAACAGTGATAGAGTTTTCTATCCATGTGTGTGTCTGTGGAGGGAAGATAGTATCCCTGCTTTTAGAGACTAGACCAATTTCTCCAGAGGGGGATTCAGGCGTGTGATACCGACTCACTGAACGTCTTTTTCCTCCTCCTCTCTGTCTAACTTTCAGTCACACCTGCTAAAACAGGTTTGACTGACGTTCTGCAAGTCTGAAAATGCTTTTTCCAAAAAAACAACCTGAAAAGGCCAGTGCACAAAGTCTTCACTGAAATGCAAAAAAAAAAAAAAAATGCAAAAAGAAAACCTCATACAGTGCTGGTGACACATGCATGAGGTTGCAAGAAAACTGTAGGACGTATTGTATTTGGCAGGTGACAGTGATCCTTTGTGAAATGTATCACTGTTTATATAAACAGTGCGTGCAAATGTGTCTCTGGTCAATAACTCCTGATCTTGAAAAAAAGTCGATGCCATCCACTGTGTTGTGTATTGCGAACTGCTATATTGATTTTTAAATAATCCATTACAGAGGCCTAAGTACTTCCCTTTGTGGAGGACCCAATGGGACGTGACTTCATAAAAAACATATGTACAGTAGTTTACTGGACAGAGACAAATGATTGTGTGATCCCATTTGAATTTTGCCATGAATTACACAGAAGAAGATAATTTTCCAAGTCCTGAAAGTTGACACCCCAAACAAAACTACCACTATTACTACAGCAAACTTTTGGTAGTTATACAAACTGACAAACATTATATGTATAATTAAATGCACAATTCAAGCAGGATAAAAACATTATTTGTCACTACCATATATATTCTTCCCGAAACAAGATCTCATGGGATCCAGGAAGGAAGGGGAAGTACTTAGGTTGTCTATGGAGGCTGTTTCTTAAAGTGAAAGATGTATCAGGCATACAAAAACAGTAGTGTTAAAAAAGAGGCAATGTTAGTAGGGGGGGGGTCGTCTTGGGAACTGGTTAGATGATGAAATACGATGCAAGAAAGACAGTTTAGGGAATACATCCAGTTTGAAGGTTTATTAGACGTCAAAGCATTGAAAAACAATTTTAAAGTTCTGCTTCACTCAAAAATGTTTTTTTTCTTCTTGTTTTTACAGTTGAATGTTTGAGCTTCACCGTGCAAATTGATGTTCTTACAGAGTTTGACACCAGACTGTTTTAACATTCGTCTTCAGAAAGTTGAAAGTTTCTCCGAGTTAAATGAAAACCCAATTTTAAGGGGCAGGCCTATGGGTAGGATTATTGACATTACAGATAGTTTGGAAGCCAATTGTGGTCCAATAGTGAACTTCCACAAATGTGATGTGGTAATATGCACTGAGAATTTACTTCACAGTGAAGTCACCTTCACATCTTATGTCCAATATTTTGTACTATTTTCTTTGCAGAAAATAGCATGTTAATGGCTATTATAGTGTATATAAATAAATATGCCCATAAACAAGAACATACTTATTCCATGTACCAAAATCTACTCACACATGCATATATTTAATTGACTAACACAGCATTTCATTTTTTTGCCGTTTCTGTCCACTTAATGTGAACAAAAATGTGTTTTTTAGATTTGGCCAGTATCGTCTGGACGGTTTTCATTGAATATATGTAAACTGGTATGTTCTGTAACAAAAAATGACAGTACTGATGAGTGAAAACATGTACCCAACTTGTAGTGAACATCTATTACATCTGACTCGACGAAGAGAGACACCGACAGGTAATTTTGTCTCTGCCGGTTAAATCTCTCTCTCTCCTGCTCCCTGAATCTACTTGCCTCGGTTCCACTCTCCATATATCTGAACCACTTCATTTACAGAGGAGAGAAAACATTGCACTTTCTGATCACTCCCCCTGAGTCATTGGGTACCAAGTGGAGGATGCGAAGCCCACCATACCTGTCACTGCTCAGGGAGAGAGATAAGCATCAGGCAGACATCAAACCAGACTCAGTGGTTAGGATGTAATCAGAGGAGAGGAGAGGGGAAAAAAGAGAGGAAACTAGGAGATGGAGAGCAATGAGAAGAATGGGAATAATGAGCAGAGAAAGATAAAGGATAGGAAGAAGAAAAAGAAAAGGATGCAAAATGAGCAGGGGTTGACAAAGAAAGGAAAGGAAAAAAGAAAAGAAGAGGGGAAAAGAAAGGAAGAGATGAAATGGGAGGTTAAGGTAAAATAGAAGACAAGAATAAAAGGGATGAAAATGGAAAGAAAGTAAAAGAGGAAGGGATATGAAGAGGAATGAAAAGAAAGGCCAGGGTAGGAAAGGAAATTAAAGGGGAAAAAGAGGAAGGGATGTGAAAGAGAGGGGAAAGTGTAGAGAACAAGTCAAAAAAGGCAAAGCAAATGAAAAGCAAATGAGAGAAGATTAAAAGAGACAGTGATATATATATATATGTATATATCGGCCGAATATCAGTATTGGCCATATGACCTTAATGACTCCTATTGGCAAATGAGATGAAATTCCCTGATTACAGTAGCCGATATTTTATTGTCAACCTTTTAAAAAAAAAGACAAATAAAGGCACAACAATCCCATGAAAGCTGATAAAAAATAGAGTTGACTTCATTGAATTAGATGAGGTGGACTATATTGAGCCCTGCTAAACTCTGCCCGGCCGTCGCCATTTTGTGGACGCTGTGTTTCCGAAGTCTTTTAGTAGAGACTGACTCGTGACGTCCCTGCCATCAGTTTTACAACTGATATGAGCTGATATGATATGGGTTCATGTGCTTGCCTTGTGAGTAAGCTTAGCTTCATGGCACAGTGGATTGGCAGTGATTTTCACTTGATAAAAGCAGTGTTACGCTCCCAGGAGTTCACAGGCTCCCACTCTGCAACTGCTATCTCAGAGGCATTTGACAAAACATTTGAAACATGGACTAGCAGTTCGTCTATTCATCCTAGATCATTCCAAAGTGGACGCTATCATGAGTGATAATGCCAGAAATGTGTCAAACACTGTGACGGATAGTGGTCTGGTTAGGTTTGGCTGCACGGCACACACCCTGCAGCTGGCTGCCCACAACAGTGGACTGAGCCAACACTTCTCAGATGTGGTAGCCATAGGCCGAGTGTCGGAAAAGACTGTGGGAAAAAGACTGTCTAAAAAAGACTTTCAGACAATTTAAACACTCACTCCTTTTGTCACTTGCAGGCTGTGCAGATCCAGTTGGGGATAAAACCAAAAAGGCTACAGTAAGATGCTGCCACTTGGTGCCTGGCCTGATTACCTGACCTTGCATCTCAGGAATTAGTGGACCATGGAAAGACACCATGCCTGTTTTTCCCCTCAATCGTTTTGCTCAATACTACAGTTTGTTTGGCTTTGTATGACTACCCAATTCCCACTGGTTTTGCTTTTGTCTTTAAAGGCCTCCTTCATTTTGATGTTCATTTATGACAAATCCTAACAAAGTGTTCATAAATAAATCAATAAACAACCATCTGTGCCTGTTTAATCCTCTGGATCGCTGAACCCGAGTCATCATCAAACAGTGAGTAAAGCAACAGTTTAACCAACACTGCATGTTGATCATGTCATGGTGTCTGCAGAATAGTCTGGAGGCAGCAATACTCATGTTCTACTTTCCTTTCCCAGGTGCAGCTGATGGACTGGCCTGATCTGCCACTGATGCAGAACACGTACGCGCATCATAGCAACTGGACGACGACCTATTCACAGAAATTAGACTGAACTCAGATATTAGAGAAATAATCACCTCACTGGTATAAACTGCAAATAAATACTTATGTGCTCAGTGCATCAGCACAGATAGTGAGCAGCAGTTCAGCTCTGTGTGCCACATCTCAGATGAAAAGAGAAATAGACTGAGCTGCAGGAAGGCAGAGATGCATATCTTTGTTATAAAAAAACATCTTACCAAGAAGTAGTTTATGAGGTAATTTGTGTTTTGTAAATAGGTCCACTGTACGTTTGTGTTTAATGGAATTATTATTCTGTATGAAAAAAAAACAAAAGAGATGAGGTACCCTTTTATTTCCTATTATGTCCTGTCCTTATTTTTTAAAGAAAAACACTGTTTTTTCAATGAAGATAACTTTAAACTAATCAGATATACACTCTATTCATTGCTAATGTGGTAAATGACTATTCTAGCTGCAAATGTCTGTTTTTTGGTGCAATATCTACTTTGATGTATAGAGGCCCATTTCCAGCAACTATCACTACAGTGTTCTAATGGTACAATGTGCTTGCTCATTGAGTCAGAAGAATAATGAATGATTAGAAAACCCTTGTGCAATCAACCTTGTCAATGTCTGTTGGAACGGTACTGTACATAAATGTGCTGTGAAAGTCAGTCAGTCAGTCATTTTCTATACCTGCTTATTCCTCATTAGGGTCACAGGGGTCTGCTGGAGCCTATCCCAGCGCGTTACGATGAGAGGCAGGGATACACCCCAGATGGTCGCCAGCCAATCGTGGGGCACACACACACCATTCACTCACACAATCACACCTACGGGCAATTTAGAGTTGCCAATTAACCTGAGTGTGTTTTTCGACTGTGGGAGGAAGCCGGAGTACCCGGTGAATACCCACGCAGACACGGGGAGAACATGCAAACTCCACACAGAAAGGTCCCAGACCCAGGACCTGCGACCTTCTTGCTGTGAGGCAACAGCGCTAACCCCTGCGCCACCGTGTCGACCGTGCTGTGAAAGTTCTCAAAGGAATTCTTAGTAGTTTTTCCACATTATATACACAAAATTCAACTCAAATATTCTAAATAGCATTTTCATGAAGACTCTGGGCAGAAATTTTTATCATTTAGCGCACGTTGTTTACCTGAAAAACACCTTAAAATGCAACACCCTGATTACAAGTTAGTCTCACTCTCTTCTAGCCTGTTCAAACGCAGCCTGAAAAACACTTCAATCATGTGTCAGTACATAAAAGAGGCCTCAGGTGCCCTTAACTGTTTTGGGGTAAAAATGGAGCAGCTTGGAGATCAAGAAAGCAGGAGAGAGGATTTTTATTTTCATTCTTTGTGGGCCTACAAAAAACGTTTTTTTTTTTTTAAGTCAGTTCATTGAGCTGAATATTTTATACGCTGTTGCTTTATCATCAAGCCTCTGATCTTTATTACTGCACCTGTCGTAGGTTACACTAGGTACCTTGTTCTCCTGCATGACGGCCTGAGCAGTCTGATGTTTTGTTTGTTTGAACACGCCCCTGTAAATAATATTATTATTGATATATCTATTATATATGTATCTATTATACTGTGAGTTACTTGGATTATGTATTTCAAAGACAGGTATAGTTTTGATGTCTTGCTGCACTGAATTTGTATTTTTGCATTGATCCTTTTCAATGTTTTCTACATAGTGTATTTTGATATGATGCACAACTAACTCCTTTATGGGATCTTTATGACCCCATCCGACCACTTGTATAACTTGTCTTACTGTATCCTGTTGCACATCTGATTGTACTTGCTGTTGACAATCTTAATTCATGCGACACTATTATGTAATAGGATTTCTGGTATTTGAGATAGCGTCTCAAATCTTTTTCATGTGAAGGTTTTAATAAAGATCAAAGAAGTGTCAAATTCATGGGATTTGCCAGTTCATAAGAGTTTATGTTATAATAAAGATTTCTTTGTTCCCTGCTACAAAAGGGAATAAATCAAATTAAAAAAATAAAATATTGGTATTGGAAATTGTTATCTATTGGTGTCAGCGCATTTACTGTACAGGTTAAGACAGAAACTAAGAAATCCCAAAGAAAATGAGAAAAGAGGAGAAACATGAAAGGAGAGGGAAAAGGGGAGGAAAAGAAATGATCAACGAAAAGAGGAGAGGGTAAGAAAAAGGAATGAAACAAGCAAGCAACAAAGAGAGAGGAGGCATGAACAGATAAAAGAAAATAAGACAGGAAATAAAAGAGTGAAGGGAATGGATAAGGAAAAAGGACAGAAGAGAAGGAGAGGAGGAGGCTGAGGCAGGTGCACACTTGGTCAGTTCTTCCTGCAGCACTGACAGGTGAACATGCCCCAACAGACTAACACATTTGTCTGTGTGTGTGGGTGAACGTGCAGACTATGTCTGCACTGTCCAATCAGCCACGCTTCATTACTTCCTTTGTGTGCTTTTAGAATCTGTTTATGCCTGAATTAGCGCCGCCAGTGATCCGTGCGCGAGACGCCCTCTTAGCCCGCAGAGCCGAGGCAGGACTCCATTCATCTTTACCTGTCTGCTGTCACCTCACGCCATCGACCGCTAACCTGACACTACAGCACAGTGGCAAGAGAGGAGAAACAACAACAGCGAGAGAGAGAGTGTGTGAAGATTAAAACAAAAGCAGATGGGGGGTGGGGGGAATACTGTCTAATGGGTCGAACAAGACAGCAGAGAATAAAGAAAAAGAAGGAAAAAAGACGGAAGGAAACATGGGAGCAACTGACCGAGAACAAAATCCAAATCCAACGAGGGAGAACGGCAGACATTTGTACAAAGCGTGTTTTAGCAGGATTCATCTGAAATCGCTAATCGTCTGCTGCTGTTCTCCTCTTGTTAAACAATGCCGGGTCAAAGCGGGAAACTGCTGCTATCGATTAATATCCAGCAAGCAGGCGCTTCTCAACAACGCAGGCTGTTCTGCTTGTTTACTTATTTATTCATGATGATTTCATTTCTGATGAGAGAGCCATGTACCCTGCTGCGTTTAAATGAATCCTGATGTATTCATTTATTACAAACACTCACACAGTAAGGGAGTAATTGCAGTACAGCATTTAATATTCTTTAATTCACAGTAATCACATTATACGTTGCCTGCGTCTGCCTGAGGAAGCTTCTTCCTGTTTGTCTCGTGTAACTTTGGTGGTGCAATATATATATATATATATATATATATATATATATATATATATATATATATATATATATATATATATATATATATATATATATCGTTACTATCTAATACTAGATTTACACACATCCAGCTGGCTCGCTAATTTATGAAACTGTTTTCAACTTCAGATCAGCCAGTGTTGTGTTTTTACCTTGTGCCGCCAAGCAACTGTATACATTTAGATTTGTCAAAGGAAGTATTGAAAAAAAGTATATTTTGGCATTAGTTTAAAATTCTGGAAACATATCGGCACCTAGTTCAGTAAGGAATAAATTTCCTGCATATGACAAATAAGGATTATCAGTGACTCCTCAGCTCATCTTTGCTTCATAACGCTTTAAAGTGATTGTTCATTCTCATAGCTTTGTTTTCAACTGCAGTTGGCAGCTGTTTTGAGAGTAAAAGTGCTTAAACAAAAATGACTGTACACTACCTGCTTATCACCTGGTCTGGGAAACAGACAAAACTAGTGACTAGGAGAGTGGCAAAGGGGTGGAAAATGTCCAGAAACTTTCCATGGGACGTTTAGCCAAGAAATTTTGGAAAAAAAATCAATTCAATCAGTCTTGTGCTTTGGGCTCAAAAGTGTTGCCTCCAGGGAACTAGAAATAATCTGTGCATGTGATGGATGAATGCACAGTGCATGAATGGGGCGTGGCCTCAATAGCCCTGCAGTAAGCAGTGTGCTGCTGTGCATGTGATTGAGGCGTGTATTTGCATTAAAAGGATAGTTCAACATTTTGAAAAGTAACCCACCATCATGATTCCCTTTGTCAAAGCAATGAGTTCTTTACATTTTTTTTTGTTGGTAAAAGCCATTTCCAGACCAGTGGAGTCACAATCTGCTCAGCTACTACTAAGCGGATAATGTTTTTTTTTTGGTTTCCTTTATCAAACCCAGCAAATACACAATTCAGCAACTCCCAAACATGGTTGTGGACCTGCACGTTCACCATGCTATGAGGTAATAATGGAAAGTTACGAGAGAAATGTTTAATGTAAAGTTAAATGAAAAGTTAAATGTAAAGACTATTTGTAAAGAGTATTTGTTTCATGTGCCATAATGTTAGAGTTATTATCTCATAGTGTAGTGAATGTGCAGGTCACAGTGTTTGAGTTGCTTGATTGTGTATTCGCTAAGTTTGATGAGGGAAACCAACAAATACCATTAACTGTTTAACTATTAACTATTGCTATGACTGTGGGAATCATGACGATGGGTGAATTTTCAAAAATGTTGAATTATCTCTTTAAATCAGGTTGTTTTAGCCAAGATTATGTTACAATATATTTTCCCCAACTATATATAAAATTCTCTGTTAAGGGCCAAGTTTCAATTTTGTGTATTTTGGATTTATTCCTTTATTTCATTGTGGAGCATTTAGCAGCTAAAGAGAAATTCTCCCCTCAGGAGTTGGTAGAGAGCAAATGTAGAGTTAAAATATAATGAATATTGGACTTACATTCACTTGGAGGACAAAGATATGACTCCAAATACATTTTTTCGCTAACAATTTCGACACATCAGCCTAAACGGTGAGAATATATCTATGTTTTGTTCAAAACTGGTCTCCTCAGCACCAACGTGAACAAAAACAAATGGTGTAAAGGATTAAACTGCAAGCTTACTGTAGAGTGTAATGAGTGACAATGTAAACGGCTAAAGCAGTGTTCAAAGTAATCTTTTGGATATTATCTTATCATTGCTTTCTAAAAATAAAGTTATAAAGGTCATCCAAAACCTCATCTTATAAAGCCTGAGGCCAGATGAATTACTATTGCAACAAAATGTACTCGTATAATAATATTTCAGCTTAACTCAAATGTTTTGTGGCTAAATCTGCATGTCTCTGTGCATTTAACAGAGCGAGTGTGCTTCTGTGAGAGTGTAGATGGGTGTACGAGAAGTAATGAAGATTTCTGTGAGGTTTATAAACTGACTATGTGATTCCCAAACCAACTTAAATGACTTCACGCTCTACATCCCTCTCCATCTCGTGTGCCCTGAAACCTCAGCGACAAAAAAAGATGGGACTGTGCAGTAGCTTGAAAATGAAAATCAAACTAAACCCTGTCCGTGAGAGGTGTCTCATGATATACCTCGACACTACTGTTGATCTGTGTGTGTGTGTGTGGTTGAGGAGGGCAATTTGACCAGCTGTCTGGGGACAGCATGTCTAATTGGGGACAGAATTGGTGTCTTTTTTAGTTTTGCTACCGCTGTATTCAGCATGATATAGATTCTAATTGGTAGGTTAAGGTTAGCAATTGGACTTAAGGTTAGGTTAAGCCTCCAGGGAGGGAATTTGAGTCAATGCCTGATATGTTAGCATATATATACACAGACAAACACACATATATGTATGTATGTGTGCTTGTTCTCATGTGCACTCATGTGTTCATCCCCTTTAGCTGAATTATCTCTGTTACCATTCTGTTTCTAATAATAGTTTTTTGACCTTCGGGAACCAAAGAGGTTTCATTTCACAAGGTAATTAAATATTTTTTATTACCTGCTGGGGTCTTTTTCAGGCATTTATATTTCCCATCTGGGACATAATTTCCACTGGGGATGGGGAGACATGTTTAATATTATTATTATTATTATATTCTCCTTTTTTCCCACCGCAAAAAGCATGTTTTATTGGCCAGCTGTCAAATTCTGGCTGATAATATGAATTGAGCTTCTGATTGTAAAGCCCTGATATACTGCAAACAATTGTGGTTCAATAGTACATTTTAGTGTCTGTGGATGCGGACGTGTTCCACACGGGTAAAAACTGCTCGCTGAATGAGTGGCTGTTCATAAAAATAAAACGCCAAAATTTGGATGTTATGTCTTCCAAGGAAGTGGGATGAAAAGAAAGAACAGAAATGCCAATTAGTTGATGAGAAGGCTATTCAGTAACTGCTCCTGGGATAATCATATTTTCTTGTCTATATGTTAGGTTCACAGAGCCAACATAAACACAGCCTTGCCAGGTAACATTGTTACTATTACTAACGTTGGTTGGCAAGCAAAACAGTCACCAGCCACTAACATATTTCCAAAGGAGAGAAAGTAATTTGCTAAACTTAATGTTCGAGGCGGCTGTAAAACAGCAGCATATATCCATCAGCAATGTGTGAAAAGCATAATCTTTCACTGCCTATTTGCTCTAAAAGCTCTCATATTGTAGAAGGTGAGATGGTGCCTGACAACAAAGTCGAGGTGTTACAAATAATGCACTTTGCAACACTCAGCCGTAGAAAAATGCACACAGCCCGTATTCAGAAACCTTAAAGACAAGACGTCTTTTCTAGAGATCCAGGGAAAAGCTTGAGAGAGTAGATGTAAAAATATATTGAGATGATTTTTTGGTACTCAAAACCACAAGTACATCTTGATTCCAGGATATTAAAACTTCAAACAAATGGAACCTTTAATTTTAGACTCACACACCTCAGGAAAACTCTTGGGAACAGCAGTGCTTAGCTGCAGGTAGGTTATATGTGCAGTATGAAGGGTTTGGTGATTTTGCTTTGTTGATAAGAGAGGAAGGAGTGAACATGTTATGAAATTAACAGAGGTGAATTAAAAGTAAAGTATATCATAGTCCAACGGTGCAATTTGAATCCAGTGGGGTTTAACTGACTATACACTATGTACTACAATTAATCTTTTTCTTTCACCTGCACATATGTCTTTCGATAAATTAATCACACATTTTCTGCATCGCTTCGTTTCATGATGGGTGATCACATTCGAAACTATTTCTGATGATTACTCTTTGGTCTCTTTTTAACATGCATTTATGCCTGAGTGGTTTTTAATTCATGCTTTGACAAGGCCATGAAAGTCAACCATTCAACACATCTAATGACTATAAATGGAGATAAACATATCTGCATAATTGCCTCTAAAAATAATCAACCATTTGAAGCTGTGTGACCCAAACACCTCCTGTTTTAAAAAGCGCTGTCTCCTCTATTGCTGATATAAAGTACCTTCCATCCATATTCTGTTTCATGAAAAGCAATCCTCACTCAGCCAACACCGGTGTGTGTGTGTGTGTGTGTGTGGCCCCTGAAGAGCCAATCAGAGCATTTGACAGTTTTCTTTCGAATCAACGTCCTTCAAGTAGCCTTTCATCTACCATGCTTGTGTCTAAATGAAAAATCAGAGAGATGTGAGAAAAAATTAAGTCATCCTCCACCTGCAGGAGATTCAGATCATACTGATGAAAACTTTTTTATTATATATGTATAAAACACTACAAGTGCATAGATTTGCTTGAATACTGGTGTGTGTGACCAGTAGTGTTCCTGTCCTCCAGGCAGACTCAAACCAATAGTACTCTCTCATCTGTCCAGCAATGTACAGTCTATTAAAGCTCCCTCTCCCTCTTTTCTTTACCCCTTCAGGGCTCGAATGAAAAGACCAGTAATGGAAACATCACTCGTCCATCTTTCTCTTCCTTTTCTGCTCACCACGTTCCTCTATCGGAGGAAGACCAAAAAGTAAGAGGTTAATGAGGAGAAAGAAACACTCTGTCTGCTGTCTTGTTCAAACGTGTTAAAATGTGTCACATTTGTGGGAAAAATTGATCCCTTTATAATAAACCCCTTTTCAAATGTTTTACATCAGAAATTTGCGTTTCCTTTATCCAATTACCATGAAAACAAGTTAGACAACAGACAAGTTCATAACCTAACCTTTCCAAGCTAACCTAGAGCCAGCAAGTATGCACCACGGTAGAAGAAATGTTCTCAGTGAGGTCCAGCCAGTGCCGGGAAGACCTGGGTGACTTTCTTGTCACTGGTAGGTTTAATATAGACTGTTCTATAAACAATTTAGCCTGTTATTGGATATATTTGGAACTGCAGAAAACCTGAATACTGTACGATTAACAAGGGATAATAATGTGGGAGGAGTAAAAGTGTTTTGGAGAATGAGTATTCAAACACTTAATATTCGAAAGCCTATAAAATGGTTCTTGGAACATATTTAAAGTATTCACTGTGTTTAAAGGTATATTGTGAAGTTTCTGCTGGGATCTTGTGGCGAAGGTTGCAGATTGCAAACAACTGAGTACCCTATGTAGCCACCCTAACAGTGGCTGTGGAAAACACAGCACAACATGGCGAGTTTACTGATAAATGACACTAAATCTTAACATAGTGTACCTTTAATGTGCGGCAGCAGTTCATTAGCTATCTGACCTGCTAACTAATGTTAATGGTGCACTTTTCCCCAGTGTTTGTGCAGCAGGATGTTATCAGGCTCAGTGTGACCGTCTGCTCTGCCTAGGATCAAACGCCACCTTATTGTCTTGTGCAAGATTTAATTTTCTGTATGGAAATAAGGACTCCAGCTACATTAGCAGATGGCGGCGCAGTATTTAATTTAATTTCACTAATGCAAAACTAGGGGGTACAATCAAGAAATCAAAGAATTTCAAATATAAAAATGTTACTTTTGTTTCTGATTGTTTTATAAATGAGAACACAGGGCAAGCACATAATTATTTCTGTGGAAACGTTGCATCTATGTATTGTTGCTGCCACTCATTTAGCTAATGATTATAAAGGACAAACGACTTTTCTTACATGAATGTGTTTTATTAATTGCCGACATGAACTTGAAATCACTATAGGCTACAGTATTTCCCTTGCCTAATTAATAAACATTTAGGGAGTTTGAAAGAAGGAGCAGTGATGGAAAGCCTGCCAAAAAGGGCTAAGATGTAATTATTTGTGTAAATGATGAATAAACTGAAAAAAGCGAGCAACAGAGTAAATGTGTTAGCCCAATCAAGTGTCACGCACATTTCTGATCAGTAGAAGGTCGACCTTGCAATTGATGCTACACAGTCATTATAGAGTAATGCAATGTGTGGAGCGTGTGGAGAATGTGAGAGGTTCGTGTGTGTGTGTTTAGGTGAGTGCTGGTATGTGTGCGCTGGTATGAGAGGATATGACAGGTCAGTGGAGTTCTGAGAGGGAAGAAACGACCTTGTCTGTTTTATTGAATTAGCCTAATTTAACATTTTTTTTTTTTTTTTTATTGAGACAAGAGGAAAAGGGAAAGGTCAGGAACATTTTTATGAACTTAATATGGTACTGACAGCTCCACTCTATGCAGTGGGTAATGTGAAATTAACAGTGCCATTTCAAGTAGTTTTGTTATTGCTATTACAACAGAAGCAGTTGTATCAGCAGTAATAATGCTGGTATCACTATTGCAGTTGCAGGTTTACTCATGGAGGTACTGGTGGAAGTAGTGAGAAACACATTGTCACACTATTCGGGATGAGGAGGCATTATCACTCATTGCCATCGCCCGGTTTATTTTTGGGAGTGTAATTCGCCAACATCCTCACTCCAATTTAATACCAACAATTGACTCAACAGTCCTTCATCAGGTAATGAGCTTTCTGGCTTTCAAATTTCACTTCCTGTCATGTACTATGATTTAGAGCAAAGAAATCATATAGAAATCACATAACACTTCTAACACTCCCGATCTATTTATAATTAAGTGTAAAACCCATGAAAAATTCACATTCTTAAACTCCCTGTTGTGAGCCCTGCAGCTTGTTGCTTGTTGAACAGCATAATCATTTATAATTTACGGAACATAAAAGGAAATTGAATAATTACAAATTTAAAAGGTAATTTTTATGAGCAATTTCTGATGCATATTTGACTACACCAGGGGTAGGCAACCCTGGTCCTAGAGAGCCGCTGTGGGTGCAGGTTTTTGTTCCAACCAAGCATTTACACACCTGATCCTACTAATCAGCCATTAGAGCCCTTGCTAAGGACCTTCATTAGTAGAATCAAGTGTGTTAGTGTTTGGTTGGAACAAAAACCTGCACCCACTGTGGCTCTCTAGGACCAGGGATGCCCATCCCTGGACTACACAATGAGCAATGATTAAGATTATAAAGGGTAAACCCTTTTTGAAAAGAAGAAGAAATGTCAGATGCATGTCAGAAGAAATCGAAGCTAAAGCTTCTTCTGTCCAGCTGGCTTGAGAGAATGACCTCAATATATCCTTGACTGCTTCTCAGTGGAATACAATTTTGGAGGTTGGTTTTAAGCTCTTCTAAATGTGTGAGTTTTAGGATTATACAATTACAATTATACAAGATTCTTTGATGGCATAATTGTGGCAATCAAGGTTCATTACTCCACCTGCTTTGGGATAGTCCAGCTGTTAAGACACTCTGGTTGGAAGTAATAGCCTATATCTAATGTCAGAGTTTTCCGATGTTAATTTCCCAGTACGTCCTACGGAGGCAAAAAACAGACGACAGTGTTAGAGTCACTGTTGATTGGCTCTGGCACTTATCTACTTAAAGACTAATTATTTTAAACTGTAAGGAGCATAAACCAGCCTGCTTCTCTGGGAATTTATGGCTTAATACCTGGATTTACTGAACATAAAACTTTAAGATAACATAAGACATTTTTAAACAGGCATTTTAAAAATCTGACCATAGTCAGAATAACATAATTGATTTTCTTGATTGTCATGAAGACGAGGGAGAAAAGCAGAATGAAGTCAGTGGCAAAGTAACCCCAGGTGGTTGTAGAAAGAGTCAGCCACAGACCTGAACCTGTGCCCAAAAAAGGTTTCCATTTAACGGTGTGGAAGTATTTTGGATTCAAGCCAGATAACAAACAGGTCTGAGGTGCATTGCAAAGTGTGTTCTGTCCTTGTTGCAGCACTGCAATACCACAAATCTCTACAATCGTCTGAAACATTTTGTAAAAAAAAAATTGTGCCAAAGAAGCGTGATCTCAATTCTAAGCAAAAAATCATGATTCACATTTTTTCAAAAAAAGTGCAGCCCTAATAAAAACGTGACTTGTGCTTTTACCAATCACTGAGGTAAGGACATTATTTAAATTTAAGTCCACTGCTCTGCACCTAAAACCAGACACTTTTTCAACTAAACCACCACTGTAATATCAAGATTTGCTTCAAAGGTATTCGAGCTGTTTTAGCTCCTGTTTCTTTAAAACCCATAATAACCTAATGAGTCCTCTTGATTCTGATTGGTTGGCTTCTTAAAGTTGTGCCAGGATCACAACACAACGAAAAGCCTTAGCAACAACCTTAGCAAACAGGATTAAGGAACGGATAGCCGTTAATGAGCTTGCTTGACTATCTGACATCAGTAAGACAGCAAAAAACATTAAAAATGCAGCATTTCTGAAGCATTCTGAAGTCCTGGCCTTTGAATGGCAGGAAGGATTTGTGGATATGTTCAAACGTTTTGTTTAACATACCTCACACCATAACAGTATAGTGGCTAAATAATCATCAGTTACAAAAAAATTCAATATGACCTGTGCCCTGCAAACCTAGCAGCAACCTAGTGAAGCCTTACTGTAGTATTCTACCCAGTCCACCAAGAAATACACCAGAAACTTTTGAATCATTCAAAACCATCTCTTTAACACGAACCCATTTACAAACTAATCCAAATCACTTTGTAAAACAATTCACTGCAAGTGTTAGCAGCTCAGCAATTAGTGGTATGACCCACAGCGTAAAGTGGATGAATTACTGATACTAAGTACAGAAGTAGTCCCTAAGCAATGTTCATGTAGGCTACAAATACACTTAACTAAAGACATCATGGTTGTTCAGAAACACACACATACACATCTTCCACAGCCCTGTGTAGAATTGACCACTGCTACCATAGCTGAATGTGGCGGTGCATTCAACTTTGGCTGCTGTCTTCAGGTAGCTCACATGCAACATATTCCCATCTCTGAGTCTGATGATCACACGCATGTGAACAGACATGCACAAACATGAATGTGTGCGCAACAACATCGATGTTGCCCTAAAATGACAGAAGCAGGCTCATCGCCAGTTGTCATGTCTGCACCAGCTGGAATGTAGAGGAGATGACTGGGAGGAGACATTTCTCCAGTCACATTTCATCACTGAAATGCCCACTGGGCATATATATATATATATATATATATATATATATATATATATATATATATATATATATATATATATATATATATATATATATATATATATATATATATATATATATATATATATATATATATATATATATATATATATATATATATACAGACCAGCTCCCAGATGTTGCTTTATGTCACTGTATGAATGTGAAGAGAGCTGGTGAGCAGCCAGCATGTCAACTGTAGCAGAGTTAAACATAGAACAAGTAAAGAGAGCAGCATTACGGGAAAGGCCATGGAGTCATTACAATCAAAAAGGTTTAGCAAATTTCTCGACATTTCTTTTGTGAGTCAAGTCTGACTTTAGACATGATGGTAGGTTGAGTGAGAAAAGTAAATTTCATCTTTCCATTGTTGAAAAGATATCTCACCATACCTCTTAAAACATGTCTTACATTACCAAGGTCTTCAGAGGATGGAGAAATGAATTACATATTTAAATCTGACAAGGATGTATTTATGGAGATGTGAACACAACAGTATGTGAACCAGTAACAGACTTGATTCTGTTATTATTAATTTCACTAGTTACATTTTACAGTTTGTTATTTTAAAAACATTTGGCATTAGCCTGGCTAACACTAGACCTCATCTCAGTGTAGATTGAGATGAGGTCTGGGAACTGTCCGTTCATTTGTTCATATTGGAGGTGCGGTTTACGAAAGCCAAGACCCCTGTATTGGGCCCTACAAATGTCTGTCAAATGCACCCTATAGCCAATCGTATCAAACATTCATAATGACATACCCATTATCTGGTGATGACAAAATAGTTTAGCAATAAAAATAGCTAATTTTTCAAAATAAACTTATGGTCGCAATTACTTAGAACAATTTCTAAGGCTGCAACGAAAGGTAAATTACCTTGTGCCGCCATGTTGGTTCCACTGTTACACTGTTAACAAAATTGCTTCCTTTTTTCGTCATCTTCTTGCTGCACCCTCCCCCTTTTGTGATTGGCACCCTCACTGATGGGAAAATTGGGTCCTTGTTGTCCAAACTGAATTGCAGAGCGAAGTGAATTCACATGCAATGAAGGATGGGTATACCCAGGCTACCCTGACATGAGACAGGAAGCCTTATTGTTAATGTTGGCTTACAACCCATTAGCCACCCTAGTCCTGCCTCACTTTAACCTGTGGTATTCCTCCCTCTAAATTACAAAGTGACTGAGCCCAAAGTGACCCAACACACCACGGGCAGAACTGGAGGATACACACACTGACTTGACAACTCTCACACACACATGGAGTGGTATATTGTCTCCAGTCCTTCAGTACAGTGGTCTCATGCAGGGCGATGGAGTATCAGCCCCGTTTGGTTGCTGTGAACGAAGAACAGGTGCTGCACTCGATAGATGAAGAGGTCTTCGTTTCCTGTCTCCTGAATAAATCACCAACTATCTCCGTATGAAACCTTCAGTGCGTTCACCCTCATGTTTCCTCACTAATCTCTAAACAACGGTCATGTTAAAGTCAATAACTTTACAACAAGGTGCACTGAATCCTCTTGGATTTGCACCCTTTTTAGAAGAATATTACCCAAAGCTTGTGTCATTTGTGAACTACTGGTCAAAACCCAATTAAAACACTGTAACTTGATAAGATGCTTTACTTTACGTATAAAAATGTTAAATCCCGGTCAGGCTGACCTCTAGTAACAGTCAGGAATTATTCATTGACTCATTATCTAGTATAGTCTTTGATATATTCTGTGCTTCAAAGGTACTTAGCAATTAATTGTTAATTTATCATAAATTAGCAACTACATCCTAAATTTATTTACTTACACAAGATTAAAACCTCCCTATGTTTTGTTTTTACAGGTTATGGGATCAAATCAGATTGCAGATTATGTTACAGATTATGGGCTACATACATTTCATTTCACTGTAAAACAGATAGGAACCCATAAGGGGGGTCGTCCAGAAACAGCATCCCCCACCTGTCCTGATACATGACCTCCAACCAGGAGCCCACCACAGGGCTGGGGACTGATGGAAGCAGATGGAAGGAATATTACAATGAACATGCTGGTGATTTTGCATGTTTCAACAAACGGCATATGCTGTTTTCTTCATACCTTTACAAACCTAACAGGATGCATATATTATACGAGTTATACAGCAATAAGACTGTTCCCCAGTATTAGCAAATAATTCTACAGAATATGCAGAGGGCTGCAGCTCTTCAATAAAATCCAAAGGGTTAAAGAGATACTTTTTTTTTGTCAAACCCCAAAATAACTTTATGCATGTTCAAAACAGAGTGAGCCATACTGAATGTAAATTTAACTTTTTAAGATGAAGGAAAAAAAACTTTTCTTTCGGATTATATAAAGTTCACCTGAACACACCAGAAAATTGGTAACTTGCAAAGTGTGATCTGACTATGCGGTATATGCTTTACTGCATTTTCACCGTTTTGATGGCTGTCAAAGTTAGATTTTTTTTTTTTTTACAAGTCTACAGTTGTGTGCAACTCAGTTGATCTAATTTTAACCTATAAGCACAATAGGAAAAGTAGTATACAATTATACTGGTGTCAGAGAGACTATATTGGACACAACAGGGCTTGGAGCTAAATGCTAATAGAAACAGGGTCACAATGTCATTGGATTTGCAGGTTTTTGGTCATAAAATTACTGGACATATTTAAAAATGTTATACGATTGCCAAAGCCATTACTATTCATCCCGAAAGGACATAAACTAAAGGAGTCAATTGACTGAAAGATGGAATGCTTGTATGGCTTAAAATAATGTGGGTTATATTACTTGCGCATCAGTAGTCTCCTTCCAGTTCTTCACACCTACTCTGTCAAAAGCAATGGGGTCAAAATGGACACAGACGGGATAAAGTACATCTCTCAGTCACTCCCCCTCGTCCTTTCACATGACGCTATGAAGCCATAAATGTCATCTTCAAGATCAGACATTACATCCAACATTACCAGGGTAGGAACAAAAGATTCATATGCTCTTTGCGCGCACACACTCGCGCACACACACACAAACAAAAGGAGAAAATTCTATTAAGATTGTTTCATGTGTAGAACAGGACAGAGTTGTGTTGCTGCTCATTCCGGAGGACAAACACTAATTTGAATAAATGTCCAATGTCATGTTTATGGACAAATTATTTGTATGACAGCAAGTGGTCAATTGTCAGAAAAAAAAAGAAAAAGAAAAAAACATAAATAATCCACCAGGTGATCTCAGTGAGCGTTGTGCTCCCTGCTCTGCATTCTGCACACACAGATTTTGCACGAGCCAGATCAGTTTGACCCCACTGACAGACAGATGGTAACCCTAAGGGGTCTCACCCCCCCAGCCCCCCCCCCACCTGTCCTGATACATAACCTCCAACCTGGAGCAAACCGCAGGGCTGATGAGACTGCTGAGAGAGATTGGAGGAGGCGCTGAGGCCATGAAGGGAGATTTAAAGGACCATACTGGTAGTTTGAACGTTTCAGGCCTATAATATCCAATCAGTATTCTTTTATATCATTTTCAGAGGCATGCTGCATTTCTTTAGATTAATGTACTTTCTTGGCAAAGACTGGCTTTACATTCAACATAGTATGATAATTGAAACACGCTTTCAAGGTCAAACATCACAGAAACGCTGCTGCACACAAGGGCTATTTCAAAACTTCGTCCCTGTTTTTGTATTCATGGAAGCTTCATCATTGAATATTCAAAGCCATACTCTTTCCTTTCAGCCTTGTTCGGCCTTCTACTAAGTCCTGAGAAAAAAATATCTGTCTTGTTCGCTGCAAGATGCCTACCTATGTTCACCATCCACTTTGTAACCACTTTGGTGCGGTGCAGGCAGCGCGCAGCGGGCCTATCAGAGCTTGTTTGCAGAAAACAGCTGCCTGCTGCTACTCCTGGAAACTGGGTTGATGAGAGTTTGATGTTGTTTTGACGCTGGAAAGCATTGGGTTCATGAGCTACAGTGTGTAGCTGTGGGGAAATGAAACCTGGAAGACAACAAATAAACAGGGACATTATTAAAAGGGTAAGGCATATTTCATAGCTTCTTCCTGCTGTTGGTTTATAGAACACTGAATGGTTTAGGTCAAAATACATTTCTGATCTGCTGTTGCACTGTGAACCATTCCAAACCTCTTAGATTGTCTGGAAAAGGCCTGTTTCTGTCCCCAGAGTCAAAACCACACATGGAGAAGCAGCTTTCAGTTTAATGCACCACATATCTTCTAATATTCTCGGTGCATTAGGGCAATGTGCAATAAAGCAAACGCACTTTAGCACTTTAATTCTCAGCTTTCTAATAAGCAGTCAAGTTATTATTGTCAAATGTATAGTGAAATATCTCTCCAATGCTTTGTTTTTATGTATGAAGCAGTCATTTATGTCAAATGCTTCTCATGTTGCATGGTGTGATTTTAATGTTTTATGTGAAACAAATATACGCTGTTCCAAATTTCCCCTCAGAAGTACAACCTAACCTAATCTAAACTCCCAGAAAATGCAATTCTACTGCAACTTTATACTTTTAAATAAAGACGGGAAACTTTTCTGTTTGCTGCTGCCTTTTATTAAATCACATTTGAGGCTTTTGATTAATATCTCACACCACACTGTAACTTTAGTCTCTTGATTTATCAGTGTTATTCAATTTTCTGTCTTTTTTTTTTTTATTATTCTTTCAAACATTGTTTTCAACTAGTGCAGCGCCCATACGAAGTAAGAACTATGTATTCCTAGAGAAAAGTGGACGCTTAAGTAGATTTTTTGTTTGGCCAAATGACGTTGTGTTGGACTGTTAGTTGACATAGTGTTAATAGACAAATTGTACATTGGGTAAGACATGGTCATAAACTGGGATAAGGAGAGGCATAAAAATACAGTTTTTGTAAGCAATTTATGGTGAAAGTGTGGATGTTTCTGTTTTTAAATTGTGTTTGTAGGACTTGTGATACATCTTCCTTTTTTTTAAACTGTATAATGTAAAGACCTGGACATGTTACTGTTAT
Organism: Lepturacanthus savala; assembly: GCA_030544235.1. Taxonomy (NCBI): domain Eukaryota; kingdom Metazoa; phylum Chordata; class Actinopteri; order Scombriformes; family Trichiuridae; genus Lepturacanthus; species Lepturacanthus savala. The sequence continues at coordinate 15,912,988 of CM060471.1, read as the reverse complement.
ATGTGTTTATAAATAAAATGAGTGTAGGCCCAGATTCTGTTCTGTTAGGTGATAGTGCTGGGATTTCTTGAGGGTCTGTGAACATGTCTTGGAGTAAGGCAGCTAGGGTCCACAGTAGAATGTGTTGGCGGGAGAAATAAAGTAGAAGCTAAACCGGCTAACATCTTAGGATGTGGTTTTTGAGAAGTGTTAGAATACGATTGTTATGTTGGCTGTGCGATCGATGCAGGAAGAGACGGGACAACGGAGCTTTGAAGTGTAACGAAAGTACTGTGAAGAAACATGAGGAGAAGGGATGTGATACAGAGCTTTACACTGTAATGAAATGCTGCAGGATGCCATTGTCTATGGGATTTTAAATTTAATAATGATGTTTTGAATATCCACATAAAAGGATACACACCATGCAATGCGCAAGCTATATCGGAAAGCTAAAGTTGATCCGACAAACAGAGAGATATGCAAGCCACAGATGCACAGATGCTCCTTGTGTTTTATATGTTGAACTTTGAATTGCTTTGTTGAAATGCACTCTACAAATAAACTTATCTTTCCTTCCATTTGAAATTAGGATATTCTTTTAAGTTTTTGAAAGGTACTCTATAAAGTGGTCAGCAGCAATGTAATCTACAAGAAATGTGTAATTAATAGGCTACACTTCATGAAAAACTACTGCTGTGGTGCTTAAAATAAAGTAAGGCAATAAGGTAAGCATGAAGGGACATTGTGGGAAGATGTAAAAGGTAATGGGAAAATAACAAATATGATGGCCTTGATGAGAATGGGGGGAGGGAGGTGAGGGAAGGGGACAGTGGGAGATATATTATAGATATTCTTTATAGTATATTACTTCCTCCTCCCTTCATCATGGCGCTTGTCACATTTGCCGTTCAGGAGAATGATGACTGACTGCAAGCATTCGGACTGGCAAAGAAGTCTATGGAGAAGAATATCCTGGTCAAGGGAAACTAGACTTTCTTTAGATCCTTGAAAATGTTTAACCTCTCGTCAAAAATTCAGCTCATTTGTCATCCTGGAGAGGAAAGTCCCCTTTATAGATTCCAGGCAATGCGTTTTCAAGAGTCTAAAGTGAGTCCAGTTGCCCTTGACTTGGCCATTATGGATATAACATGACCTGGACGACCAAGTACATTCAAAGAAAAGAACATAAATCTCATGTTGTAAAACATTCATTAAGTAATAAATATTGAGTCTCCAGTACAGGTGTGTATCTGCATCTTTATGCACAGATTAACGATGAGTTCAGGCTGTTACATAATAACAGGTAAGGAGGACACCAACCAAAACGTTAACCCTTAAACATCTATCGGTCTCATTGGATGCACACGACACAATGACGGTCAGAGTTTGTCAATATAAGATGGGTTATTGAACAAAGTGACTAGGTTAAGTAGAGTAAGGTAATAGGTCGTGCAAATGAAGGCATCATAGGTTGTTTTTTTCAAAGCGATTTACTGATGATTTACTGTGATTATTGGAAGACAAACAGACTCTGGATGATGCTTTTTGTTGCCGTGTTTAGGATGAAGATTCACTTCACAGTTCAAATATCCATTGTGATTGGTTAACAAGATGGATTTTGATAAGCTGATTGTAGCTAAAACAAAAAGCCAACAAACATGTTTCACACTACAGTTCTGTCCAATATTGCTAAACGAAATTTGATTCGATTTACTTTTCTCATTATGTCTACAATGTTGTCTTCCTAATAGTGATTGAACTAAACTTCGGCAAACCAAGATGCTGCATCAAGATTTATGTTAAAGTATTTTTTACCATTTCATGGCCTTTATTTGCTACCAATAGTTGCTATTGACTTTTCGGAAGTTTTATATTCAAAGCATCATATGATGGATGAGATGGATGCCTAAAGTTTCTAAGCTTAGCTCCACTGTAACTGGCTACATTACATAAATTGCTGCTTGTCATGTTAATGTCTCAGTAATAATTATCAAACAATGTTTGTGAAAATATGAAAGAAGCCACTCCATTATTTTACTATAATAATATATAATATTTTACATAATAATATCCATGTGGTTTTATTTGAGTCAAATTTTAAATGCAGTACTTGATTATATGTTAGTGAAAGTTATGAACCCGTATTTTCCCCAACTCTACACTTACATTTGGTTCAATGGAATGTTTAATGCCACTCAGTTGATCTTTTTTTTTTTTAATTATTATTATTATTGTTTTAGTTCAGTGATGTATTGGCCACTACATTAATACCAATTATTAGTGAAAATCCCTTCCCAAATGGTCACGATTACAGCTTTCTAAATTGTCAGTGATTTTTCAGTGTATTTGAAGCCTCCAGGTAAATAAATTAATACTGCTTCAAGGGATCCGGAATACTTCTTCCTACTTCTTTATTTCAAAGTGTGACTTACTTATCAACTTTCAAATTCCAATTCTTTTGCAGAGTTGTGACGGGGCCATCTCACAAACTCTCAAACATTAAACAATCACATGAGAGCTGCTGCGGTAAACTGGCTGATGTTCACAAGCTGCCGCTGTGTCGACAGCACATACCCACCAGCGTTCTGCATACAGCTATAACACCACCTAAGGGTACATAATACTGTTTGGACATGAATATTCTACATCCAGCATATGCTTAAGACTGCACACAGGTATAATTTTTCATTTTATCATTAATAATGGGCTGTTTTTGGAGATTTGCACCTCTCTCGGACGAGCTGGTTATGAAAAGAGATCTTTTTTTTTTTTCCCTTTCTTTTTTAAGATATCGCTGTCATTACTCATGTTTGACAGCACATTCACCCCACAAAACCCCATCAAGGTTATTCTGAAGTACTGATTTTCTTTGATCAATTTTTGAAAAAAAGTGGTTTGTAGACTGATATTACTTCTTTTCGGATCCCAAACCAACTAAATATACACCGTAGACAGAAAACAACAAATTATCTTTAAGTTATGAGTGTGATTTTGTTTTGTTTAATATTCTGTATGAAAACATGGGCATTAAAATTTGTTTATACACAATCTCAGAAATGAAGAACACAACGCACATTCACAGAAGATAATAATCTAAGTATTAATGTGTATTATTAAATCAGTCATACATGTTGCAGTAATCTCTACGATATTTTATTGCACAACAGTTTGATCTTGAAAAAAAAAAAAAGTACTAAATCAAAATCCCAACCCCTTGAGTGAGGGAATAAATGTTGAGCCAGTGCAATGCATCCGTGTTGATATAATGAGCAAGCTGTGGATATGAATCATTTCCATCATTGCAGGTATTACAGTTCTGTGCCTTAGGCAGGGCGCTGTGATTGATAACTCAGATGATTACACTTTGCCAATGTGAGAGGGAGGAAGAGCAGGAGAGGTGAGGAAGAAAGGGACGGAAGGCACATAATGACACTAATGATAATTACAGAATTGCTAATACCTGAAGCTTCAGCAACATAGGTGTGCTCTTAGCCTTAGCCACAGCAAGAAATGCTTTAATTCCCCCCATCATTAAGTAATTAATCCATTGTATAAATTTAATCCAAAAGTACTATAACGAGGTATCAGTGGATCTCACTGAGGCTGAGGGAGGAACTTGGCGGCAATTTAATTCTCTGATGATGGCATAAAAGAGGTAGTTTATTTGGTAATTCTAGACTTTCCACACATAACTAAATAACCTTAGGCTAGAAAAAAAATCCCTCTCTGCTTTCCTAGATTCTGTCTCTGATGGTTTGCTCTGGATTCTGTGTGGCTCGTACACACTCAGATGTCAGTCATACGTTAACCTTCATAAAAAGGACACATTAACCTCATGTGTTCATGTAAACTCCATGTCAAAGAAGCATATGGCCATTTATTTATGGATGATGTCATTTTAATGAAGACAGATCTCTCACCATTGTGGCCTGACCTGTGTGTGTGTGCATGTGAGTAGTCTTTGAACAAGGGTCTGACATGACATAAATTAACTCAAAGCAAACATCACAATGTGTTGTGTCAAAAAAAAATGAGCAGCTTTTTTACGGAGCAAAAAAATAAAACAAGTCAATTTCACACAAATTCTTTAATCCTTAACATTTGCCATGGAGTTCATGATCAGAGTAAAAAACACACCTGTTCCACTCAGCACCGTGCTACTCAGCAGACTTAACCAAGCTGTAGGCAAATCTGATAACTAAACCCTCATTTCAGGGTTCCCCTCCATGTAACCACAGAACACAAATACCTTGAATATTTATAATAGTAAAGAACCTGACAATATCAAATGTGAGGTTTTATATCATAAAGATCTGTCCCATAAATGTAGATAACATATTACTCATATAATTATAGTGTGAGTTTTGCAGGATTCTGTACCAAACAAAGACTTAAGTCAGGAGATTATGATGTGTAGGCCAGGAAACCTCTGCAAATCATATTTTGACACACATTTTACCTTTTAAATCCACCACATTTTTTTGTTAAAAGTGCTGGCCAGAAACTCTATTCTAGATTCTGTTTTACATTGGTATAACCAGCGTAAACACTTTTATTTGATACCTTTTTTTGTTCTTTTTTGAAACATAAAAAAATGGCAGAATTTACTGATTGAGATGTACAGGCTAAATATTTCTGTAAACAAAGGGGAGAGTTGATTACCTACAGAGAAGAAATAGACAGAGTAGATAAGGACAGATTTGAAATATTTGAGAGTTTTAGACAGAGAAAAGATAAATTTATCCGAATGAAGGATAACTCTGCATCAATCAATCAATCAATAAATATCTTGATTTTTGAAAAAAAAAAATAGAATCCATTCCCTCTTATGGGAAAAAAGGGATCTTTTAACATTAAATGAAACCTGTAGACAAAAACATCATGTATCCTGGCTACAACTGTGCAAATAAGCCCCAATCTGGTTGCTAGTTTGGCTTGAATGTGTGGAAAATTATATCTTCACAATACTCAAACAACATGCAACAGCGCATGCGTAAAACCTTTGAAAGTATGGAGACAGAATATCGACAAGATTTAATCTGTTAACAACATCAACACTAACAGGAAGATTTGTTTTTCCTTAATTTTGCATTTTGCTAATTTTGCAGTGTCATGTTGGCAGTCCTGTCCCAATTTGTGGAGCAGAGAGCAGCTTGCAAATTACCGGACAGGGGCCTCACTTTCCCAAACCAGACCTGACACCTGTCTGGTGGCAAACTCCTAACGCCACAGCAGCTAAATAAAGCCAGTGAAAACTCCCTGTAGTGTTCCTGGGTGGACAGTACATGCTCTAAAAGAAACATGGGTTTGTCTATCATGTGTACTTTGGCCCCTGTGGCTGCTGTCAACATTTTCTGTAAAGGTTGAACCTGCTCACCCTCAATAAACTAAGCTCATGGAAAAACATTTACTTTCGGCATGGCTGAACATAGACCGACCAGAGCGGAGTAAGCAATGTGTTTGTGTGGACACAAATGTATGTATGTATATCCTCGCCGCTTCCTTTCAGTCTCGACTTGTTTTATCTGCTTTCACTCTGCAACAGCCGCCATGCGAGTATTTATGGATCGGCACCTCTGTGTGTGTCTGCTGTTACTACGCGTTTGTGTATGTCATTGTGTGAATGACTCATTGCTGCTACCTGATGAGAAAGTCTGTCAGTCACCCTCCAACAGTGATGGGCTGATAATCACCTCCCAATTAGCCGGTCTGGGGCCAGACAAGTCAACACACACACACACGCACACACTTTATGGCTGCAGGCTACATCCCACTTTTTGGAGAGCTTTTCCCAACTTTGGTGTCACCCACCTGCACGACCTACGACCCTTGACCCGTCTTAATTTGTACGCCAGGAGTCAAGCTGCACAGAGGTGGAAGATACAGCGGAGAAGACAATATGAGTCGGCAGGTGTAATGTAACACTAATGGGCTTGCACAACACCCACTGCATTCTGCCTTCTCAGTGAGATAAATCAATAGGCGTACTGGTAATCCACCCATCTGTTTCAAAGAGGGAGTGGGAGGGATTTAATGCAAAGATAAAATATCACTTGGATCATTTCATGAGTCAAAAATAGATTTCAGTTAAGAGCGTGTGTGTGTGTGTGTTTTTTGTTGTTGTTTTCTTTAAACACAGAGTAGACAGGATCATCGTTTGCAGTGAGAGGACAAGTGAGATGGATAACATGAATCTCTCAAAGAAGGAGGGATGGGGGTGTGGGGGGTAGGGGTGGTAACGGAGAGTTATATAACCAGATGAATGCAGAGGAGGATGAAAGGCTTATTAAAGGGAGGTGGAGAGGTGAGGTGAGCTGTGTTTGTGCCAGTATGTGCCAGAGTTTACTCCGACCAGTCCCTCTGTTTTGGCTGGCAGATGGGTCCTGTCGTGGCGCCGCCTGAAGGATGGTGGGCCGTGCCGACACCTTCACTTCACTTCACGCACGCACGTACACATGCACATGCACACAATGTTCTCTTGCAATTTCACTTTCTTTCTTGCCAGCATGGCCACAGCACTGACAGATTGAGAGCAAACAGGCAGGCAGGCAATCAGCTCAGACACCTGAGAGCGCCCTAAGGACCCCCTCTCTTGCTGGCAGGCGGAAGGGACTGCTGGCTATGCTGCAAAACACCAATTAGGTGCTAAGAAAAAAAAAGCTTCATTAAGAGACCAATTAAAGAGCCATTACACAATAATGAGAAGAGTGGTACGTATATGGATCTGTACCAACCTGTGCAAGCGAAGATGCAGAAGACCCAGCAACTCAGCAATGTCATTTTATTGGACGGCCACATGGTCGGACATCATGTTCAGCCGTTGAGGTTGTGCACACTGACATGTTCCCGGCGCACAATAGCATATTCATTCATATTAGTTTCCTTTTCACGGCGGTTGGCAGGTGAAGACGACAAGCCAATGAAGCAGAACTGTCAGAAAATAACCTTTTAAAGAAAGCTCTCCAAACAAGCCATCTTGACATAATACGGGCCACATTTGCAGTGGCGCACATCCAAGAAATGAAGAGGGACCGTTTCCTGCCGGGCAGATGATGGAGTGACCTGCCACTGAATTCCCTTTTCAGTCGTTAAAATATGGTGGACTTTACAAGGGCAAGGAAAAGGATGGTTTGCCGACTGAAGACTGAAATTGTCATCTAATCACTTAACTATGTGATTACTTCCTATTTCTATCCACTGATGTGCCTTCCCTTGACATATTTCTGAGTTCGCATGTGTCTGAGAAAGGAGGCTAAAGGTGGACAGAGACAAGTGTCCTTCTGGTTGATATCTCAGCCTCCATCAGGACCAATCAATACAATCCCTCAGATTTACTGTCACAACAGAATGAATTACCCTGCCATGCACAGAATACATACCCCCTCTCTCCCTCTCTCTCTCTCTCTCTCACACACACGCACACACACACACACACACACACACTGAATCTCTGTATGCTATTCACTCCCCCATGCATACACACACTTTGACATTTACGATTATTGAAACAAGCACCATGAAGTGTATGTTAAATTGACTGATCCAACGGAGCAACTGCATGACTAAATAGGATATCATTTTTAACCACGATCTTTCCAGAACCATAACCAGATGCTGCAAGGGCCTGAACGTAACCATAATAAAGTTTAGTCACGCTTTAAGGTGGGGAAACACATTTCGACTGCTGAGCTGAGACTAGGATTTGAGTGGACCAAATTACCCCGTTTCTTTTCTATATGATTCAATTGTTGAAAGTTGGAAAATAAATCACATCACTGGAAATCCCACCTTGTAGGCGTACTGGAGGCTTCAAGTCATCATATAATGTGCATACTGGACCAAAATTGACTCAAAAATGGTGGTGATGTCACAAATCATTCATAAGTGCTTGACTGAGATTTTATGTGAGCGCAGAGAAACTTTTCACTTTTAGAAAATGAATGTGGAAAAGAGCCTTCAAGTGTCAAACATTGCACATACATCATTCTGCACAGTGAAGCTCAAACATCCAACTGAGGGAACAAGAGGAGAACAGCGTTTGACTGGAGGCAAAGTTTTAGTCAGATTCAGACACTGCCATTTTTTTTTTTTTTTTTACTAGTTTGAAATTTAAGACTGACAGCAAACCAGGAAAAAAGGGATCATGCCCCAACTCTGCACTTTTTTTTCCCCCTTTCTTTGCCTTGTCACCATAATTTTGCTGCATATAAGCAGTGAAAGCGGCCTGTTGCCATCCGTGCTTGTTTTGGTACAAGAACATGTAATGATTAGTATTCTTGCAGGATTTACAGGACTTCCTGGTGCCAGAACTATAGTTATTCTCTGTGACCTTTAGTGCAATTATTCAATTGTGAGGTGAATGCTCCTTCCTGACTGTTAAAGTCTAACAGTTGATGAAGAACAATCTTTACAGAATATGTGGTCAGTCTTTGTAGGTTTCATCTTGCTTTCATTTTTTTTCTGAGCTTTAACTATGAGTGGACATGCTTTAAAAAAAAAAAAAAAGATGACATTGTAGGAAAATAAATTAAATTTGTAGTCTTTCTGATGTGCAATTAACTAACATGCCCTCACTATATTTATGTTAAAAACATAATCTGGGTGGGAATATGTTTCTTACAAGATGTCTTTGCTGCTGCAACATGAATGAAATATTTTTCTATAAAGGAAAGGCTGGTTATATATGATATGATTAGGCTAACACTCGTGAATTGATTGTGCAGAGAATATGAAGAAGTTTTATTTCATTGTGATACAGACTTCTCCTCCCTGTTCTTCCTCTATCTCGCTCTCTTGCGAGATAATCTATCCTCGTTACATGGTGGCAGATTGACTTTGGCTGGAAAATAGATATCATGTATCCTTGGGGTTACATTTGTCTTCATAGATACTAAGGTGGTGAGAGGAAGAGAAAAACAGAGAGTCAGGTTGTCAATAGGTAATAAACAACAGAGGACAAGGTAGAAGAAGAGTGAAGGACATGGGAAGACGGAAGCAGACGGAGAAATGGGACACAGAAGGACGAGGGGATGTGTGAAGAGATAAAAAATGATCTTCGGATTTTGGCTGGTGGCTGTGGGCATCTGGGATGGGAGGATGAAATGGAGGATAGGTGTGAGATGATTAAAGTATTGTGTCAGCCCTGTTAGGACCAACAGACACTTTTTCTCCCGTCGTATTTTTCTTCGCCCAGAAAACACTGTCCCACCCCTCCTCTGGTCTTAATCATACGATACCATGTGGAATGAGTTGGCCTCAATGTCAGCGCTGGGCTGCTGGTCTGGGATCTGTGGGGGGATGCAGCACTGAGACAGATGCTCATAACTAATAGCTGTCGTTAGTGACACCTTCACATGGGCTCGCACACTTTTGTTGGCACACACATGAACCGGATGGAAATTCTTTACCTGTATGTCATCTCCCAGCGATCAACCCTAGTAACTCACACCTGAACTTGACATTATGGTTCTATCATTATTGCTGAACCAGTGGAGAAACAAATTGATTTCTACTACTCCTCCAGGCTGTACCTACACATTGCTCTCCCTTGTGGAACCTACATTGAATTTGCTATTGAGTAAAACCTTGAGGGGGGCAGGTTATGTGGCCAGACAACGATCACAGCAGTAATTTAGCCAGAGCTGATTTCATAGTAGGCAACTAATACAGTCGGCTTAATGAAATGGTTACCGTATTTGCATGTGAGTGTAGTTATTAATACTGACTATGCTTTATTTCACTTTCATCAATGTATACAGACAGGCTAATAAGATGAGTTTAATTAGTTATTATATTCCTGCATTCACACCATACACACACATACACCACTTTATTAGATTAATATCAACCTAGCAAATACAGCTCACGCTCACATAGGAAACACATAATAAATTCCTAAAAAGACAGAAACGCATACACACACACACACACACACTCAAACATTGTCATCTGTGGACACACAGACAGCGCAAGGTCACTTTGTGCATCTGTGTGAGCAGCAGTGTTGAATGTTTGGATTGAAAACTGCACTTGATGCCACTCCAAACAACATGATGCACCAAACACAGTGTCATCTGTATTTGGTGGATTTGTAGTTACTGTTCATTCAGAAGAATAGCTTTTGGCTGAGGGCAAATTGGTGAACCAAACATCACCTGATGAGAGTCAAAACAATCTTTGACAAAAGACACAGAGAAGAGGGTAATAAGTTAAGTGCACATGAGACATTTCGGCTAAACAGAAATGGCTGAGAGAAAGTAGAGATAATAAAAATCCCATAAAGAATAAGTTCAGTCAGAATAACTGATTCACAGTCACTGACGATGCTGCTACTAGGGCTGAACGATTTAGGGAAATATTCTAATTGTGATTTTTTTTCTCAACAAAATATAATGAATGATTTAAATATGGCACAATATTAGATACATGTAGTATAAAATGTTCCTTCCAACTTTCCCAAAATGTTCTTTCCCAGTTTTCAAAGTTTTTTATATTGTTATTATTAAATTAAAAGATGTATGACTTCAAATAAATGGCATTTCTATATAACTGCACATTACAGATACATCTTTCAGTGATCCCTGTCTGGGGTACTGGAGCATTTCGGCCATACAACTGTCATATAGAACCATATAGATGTCATATGTGGTGTTTTTTTTAGTTGCTGGAATAAGTTTGTAGCGAGAACTACTTGGCGTGAAGCAGCAATAGGAGCAGGCCATGCTCTGCACAACACCTGATGCTGTGCAGCATCTTCTATTTTTGAAACTAACGTAGCTCCACGTCACCGACGTGCTGCTCCTAAAGTCTCGGCTATGTCCGTTTCTAACTGTTCAGTCAAGCCAGAGGCAGTTGCATGATAGATTAAAGGGCAGCATGAAAAGTTGAAAACTACTCTTTCTGTTCACGTCACGTGATCACGTAATCACACACGTTGCAGTTAGAAAAAAATCACATTTTATCATATCATGATATTATTGCAAATGAAATTATTTGTTCAGCCCTAGCTGCTACAATAGACCGTACAAAAGAAGTGGACATAGCCACCATGACTTCACCCACTGGTTTGCAATGGAGCCAGTTTGTTAAAAACATCCTTTCTGTTCAGAATATTCCAAATAGGAAGGGTGTGAAATGTGTTTACATGGGGTGATGACTTTACACATCAAAGCTATAATTCATCTTTATATCTTAACAGAGCAATAACCTCCAAATTTAGAGAGAAAGACAAACAAATGAAAAAATGTATTGACTGAGTATTTCAAGAGAGATTACTCTCTACAAAAAAGTCTGTATAGACTTTATTAGAGAACAACATCCAGGGAGATTGTGCTACATTAGGATCAGCATTTTGTGTTTGTGTGCACTCTGCCTCCCTTTTAACTTATTTCTATCTCCATGCGCCAATTGTGTAGGCAGAGGCATAGATAATATAATAATGTATATCTATATACAGTATATATACACAGGTGGGTGGGAGAATTAAAGGGAGGGATGAAAAACAGGTTAAACACAGCCACAGGTATATAGAAACAACACTATGACACAAACTAACACACGGATGCACACATACACACATGAAGAAGCCATCCCATCCCTTTAGCTGACCATCAATCATCACTGACACATTAGTAACCATGATGGTTCTGGTGGCTATATCTATATTGAGAATGCCTCTCTATTTATTCCCCCCCACACACACAACATACTCACACGTGCACACTTCCATCGTGCTGTTGTGGTTTTCAAGTGTCCTGGAGCTATCTGCTATGCTTTGAGGGAAAATACATTTTTAACTTCTCATCTCCATCTGACTGTTTTAGTCTAAAAGGAAGTTGCCTCTGAGGGATGCACTGCTGGCATAACAAATGATATTATTCAGGCAAACCCCACCAGCCTATAATCCCCATATGGTACAAACGTGTGTCTCATAACCTACCGACAGGAAAACTGCAGGAAGACCAATTTAATACAAATATGATTTCTACAATGGAAGCTGATGCAGTTACCTTTCAGCAAATTGCAGCTTCTGCTTTAAGACACTTTGATTTGAGATGCCTTCCTGTTCTTTACTGTAAATATTTCCTGATACCAGTTATGAGTAGGGATGTGCTCCGACAACCCTACCAGACTTTTTTGGGACAGGTTCATAGCCGGGTCTTTTATCATTTCAATAATTCTCTAATGATGATCCTGTTGTCGGGTAACAAAGCTGTGCATTTACAAAGATCTAATTAAAAAAGCGTCAATTCCTCCATTTAGTTTCTTATTTCATGTGCCCCGTACCTGGAGGAAATTGTATGCACTTTACTTTACATGCACACATATGAGTCTTGCAGTATAAGATACATCTGATTGGATCCACTGAGGTACTCAAGAAAAGATAGGTTTGCATTTTTAAAAATATGCAAAACTATGTTTTTTTTTCCTCTTGTCCATCACAAAATTCAAAGTCCTGGGTCTATGTAAACCTATTTATATATATATATATGGTATAAAATTTCCTTTTGTGATTTCCCTAGACAGTTTCTTTTAAATTCAAGTCAAATTTTTACTTATACACTACCGACCATGATCAGAAATCACTTTTTTTGCCTCAGGAGGCTTTACAGCATCTTTACAGCATAAAACATCCTCTGTTCTTTAACCCTCAGTATGGATAAGGTAAAAAGAAGAGATGACTCTTCTAGGACAAACATGCTATAAATTGTGTGTGAAGACCACAGACATGCTTCTTCCTCCTTCATTTTAAAGGTGCTTCCTAAAAGCTAAAAAAAGTATATATATATAACAAAATAAAAGGAGCCTGGTCACTTAAGGGTCAGACCTCAACTCTGCATTACAGAATGACAACAAATACATCACAGAACGGCAAGATCCTCAGCCTTTTACCTCTATATATCAGACCTGAGCATCTCTCTCCCCAACAGCACAAGAGACATAGCTGGTCAAAGAAATTCACAATTCTGATGCAGTAGAGGGATAGAAACACAAAGCTTATCTACCAATTACACTTGGGGCAGCAAAGTCACTTTAAAATAACAAAATAATCTTGTTTTTGTTTTGCTCAGCTGCTTGCGCTTGAAATTACCCCGTGAAACTCTCTTGAAGGATTTTTACAGAAGCGTCAGCTCAGAGCTACTTCTTACAACGTGAAAAAAATGGAATACAAAACAAACTATTACACAGAGCACAACATTTTCGTCACTTTTGCACCAACCTTTGATCTCCAACTCTCAGACAGAGCGGCAGAAAAAGTCACTGCTAGTGGGAAATTTTTATTTTCCATAAAGCTACAGCCAATTCTTTTCCCTGCCAGTTATTGTCATGTCTGTGTATTGCTGCTCTCTGTCAGTCAGATTTTCCCTATAGAATTTTTCCCCTTCTAGTGTCTTCATCTTTTCTATTGTGTTAGGTAATTTATGACACATGTGACATGTGTGGAAAGAGAAATTCTTTTTAACTGTTAGACTAGGAATCTTTAGCACTGAAAAGGTATGTATTCAACATCTGCCTCCAATTTCTTTAACCTGAGAAAGCAGCTCATTACTACCAACTTTTTATTCACTTTAAATGTCAGGCTTCAGATAGGCCTTTGGCTATTATAGTTCAAGGGGCAGAGCATGTTACACCTGCTTAAAGCAGAAATACACTCCACAACTTCAAGGTTAAACCTTATCCTGACTATTAAATATTCATTTTACAACCACTGATGGCAATGCTAATGACTACATGGGGAGGGAGGCTCCTTAATCAGTGGATATATTCATCTCATGCTTCCCCTGTTTCAGGAGACAAGGGGACTCTCTTCATTTCCTGTGTGACGGCTGCGTTGTAGAGGGTGTCCCTCCTGGCTGGAGATGACGGCTGCAGAGAGGCAGTGGAGTGACTGACGACTCTGAGATAGTCTGTCTGTCAGACAGAGTGATGGCTGGGAGACACTTGCTGACAGATCAGGCGAGACGAGAAGAAATAAGAGGAGAGGAGGAGGACAACGTCGACGAGGGACGGGGAGGGAAGCCTGGCAGCTTTGTCTATCAATCTGGGGAGATATGGGTGGTGGGGACAGCAGGAAAAACACTCAGAAGAGCTCAAGTGGTGGCTGCGTTGCTTGTGGAGGATCAAGAGTCACCTATACTTGTTGATTATGTTTGTTAAAAGAGATCAAAGACTGAAATTGCACACACAAAAAAAAAAAAAAAACATTTAGCCCCTATCCTTCCGGTGTCATTCAATGATATCAAGGATTGTCTTCAGCCGGTGTGAAAGCGCTCACCCTGGGCGGACATAATGAGCAGCTCAATCAGACAAGTCTGTAATCAGCCAAGAATCTCAATTAGACTTGGAAGAGTTGCTCAAGATCAGTGCCTCGCCTGGTTTTAACCCATCATATTTGGACAGAGAAAAATCTCTGTTCAAGCCTAACATTGTTTTAGTGTTTGTCACTTAAGAGTCATTTGTTTTCATGAAATTATGTATTAGCTGCTTTATTAATCACACTAGAGATATCAATGTCCAACAAGTATTGGTTAGATTGACATAAAATTGGTACAAAATTGATTTCAGATATTCCTTGATTTCCCACTAGTGTCACCATCAGAATAATGGTTTTAGTTATCCAAGTAAAGATTTCAATGTCAACTTTTTATCGGATATTTATGATCCTTGAAACAGTAAGAGTAAACTTTGATGATCTACTGACTTATAGTGCTACGATTAGGTTGACATTTTTTATTTTGAGGAAAATATCTCAACAAATATTAAATTTGCATACATTCATCCCCCTTAGGATGAATTGTAATAATTTTGGAATCCATTAGCATTTCATCCAGCACTATCAAGTCAGAATTTTGATTTCTTCAAAACTAGGATTTTAGAACAAATATCCACAAAACCAATGACATTCTCATCAGCCTCAGCTCTACTTTATGTTTTGTGCTAATTAGAATACTAACACACTTAACTATAGTAAACGATTAGTCAACGATTAGCGTTGTCATTGAAACATGTTTGAATGACTTTAGTATTTACTCAAATATATTTAGTTGAAATTCAGCCTCATGAAGCTGGAAGCATGGCTGTATACTATTAATATCGTCTTATTGGTTGGCAACAGTATAAATAAAAGTAAGGTGGAGCAGGCTGAATAGTATATTATCAAAAGGTACCCTATTGACCTACTAATCTGAATATACCTGGTTAATACAGATTATGTGCATTAACATGTCCTCTGTATTTTGTTTAATTACATTAACCATTTTTACAAAGCTAATTTCCCAATATCGTTTGAACCATGGACCTCCTTAGCAGCAGAGCAGTTAATCATCTGAGTGTCAGGCTAAGTTCTCTTCTAGGTAACGCAAGTGGTTTCCAGCCCCAGGTTTGCCTCCTCCAGGCCCAACATATTGAGGACAAGGAGCAGCACTGACACACATATTACCATAATCCTTCCCTCTCATATTTTCTCTCCATGTGCCCTTTTCACACATTCACTGACAAGTCCCGTTTCCTCCACATTGAAACTAATTGGCCCCTTTCAGAACTGAGCTGCTGGATCGTCTGATTCTGCGACTCGATAACGTTCCTCCTTCCTGTTTGGGCTCAAGGCAGTTCAATCATCACTTTGAGTAGCTTTTATATTCAGCACCATTTTACACAAGAGACCCTTCAGTTTAGAGTAGGGATGCTCCAATCACTTTTTTTTTTTTTTGCACTAGAAAACCGATCATCTATCACCATCTTGGCCTGTTTCACAGATCTTTTTTGTTTGTTTCATTATAGCAGGTGATAAGCAGTCTGACAGTCTTTAACCAGGTTTCAACAGACGATGCTTCGCCCCTCACTGCAAGAGACGGCAGAAAAGGCTTGAGAAAAAAAGAGAAATGTCGCACATTCATAAATGACAGCAAAACCCGTAGATCATTCATGTTATTTACTTAGTTTGCACTTGTTGATTTCAGCTTATTGAGTGTCTCTGTGCTTTTCTGTCATTCATGGTCGGTGCTAGTTTCTCTCTTTTTCTGCTCGCTGTTTCAGCTGCTCCCCGTACACACAGACAGCCGTTCCAATGCTGACAGCTTGTTAAGTTACCGGACTGCGATGCTGAAACTGACACTGAAACAGAGATGAAAGGGAACCTGTGGCAAAGAAACCTTCATTAACAAGAGGCATATATGATGAATGAATAAAATCTCTGCAATAAAGTGTAATCGGAATTCATATATATATTTTTTAAAAACATCCCAGTGGGATCGATTCGATTTGATCCTCAGCTTAATGAAAACAGACTTACAATGCATTCAGAAAGCATTTGTTATGTTGCAAATTTGTTATGTTGCAGCCTCATGCTAATATCATTTGTGTTGACAATCTAAACACTGGATTTTAGGAATATTTACTTTACTATACTAAGGTATTGAAAAGGAAAAAAATAAAATATATTGACATAAATATTCAGATCTTTTGCTATGAGACAAATTTATTTCAGGTGCCTCCCATTTCTCTTGATTATCTTGGATATATATCTATACTGGAGTCCACTTGTGGTAAATACAGTTAATTGGACATGATAGGAAAGGCACACGCACCTGTCTGCATAAGGTCTCACAACCGCAATGCATAAAGAGAACAGGAGAGAGCATCATACCTATGAAAACTGTTCAGTGGTGCATGAATCAAAAAAAGCCATTTCCCAATGGGCCTATAGACATGTGCACTAGCCACTTCCCAGCCAATTTCCAGTTTAGCCCTCTGGCTAACTTAAATGGGGTTAAAATATTTTAAGAGGCTCTTCTAAGTGTTCCATTTGTTAGTGGACCAAATTCTAAAGGTGAAAGGAGGAATTTCACACAGAAAAATGTAAGCAAATATAATCAAGCCACTTTACAGCCACTACAGGTGTGCACTTTCTCCCGTCAAGCTTGTTTTTATAGAATCCCAAGTTTTGCGTGAGAAGTGGCATACGCTAATTTTAGGCATTTTTTTTCAGATCTTGTAGAGCCTGGTCCATCACCTCACCTACCATTTAAAATGCATTTTGACGCTTTTAATGTTTTATGGGAAGCACCTTTTTGTTGAAATGTGCTATACGAATAAACTTGCCTTGCCTTACCAACCTGGCACTGGCAATCGCATTGGGAGCAATGTGATGATCTTGTTCTTTGATTTCTCCAGTGCTTCCAACATCATACACTCTGCAGTGTACAGTGGAGTCACAGGCACAAAAAAAGGCCAGATCAGAATTTATAAGCCAAGGAGACTGAGGTCATTTGGAGAGCAGGGCTCTACTCTTGATTTGATAAACTGATCAAGAAGGCTCCTTGAAGGCTAGGAGGATACAATAACAGAAGAAGAGAAGTCCTTCCGCCACAGGCTGCTTAATCCAAAGTGTATGAAGGAGAAGTATTGCAGGTCCTTTCTCCCTGCAGCTGTCTGACTTTACAATCTCCCAGTAGACACTGGGACAAGACAAGATGTCCAATGTATTGGCATCATCTTGTAAATATGCTAATGTGCAATAAACCTCTCAGGGAGATTTCAAATCTCAATATTACTGTACCTCTCAGGTTGTTTATATTTTTCCGGGTCTAATGAAGGATTATCTTAGGGTCACTGTGACCTCACAAAAATGTGTAGGTTAATTATGACAAAGTTTCACATAAATGTCTAATAGGGTGAAGTGATGACATTTCATATAGAAAGTTTGATTCATTGTGACATCAAAATATTCTGCAAAAACACTTTTCTGGCCATTATTCAACTCAACAAGGTCTTCACTACAAATATAATATGAACCTGGACAGACACGGATGTAAGCTACAACTTGGTTCGCGGAGGCTTACAACTGTGAGGCTGTAGCCTATATCTAGTTTAATCAAATTTTGCTGTTGACTTCTGAGGAAAAGAAAGTTGTCTAAGGTATTGCCTGTCAAAGGAGTTGTAGTCATTTTGAAAGAAAGCGATAGCCACATTTACAAACACTGTCATCATTATTCAGCGGGATGAAAGCAACGCACACAGTACTGTAAAACCTGCAGGCTGAGAGAAACAGAGTCGAGCTGAAACAGGCACAGAAAGCAGAAAAAAATTTAGATGAGACATAAAACTGTAAATAGAGAAAACAGAGGAAGTTGAAAAGAAAGTTCTTGGACCCTTTTGATATTTTTGTCAAAGTCAGCTCTCTATTTTCATGTCTGCCTAGACGCTGCTGCTGCAGCTATCTTTTCTTCTTTTCTGTTTACTTTGTGTGTGTGACTCATCTCACATTCTGCTTCTACCTTTGTCTTCAGTCTCAATATGTAACCGTCTCTTTTCCTCATATGAGTCTCCCCACCATCTTTGCCGCACACTAAAATACACACTTTTCCTGTCATGTTATCATTGATTAAAAGAAAGTCACACAGGTCTCAGCTATAATAAGCTCTTAAAACAGTTCATTACAGCTGCAGCGTGGAACTCGTCTCATATACCTCCACAGGTTTGAGCGGCTGAGGCCTAATGAACAGGCACAACCAAGAATCTTCTCTCTCACACACGTGGGAGGCAGGATCGAAACTGCACTGCTACTATGTCATTTCTGGAGAATGAACTTAAAACATGGTAAGAGATGAATCATTTTTGTTGTCATTATTGTTTTATCTTTCAAATTTAGGATTCTTTTTGTCTCTCCATGTATTCACGAGAGGGTCTAACTCATCACTTTGGCCAAAGATCATTCACAAGATTTATGTCTTCAAACTATAAAGTACATGACTACCAATTGTGATTGGTCCTCCGACCATCTGCGTGTCACTGTCCCCTCCCCTAATTGGCTTCCTGGTGTCTCCCCCTACAGTGATAATCTCCAATCAACCATCTGCCGTGTCATCTCTGTGCGCCACCACTCTGCCATTCCCTCTGTTTCTTCGCCACATCCCCACTTTCCTCCCACTGATAATGTCTCTACAATATTTCCTCCAAATAGCCATTAAAATAAAACGTTGTGCATGAAAACAAAGGCCACAATTAGCCATGCACTGTCCTTTCTGACATCATCTACGTGCCACAACAGCTTTGAAATCGTGTGCGAGCGTGAGTGTGAGTGTAAGTGTGAGTGTGCGTGTTGAAAGGCCCTCCTGTGATGGACATAATAGGCCAGGACAGATGGCCTCCCCTCCCACCAACCCAACAGTACACACACTCATTTAAACAAACACATATACCCACACACACCCGCCTGAAGCACAGCCTCAGTGTTTCGTCGTGGTTGTTGTTGCCTGTTCCAGTACTAGCCTTATTCTGTCGCTCAGAGCAGCAGGAGAGAGATACATCTGTGCCACGTTTGCTTGTGATGTCGGTACAGAAATAGAAGTGAAGAAGATGGCGTTTGAATTGGCCATTCAGCTCTTTGACGTCCCTGGGTAAAAATAAACCTGCTTGGGACGTGGTGTGCTCTTTGGTGTTTGGGGTCCAGTTTAACATCTGTCTGTCACAACCTGGTAGAGCCATTGTAATGTGATGGTCAGCCACAGGTGCGTGCCTGGATGGAAATTTCAATTGGCCATTTTCACTGTTCATTACGAGAGGTCCACTTAATTTCCCTGATCATTATCGAATTTGCCATTTTCTGACAGGCGGTTTGCCATCTGAGTGACTCCATGAGATAGTTGAGATGTAGGGAAGATTCCACTGTAACATGCTGTAAAACTACAATTCCCAAAATGCAGCATGGCAGTGTCTTTCATTAGACTCAATGCCTGGTATAAGACAAATAAAGTCTGAAAATAAGTAAATGTAGAGAGGTGGAAGATGTTTCTACAATGTGGCAACATGAAATTACTATTTAGCAATGGAGTACTTGTTACTCAGTGACTATATGAGATAAAACATACTTTATTGTCCCCAAGGGGAAACAGGTGAATTAGTAAAACAGTGATTACCTGTGTTAATCTACCATAAATAGAGCAACAGAGCTTTTTATGTTGTGCTCCCTACATAATCACTGCTATGGCACAAATTCACTGCAGAAGAGGCAGAATTACCAGTTTAACCGATGACAGCTAAACAGGTATTTATGGAAAAACAATTCGAAACTCCAATCGTTGCCATGATAATCAACCATGAAGCCTCACTGATGTTGATAAATAGTGTTATTTAGTGTGCATGCAATATAGACAAAGAAGTTGAATTTTAACTTAACATGACTTGAGGTTTGAGTTGCGCTTCGCACCAGTAGTGTTTATAATTGCTATAGTAACCGTCACCTCCAGTCTGGTGTTGTGTGTTCCTGTTTGGCTTTCACTAAACGACTGCTGCTGCACTGCTCCTGCTGTGTTGTGTGTTTTACATGTGTCATTCTCCATTACTGGCGTGGGTTGGTTGAGAATGGCGACTCTCAGGAAGGGGGAGGGGCTTAATCCTAGGTTTGAATTGTGCTTAGGTTGGTTGAAAACTTCTTGCCAGTGAATTGTCTTTTTTCTTAACGTTTTGCTTCATGATTAATTATCATTTATTTTAATGAATTCCCTCACTTATTAGTGTTACAAAGATGAATGAGCATTGCTTGTTTTAGCCAATCTACCAAGTGCTTGTATTATTACATTGACAACAAAGTGCTTTGCTCAGTAGTACTATAAAAGCTGCAGTCGATGTCACATTCCCTGCCACAAGCTCTTTTGAAACCCCCTCCCCTCTCTGAGGTCGAGCCCACCAGCGTCCCCTGTAAGAATGGCTTACAACACAAGTCAACCGGATCTGTCTGAAAACTCACTCGCACTTGACAGAATCTTCGATTGGAGAATGCTAATACAGAATCTCTGCTGATGAGAGTTGTCATCGACCTGTCACAGAGGTGAGAATTGGGTCGGCTGCAAAGGCGGCAGGGTGTCAAGAGAGGCAGCGAATCAGGGGTCCATCATCTTATCTGTTTGAC
The DNA here is from genome assembly GCA_030544235.1 of Lepturacanthus savala. NCBI lineage: Eukaryota > Metazoa > Chordata > Actinopteri > Scombriformes > Trichiuridae > Lepturacanthus > Lepturacanthus savala. The sequence continues at coordinate 15,892,098 of CM060471.1, read as the reverse complement.
AGTCAAATCTGTTATATATAAAGACAAGAAGCAAACCCCTGAGGAAGGATCCATCAATGTGGATACATTCACTGTCCAGAGGAATTAAACCCCTCCGACATGTTCTGTTTGAGTTTGTACTGGCTTGTGCCTAATGTGTAAAATGATCTCATTATATCCTAAATGTATCTCTACATTTACTATTCAAGTTTTTGGGTTTTTGAGTTCCTGTATATGACTGAAAAAGGTGAGTGATGCTTATCTATTGCTGAAGGATGTTACAGGCTAAGAATAACTAAGGCCACAATAGCACAGTGATGAAAGCAGTAATTAGAATCTCAGCTCCATGAAATCCTAATGCAATTACATGGAAGTTGTTTCTGCTGAAAACAACAAGGGGATTAAAGTTTAAATGACTCATTTGCAAAGACAAGTAATAAAACAGCCACGTTATCTGGGTTTGAGGGCATATAATGCAAAGTTCATCATGAATTATTAATAAGTCTTATATTAAAAGTAATGTATTCACGCTTCCTGCATCTTCTATTATGGAGTACATTTGGAGCTATTGATTAAACAAAACACTTCATGTGTCTGACACTTCACGTGTTTGTGTAAAGACTGAGGCAAAAAAGGACAGTATATATATATATATATATATATATTTTTTTTTTTTTTTACAGCAGAGTGGTAATGATGCTATTGTAGAAACTTTTAGTGTTTTAATTTAGTGTTTAATCTCTCCTGTGTTCAATATTAAATAAATATACGAGTCATTATAAAATAGACAATTATGTATAGTATATTAATATTCAATAAATTGTGAAAAAGTTCAGGAAATTAAAACACAACCTTTTTTTTTTTAAGTCCCACTCCTCTAAAGAAATGAGCTTTGCTAATTGTTCTTTCGGATGTTTGACCTTCATGTGGCAAAATGATGTATGTACCCGTTTATCACTAGAAGGCTGTTTTCACATTCATCTGCTGAAGGGGGAAATTTTCTCTGTGGTCACCTTGAAAGGTCCTATATCACAGAAAGTGAGATTTTAATTGCTTTTTTTGATTATAACAAGGTCCAGGCGCTATATATAAATACTGTCTCATGTTTCACAACAGTCAAGCCACAGAGCACAGCACGTATTCAGAAACTGTGCCTCAAAACAAGCCGTCAGCTCTTGTCAGAAGAGTTGAATGATGTCACAACTATACAGTCACTGCCCACCATGTTTCAGTATGCAAACTTTAAAGGTTAATTTGATAGACACAAATTACTTTTCAGGGCTGTATCATCATTTTTTTGTTGCAAATATTTGTATTGTGAAGAATTGCCGCATAAATCTGTATAAATGGCATTCAATAAATACTCTTGCATGTATTACAGGATTTTAATTAATTCAGCCTTTCAGGGAGGGCAATTAAATTAACCAAGTTTGTTTTAAGAATACGTATTAATTAATTAAATTTAATTAAAGTTTCTATCGAGTCAGAAGTCAGAAGACAGGTCAAGATAAAGAAATAAAGTATAAAATAAGTTGATCAAAACAGATTCATAGTGTTCTAATACAACAACACATTATGTTCAGTTATATAACTACAGGAATTCATGAATATGTTACAAAGCACATATCAAACTGTCTATACATGACTTCCACATATTCAAGTATGTTATGCTGTCATGTCAAACAGCATGTACCAAATACATGATTTACTCTTGTCACTCTATTAAGTCATTTGGAAGTTTAGCAAGCTTTTATTATGGGGGTTGCTTCAAGAAGCAAGAGAATGTATGGTGCAGAAGAAGCTCTCAATATCATTATTTAATCAGTTTATACTAATGAGTGATAAGGCTAGAGGCTATACGGTTTTATAGTGATTTAGTCTAAATTTCATGTTATAGTTAAACTACAAAGCTAGCTACTCTTTCCCGGCCAGCCCACTTCTTTCTTTAACTTTCTATTTCAAAAAGCAAATGTCTATTAATGAACATTTACATGAAATTTGCCAGATTATAGCTGTAGGCTAATTTCTGTATGTAGTCCGTTGGCCAGGATTAAAGTTGCCTTAATGTCACAAATTAGCCTGAGTCACTCGATTCCTTAATGTTACATAAGTGACACACATCGACTGGCAAAGCCTTTTTGATTGAAATTATTAATAAATATAGTATTCACTGCATTTGATAAAGTTTTTCTTGTGTGTCCCCAAAAAGTTGTAAAAACTACTTAGGCCATTATTTTAATTGGGTGAGGCTCTGCATGGATGAATTCTCAAAGCAGGCAACTTCCGCACAGTCGGCAGGTAACTTCCGGTAGTTCCACTCACCTGCTGGCATCTCTGCTCGGCTTGTAGTGTAGTTTAGTGTCCTCTGTCATCTAATAAGCCCAACAGGTTCACAAAGTCCACCTTCTTCTCCTTTATAGTCGCTGCACACGTTGTCTTTTTTCCAGGTTTACGTACCGCTCAACTCAACAATACGTTAGCCGCTATTAGGCTAGCAGCGCGAGCGCTAACCGTTATCTTCATCGCAGGTGTTTTCAATTAAGAAGTAAGAGGAGCACGTGATGCAATTAAAATGGTTTACCTTCCCAGCGTTGCATTTTAATGCACCGCAACTGTATTTCCTCGTGGCTACTTTAAATAAAACATTTTCTTGACGTTAACTTCACAATGGGACAGCGTGACGCATTCAGGAACACACGGTAACTTTGAAAACTCCCGGCAGCCAGATTGACTAGAGTGACAAGGGTGTACTGAATCAACAATACAAACAGGCCATAGTGTTTTCTGCATTAGCCGAGTATCCCCTCACTGTAGTAGGAGGGCCACAATTTGCTTTTATTAAATGATTGTACTTTATTAAAAATATTCAACTAAAGAACTAAAACACGGCCCGGTCAGGCATAGATTTCAGAGGTTGGAGTTTAAGTTTAGAATAGAAATCGGTGAGAGCTACCCTGAGGCAATCTAGAAGAGTCTGTGCCATCGTTTTCAAATTACATTTTTCAAAAACCTGTTTCCATTTCATGACACAATTTTACACCTTTATGTCATGTCGCATTATTTTCTATCGGCGCCTTTCCTTAAAGATAATTGTATTAACATTTTTGAAGTTTGGATGTGAAAGATGGCTGTTAGTCCGTTTATGATGATATTTTTTCGGGACTTAGTCAAGACTAGGTGTGTCTACCGCTTGTCTACCTGTGAATTATTCCAAACCTCATCTCTGTCACATCAAGTATTTAAGTGGCTCCCGAAGTAATAAAGTTAGGATTGATTGGAGGACATGCCCCTTGCGTTTGGATGCCTGGAGCGAGATGGAACCAATAAGAGAGGTAATTAGACGAAGAGAAATGGCTGGAAAGCTTGAGAGTGGTATACATTTTGTGTCTGTCTTTGTGCTGGCATTTGTATTTAACAGACTTAACAGTCAAAGGGCAAGTGCTCATTTTAAAACTAGACACTATTCCAAACTACTTCCCTATCAGCAAGGGAAAGTAAACCAATTAAATCTATGTAAATATCTGTGAATTTCCAGTGAGACAGGCAGCTTGTCATTATTAGATTCAGTCCATGCGGAGGCACAAGTTCAAAACCGCAAACTGTATTTTTTTTTAAATTTCAGTAATAATACTGTACAAGTGCTCCTGTTTCTACAAAGCACATGCATGCCATCTAGTGTTTGTCCATGGGAATCAAGTTCAGAGAAGCTCCACAGTACTGCTGCTGCAGATCAACGAAAAGTCTGGGGGGAAAAAAGTGTGTGAAAGAGAGAGAGAAATAGGGGGTGAAAACAGAAGACACATTTTCATGATTGTTACTTGTTGTTCTTGTCCAGGAATAACTGGCTCAGCACCTTCATCTTAAAGTTGTGAGAGTTTTTCCTCAACTATTCACCAGTGCCGCTCTGTGCAGTCATTATTTCTTTCTTTAGAGCCATCAGTCAGTGTCCTCCGTCACTAATTTTTGTGCCTGTGTCCTCGCAACAGGAAGCCGAGATTTCATCAGAGCAACAGGGTCAAGGAGGCATCATTTGTGGCATCTCAGATTGTCATCACGGTGCCCCTGTGGTTTCAGGACAAAGGTGGGTTAGTGTACTATAGGTCACCCACGGTGTAGGAAATTCGTACCCAATCAATTATATAATTTGTGTAGGAAATCAGAATTAATAATTTGAGAGCCCAAATTAATTATTCCTGCAATTAATTGTGCACATATCTCTTCAAAAAATACCTGTCCATGATGACTTTATTCATTGTACACACACACACACACACACTGATCGTCAAGGCATTTTATTATTTAAAGTACCACAGATTAAATAAAGCATAATCAAAAATTATATTAAACATGCACTTTAAAAAAATAATATTAACATATAAATATTGCTCTAAATCTTTAAAAAAAATCAATCTGCATTTGATTTGTTTACAATATAGTCATGTTTTGATGGATATCTTTTATTTAACACATTTTTTCTTAATCCTGATTTAATTATTGATCAAATTAACCAACAGTGTGTGGTTTAGAATCCCATGATGGGTGCCACCACTGTTTTTTTTTAACCTCCTGTACAGCATGTGGCTGTAAAAGTCCACATTTGGGAATGGAAAAAAACACAATAATCAATGTCAAAAGGAAACAGACAAAGTGCATTTTGGAGTGTGTATATCCAGGTGTATGGCTGGTAAACTGTCCTCATGGTTTTGGTGCATATAGAGAGAACTGGTTTGAGTGTTATGGTAGAAACTCTTAACATCCTCATCAGGAGAAATCGTAGCAATCAAGAGTTTTGTAGTCCAGTTATTTTTAGGCCACCGTGTTTGCGGTATTTAGGCTGTCACAGTAAAGTGTGGAACACCCGAGTCCTCAGACTTGTAGTTCGGGGAACGTTCCTTGTGGAGCACCTGATCACCTTGTAATAATTCGAACAGTTTCCCAAGCTGGAGAACGGGAACCAGCGAGCAGTCCGTTTGTTCCCGTGAAGGTTCCAGAAAGAGGAGGAGCAGCGCTGGAAGACCTCGATGTTGACCGCGTACTGACCTGGTCCCCACTGAGAGACGCGCACCAGAGTCACAGAGGAAGCAAAGCCACAGGTGTGAGGAGAGGCGCCGTGGAACACGGACTCACCCGGCCGAACAGGCGCACCCCGCTCCCAGACCATTCCTGCCTCTTCTGCCACACCAATCCCGCTGAGGTTACACAGGGCCTGAAGGCACGCCTCCTCCAGGGCTTCGTTGTCAGGAAAACGGAAAAGGACGGCCACTAGACGGGGCACCGCACCTTGGCGCAGTAACAGCGCCTGCTGCTTAGCTGCAGAAATAGAGAGGCAGAGGAAACCAAAATTAAAGGTGCAGTTCATTTCCTTATGATATTGTTCAAAGGGTTTGGAGAGTGGTGGCCATCTTGGGCTTTCAACCACCAAAAGAAGAAAAAAAATGGTGCTTATGAACTTTTATGGATGAAATGTTATTTATTGGCTACGGGGTGGACTTAAATTTGGTTGCTACAACTTGCAAGTTAAGCAATTTAAATATTTAGAATAATTAATTAGAAACAGGGAATGGCTCTAACTTTTCTTCTAGTTAACATAGACCGGTTAGAGTGCTGAGTCCATGTTTGTAATAGTCAAATGCAGTAATTAAACCTTAATAATTAGCATAATTTGCTAAAATTACATAGAAAGGAGGTCAATATCAATGGTTTGATGTACAGAAATCCATCTCTCCCTAAGTAATTCATGGATGGTTACTGAATAGAAACCTGGAAGGAATGTTCCTGGAATGTTAAATAATTAAATGACATGGGGAATTTCTGTGTTGGGTTGTCATTTCTTTATATAAATTGTGACTTGACTGCATTTCCCTACATTAACCTGAATATCACATACACCTTGATGACTCTTATTACAAAAAAAAACATTTTTACATTTTTTCATGCACATTTACACGTACGCATGAAAAATAAATCTACTAAAAACTAAATGTTATGGGCTGTAATATGAACAAAAAGGAAACTATTTCCACAGCTATTCAGGAGCTTATTTATGTTGGTTTCCTTTACTTACAACAGTCGTAACACATGCGTGAAATGGCCCGTGCAGCATGATGGAGCAGTTCTTGGTTTTGACTGGTCAGCACAGACAGCAAAGCTGCAACCAAGCCGGCTTCGCCAAAAACTTTACTGACCACAGCTGACGGTGAACACAGAGACACAAGTGGATGGAAAATCACGAAAAGAATGAAGAAAGCACAGTAAATAACAGAAGGATTGCCAGCAGGCTACGACCTTTTGAGAGAACGTTCCTATACGCTTCATTAATAAATAGTAAATGACATTTACGTAATGCAAATACATCAACACATATTGAGTATGTAAAAATCATACACTCCTTGGCGAGTTCAACCACGAGTTTTGCAGTCAGCAGGGTGAGAGGCCCTCTTTTCCTCAGAGAAACAGCCAGAATCGGCAGGATCCCGCTGATCACTACCTGCTCGGCAGCACCTTTTTCTGGAAGCAAGTGGAAAAATATGACGTTGGCAACACGCCCTCACAAATATATAGATAACATATCAGTTTCTTTAAAAAAAAGAGGTTGGATGTACTAATCTGAACTGAATCCGTTCGTGTTTTCCAGCTTTTCTGTATGCACGATCTCTCTGACCATTCTTTACCTCTCGTGCACCACTCCGTTGCTCAGGAGACACAAATGCAGCTTAACGTCTCCCAAGGACTTACAACTGTCACACACCTCATCCCTGCGCAGCCTCTCAACCACCCCCCTGGATTTGCAATTCTAATGACATCAACTGAACATCAGTCTGAACATCCTCGTTACACTTCTACGTTTTTGATATATTCTCTCTCAGCCTAAATCAAAAGTCCCGACGTATCACGGCACATAAACGTGCAGCTGAACTCACTCCGCTCCTTAATGTTGGCCAGCACCGTGTTCAAGTGTGGTTTCAGTTCGGCTTCGATCAGTTCCAACCCGAGGACCCTGATGGCACCCAGTGCGTTGTTCAGGGCTTCTGTGGGGACACGAAGCCACATTAAAGTCACGACATGGAGCGACAAAATAAAAAAGGCTGTCGGGTACAGATGCTGCAGGGAAGAGTAAAAGTCATTACAGATTGATTCTCACTAAATGGGGCCCTGAATGTGACGTAAAAAACATACAAAATATCAAAAATAAAGCTGCCAGCATAAAATTGTGGGAGTGTGCAAAGATCCACACCATTTGCCCTTTATGTCCACAGTATTTCATTCATGTTAACAACTGAACATACAAATTAATACAAATAAACTATTTTAAAGCACCTGCACAGAGGGAAGAGAGCTGTCTTTGTCTGCTTCTGACCTTTAATTGCATGTGAAGGACACTTCAACAGCACTTTCCTGTTTTACATTTTCCCAGATGGTCTGTGCAAACAGGAAAAACCCTCCAGTCACCAGCGTAATTCTGTTTTCTCATCTCGGCGGGGCCACTATCTGTGGACCCAAGCATCGGTGGAGGCATATTGAATGATTTAAAGGGCCGTAACAACGCGGTATTCCATGTTGTAGTCCCTACAACTGAGAGAGCCTACACATAATTTGTTAATGAGATAAAACAAAACCAGTGGTGTGGGCCTTTAAGGATTAATGTGAAGTAAAGGAAGGATCACTGGTGAGAAAAAGCATATCTCAAAGTGAGTCTCCCATCAGAAACCTGAACAAAACTAATGCAGCTGCTTTGGACACAAAGCAGCTGCATCAGACAGCTCCTGGGTGGGGATATATATGTATTTTCTGTAAGTGAAAACAGACATTACAGCTGCTTTAAATGGCAAAGACTGGCACTGTATGATAAAACATCAGTTAACGTTTCACTCACCGTTTGGCGTGCGGGGCGACAGCTGGCTGGATTTGTGTTTGTCCCTGTAAAAATGCGTGTAGGTGTATGTGAACGGCACGTTAGGGTGTCCCATCCTGCTCCGTCTCTATCTTTAGAAAATCTCTGCTTGGAGTCTTTAAACGTAGGCTTGGGGAAAACTATTTCAACCTCCTCTGCATCTTAACTTTTCTTCTTTCTTACTCTGCCGCGCTCTTTAACCATCTTGCACTATTCCTGCAAAAACAAACATGTATTATATACCTGTCTGACTAGCCTTCCTTCCTCATACTCCAGCGAGCTCTCTGTCCGCTCTCAGGGTTAATACAGAGAAAATCCTCAGTAAAGCTGTTCTCTCTCCCCCCTCCCTGTGTGCGTGTGTGCATGTGTGTTTGTAAACGTGAGGTATTAGCACTTGGCTGTGTATTTCTACCGCTCTAAAACATACCAAATATCCTATCACCTATCTTTACCTTATATGTGTTATTTTACCTTCTCTAAAACATCATGAAATATGGAATTTTTTCCACAATAATCCAACGATTTGAGATGTGCCTGTATTACAAGGCAAATGAACAAAAATCAACATAGTTATGAAAATTAAATCTTTATGTTTCTCATCTCTTGAGGTTACCAGAAAAAAACTGTCTACTTTTCAGGATCTATTACAGAACAACAGATGTTCAAGTGGAAACCTAAAGAATAAATACAACGGGGACACAAGAAACATTGTAGTGACAGTTCCACCACTCATTATTTGATCTGATGCACCTGTGCGAGGACAAGGAGTCTCAGTGTTTTAACGTGTACATTTATATCGGTGGAAACTTTTGTTCTTTAAAAACATGAAGGATGAAAAAAAATATATATGATTGGATTCAGTTAGACCTTAAAATATATGAAACTTGCTACGAAAGAAACAGGATTCACTAAAGACGTGATTCTGTTTGTGATCCTGCCGAGTTCGGTACTGTGGCGCATCGACTTGTGCAGAACCCGTGTTACATCATTGCTGAGCTCTGTTTTGTTGGATCAGTCCTAAAAGCTTGTTCCAACTGTCAGAGCGTTAAACGCTTCCTGCTGCGTCCAGACCGCTGGAAACAGCCTCGTAGCCGACGGAAACCAGCGTGAGGACGTTACTCTCCACGTCGTCCGCCTTGCACTGCTCCGCTTGAGTTTCCACGTGACCCGTGTGACCCGCGTCTCCGGTTTCCTGCCGTATCTTCTTCCTGCCTCGGCCCCGCCCCTTGCCTTTCGAAATGACCTTTCCTTGGTCTTTGACTCCTCCCGGCGCCTTGTGGGGCCTCTCGCCCTCACCTGGGCGGGCCTTGCGGTGGCGTCTGCGGATGCGCCTCATCGGCGGGCCGGAGTCGGCCGGGTCCGACGCCGCCGCCCCGGACAGGATGCGGATCTGCTGTTCGATCACCATGACGATCATGTCCAGGGCAACGTCCAGCATTCCCAGACCGAGGCCGTGCGTGACGCTGTCAAACGCGCCGCTGTTGATCGGCTCCTTGAAACATTTCCTCATGTCCTCAAGATGGTTCCTGAGAGAAAAGAAGAGTTTACCTGTTATTACTTGGTGTTGTTGAGTTATCACGACTGAGACACAGCAACAGCATACGTACTTTGTTTCAATAATTTTGGACCAGTGTTGAACTGTGTTTATGTCAGGAATGAGCTGTTTCGCCATATTGCTGTAGTCGATGTAGTCATGGGCAAAGTCCTTCATGTCGTCACACAGAGCTCTGGTGTCGCCTAAGAACAAGTTCACATTAAAACAGTTGAATGTCCTGTCAAATTTAAACATTTACATATACACATACACAGAGTCCAGCTCTGTATGCTGATCATTTCCCTATGCACACACAACACACACACACACACACACACACCTTTCTAACATCAACCTGGTAATAAAGACGGAAATTAGCCACACAGCTATAATCTTACTGTACAGCTCTGGAAAAATATACCACGGCAAATTATCAGTTTTTCTGGTTTTACTACTTATAGGTGTGTGTTTGGGCATAAGGATCATTTTTGTTTGAGTCTATAAACTACTGACAACATTTCCCCCAAATACGATTATTATCATTTAGAGCATTTACTTGCAGATAATGACAAATGGTCAAAATAATCAACAATGTTGAATCAAAAATGCAGTGGTCTCTTATTATTTTTTTTTTACAGTGCTGTATATGTTTTGTCCCAAAAAAATACATAAATCAACGAATCTACCGACATCTGTCACCTTCAGTGAGTTTGGAGAACGAGGAGGATACAGAGGTAGTCGTGCTCGGCGTGAGTCCGAGTACATTCAGTGACTCTAGAAGTGTCTTCTTGCTAGCTGGACCTCTGCTGACCCGGGTGTAGGCTGCCAGGGAGCGAAGGGACATCTTCTCCGGGGCCTGCAGACGCCGTTTAATTTCATCGTACGAAATGAGATACTTCCCTACAATAAGAGGAAGACAGGAGGTGGTAGAGGTGGTATTAGGATTAGGATAACAGGGATTCAATAACATGTTAACTCTTCAGAATATATTGTGCAATTTTGAATGACAAAAGTTTATTAGATCATTAGTAAACAATTACAAGGTGTCATCTTAGACCTCTGCCCACTTACGAGCTTTGGATCCTTTCATGTTGGGATCCAGGAGGGACGACACCTCTGCAAAGGGCATCTGAGTAACAGGCTCGTTTGTGCTCGAATCCGGTGGCGGGTCCTGATGCTGGGACACGTCCTCGGTCTGCATCGGGGCCGACAGCTGCATCTGTTGCTGGATTTGGGGCTGTATGGTGTGCATTTCCACCTGGTTTTGGTCTAAGGGAAGCTGGCCTTGCACTTGAGGGAGGACCAAAGTGTTTTCGGGTAAAGTCTGCAGCCCCATGCCCCCTTGTGCTACACTGCTGCCTTGCTCCGAAGACACCTGGAATATGCCCATAACTGGCTTCACCACTGTGAAAACCATGTTCCCCTGGGCATCCAGACCCAGCATCCTGGTAGATGGGTCCATTTCTTCACTGAAATCGTACCTTTCTGGCTGAGGGCTTTTACCGGATCAGGTTACCTCACCATGTAGTGTTACAGTATAACACTGGTTACGGTTAAAGCTGAACCTTTATCCTTTAGGTGAATCCTCCCACATTGAAGATGTAGTTTACTTTCTTTTTACGGTTCCATAAAGCTTAAAAAAAGGAAGAAAAATAATGGTTAGACACAGAGGTTTAAGTTGAGTTTGGATGTATTCATTCACTGAGGTGAAATTTAAAACTCACTCTGACTTTAGCTTTGATAGTGATAGAGCATGCAGCTCATTGCAACATGAACTTTGGTAAATATGACCTAAGAATTAGAAAATGAAATAATGGAATATTATTAGGATGGCATATTGTAAAACCCCAAAGGGAAATCAACTATTATTATTATTTTACTATTTTCTGTTGTGTATTTTTTTTGCATATATATGTATTTTTTAGTTAGTTTGTAACAAATCATCAAGAATAAGACTGTTTTACTATGTGCCATTTGGTGATTTGGTGCTGATTTGGCAAAATCAGGAACACACATGAGATTAGAACTATGACCGATAGCCTAAAGTCAATAAGCAGTAGTTGAAAGAAAATAGTTATTGACACAAATGTGTACTGGTCAGATTATATGCCTGTGTCATGCATCTCGGCCATTTGCAAATATGAAGAGGTAATATTTATCATGATTTACATGAGTCCTGTGCTTAGTTATGTACTGTAGATTTATTAAGAATAAGGTAAAAAAAATTACAGGGCTAAATATTTCTGTTCTGCTACTTTGCTATAGCATTTCCAATGGCTTTTAAGTAAATACCAGCCTATGAGCTCCCTGACAAAAATATTTGGCCCACATATTTTTGATTTTCATACATACGATACTTTTTTCCCCACAAACCTTTTGTGGATTAAAAACAAATACAAGGTTTGTGAAAATCCTAATGGATATATTGAAATAAAATCCAACATACCAGAAATTTCATTCAATGGTTGACTGTTTTAATTCACCATCTGCCTATTCGACCATAAAAGATTTGTTGTTCACAAACACATATACTGTAGGTGGAGAAATAAGATGGTTGATGGTTTGTTTTTCCCCCTCAGGCAACATCAACAGTGCTTTCAATTAACCATAAATGAATGGAGCAGGATATATTGGTGGATAAACAAAAAAGTCCTGTCTCGAAGAACAATAAAGAACTTATATTTGAGTCATTTTCAGCCAAATGAGTTTTAAAGGGACCCAAGTCAAGTACGAGCACTACGAACGGGGGGGAGCAGGGGTCTACCTTCGCTGTGATGTCACAACAGGAGACATTTCTAAACGGCTTATGTTTAGCCAGGTTCCAGCAACGCCACAGAAAAGACCAAAACAGCATCAGAATGCGCAGGGTGGTCTTATTTCACATTTAATTTTGACACCTAATTATTATATTTCTTTTTATTTTTTGTTTATTATTATTTTTACACTCTGATTGCTGCGTTTTGTAATTGTAAAGCAATTGGCAGCAATTTATTGAAATTTAAATGCGTTCAAATACGAATCACTAGTCAAACATCACTACATTTGTCTGAATTACAAAAGGTGGTAAATGGTTTGGGAGCCGAAAGAGACGGCTCTTCTTAGCGAGCTGAGCCAAACGATCCGACTCACTAAAAAGAGATGAAATTCCCATCACTGGAATGAACAACAAATAAACCACATGGACCTATATTTCCTAAAAACCCTGATAAAACCAGTCCATGGTTGAAAGCAATGCTAATTGACCTTTTTTGCGGCAGCCATATTGAAATAAAATAGTGGGTAAACACAGGTAATGAGAAGATTCCAATCAGGTCAAACTACATTAAACTCTGACCTTAATTAGTATTATTGGCACCACCTGTGTATCTAGCATTTCAAGTCATTATCAATCATGAAAAAAAAGTCTATTGCTATTATTACCTAACATATATGTGTCAAACTCAAGGCCTGGGGCCCAAATCTGACCCGGCACCTCATTTTCTGTGGCTCCTCAAGAGCTTACACAGACTTGTGGGATTTATTGAGAGACGGGAAAGCGAATGAACATTTGACCTTAACGGAGACACGCTGCTTACGTTGTATGACTTTAACTCCAAAATCTTTTCTCAAACAGCCACCAAGGTTGTTTAAAAAGAGGAACGTTTCCGTTTTTTCCTTATTTTCCTTTGCTGAAGTACATCTGTCATTACTTTCTTGCGCTTTCTATTCTTTGATATTTAGCACAGCAACACAAAACCAGAAAAATCCGTTACATAAATAAAATTGTTAATAGTGGTTATCAGCATATTCTTGTATGAGTCTCTAGATATCTGTGATGATTTTCAATGTTTTGCTGCAGCATTTTTAAATTAGATAAATTAAATTATTAAAATTAGACACTAACAATATAATATTATTTCTGCATCAGCATATTTTTAAATTCGGTTTAAAAAACGTAGCAAATTGTCACCAGCACTATTATGAGTGTTGAGGCAATTCTCTGATACAAAAACAAGTAGAAACATATATATTATCTTTACAATTAGCAAGAGACAACAAGGTGCTGTAACAGTTTGATTGACAGCTCAGGTGCTGCCGTGACGACGGCTCGGTTTAAATAGCTGTCACGTGACTTTTTGGAGAGCAAGGAGTAACGCGAACATGGCGTTTAACGGTGGCGTCCGTCAGTCACTTCGCTGACTTAACAGAGGAGAAAACTAAACGTAAACGTAAAAACAACTTCCTGAAATAACAGCGGCGACAAATACCGCTCTCCAACTGCCACTTTAGGACACGTTAACCTATTATATGAAGCAAATTAACTGTGGGAGCGCATGTCAGTCAGCAACACTGGTACATTTCTCGTAAATAACTCATCATGGCTGCCGTGCGCGGCAGGCTCTTCTGGGTTTTTTTCTGGGCAACACGAAACCAGCCGGTTAATACGAAGGTTGCACGGTTGCGATTCTGGACCGGGACGCACCGAATTTAAGCGCTAACCTTGGATGCAACTGGTGACGGCTGTCCCACTCACCGAATTACCGTGAGATTTTTACCGAAAAGGACACTGATCCTAGAACGGTCCGCGTCGAAGCCAGCGACATTTTTCCTTCTTCTCTGCTGCTGCTTCGGCGGGTTGCAAATCAGCTGTACGTGCACTACCGCCGGAGAACCGTAATCCGAGCGCTCATTGGCCAACTGACCGATCAATCACGCGGCAGGTGGCCTGTCATTGGACAGAAATGCCGTCAGTAGAGAAGAAGGGGGCGGTATTTCCGATTTATATCTCCATACAATGGGATGAGGACTTCATTTGCCTGCCTTTCTTGGTGTTATTGGCACTGATATTTAAAATAATTTCAGTATATAAAAGTATATATATGCAAGAAATGTAGTTTTTTTTTTTTTTTCAAAATCACTGTAGTGTATCCTTTCGGTTGAGAGATAAATTAGGCTACAGGGGACTGCAAGAAGCAGGTAAAACTTGAATGAAGAAAGCATCTCTACTATAGAAGTCTGTGTGAAGGTAAATTCAATCTTTAAGATGAATTATAAAAGCCAAAATCAAGCAAGGCAAGAAATGTGATGTCATGTGACTTGTTGGATAATTAAGAAATAAAGGTTGTCTATTAGGTGGTGATAAAACTGTGGCTACAGGGCACCATCTAGTGGACATTTTACATTACATATTGGATGGAAACGTTCTCTTTTAAAAAACCTCTTTCAAACGACATTGATGGACAGTATTTCACTCCCAAACGGTTTTAAAGCATTGTTAGCTTTAGCATCATTTGATGCAGCCCTTCATATGGTAATCAATAAATATAGTACACGTTATCTCAGTTGTTTCATTTGAATTTATTTGGGTACAAATAAAAAAAAAATGTACAAAATAAAGCATAGAAAGTAGTAATTATTAAAACAATGTCAATGAAAACAACGTAAAAGAAAAGGCAACAGTTAAATAATTCATTAAAAATACAGCCAACTAATCTGGAAAAGCATCTTGTGGTTGTATACGTTTACACAAACAAGCGTGACATGTGACTGTCAAGTATAGGTAAGAAAAGGCATAGACCTGCGGCGTGTGAGAATACAATGCTGCTGAGTTTTAATCCAGAGTCGCACGACAATCAAGATGATCAACTTTTTACTCGCATATCAGTGTCATTAAAAATGAAACAACCTCACTACAAGAAACATTGATGCTGACACTTTTTGATAGTAGGCCATCGCTCATCATACAGATTTTACATAGCCATGAGTACGACATCCTTTTAGCTTTTTTATCCTTCAACGAATAGAGATGTTTTTTTTCCTCTGAGGTCAAGCCCCATGAACGTAATGACATCAAAAAGGAGGAATCCACCCTTTGTAACAAGCACCAAACATTACCAAACCGTACAGTGAATGAGCTTGATGCCATCCTGACTTGATAACAACTCAGTATGACAGCGACTTAACGTGGGAACAAAGAACGGAACGCGATCTTTGGCGTCTGCAGGTCTCAGAACCCATCAGTGCCGTCTCTCTGTGTTCACAATAAAAGCAGAGAAGACGTGTGGGGTCTGGTTAGTCTCCATGCTGTCTCACAATCCTGCCTAATGTCACTCACTGAGGGGTTAACTGTTCATTTTTAAAGGGACTAGGGTGCTCTCCGCTCCCTTCCGGGGTCAGCTGGTTTGAGTGTTAGTGCTGGTGTTGGGAGTAAATACAGCTGACGACTCAGTGTCTGCGTGTGCGCTGGCCTCCGGTGCCTGTGGTGGTGATGTAGAGGAGGGGTTGGGGCTGCCGCAGCTGGGGCCCCCGCTTCAGGTTATTCATGTGGGATGTGGAGGACTCTGCATTTGTGCCTGTGGAAAGACAGAGAATCACAGAACAAAAGCTCAACAAACAAAAGATCAGAGAGGAGGAATATCCCTAAAGAGGCTATGATAAGAGGCTGTTTACCTGTTTGCTGGCTGTTGTGGGGTGCCCTGACTTTGGCAAGAGGAGGGACCCCTTTGTACTGAGGGCGAAGTACGGGGGCCTGGGGCTGCCCGTTGATGTGGAGGTGGGGGTCTGACGTGCTGTCCAGAGGGCGGAACCTCTGAGCTGTAGTCGTCTTGGTTTGAGGCAGCTGCAGCAGAGGGAAAGAAGAAATTCAAGCAACTTCCTTAACACTCGGCAGTAGGGCTGTTTGTTTATAGAAAAAAATCATTATCAAGATTATCGTGGTCAATATTGAAATCACGATTATTCATTATTATTATTATTTTTTAACGACAGTGCATTTATTCAGCAAGTGTGACTTTGTGTGAATTTGTTTGAGATTTTAAACAGATTTGTTGTGTTGTCACATGGATATTAATTTATAGCAAATCCTGCATGTTATGTTGCTTCTGCTCCTCATTCGGATTCTTGGAACCCAAAGTTATCCCATATAAGAGAACGTTTCTGACCCTTTTTCTTGACCAACACTCTGCCCTCCCACTGCCATTTCAGGCACTCTCTCACTCAGGGTTATCTTTCAAAAATTGTCTAAAGAATGTCATAAATTATTTATATGTGTTTAGAGTCAGTCAGTCATTTTCTATACCCACTTATTCCTCATTAGTGTCACAGGGATCTGCTGCAGCCAATCCCAGCGCATTACAGGTGAGAAGCAGGGATACATCCCAGATGGTCACCAGCCTATTGTGGGGCACACACACCATTCACTCACACACCTATGGCCAATTTTATAGCCTCCAATTAACCTCAGCATGTTTTTGGACTGTGGCAGGAAGCCAGAGAACCCACAAAGACACAGGGAGAACATGCAAATCTCACACAGAAAGGTCCCAGACCAAGGTCTTTGAACCTGCAACCTTCGTGCTATTAGGCTACCCACTGCTCCACTCCTGTTTGGAAATCATTTGACACGCAAAGCGAAATTGCGATCATAGCAATAAAATTGTACTCATTGAAATGAAGACAAACACTCACTGCTTGACCAGTGACCTCGAACGAGCGTGAGCGCCTCTTTTTGCGGCGAGCCTCAAAGTCGACCTCGCGGGGGGTCTGGTTCTTGGCGGCGACCTGGCGGTTGCGTGGGCGTGTCCAGGTCACCTGTAGGCCGGGTCCCTCGCCGGTGCTGCTGGACAGGTTGTCGTCCGAGGTGGCGTGCCGGAGCTCGGGGCTGGGCTGCCTGCCGCGCCGCATCGGCAAACCTCTCGGCGGCGCTTCGCTTAGAGACAGGCTGCTCTTCTGCTTCTTGGGGTCCAGAGGAGAAGGGGGAGGGGGCAGCCGCAGGGCGTCCACCTCCAGGGCTTTGGAGCGGCGGCGGGCTGCCTTCACCACGATGTTCTGGACCCCCTTCAGGATCTGCTGCCTCTCTGTGGAGACCCAGGATTACATTTACTTTACCAACTGGGCAGATGGTAGGAACGCAGTTCTTTACAATCTACTATCTCCTGGTTTTGGACGTCTTACCGTTTCGTGAAAGGGAGATATCAGCTCCTGCCTCGCTGCTCTCGGGTGATGAGTCCAGGTGGCTGCTGACACTGTGACTGAGATGGCTGTAGCTCAGAAAGCTCTCAGGAGCCAGGGGCTGCAGCTGTAGACGTGAGATGGAAAGGGCGGTATTATGATCAGATCACTGCGAGTTCAAAAAAGATGAGCTAAAACACAAGGAAGAAACACTGAATTTGAGGAGAAAATTACTCAATACCAGTAAAAGTATCAGTATCTGTCAATGCAGCAAGTTAATTTTTACTTCACAAGAAATCTTACAATATTAACTTCCTTAATAACAATCTTAAAATAAGACACATTCATGATCGATTTATGAATATGCCATGAATTCAAAAGTAGATAGTCGTAAATACATTTTAAAACGAGATAATAAATCTCATATTTCCAAATCTGAGATTGCATATCTTGGCAAGCCCAGACCAATTTGCAGTTTGAGTTAAGGTCAGGTTGAGAACTGTGGAAATCAATTCTGTTTCTCTCCAGAATTGTAAATGAAATTTTAATATGGCCCTCTGGATTCTACCACTCATAACTCGACCTGATACATCTCGCCTTTCAGTCACATAGTCTGATACATTCGCCTGGAGATGGAATTTGATGGAAGTAAAATTATTTCAAGCCCGGAACCAGCTCATTCTGCTGGTTTGCAAATTTCACCACGGGGAGCAGAGGGAAAAATGAAAGAGACGTGAGTGAATGCAGCTCATGTTGGAGTTTTGTATATGGAGGTACGTGGGTGGAAAAGGAAATGAAAAGAGTGAAATATCTGTGTGAGTTCTATTCAAACAGGAAGCCATGTAGCCTGCAGCTAAAAGCAACACCCCAAGTCGACTGTATTATTCCAGAGTGACACATTTGAAATGAACTATTAAAAGGATCCTCACCTCTCTGTTGCCCTTTCCATTGATGTGGATGGGAGGTGGGGTCATTACAGTGGAGTTTTTCATCTGCCTGGCATGAGGGCTGCTCTTAAAAACTCTGTTATTGTCCCTGACATGTAGAGAGAGATACAGAGACATAGAAAGGGAGAGAAAGAGAACAAATCTGAGAATATGTCATTGGAATATGTAGGTATAGTGATGCTATACCACTACTGTCAATTCGTCTAATGCATCTATATAATGAATTCTAAAAATATTCAAGATGTTTTCTTACAGCTCAGGTTCAGGCAGAATTGGGGGCAGCGTGTGTCTACGGATTTTGGCTTGGCCTCGTTTGTTGTCGGAGCACATGTTGCGTACACTCTCCTGGTCTGAGTCCATGTCTTGCATGTTGTCACGAGTGTGACCGGGCCAGGTGATCTTGGGTAGAGAGCTCTCCTAGAAATATCAGACGCAGAGAATTTAACAGGAATTATTTAAATCAGTATTTATCTAGATGACCTGAAACAGCATTTCGAGATTATCTAACCTTCCATTTTGTCTTTCTGGAATAAACAGCACTATATATACAAGAAGGACTTGATTGACAAGTGGAAGTCATGATACTATTGATTGAAATTGCTATAGCAAGATGATGAAAGTCATGTTTGTTTGTTTTTTACTTTCATCTCAGGAGGACTTAAAAGTGTAGTTTTTTAATGAGATCTGATTTGTCACATACCTTGATGGTATGTCTGGTTGTCACCTTATCCAGGGCCATAGCTCTATCCAGTTTCCTCTCATCGAGCTCCTTCATATAAATATCATACAGCTCCTGGAGGTGTGGAGGTACTAGCAGACTGTGATCTGGAACAAACACACACAATTCGATAACCCATAAAGCAAAGATGGGATCTGCAAAAAACCTACAAAGAAGTGATATCATAGATATTTATTGCGGCTTTTCAAATTCCAATGGCCTCACCATCAATGAACTGCCTCTGCTGCTGTATGATCTCATCACACAGGTGTCTGTGCTGCTCAAAGCGCTGCACCACGACGTTTTTCTGCCGGATGACATTGTCTTTGAGCAGCGCGTGAGACTGCATCTCTGCGTTCTCGATCTCCAGCTCGTGGACCTTGCAGAGGAGGCCCAGGACTTCGCGCTGCTCCTCTGAGCTCACCCGCCGCGGGAGCAGCTCCTCCAAGCGCCGCGCCCGATCCCGAAGCTCCAGAAACCTGCGCTCGAGCAACGCCTTGAGGGTGAGAAAGAGTACAGGAGCTGATTAGATATGGTCAAAGATGTCAAATTTGGAGAGGGATAAAAAAAAACAAACAAGTGTTAAAGCGATAAAATATAAGCAGAATGTGGTTAGTTAAATATTCTACAGAACAGTTTTCCCCTTAATTTAAGTAGATAACAGATTCTACCTTCTGTTTGTGGATCTTTTTCTGTTCAGTCATGAGTGTGACCAGGTTTTCTCTGGCCATTGCCACCACCTGGGTCTCAGTGCTGTCAGGGGGAGACTCCGGGGAGTCGGAGTCCTTTTCGCTTTCGTCCTTATTCACGCTTTCCTTTCTCCTTTCTGCCCGCCACTTCCTCCTGCGCCTACTCCGCTCCTGCTCCCAGCTACGAGAAAAAGAATACACGGACATTTAATAACTGCCAGCGACATCTGCATGTCGAAGTGTTGAGAATTTACAAAAGTCCTGAACGCTCACTCTGCGATAGTTAACAGGTGTTTGGAGGTGTCGATCTGGATCTCCATGTTGCTGTTTTCCAGCTCCATCAGGCTCTTCCTGATCTCCATCTGTTGGCGGAATGCATCAAGGAGCTGCTCCCTCAGGTGATCCATCTCCTCCCGACTCTGATGGCTGGAGTGGGCCTGGACCTCTGCTGCAGGGGGAAAGATGATGAGCAGAGATGAGAGAAAGTGTGAGAAGACAAAATGAAGCGGACTGTGATGTGTCGAAGGCAGTGTGATCGAGGCGTTACCCTGGACGTGGCGGATGTCAGCCCTGTCTGAGTTGAGTTGGCGGCTCGCCTGATCTGCAATCTTCTTCTTGAGCCGCTGGATCTCGCAGCGCAGATCTGAGATTATGTTGGTGTACTGAGCAATGTGGTATGACACATTTATCAGGTTCTTTTTTACCTGAAGCAAAAATGATGAAAGAGGCAAATTTGAGTAAATATGTGATTATACAGGTAAATTATACACAATAATGAAAATAATTTAAGGTGAAGAAATCAAGAAATCTAATAAAATGCTTCATTGTAGCATTAAGTACATTGATCTCTGTTGACTCAGTAAAAGCAGATGAGAAGCTAAACGTTTTAAACAGATGTTCTGAGCTCACCCGTGTTCGGATACTTTTGGCACGGTCAGCGTATGCCAGCGTGTTACGAGACTCCTCGAAAGCCACAGAGGCGGGACTAATATGGGCTATCATGACCGTTCGGCTGTTTCCGCCCAGCGAGTCCTTGAGTCAAACAACAAAACCAAAACATACACATATTGGCGTGAAAAATGGCGGAATCATAAAACGTACTAAAAATAATGCAGAAGTTGGTAACATATACGTTTTTAAATGGCCATACCTTCAGTAAGCGAGTCAGCTTGCTGTCTCTATAGTTGACATACTTGTTGCCATTTTTGTCACTCAGGGCATTGATGCAGTTGCCTAAAGCCAGGAGCGAGCGATTGATGTGGGCCCCTTCTTTTAACCTCTGACCCCTATTCTGAGTCTGAGACAAGACAAGATATATAGATATTAGTGAGAGAACGTTTTTCTTCTTTTTAGGCATTTGTTAGAAAGACAGTTGTAGACAGCTGGCAACAAAAAACAAAACTTCAGGGGAATAATGTGATGTTTCCAACTGGGCAGTGACACTGCGATGACATGGTTGCTGTTTTCTTCAGAGTAGCTGTTTCAACGTTTGCCCAGGAGATGGCATTACCTCCTACCTTTGGACCAACTATGTCAAGTTAAGCTTTTACTAACCACATGCCCTCTTCTCTTGAAGAGGCAGAGAAAATGTTCCCTGCAGCTTCAAGTGACAAACAACTCTCTGTTTGAAGATGGAGGCCATATGTGCTATTTACCAGGCTCTAAACCTTTTTCAGGCCCTGCGGAAAATAAGAGCTGTCACTCGCCGGCTGTTGTGCAAGGACGTACCATTCAGCTGTCCAAAAACAGCAGCCAGGGATAGAAAATTTGAGCAACAAGCTGAACAAGGTTGAAGCAATAACAAAACGGAGAAAGTGAATTGTCCCATAGATAGTCTGCTCTTCCTGTCGGACAGGACAGCCTTGCTCGTCTCCAAACAAGTATTGACTACATCTGATGCCAGGGACAAAACTCTCACCATTTTTTAATGTTCCATTTGAATTATTATTGAACTTTTATTTTTTATTTGTTACACTGTGTAGGATACGATCTATTATTACACCCTGCATTCCCTGCTTTTTCTGTTACTGCACATTGATCGCAATCATCTTCATTAAATGGATATATCAACGTTTTGCCACACTAGCTCCTCAATTAACCTTTGATAATGTAGCATATCATATGGCTTTAAGTTGCTTGTAGCACTGTTTCAGAGATCCTTAGTGTCTGCATTTAGGTGACAAAAGAGCCTATTTGTCGAAAAAGGTTGGGGTATTACTTTAATGAACTGCATAGTGGGGAATAATGGCAGATATAAAGGGGCTTTTATTATAGTGTCCTGAAGTTTATGGGAAGCTCAATCCTTTGGCATGTTGTAAGAAAGTCACTGCCAAGCATCCCTAGTGAGCAAACTACACTTAGAGGCTACATAAGTGCAACGACACTCACAAAGCACAGCCTTGTAGCTATATATGTAGTGTGTACAGAAAAGTAGTTTACAAAAGTAATACACATACATATAGACCAAAACAAATATTCACCTATGTACCATCTCACAAAATGTAACTCTTAGCTATATATGTATACGGCATACACCACACCTGTGCTGCTCGTTCAGAGCCGGCGAGGTCGATCATGAAGAGGCGTGCGAAGCGGACCTCCTGCAGCACGTCTCGGCAGCGGCTCTGCTGTTTGACGGCCACCTGCAGCACAGCGTGCGAGCGAGAGGAAGTCTGATTGGCGGCTGTCGGCTCCTGGGTGCGCTGCTTGTTACCCTTCATCAGCAATTCCATGATCTGACAACACACAAGTGGCATTCTTGTCTCTGCATGCTTTCGTTTAAATAAAGGAGAAATTATGTAGCACAGTGTATGGTACAGTAGCTTGTCTCACCTCTTGAGCATTGATGGTAGACACCTCGGTGATGCCGGCGACCTGAATCACTCCCTTAGAGTCTTCCCTTAGGTCCAAGAAGCCTGAGGACGGGTTCAGCAGGTCACGGATCATCTCATTGTAGATCTAAATGATGCAGATAGAAATACAATTTCAACTGAATGCACCTGCAATAAAGACTGTGAAAAATATCTATGTGCTTGGCATCCTTATGCTGTATTCTATTAACCTCTAGACATGAATCAAGAAGAAAGAACTGTTAATGTCTATGGACAAGGCTCCATTCAGTGTTCAGGTCTCCCCACCACAAGTGCTCTATTTTCAGAAATCTGTCCTTTAGAAACCTCAAACTGGTTGGCAGGGGTCATCAGGCCAGTGTCAATTCTATTCTTTCATGAAAAGCAAACACAGTTGACTTCTCTGGTCTGCTGTGAAAGCCCCCTACATTACATCTCAGTGCAGGAAGTGACTTCACGGAAAGTGACAACTAGCAGAAAAACCACCGGGAGTTTGGAAGTGATGTTTTTTTTGTCTGTACATACACCATGAATCAATATATTTCTGTTATTCTAATTATTGTCATACTCTTTTCCTGTTCTTGTACTGTTATATATAGTATAACAGTACAAGTGTCGCTAAGTGTTGCTAAGTGTCACTAAATACAAAATATAATTGATAGCTTTTTTTGTATTGGACAAATTTGAGGATATTTGAGGACATGATGTTGCTAGGCAAATAAAATGGTCATGGAAGAGTTATTACATGTCATCCATCCAGAGTGGAGCATTAAATTGAATGAAATCTATCCAATAATGGATCAGACATTGCAGTCAGAATTCTACTGAAAAAGTCAGGGGATCACCAAAGTCAGGAGAAAACATTATCCGGGAAACATGAAAGTTTGTGCAAAAATGTTGTGCCCATCAGTCAAGTAGCTGTTGAGATATTTAATAGGAAAAGCATAGACCCGCTGGTGGCTCTCAATGAAAACCAGGGATATCTCTACAAATTTTTGTGTCAATACATTGTATAGTTGTTGTTGGTGGACTGACAGATGGACGCTGTCCCTAGCGCCACGCTGTCGCTACAAAGGTTTCTCCGTCCACTCCCCCTACATGTCAGGAGAGCAAAGCAACAAAACTAGAATAAACAAAAGGACAAAAGGGGCGAGGCATGTGAGTGGTAAAGAATGACTGAAGGTGTATATTTGCATTCGTGGTGCATGTTTCTGTGCATGTGTTTTCGAGATTGCGCATGTTGAAAGAGAGTGTGATTTAAACAAGACAGGGAGCAGATGTGTGCACATCGCTCAGTCAGGCTGTAAAACGGTGTTTAACCTCTTTGTGGCGAGGCGGCAGTGGCAACAGATTGCTCCCTGGAAACGGCAAACACACACGTCACACGCAGCCTTATGTCAGGAGGAGTTTAAAATGGGTAAAAAAAAAAAAAAAAAACTCCATGACTGGCGTTTCAATAGGCCAATTTTCACTTCAATCCATCCAGAGTGCGACCGCAGCTTCAACGCCGTTGTCAGTCATCGTTATGTCAATGAAATGTCACTGGACATAAAATTTATTTTCAATGTCTGATGCAAACCCTCCACTCAATAGGTAAAAACGAGCGCTTATATTTTGCCATTTTCATTTTCTTCTTTTCATATTTTTAAAGTAGGTCATATTCAACATGTCTCTTTATCTCTTCTTTTTCTCTCTTTTTCCTATAACAAGGAAAATACAGTCTGCATCTTTAAAAACATTTTAAATTAGATACTTTTAAAAGGAAGATATGAGACCATGATGAGACTATACCATAATCTCAAACTTATCACAATCACAAAAAAGGCAAAAAATTTCTCCTGTGAACCATGAAAATATTTAATGACCCCTGTGAGGCTCAGTTACTACTGTCAGAGTCAAATTAACCAACTCCATTGTATCCACGGCTATTAAGGGCTTTGTCATTAAACACACAATCTGAGCTGTAGCTGCTTCTCAGTAATGAGGTGTGGAACCACAGCCAGGCAGGCACACAGACAGACCACCATCATGAGCCTGGCTTCTCAGGTGTAGTTCATCATCCAATGACAAAGGCTAAAGATAATCCTTCAGCTCACTGGTCTACAGATCATCTCAAACCAAAATCCACTAAGGGCTTCTTTGTACAATCCGTTACTTACTGTGGTGTCTTACAAAGAGTTTCCTTGGTCTTTAAAACCAAAATTTTGACTGGAACTCTAAAAAGACACGTATAACAGTGCGGAACCTGCTCTCTCTGTAGGGCTGTGGAGGAGGATGCTGTCTCAGCTCCTTTCAGATATGAAACAAACGCCAGGCTACACTTATGCAACACCAGTAGTATCTCTGTGTCTTAAAACTGAAATTCTGACCTCCAGATAGGACATGGAGACGCTATACAGCATGTCGTCGCTGGTCTCCTCGATGGCACGGAACAAGTCGTTCAGGGTTCGCACATAGATGCCTGGCTCCTTGTCTGTCCCCAACATGGTGTATGTCTTCCCACAACCTGAAAAGCAAACAATTATGGCCTGCAATGATCAAATCACATCAATGAAACAGAGATTACATTTACACTCTCAGTTGTTCAATGGTTTTTAAGGTAAAAGAGTTTGTAATCCTGAGAGAATCTCCACTAACTTTCCAGCTCCCCTGAGCTTTTCAGAGCATTATCGTTTTTCTTGAACACAGAAACTAAAGTCTGATCCATTCACACACTTGCCAAACGATTTCACACAATGTTGATAAAGCCGATCACTAACAGGTAAATCTCTGTGTTTCACAGTAGACTGAGTTTAAACTAAAGCTGGCAGCATGAATGGGTAAAAAAGGCGACTTAAACCGGCTACTTCTGGGTAGCCGTCTGCTAACTTGAATGAGGATAAAATAATTGAATGGTGCGGCTCCTTCTCCGCTCTCCAGTTGGTAGCAGACCAAATGGAACAAATGTTCAGGATGTGCTTCCTTAATCTGTCCTGGTTGGCTTGAGCATACTGTTGCAGACAAACACACAGACACACATGCTAAAATCCCTAGAAATCTACTAAAAATAGTCTTTTATTAATCTTTGACGATGCAGCCCTAATTCGCACAGGAAATGTGAGCAGTGGAGCATGACTCATTTAGTAATCACCTAAAACAGATAGAATATGATGCCTCGCTCCTTTCCTGAGAGTGTGTTGACCAGCTGACTCAGACTGAGGCTGAGTAGAGATGAAGTGTGAGAAAGGTAACAGATGTAGGTGGATAATACACCTCCGACACACACACAAAGACAAACCTGTGGGTCCGTAGGCAAACACAGTGGCATTGTAGCCTGATATGAGGCCCTCAATCAGCCCTTTGGTTGTAGCTCGGTACACCTCCTCCTGCAGAATGAGGAGTAAATGAATTTAAAGGGTTGAAATGATAAACAAGAGCGCTTGGATATTATTTAAATGCTATGCCAGCTTTTCATCTGCTGCTACTTTCGACTTACCTGACTGGCTGAGAAATCGAACCCCACGTCAAACATGTAAGTCTTCTCCCTGGAGCGGTTGGCACGCAGGATGTCGTCTGGATCCTCCATGGGGTCCATCAGAACCACCATCTGGTGATGGTAATGAAGAAGAATGTGAAGGTGGAGGAAAAAGAACAGAAAAAAGGAGGCAAACAGAAAGAGCAGGTGGTTAGTCCCAGAGCTTTGAACTATTGGTGTCTGAGCAATTAAGTACTTTGAAGATATTTCTCTAATGTCGCTAATGAGTGAATGTACTAATTCAGTGAGTTGAGATTCAAAGGTGGATGTCAGTTTTAAAACATGATGAGATAACTTCACAGACCTTTTGTTATTATTTATAATTATTTTGGGGTTATTATTATTTGTGTTAAGGCTTAATTACAAAAGGAAAAGGAATAGAAAGGCACGGTAGCATCAGGTGTCAGGGCTGGCTAGAAATGCAGATGGCTGTGTGTCTGCTGCAGATGGCTTGAATGAAACATTTAAAAAACATTAAATGACTGGCAGCTAGAATGGAGAAAAGCAATGTAACATTTAAAAGCGAGGAAACAGGGGAAAAAAACATTTTCCAAATTATCTGGTTGTGTGTAATTCCATACTCTTTATCCAGTATTTCTTCTTGTGCTCTCTTCCACTGTTATAATTGTCATCAAAAGGAATAGACAAGTCAATAGAAGATGTATGTTCTAATGTATGGACATGCTATTCTTGACAAAAACAGACCCTGTGCAGAATGGGGACACTTCATTGCACGCATGTATGAAAATGAGCATCCACTCGAACCAATCTGCTATACTCTGAATCCTCCTTTTAGTGCATAATGACCCAACAAGAGAACCCACATGTCAAAATCAATTCCTAGTGCAAGTAAAATCAATAGGGACACAGGAGCAGGTTGTTTTTTGGTACCAAACTGCTCGAAATTGTAGCATCCAAAGTGTGCATTAAACAGCCGCATTAAGATAAATGAGAGATTGAGCTGTCTTGTTGCTCCAATTGTGCTGTTTGACAAAGCCTAAGTCTAACCCACAATCAACAGTTAATAAAAGCTCCCTGAAGGAAATTGTCAGAGCGCGGCGAAGTACAATCTCGGAAAGCTTGACAGGAAAATTATTCTCCTCGCAATCCTGTGGGTTTGAATCTCCTGCTATGTGATTGACAGAAAAGTCAATAAATTAAAAAAACAAAAAAACAACAAAAAAAAAACAAGCTAAGAAAAAAAGCTTGGGTTTTCTGGTGCAGCCATGAGGCAGCGGGGAGTTTGAAAGGGTTCAGTCGATAAGCTCTGTTCAGCAGTGGGCCTGGAGAGCAGGAGCCCTGTAACGCTGAAGCACCCAGCTTGTTTGATGAGCCCCTCAACCACTGAGCCGCTCACTTTGAAGCCTCTTAATTGAAATTCAAGAGGGGAGATTTCACTTTTAATAAAATGACAACAACGGATGAAGGCGGGGGAGCACGGCAAGCTTGCACAGGCTGCAATCAGCAAAAAAGGGGGAAAGGAGGGGGGGGGTGAAGTACTGAAGAGGGAGAAAGAAAAATGGAGAGGAGGAAGAGATGAAGTAAAACGGATACTTGTCTTTTTATACTGTATTTTCTTTGCCGTGGCATGCACGTGGGAAGGATGATGACCCTCTGCGCC
Organism: Lepturacanthus savala; assembly: GCA_030544235.1. NCBI lineage: Eukaryota > Metazoa > Chordata > Actinopteri > Scombriformes > Trichiuridae > Lepturacanthus > Lepturacanthus savala. The sequence goes on along the minus strand of CM060471.1, from coordinate 15,864,427 downwards.
CAAGACACGAGACTCATTCGATGCTACTCGTCCTATTAACTCCCTGCTTCTCCTCTAACTTTTCTGTGAATGCCGTCCAGCTGCAATGACGCGCACGTTCTGATCACATTTCACAGGAACGATATGGTGAACAAGGGGAGTAATTCTCTCAGTAGCCAAGGTCAGAGGCACTTAAGCCACTTACTGTAGTCTCAGCCGAATGACCTTTAGAAACAATAGCAGTCTATAGTCAAGAGGAAGTAATGAGTTATCATTGAGTCTGTGAACAATTGGCAAACAAAAGTGTCCGCATTAGGATACGAATCGGCAGTAGGCGTCATTAGTGCACGACATACAGGTAAAGCTGAGACTTTGATCTTATATTATAACACATACTGGGGAAGATAATTAGCTATTTCCATAAAATTCAGTACATTTGACCTATTAAATAAATCAATTGCCTGAGTCCACAGAAATGAAAAAAATTGTTTTTAATCCTTTTAGATCACATCTCTGATTCTATTGTCTGCTTATTTAACTTTATTTGCCAAACAATTAAAAAAAATGGTTCTTTGTATTATTATATTCTATCCCATTTTCTGTACACATTTTAATGCTTGATAAAAATCCTCCCGACTTTTTTTCCCACCTACTAAATTCTGAAAAGATATCACGATATGGAAGTCAGATACTGCTAAAATGTTGTTTCAGGTGGAATTTAAAAGTAGCAGGACATTTAAGGACATCTGGTAAGTTGGTTTGAGTAGTTTACAGTAAACCATCACCTCCTGCTGAAAACGGAGCAGAAGACACAATGTTGTCAATTCATTTTTTTTTCTGCTTGTGTTTCTGTTCGGCATGAACAAAAACAGATGGATGACAACACCTGCATTGCAGAGCTGGAGGCAACTGTGCACTGACACCTTACCTTACACTGACCTACTTACTTAAAATGTTACTCTGGAGAATGAGGAGGTTATGACAGAGCAAAGTTGTATTTTCAAACTCAACCATCTAGGTGTGAACACGGCCTGCTACCATACGCATGGTGTATGCGTGAGTTATTGTGTTCCTTGAGAAGCATGAGCAGGCCACGGTGCTCTTACATAATTGCATGTACTCTATAGTAGGTATCAAATAGTGTGTGCATCCATGCACACTTTTGTCCCTGTGCCTGGAGTTAAAATCATAAAGGGCCGAGGGTGTTGATAACACCTCTAGTCCCATCTGTCATCTGTGTTTCTTGAGTTACAGGACCTTTCACAGCTCCACCCATGAACATCCACACACAGCAGCTGCTGTATGGGCAGATTCTATAGCCCTAATTTTCTTAAGTCTTCTAAGGTGCTGGCTCTAATGACAGTACACTGTGGCAACATAAGACTGCCTGCCTGGGCTAGTGTCTTAAGGTTATATGCCAATAAGCGACTACAGGTTACCTCCCAAAAGGTGCCTTCCACAGCAGACCGTCCTCTGAGCTTAATTAAGAGCTTTCTGAGAAACAAAGTGTCTGGGGTGAAGGACGGGTCAATTGTAGCTGTTGAGCTACAACGCTGCTGAGCGTTCAGCGTAGAGAACAGGTTAAGGAGCATTTGGAAACGCGGCAGTATCATGGATACCATTAAGTCTCCCACATATCCTCCCCCCTGAGGCTGCACAGCAACTGCTCTGCAAACAATACTGCCACAATACAGCAAACAAATAGAGCCTGATAACATTAATACAAATGTCTGGCTCTGGTGCAGCTGTTGAGAACAAAAAGATGGTAAATGAAAACATATCTAGGACATTGATAATTAATTACTGAGGTGTTTGCTCTAATATAAAAGACTCCAGCATGAGAGCACATTTAGCAGTGATGCATGCTTCTTTTTGTCAATGCGTTAATTTCTCTAATTTCCGATTGAACGTTTTTCTAACAATCAGATGTTGAAAGCCAATAAAGCAAAATATATATATATATATATATATATATATATATATATATATATATATATGGAGAGAGAGATAGAAGAAATGAGGTAATTATTTGGATCAATGATTATTTGACAGTTGAAACCATATATTGTGTAAATATTGGACATAGCCTCCATGACATCACCTGTTAAACTAAATGTTTGCTACCATCTGACCATCTGTATAATATTTGTTTCAGCTTGCTAACTAGAAGGCATATCCTTCTAGTCTTTTGGTGTTTTTACTGTTATACTCTAGGTATTACTGTGAGTAAAAAGGCAAAATAAAAAAAAATCTTAAAGTCAATATTCTGCTTAAAAATGTCTTTTACAAAAAAGTGGTTTTCTCTGCTCGTTTTGAAAAGTTTTTTTTTCAAAGAAAATGACCTATATTCAAGTGTTTATAAAAAATAGAAGATTCTTATGAATCTAAAACCATAATCTGTCTTCTTTCTGTTGATATATTCCCTGTTTACACATTCATAGAAATAAATATTCTAGGGGCGTTGAAAATCAGAGAATTTGTTCGAAATTGCTGGCTGGGAAAGTGTTAATCATGGTCTTTCAAAGATCAGGAAAGGCCATAATTATAGTAGATAAAGGAATCTCTCTTTTGTCATGTTCACTAACATACAGCATGAGGAGGAGTGGTGTCAAGGTCAGATTTTCTACTAGAGGTTAAATTAGCCTCTGTTGCTTTCTTTTGGGACTATATCAACCCTTTTTCCCTGACTGTTGAATAATTCACAGCCGTCGCTGAAGGAGATGTCACATTTTGACACAAGCAGGCTTGAAAGCTTGAAGGATCACATAAAGGGAAATGGAAAGCAATTTCCTGGTCGACAGCCCCTGCAAACGTGGTGTCATTTCTTAGCAGTTTCAATCATGCTGTCTTCTATCACAATGGACATCACATATTACAAACACTTTTCATTTGGAAACAGGACTTGACTCAGTATAACTTGACCCGCCCCGATCCTGACAAAACAAATGGCCAGACCGTGAATTTACACACACTGGCTAGGAAAAAAAGAGGCAACTAAAATATTCATATCCTCCCATGGATCAGCCAAAGTCAAAACAACAGCTTGCTTATGCAGGGACATGGAACCAATTAGCGAGATGGGACTTATCTAAATGTCATAAAAAGCAGTGGGGTGCCATGGAGCACCATTGACCGTTGCCTCTCTTGATGCTCTTACTCAACGGGACCAGCTGTTCTGGTCGTTAAAGCAGCATGGTCAACTTGGTTGGCCATCCTGCTGATTATAGCACTGCTCGCTCCCACTGTGGATCCATAATTCAAAGCCTGGATGTGGTGCGGTTTCACAAGCCTGCCCGTTCTGGTTGGTTCTCCCTGACTTGCTCCACTATCATGTGCCAAGAGGCAAATGCTGCCAAGACGGGCAACAAAAGTCAGCAGTCGTGTAGACATCAACCCCTTTTATAGGCACTGGTTTCATTACACCTAAATGATGGCTTGGATCTCAAATAAAATGAACAGAGAGCAATTGTAAATCTCTGTCATATAAATGGCTTAAAATGTGCAGGCCCGCCATAATAATACACAAATTTTACAATAAGTAATTGTTTTCCTGTTCTGTAGCAGTATTAGCCTTTATTTACTAAGTATTTATTCTCAGGGAAAGATTTAAAAATATATATCTTGTTCAACATGTTCGTGTAATTCACAATAAAATAAACAGCCCCTTAAGAAGATAAATATAGGAGCTATAAAATAGAGATTGATTTTTTTTAAATACCACAAAGAGAGGGAAGAAGAGGATCCGAAAGACCAAACAAAACCAGTTACAGCAGATGAAGGGGGAGATGGCCTCAAACAGAAACATAGATAAGGTCTGAATCAGAGCGGCAGAGCCAAAGCTGTCAAACCACCTGTACACACTGATGTCACGTTTTATTGCTTACATTTGTGTCTTGTCTTTACTGCTCTCGTCACAAAGTTACACCCTTTTTTATCAAGGTCACGTGGTTGGACCCTGCATGTATTGGGGAGATTAAGAGACTGGCTTTTGTCTGCGGGTCATTTATCTGTGTGTCATATCTAAATGCATGTCCAGCTATGCATCTTGTTTTTCCCCCAGAGACACCATTCTCTTTTCACCCTCATCCCTAAGTGACATTGTGGTTACCATGGAAGCATGTTTCCAATGCAATTCACACTGCTTTGTGAATTTCAGTGAAACTGGGGACCATCACTAGGGCTACTGGGAAGCTGCAGTACTTTCATTCTAAAAAATAAAGTGGACTGCATGACCTGGTTATTTAAAATAGTGGGATGTTTAGTTGTGAAAATAGCAAAAATAGAAAAAGTCCTGTTCAACATCAAAGCAAATGACTTAACCTCTGGGCAATTGGTCTAACTAATTCCACTGAAAACTGTTATCAAGTTGTTAGCTAAGTCGTCAATCCTCCACTATATATATACATGGAAAAAATAAGAGACCAATTTTTTACACACATATATATATATATATATATATATATATATATATACATATATATATATATATATATATATATATATATATATATATACATATATATATATATATATATATGTATATACATATATATATATATATATATATATACATATATACATATATATATATATATATATATATATATATATATATAATATATATATATATATATATATAAAACACCACAGTTCCCTCCAGACTCATAAAGCTCAAGGACTTGAAATTAAACTCCTCACTGTGCACGTGAATCCTTGACTTTCAGGTAATGGGGCATCTATTGAGCATCTATTATACTATGAAAGAAGTATACAGATGTGTGTGTGTGTGTGTGTACACTGCTGGGCTTTCACTGCTTGCGTTTCACCACATACCGTTCGCACAATGACATAACAGCGGAGTCATGTAACAATGACATCTGTGTGCTACGTCAAGAATACGACAAAGTACGAAGAGTCAAGATCACAAAAAGAAAGCCATCGGGTCTCTGCAGTGACCTTTACGGGGCAACCTTTCAAGCTGCTCTTTCAGAAACGCAACCAAAGCTTTGCAGGCACAATTGCAGTTGGTTATCTGATAGAAAACCTCAGAGCTGCCCTCTCTGCACCCCAACAATGCTACTGTATATCCCGTTTCAGGGGCTCTTGAAAACTGGAGGTGTGTGTTGGATCGCAGTGTACCTGATACAGGGTGCTTGATAGCAAGGTTTGTTCTTTATTTCAGGCCGACTGTGGCTATTTGTCTCAGTCTCTGTTTCTGGCAAATGAATGTCAGACCAGTGCTGCCAGATGAGGGTCGCTGTAATTCCAACTCAGACACTCACAAATAGACACACACCAGTACTTGTAATAGGATTACCAGGACCAATGGCGAGAATAGATCAACAAGTGACTGTGAAAAGGCTCTCTTCTTTCTTTCTTTCTTCCTTTCTTTCTGCCTGCCAACAGTCCAAATTTCCTCTGTTGATTTTGTCCCTGTCATTTCTATTTCAAGGCCATGTAGCACAGATGTATTAATGGAGCATTCGAGCACAGATGATTACAATGGATAAAGGAAATAACACAGAATCTCTATGGTTGACATTATGATCAGTCTCAACATAAAAACCTCACAGGCTAAATCAAGTTCAATCAAAGACAAAATCTTCTAAAATATATAATTGTTTGTCAATCCATACACGGTGATGGACATGTTTTCATTTCGAGTGCAGTACCTCATAAAAACTAAACAGAAATCCGTAGCTGATATTCATAACACTCAGTTTTGAGACACTAAGAAATTTGCAACAAAATGACCTTCATGGTGATAGTAATTAGGCTGATTACCAGCAACGATATTATTTATCCACACAAACATCCTACGGCAGGAATGTTCAGCAGCTGGATGCCACATATGGGCACAGGCTGCTGTTATTGCTGCTATTAAAGGTCAGAGGTAGCCTTGAGGCCAGAGGCCGGAGGTTGGCCATATCGCACCAACTTGGACAAACACCAATTACCTAGACAACAACGCAGCCCTGTGGTGTTTGTGCATCAACATCTAGCCACAGGCTGACCATTTGAGTGCCAGCGGAACCACAGAGTACAGAGAACATTGTAGCTGTAACTTTGGCAACAGAATGAGGGCAGAGTAGGAAATTAAGTCAATTAAAATCTTAAAGAAGACAATGTCCGGGTTCAAAGTAAAGTCTATGGTCTTTATAAAAACATCAGCATTCGTCACACCTCATACATTAAGGCTATAAAACTCCTTAGTTTTTCCTTTTCTATTTCTCAATTGTAATAGTGATGATCATTGATCATAAATATATCTCTCCACATACGAAAGCTAAGTCCTTTCAGAAGGAGTCTATGCAAGTACAGAGAGCCCAGATGATGTTCACACGTAATGAAATTGATAACAGCAAAATAGCACTCAACAACATGCTGCTTTTAGGTAGTTTAGTCACTTTTGCTCCCATAACACATGACATTATAGATGTCCGCTGTGTGAAACATAGACAGTTATAATTCCCAAGTAGCTTCATGTCGTCTGCAGCCACAGCACTTTCCACAAGATTTCAAATATATACTGATATGCTGTACTTACATTTTTAGAGGACAAGAACTCATATTATAAATGTACATCACATATGTGTGTTTGATGGACACCTGTTACATGCAATGTGCAAAAGGACATTTAAAATTTAATATAAATTTAGGATGGTGGTTGGTGATACATCTTGTGGAAGGTCCCAGAAATCACAATAAAGTGAAGGGTAGGTAAAAAGCAGGTCTCCTCTAATTTTTTACTGAATCAAAAGGGTTAATCCACAGTATGGCGACAAGATTTAATGTAATATTTAATTGATTTGATTTGCCACATGTGTTTGCACCATCTTCAACCAGTGCTTTCATTTTTTGCCAGTCTCATGGATGAGCCTTACCAGACAAAAAACATGTTATGACGGGGGAGCGTCCTTAGAGACTTGCTCCCTCTAGTTCTTGGAATCCCAAGACATGGGAGCTGTTTTCTCTGCGAATGCCCTGCGGCGGCCTATCTGTCTGTCGCCTTCCGCCCTATTTTGCTGGATCGATCCCCTTCAACCTCTGTTTGACCACCTGTTGCTCTTCTGACTCACCGCACTCTTTCTTTCAACTGTTTGTCAATGTCTTCAGGAGATTTGGAAAGGAAACACTATGCTGTTGATGTGCCCTTAGGTTCTTGTGAGAAACTACTTCTGACCTAATGGAGATGTAATAACGGACGGATCCCTGCTCGTCTTTCTGGCCACAAGCCAGACAGTGATGGCGCATCAGTGGCCCTGCGGCAGGACTGCACTTCCTTCTCGTGTAATAAGTATTCGGTGGCCATGGAGGAAGCAGGTGAACATTGTGATCCTGATCCTGTTACAGAACTGGGCACACGTAGACACACACAAGACGGATGCGCATCACTCACTGTGGACACGTGGATGCGTTTTTCTCACAGTTGTGTCTTTTTCCCCTAAAATGGGCCGATGTTTATGCAATCTATAAACATAATTAGCTGATGTTAAGGTAAAAGCCCTTATCATTACTGGCCTGAAGAATGACTCAGAAGAAGCACAGAGCCCAGTGCTAACAATTCACACCTGGCATATTACATAACAGCTGTGTCTTTTTAATGAGATTACGTCAAGGACTCATTGTGATTCCTCGGAGAAGGGTTAGACCGGGGTAATAAGTGTCTTTACCAGAGTACTACAAGCTGTCCAACAGCAGGGCCACTCCAGCTTCTAGTCTCCTTCAGCGGTTGCTTGTGGTGAGAGGCCATGCCCTGCCCCTCTCAATGAGATTAGGAATGAACGATGAGAGGGATCACATGCAACACACACAAACATACACAGAACCACATGGGCCCTTGTTAGAAAATGTGAAGACATAAGGGAGGGGAAAGGGAGGATTATCCACTTTTCTGTGTCAGACAAGTCTATTTATGTAGCCTTGCCTTGTCTGCGTGACCCAAAATAAACTCTGCTGTTGATCATCTCTGTGTCTCTCTGCTGCCATTTCAGGTCCAGGTCTCGTTCCTGGCTCTCTCTGTGTGTGAGGAGGTTAAATCGTCACGGCTAAAAAGGACATGGCTATTTGAAGTTCCTTTCCCTCTTGTTCAGCGGCGAAGCCATTCAAACACTCTCATAAAATGTCTCATAAAAAAAAAAAAAAAAAAAAAAAGAATGTGCCCTTTTTTTTCTTCTTTTCACAGATTTTTAACTACCTTATTATGTGAACATTTTCAGCGTCGCAAGGTGGAGGAACATCCAGGCAAGTCAATTTGATGCAATTCTGGAGGATTTCCAATCCATGTTACACACTCCCTTCCAAAAATTGGTCAAAAATGGCGAGCCAGTAATTTATTTCTGATTTCACCATGTCACACTCTTCTCACAGCATGCTCCTCCAATGTAATCAAACATCTTTAAAGGCCCAAAAGACTAAACCTGTGTTAAATGTTTTGTTTTGTTGTATACTTTCACTGTCTCAAATGTTTCCAACAACAACAAAACCTAGAGAAATTTGTAATTATAGTATTGATTTAATCTTAACAAGGCATGGTACAAACTGTCCCCTGGCCCCAGCAACACTGTTGTGGTTGTCAGCCTGAAGCTAGCATAAATGGATTATTATCAAGCTTGAAATGCACTTTTTTGCATTTTGGTCAGACAGACACCTATTCTAACTGATATATTGTGCATTTAAGGGTATGAAACATAATGTTTGCACACGTTCCTCTCATTTTCTGGAGCCGTTTTTGCTGAATCAGGCTAACTACAGCATAGCCTCTGAGGGAAATTTGAATCGCGTGTTAGTGATGGTCCTGTGTAGAGGGCGGTGGAAACTCTACACTGAGCACTTGAGGTGAGGCGCTTTGTACTCCACAAAGGCAGAAAATTTGCCAATTCATGGCACACTGTAATCAAGTAGACTAGTGTTTGGACCGGGCTGAATGCTGTTAATTGTTTTAAAGGACTTGATCTTAACAAAGGAACCGGGTGGCAAAATGGTACATTTTTGTTTGCCTGCTGGCTGACAATCTCCCTCTCAGGGATCAGAATGAACCACCTGTCCCTGAGGTAAACACGTCAATGAATACATGGTGGGAGAATCTTTTTTAAAGTGTCTGCTCCTCTTGTCATAATGAAGGGCTTTTAATTCCTCCATTATCCACAACAGAATTCTCACTCTTAAAAGATGAGCATGAAATGTCACAGTTATGTGATATATTTGAATATATAAGTGCGCTCGCAATGCATTCCAGGTTGCATTGACAAGTCTGCAAACAATCTTATACTTGTATGTAATTTGTTTTTATTTATTATGACTTCTATTCTTTGGCTACGGTGCACATGTCTGTTTCCTGTCTGTTATGATGTAGGCCTAAAATCAAATATTTCCATTAAAGAACATATTTACAGTATTACAGCTGATTCTTTTGTGGACATAAACAACAACAAAAAAATCTCCCCCCTCTGTTATTCCTTGTTCTTCTACAGTATACGGAGGCCTGCACCACCGAGGAACAGAAAAAAACAAAAACAAACAATGGCCCTGACCTTGTCTAGGTGTCTCCATGGAGACAAGGCCTCACTATAAAGCATTCCCCACTGTGTGCTACTGACAGGCAAGCCCTGCCGAAGACATGCTTAACAAGTTTCAAAGCTAAGTAAGACATATCCTGCAGCCTGTAAACATTCTATTTTGCAGCATTAACAGGATTTTCACATGTACATGTGAATGGCAAATTCATTGACATGCTAATTATTGTCCTGCCTTGGCAAGAATAAGGAATATGCATGTTTAAAAAGGGGATGTATGCACATATATTAAAGGTTATTCTGTGGTGCATACATTATCCAGCCTTTGCATTGTGCTCTAAATACCTACTGGGAGTATGAATGGCCTTTAAGGACAGTCACCTGTTTGTGGAGGAAAACCAGCAGTGAGATAAAGTGGTTCTCTCATGTGTCTCATTCACAACGTTGACTAACCATCTTTATCTCTTTGTGCTAAACATAGCTTCACCGTTAGCCTTTTATTGAGGGATGACATCACCTCTTTGGTTTATTTTGTCTAGGATGGGAAACATCTGTGTTTTAATTATTATATCCTGGTCTTAAATGTTTTGGTTTTATTTTCTGTAAGGCATTTAATATTTTTTCTGAAAGTTGCTAAGTTATTATTATTATGTTTTATAATAGAAAATGTTCATTCTTAATTTTGAATGAGAGACAATGTGTGACACTTTAGTAATCTCACAGACTGTGTTACTATCGTTCAGTATATTCCCTTCCTTAATTGTTTTTCATTTATAGTATGATAGATAATATGTCACAAGTAATGTAAAATAGAGACAGGTTATATAATGTATAAGAATTAGCCACCTGATCCAAACAAATAGGGGGCTGTGTGTTTATTTGTATGTGTCATTCATTGAATATAATACAGTTGACAGTGAATCTGTGCTATGAATAAGGCTGCACAATTAATCAAATCTTAATCTTGATCATGATTTTGGCTGCCACAATTAAATAAACATGATTGTCCACAATATTAACATTTTAAATGCATGCTCTGCTGCCAACCACTAGGGGGCAAATGAAAGCAGCAGCTTTAAACAAGTGCCTGTAAGTCTCCAGTCCAGAAATGGACGAGAAGAGACAACTCGCATCAAGATGTCAGGAGCTTAAAAAAGGATTCATATCAGTTGTATGGACTTTTTTTGCGCTGTCTTAGTTTGATGTTCATTTATGTTAAAGTGCATAACAAACAAATAATCCGTAACCGTAATCGCAATATTGATCAAAATATTTGTGATTACCTTTTTTGGCCGTAATCCTGCAGTCCTCACTATGACGTCGTCAAGATATCAAAATGCTCGACGACATTAGAGCCAGAGGTAAATTACCAAAGAGTGAACCGGATCAGTTCAGTGGATCAGTTGTCTGGCCGGCCCGGCCGACTGCTGTAACTTTACAAATAGACGATATTGGGACACTGACCGCATATCTTGAAGCTGGATGGTTCTTTTCTTGCCTGAAAACATATTAAAACTAAATAAAATGACACAATCACAGTCCTATAGTGAAAATTACAGCAGCATTCAGTTTGGCTTCACCAGTGGTTGCTACGGCGACTCACTGACTTATCGCCTCTGAGGTACAAAGCGGTGTTACGGCCAGGCTAACATCAAAACTGTTAATTCTTCAATTTCTGCTGACAATTAAATTACATTTTAGATATTTATGTGTATGTTATGGAAAGTATAATTCTGGGCAAATCTTACACATTGCACCTTTAAAAGTTACACGATAACTGTGCCAACGGCTTCGCTAATGTGTTCTTAATTAGAAATTATTATTCAACTTTCAGGTTCAGCAAAACCCACCTGAATCTTGTTTGCGGTTTGATATAAAACCCACTTATTCATGCAGGTGTCACATGCTACAATATTACAACCTTGACTGAATAAAGACAGTACAACCTGAACCATCCCATTCAGAAATCCACCTCACCACACCTCTGACCTGTGCAATACTCACTCTCGGGCAGGAAAAGCCCATTGAGCTGAATAAGCAACAGGTGGTCCATGAAAGGCAGCGGCCGGATGCCCCTCAGGCTGTCAGAAGGGGAAGAGTATATCAGAGCGAGAAAGAGAGCAGGTGGCCCAAGGCTTAACCTGAGCTAAAACCCATCAAATGAGCTCATCTTCTCAGGCTGAGCCAGCTTCTAATTGTCTGTTTTCTGCCAGGACAGACAGATCTGGCTACTCCCAACCAGTCAGCCACCGGCACCCTGCTAATCTGTCTGAGCAATACCTGCGGGCCATATGGTCATCGCCTGTCTCGTAAACAATTAGTACAGCTTTGTGTATTTACAAAGGGAGAGTGTGTAGAAGGTCCTGATCCGGTGTTCTTTTTTAATTTGATTACCAACTCACAGGTATGCCAGAGTTCCTCCTGCCACAAATAGTGCTCTCTGTCCACATCACTTCCTCTGACAGCTGATGCTAAACAAAGGTTCTGGCTTAGGTTCTTACTCAACATAGCCGACACCAGTGGGGTAAAAAAAAAAAAAAAAAAAAGAAGAAAAAAATGCCGTCGATCGACTGTGTGACTTTTTGATGTCTTGAGCAGGAGTCACGGATGTACGGGAGGTAAACAGATTCTGCCATCCCAGATACTGTAATCTCACGACCAACAACCCTTTGTTGTGATGGAGCTCACTATATCCTCTCATTCATGCCAGGGCGGCCGAGGTAATCTCAATAGGTAAACATCAGACTCCCACAATCCTGCTGTCTCAATAACAAGTGCGTATTGTAAGCTTCGCTAATCCTTCGCTGCATGTGAGCGTCTCAGTGAACCTGATACAACCCTGTACAGACCATGCTAAAGCTGATTACGCCACTACTCAATCGACAAATAAACAATCGCCAACTATTTTTGATAACTGATTAATTCGTTTGAGAAATAAATTCTCTCCTTCCGGCTTCTTAAATGTGATTTAGGCTATATTTTATTGTTATTTGTCCTCTTTCGAGAGCAGGTAATTACAAGTTAGCATGTAATTGTGGGAACCAGCAGTATTTTGGGTCCTATAAGTCTGACAAACAACAGAGCACTATTATATATACAGTTGGGACACAATATGGACCAAGACCGGTAATACGACAAACACATTTTACCAATTGAGTCGGTCACACCTATCGATATAGATCAATATGAATATTTTGTTATCCATATGTTATCTTTTTCATCGCTCTGCTCTAATTTCTGGTGTGATATAATGTGGACCTGCTTCTAGATGGCTGGTTGGTAAAAGTCTGATTCCGAGTCAGCTGATTTGGTCATGTTGTGTTTTCTGGTTAATGCAATGTAAATGGAATACTGTATCTTAGGGTTGACAACTGTTGGGTGAAGCATCTTTTGCATCACCATCTTCTGACATTTTAAAGACGAGTGCTGCAAAGAAACAGTTTTAAATGAATCATTTTGTCCAGTGAAAATTCCTGTTTAAATTTCTATTGTGGCATTCAATAAAAATCCAAATAAATTCAGTTCATAACCATGTGTGCCACAGAAAGGCTTCACATATTCACATTTGATAAGCTGTAACAAACGTGACTGCATGACTTAACAGAATAGCAAATCAATCAACAGCTAGATTGATAAATCAACATATTAATTAATAAAAAATCGTTTGTTCTTTCCACAGACGTAATACAGTATGAATTATAAAGTTGAACACGAAGCACGTAAACTTTTTTTTTCTTTTGGCAGAGGTTTCGTTGAGCTGGAGACAATAAAGTCTTGTTGTGGTGGTTGCGTGAGCACCGTATCTACCTACCAACTGTCATGCTCTAATCCCCTGTGTCCGAGCATGTTTTAATGATGTCATAGCAGAAGTGCTGATGTTGCCGTAAAGGCTTAATTACTTCTGAGAGGACAGGCAAACAAGCCAGATCTCTGAGCTGTGGATTATCCGTTTCTAGTAAAATCCTGGACAGGACGGCCACTACTAATCACATCCTTTGCGTGATCATGAGGTTTTCCTGGTCAGATACACAGAGGAAAATCTGAATCACCGTGTTGCTTCATCTTTGTTAATTACGAACACTCGCGTGTCCACTCCCACCAACAGCCTGGGGACACACCTCAGCAGGTTCGCTCATTATTATTTGCACTACTTTCATTGTCATCACACACTCACCGCTGGTACTGCTAAACGCTCCCCGAGAGGGACTGATTCGAAAGCCAGGACTGCCAATATATGTGGTCCTAATGGAACAGTATGTCCTCCTCATATGGGAAATCGCATGATAACACACTCACGACATACTCAAGTTATGTGCTGAGAGGAGGCTCTGAGGAAAAAAACGCCATGTTTTTTTATTGCATGAATCATGCCCAGGCCATTCTACACTCATTCAGAAACATTCCAGCCATAGTTTCCGCTAATGGAAAAGACAATTAGCATAATGACGCCATTCAAAGCGGGTTCCCTAGCCAAAAACAGTCATATAACGCGTAGGGGGGGGAATCAAAACAAGACCAAAGCTGCCTGGATCAGATCCCGGAAGCTGTTATGTGTATCAAGTGAGATGACTGAATGACAGGTTCAGATGTCTGATGCATAAGCGAAATGGTGATTAAGTTACTCGTCATAAGGAATACTACTACAGGGCTTGCAGCAAATTCTTATTTTCAGGAAAGACTGATCTGCCGATTATTTTCTCAATTAATTGCTAAGTAAATGAAATATTACAATCAAAAAATGGCGTTCACAATTTTGAAGAGCACACGGTGTGAGAAATTCTACTTACCAACAAGATATTACAAGAAAAATTGCAAATTTTCTTATTTGAGAAGCTGGAACCAAATAATAATAGATCCACTGATGTTTTCTGTGTCTCTACAAGAGCTTTGTAAAGTCTGAAAAAATAAATTTGATGCTTTTACTAGACTGTGGCAATCCAGCAAGCTTGAGTCATACTGTATGAGTGAAATTAAGATTATAACAGCAGCACTGGTATTACTATATGTACTGTGTAGTACATATAGTACTACACAGTACATATAGTACTACCACTATATGTACTATATGTGGTAGTACTATATGTACTGTGTAGTAGTACAACAGCACACCGATGTCTTAAATTGAATATCATAGATATAAGCAGTGTTGGAAACTTGTAAGTTAGTCTATTTAAAATGAAAATCACTGAAATGAAGTAAACTTATTTCTGATAAAGAGAAAGAAATCCTAGTGTGTAACTGTAAGAATAACATTAACATAACATTATTGTTATATTTGAACTCAGACAGACATGGGGAACTGAACTGTCATCAGCATGGATGTTTCACAGGATGTTGAAAGTGTTACACCGCTCTGCAGTCCTGATTTCCAATTAAACACCCAGTGGCTTTCAGCCGCCTCCATATCACAGGAATCTGTAGCTTTCTATCTTTCGTCAGAAAAGGTCACTCTCTTTGCCGCGGCTCTGAGTCACCCAGAGTTCATTTACAGAAAGGAAATGTGACATTTGAGCTTTACAAACAAATTGTTTTTTGAGACGAGCTATTGGCTTTACTGTGATATCTTATCCGTGCAGCCCACTGACAGGCGGGCAGGAAGAGGAGCGAATGAGACGGGGAGACAATCTTCTCCCACCCTGACCCCATCACTCACTCGCTCGCATGCATACTGTATGTGCACAGAGGTGAGCAGGACATTGACATGAGGGCGCACACACACACACACACACACACACACAGCTGTATGAATACAGGACGACTCTCTCACCTGGTCGTCCACTCTGTGGGCCACGATCGTAGCCGACTCCTCCTGCTCAGCTTCACTGAGGGGTCGGATCCTCAAGGCAACCTGCAGAACACAGTGAATTCAGACGTCTCTTAATTGTATTAATTCTGGTGTTGGTGGTAACTGGACAAAACCTGAGATTTGAAGAAATAACTATAAGCTTTAGGAAATTATAATGGACATCCACTCTTTTATGATCTTTTTAGACAAATAAGTTAATCAAGATAATAATCACCTGATTAATCAATAACAAAAAAATCATTAGTTGCAGCCCACACTAATAGTAATACATAATTTATATGTATGAATGTCAAACACAGCATTTAAGAATATTTACAATTCAGCCCAATAATCACGAATCCTCGTATTTATGGGTATATATCTGTTTTTCTTATCTGTGCATGTAAATTATTGTTTACATTTTATTCCCTCTTCAGGTTTCTTACCTCTACAGTTTCACAACCCAAACAGGTGCAGCTGAGGAGAATAGGAAACTCTAATAGTCTGTAGAATAAATTATGTGTATGAATGTGTTTGACTACATAGCTCCTTGACTGGGGAGAGGCCTATAAGGTGTATGATGATAACGATTGTTTTCATTATCAGTTAATCTACCCACTAATTTCTCGATTCATTGCTTTGTCTTTATTCCCAAAAAGTAAAAAAAAAAATGTCTGTTATGATTTTTTAAAACCCATGATCCCATCCACAATGTCTTATTTTTTCCTATCAGCAATCAATAATATGAAAATATTAAGTTAAACCGATTTTTAAATGACCAGAATAGTTGCAGATTTTGCAGTTTATCAAGTGATGGATTAATCAAAGTAATAGGTTAGTACATGCCACCAGAATCCTGCATGTAATAATAATGTATGAAAATCGATAGAATAACATCTTGATTCACAACAACTAGTACAAACAAATTAGACTGGAGGCATTTGCCCACAAACAACAATCGTCATTTCAACCTCTACACCTGTAGTTTAAGGGGGCAAATTAGGCTTTGCTCGTAATAGCATTTGGGAGATATAGAACCATTAAATGAGCTTATAACATCCACTCACTCATGTAGGGAGAGAGATAAATCTCTCTCCCTACATAATTTCATTCATTCAGCAGAAAAAAAAAATAATGGGACTAAAAACGGATGAAAAACAGATTTTAACAACCACAGCACTAATGTCTTATACCCGGAGGCTGGCATTATGGTCCACAGCAATTACAGCAACTCTGATATACTGTTGACCACATTGCAGAATAAAATAATGTGTTCTCTGTTTGATAAATTCAATGGCTGTTATTCTACCAATACTAATATTAACAAGAAACACAATCCTCTCCCTGTGGTTCCACCAAAGCATCAGAGGGAATAATAAGCATCTGCCAGCACCCTGCTGCAGAAAGTTTATTACACACTGGACAAGAGAGGCCAGGCAACTGAAACAGACGCTTCAATAATTCACATATTTTACTGTGCAGGCAGTATAGGAAAACAATTATTAAATTATATCATATTATAATCACTCATCACAATTGCATTTGAAAATACTAATAAAGTCTGTGCTTATTTATATATTTTATTTATTATTTTCTGTATCATAATTCATACTCATTATCATAGTCATAACCTGTTCATACTCTGTATATACTGTACCATACACTGCATCCTAATTATCATATATATATAATCTGTATATATTATATAATATACATAAATAGTCTGTATATAACCTACCATAACTATTTTAATTACTACTGATGCACTTCTGGTTAGATGCTACCTGCATTTCGTTGCTTTATACTTGTGACATGAGCAATGACAATAAAGTTTAGTCTAATTAAATCTAAACAAAAATCCAATTGTAATACAATTAGCAGTTTTAGGGTGGTTGTTTCATATGCCACAGCTTATATATTTGCCATTTAAAACAAACTCACAGTTAGTTGGTGGTCCTTGGATTCTCCCGTGTCCTTCATGGTCACTTAGTAGTAGCAGTAGTAGTAGTAGTAGTACTAGTAGCGGGTTTTGGACTCAACAGAAAACCATCGTCCACCTCAGACACCTGCAGCCCGGCCACTTCCACCGCGAACCGCCGCCGCTCTGACGTTCCCCCCGCAGGGAGAACACGAGGAGCCGCTGCCGAGCCCCGACACCCCGACGTCGTCTCTTTGCACTTCGCGACGTCTTTTCTCGTGACACCCACCGTCGTCGTCGCCTCTTCGTCTTCACTCTCTCTCTCTCTCTCTTCCCGTCCTCGCGCCGCCTTTCGGAGCGCGTGGACGGCGCCGCAGGTCAGAAACACGGAGAATGAGAGAAGAGCTCGCGAGGCTGCGGAGAGAGAGAGAGAGAGAGAGAGAGAGAGAGAGAGAGAGAGAGAGAGAGAGAGAGAGAGGTACCAGCAGCAGACCACCTGCTTCACTCCTTGTGCCCCGCTGCCGCTGCGGGATTAGAAATGTGCGTGTCTTTGTGTAAAACTGCGTGCACGTCGTCCCTGGAAACAAACAATACACACACTGTAATGAATGAATAGATAAATAAACAGAGTTTGTATCGTTTATGTGAGATAATAGAACATATTATGAGGAAAAAGTGTTTTTTGTATGTGCGTCATAGTTTTCCTTCGCTCCTAGCTTGTCGCCTTTAGCTTTAGCTCTTTTAAGGTGTTAATTAAGCGCGTCACATCAGTCCAAAATGAACCTTAAATGCAGTAAGTTTTTAGTTTGTTTGTTTTGTTTTGCCTGTGGTGAACGAAGAGCTGATGCTATCGCTTTGCTGACACCTGCTGGAAGAATTAAACATGGCCACGTCTTAAAACTACTTGCTGACTGCAGGACAGGATGGATTTACAGCCTTTACACTATAGTCAGGGCCGCGACTGGACAAACTGGGGCCCTAAGATGGAAAGGACCCCCCCCCCCATCATAAACGCAGATTATTAAGAAGTGTTTTGGTCTACATAGCAAATTACACAATAAAATAAATGTAAATAGTAACCTCAAAGAGATTTAAATGTCATTAATGCAAATACACCTACTACTAATAAAAACATTTCTATATTTGATTATTTTATAGAGCCTACTTTTTTCATTTTGCATTATGGTTCTATATTAACACTTTGCTTTTGTTGCTGCAGTGCTTTACATTTCTCCATTATGAAAGATTGAAAGATTATGACTCAAATTCACTAAGAAAATGGCAACATTTTACCTCCATAAAACAGCCATATGCCTCTATTGATGGTGTAGAACAGTGATCATCAACTGGTGGCTCGTGGGCCGAATCCAGCCCACTGAACCGTCCAATCCAGCACGCGACTGGATTCCATAATTATGAGGATCAAAGAGAAAATATCATTGACTGTGGTGTAGCTAGGCGTTATGCCAAAATTAGATTTTTATTTAATTTGTATTTGAGGGTCTGAACCCCTAGGTGACTGTCCGGTAAAATTATGGCCCTCAGACAAATATAGCTGGTGACCCCTGGTGTAGAATAAACCTGAGCCAACATATGACCACCACCTGGTTAATGAACTACTCTTACATCTTTTTTTGTTGTCTGAGAGTGGGAGGAAATACAGGTTTGGAGTTAACAAGACATTAGTTAAATACTAATCAGGGCCGCTGGTAGATGAAATCTTCAGTCCACATCTAGACAGATTTCTATATTTTTCATTTCACAGTCTTTAAAAGACAAAAATTGCCCCTGATGTCCACATTAGCGAATAAAACAGAGATATGGTAAGAAAAACGTACAAAAAGTGCACATGAATATATAACATACAAGGGCTGTGTTTAAGAACCTTTAAGGGGAAGTGTTTCCTAGCACTCCTTACCACCATGAAACAAGAACTTTTTTATTTTAATAAAATACACCAGATGATGCAAAGTGTAAAGCTTTTGCCATTTTTAGACATTTTGTGAATAATCCAAAAATAATAATAAATTCATAATTAATAGGAATAATCAGGAAAGCGATAATATAATGTCTATTAGGATCATGTCTTAAAACCATCTTTTTATTGATCTTGATCTTTACTTTAAGGGTGTATTGAACGCCTAAAAAGAACATGTTTTTTTCATGTTTTTATCATTTTCTTGGTGGCATTTTACACCTAAAGGATGTGAAAACCCAACATTAAAAGAAATGCACAGAGCTGTATTCAAAACTGGTTTATTCAACTCACAATTAAACCCCAATGTTTGGGGTCACACACACAAAATTACGCACCACTCTTGAGCGCCTGTACAGTGTAACATGCTGAAACAAACAACATAATCATTAATAAACAAAACTGCATGTATGTAATCAATCCCTACAGAAAATACGCATTAGTCAATACAAATATCGGTTGGTTTGATGAAAATAATTACCTGAATATTCTCATTAATCATAGTTAGAACGGCGCAGCTTCCCATTGGTAGAAATTACTTTCGTATTAGCTGAATTAGATATGCAGATTGCAGACAACATGAATTAATGGCCCTTTGTAAAATAAAAAAAAATAGTGATTCTATGTGACAGAGCCACGGAAAACTAGAAAAAATATATATCAAAATGGCACATTGTTTAAAATCAATCGAAAATAAAACACATCGGAATGAGACAACAGTCTGTTATTGTACAACATATTTACAGAAGCTGCGAAACATAAAGCTTCACTTACAGGCGTGTGTGTGTGTGTGTGTGTGTGTGTGAATGTAAATAAATTAGACGTTAACATCACCTTCTGCTGTGTGCTGCCAGTGCTGGGTTTGTGCTTCACGAATATCACGCATGGAACATTATATATAGAAAATATGGCATGTTTACACCGGCTGTCATGTTCACATTTTATTTCTTTCCTCTTTGGAGACCTGAATGCAACTTGTCAAAAGTAACACACGCCTTGGCGTCAAAGTTTTTTGAAGGGTTGGAGAAGGGAAAAACATCTTTGTACAGGAGAGGCGGATCATTTCAAACACTGTAAGATTAAGAGCGGTTAGGTTTTTCGACAGCCTGTGAGAAAGGTTGAGCAGGTTTTTCCAACAAATGCCTTGGCGCGGATGAGCGTGATTAATCATTTATGAGCATACAACACATGGAGAACAGTACAGATATGGTTGTCCTGAGTCCTGGACTGACGACATGTTCGCTTCGGTGCTTGTATGAACCGCACACTCTTGTCGGTTGTGTGTGATGCTTTTTTTTTTTTTTGTTTTCCCTCCTCAGACGAATAAAGTAGAAGTCTATGCTTGGAAGTCGTTCCCAAAGTGTCTAATCTGTTCCTCCGTCATGGACAGGTAGGTGGCCCTCATACTGGGGGAGTACTGTGAAGGAAAGACAGGTGCAGACATTATAAAAAAAGCATGTTACAAGCAGACTCTATGAGATTAACAAAAAAAGTGAGCTTTCACTTTGACTGAAGCCTAATCAAAAGCTATAAAACAAAAAGAGAAATACCATGAGCGGCTTAAAGGAACAGTCCACTGAAAATCCATTTGCTGAATATCAAATTCTTCTCTCTGTAGGATTGGACTGTGGCTCCGTAAAGACTGAAGCTTAACATTGGACGGCAGCTGCAGTCAGCCGGGATTAAACCCAGACGAGGATCTGTCTGTCGTTTCCCAAACAGTCGCAGCTTCACCAATCATTTGCTCAACAGGCTACTTAAACACAGAGAACCGTGGTCTGTCTAGTCTGTAGCTGTCTCAAGTGGCTTTCAAGGGTTTGAATCACCTGACTGTCATCAGCTACTGTGTCCAAAATCATCTCTACAAACACTGAGCTTCTCTTATAAAAAGAGAACGTTCAATCTATTTCATTATACTCACATTTTAAATAAATATACAATTAGTGGAGTGCTGAAACATGCCTGTATTTCTTAATACCTAGTGAGTCCCTCACATGCAGACTATTGGTAGATGCTACTCCATAAATGCATCACCTACAGGCTAAGCTACAATTTACCAATATTTCCTAAATGGCACTCAGGTGCTGCTAGTACATGTGCTGTGTGTCCAAATTGCAGCATAATTCGACTTCTTTGAGTCCCAAGCAAGACACTCAGCAAACGTGAAGTCGAGGTTGTCGGGTATATATGTAAAAAGAACACAGAGAAAAAGAGATTCCTTTCCTTATATAGACAGATCTTATGCAATAATATGCACACAATGAAAAGAAATCAACTGATATTCACAGTCAGATTAGGCTTTAATAATAACAGACAGAAACAGTTTACTCCACAGTGAGCAGACAATTGAGATTTTGGTGATTTTAATTTTATATTAAAATGTGATGCCTCATATTGTGGGACTGTCAGCAGAAAGCAGCGAATCCGTTGTATCTGCTGCGAATCCAAGATGGCCGCAGCTGCTGTCTCTCACAATAGAGCACGCTTCGAGTGTTTGATGCTGAAAAGTTCGATTTTCAGTGGTGTATTCCTTTACCTTTTACCTCCTACCCGCTAAACTGTCTTAAGGAGAAGCTACAGTTCGTTCAAACAAATCCTTTAGAAAAAGTACTGTTAAAGTACATTAACAGTAACTGTGAGACCACTCAGTCAGAACCCAGATGAATTTAATTCCAGAGCTCTACACATGATGCCTTGTGGCAGTACAAGATATCGACTTGGATGATTGCAGCATGCACGGGAAATCCAGGGAGCCAACTACAGTACCACCCTGTGAACACCAGAGGCAGACAAACCCTCACTACAACACAGTCTGGAATGAGGAGGACAGGTCGTGAGTATAAAAAGCCATGCCCAACAGGAAAACCGCACAGGAAACTAACAAAGACATGTGGGGTGAAGTGAGGGAGAGGTTAAAAGACGCAGATGCAACAGAGGAAAAGTGAAGGACGTGGTCCTGAGGAAGAGTTGAAAAGACTTACTCGGTTTCTATACTGCTGAGAGTATATCTCCAAAAGTCGAATAAAAAAAAAAGAAAGAAAAAAACACAGGAAATATAGAAATGAAAGATACGAACAAACAAACACATGACAAACAAACAAACAAACAAACAAAAAAATATATAAAAGAAGCTGTTAGCCGAAAACTACTGCATGGCGCTGCACAGTTGTAGTCATGAGGGAGAATTTAGTTAGACATCACTTGCTGGTATTCATTAGGAAAGACGTCATAAGGCAAAGTGCATCACATACTACGATAAGCTGAATGTTAATGAGAATGACGACATCAAAGAAAGAACCTGATACTTTTCTTCATCATCTACAAACTCCACTAAAACTGCGATAAGACGTAGAAAATATGCTGAAAAACAGTGTGGATTTAACAATCTATGCATATCAGCAAATAATATGCAAATTATCAGAAATAAATATGTATTTGGGTAACGATTTATTTCACAAGTCCTTTAATTTTATTCAAATTTCAAGATGACATGACAAAACAGTGTGATTTAAGGCACAGTTTTGAATACGGGACATGCATGGAACAGAATTTGTAGAACAACTCAACGTTCGCTGCAATCAAAGTTATTCAAATCATACTTTTTTGATATGGGACCTTTAATTTTTTTGGGGTATAATTTACAAAGAGGGTGGTGCAACTACCTGCGAGTTACTTCAATTAACAAGGAATCTGTGTAAAATTAAGGGACCTCTAACATAAAGTGTCAGCTGCATTTGGCATCCTTTCCCTTTCCGTAAACCTCAACGAACAAAATCCGACGAACCAGACGTTATCCCTTGAAAGCATCATTTATTTACCATAAACTGCTGCTGAATGCATTTAACTACCGTATGTCATTGCACGCGTGCCATATATTATAAATTGTCCGGGCCGTGTGAAAATGTAATCAAACGCGTTTCTATTTCTGTCTCCCTAGATGACAGGAGACAAGTGGCCCGGTGGGGGTCGAATGTATTAAATGAAGAAGAAAAAACCTTCGGTGTCAACAGTGAACGGGTAAAAACCTGCGTCACTGTCTCCTGGGAATACGGCCCGAGAGAAGCTAAATGATGTTCGCTTGATGATTAAATATTAACGACATTACTTCCCCTCTTTTCGCTCTGGTCCTATACGTTAGCCTCCTGCAAGCTATGGAGGGCAGATAAATCTCTCACTAAATATCTTTTGAGAATCTTTTAACCTGTATACAGGGGCAGCATTGAGTTTTATGCTTATATGGCATGAAAAAACCTCAGCTACAACACTAAATAAAGTATTTTTATCTGTAGTGAAACATAATGGTACTGTTACGGTATCAATAGATATCGTCAATCTACAATCCACATGAGACAATAAGAAAATAGTTTAATATAACATCAGTAGTAGGGCTGCAACTAACCACTATTTTAATATTTTATTTAGATTTGAGGGATTTTGGTTTGTGTGGTCATATTTTTGCAGAATATATTATTCATGTCCTATAATGACCCTCAGTGTGATTTATATTAATTTATGGATAAATATTTGATCTTTGGACTCTTTGGAATCATTGAACTCTGCATTGCAGATAATTTAGCTTATTCCAAGTTTTTTTTTCCTGATTTGTATCAGTTTGGTCTTGTTTTAAGTTTTAAATAAAGTTTGTTTTTGTAGTAAAACACAATTTTAGCAACATAAATTGATCCTGACACTTCTGTAGTCACCTCACGTGTTTTTTTTCTTTTGACACCAGTACATAGCCTTTGTGGTTGTGGAGATATTCCTTATTTATTATCATTTATAGCATGAAAACTAGCTGAAAAACAGGCTTAGCTGGTTAAAAAGAGATGTTTTAAATGTGGCTCCGCATTTCCAGCGATGTAAAGGTGACGTTTGAGTAAGGAAGTCACTGTAGTTATTTATGATAAAATAGCTTCCTGTGCTTTAAAGGTGAAATCGCACTGAAGGGAAGTGACATCATAGGAAGGACTTAGGTTCTGGGACCCAACGCACCGAGGGTGGAGGAGAGCCTCGTCCTATCAGAGGCACATTCTCGTACCGCGGATTTCCCCCGAACAGAGCTGTCTGGTTCCTGCGAAAAAAAAAAATTAAAAATAATAAAGCAGCTCAGAAGATCAGGAAACTTTGACCATTTGAACTCACACATTGAGATTATTTCCTCTCACTCACATATACTCAGACATGGGGGCGTTTGAGACAGCCGGGGCGGGCGGGTGGAGGCTGCTCTGGCTGCCCATGCTGCTGCTGTAGCTGCAGAAGCTCTGCATGTTGGTGTGGGTTGGGTTCTGGTTGCCTATCCGCCTGGCGCGCGGGTTGAACGGGTCCTCCTCGTCGATGTCGTCATAGTCCCGTTCCCTGGAGACAAAAGAGTGAAATGTCAGTGGGAAGAGGTTTGACCTTTTGGGGAGCTAAAACCAGTTTCCAATGTTCCTTTCTCACATTTCCGCTGACCCTGCCCTAAAACGACCACCTCTGTAAAGTTTTTTCAGCCTGTTTTCCCAACATTCTAGGAAACCTTTTAGTGCTAAATTACACGTAAAAAAGCAGCGGTGGCAAAAATCAATTTCACTGGGAAATAGGGAATTATATCAGGGGGTCAGGCAAACAGTAAAAAATTGGTACAAATTGGTAAATAGAGAGCCGAAGTACTTCCAAATTCCGGTTAACCCTATTTTAAAAAAATTGTCAATGGTGAGAGAAAACTTTAGATAATTAAGATTATTAAGCATGGCAAGAAAGTTACACTTAGTTGTTAAAGGGTTGAAGTGGAAGACACAGACATTTAGAGTATATATAGAGAAATAAATACAAATGTGTAAATCATGGCACAGACAGGATCAAACGATCATTTTTTAGGGGTACCTGAAGTACTTAGACACCCTATAGCCTATTCACATACAATGTGGTTCATGTAAAGCCCTAAAAAACGTCACCAAAAAGTGTTGCTTAGCTTAAAGCATTTATTATTCCATTTTTACAAGTAGGCCTCCATAGAGCCAACTCAACCTGTTCCACAGGCCTGAATATGACAAGTCAATACTTGTGTGGGACCTAATTAAATTTACAAATAATCTTGGCAGTCAGGGAAACTCACATGCAGCCTTTTACACTGTCCTAAATATGACGCATCGACGCTGCAGCGCCACGTAGCTCGGCCTATTTCCAACCACCAGAAATCTCGCCTTTGATGCCACTTCTTTGGGTTTTTTTTAAGTCCTGAGCTGTAGCCGCTTTCAGAATCGAGTCAGGATTGAGGATTTGTTGCTCTCCGTCGCAGAGAACAGACACGGGCACGCTGGAGGCTGGGGTTCAAACGAAAGGAACTCGAAACTACTATACGTCTCATTATACTCACACAATTGAATTTGTATCATGTCTCCAAGTGGAGAGAAAAAAAAAAAGATATTCAAACGCCTGCAGCGGTTGGCTTATACTTTGCACATGGACGCTGCACAGCGGTGCCCGCGGGGGCGGGAAACGAGGGCGCTCGGGCGGACGGACGAGCGGAGAGAGAGTGTACTGACCTGCAGGCGATTTGTCTCCACGCCCTGGGAATGGCACACAGCATGACGGTGAAGGCACAGGCGGCCAGGACGGAGAAGAGGCAGAGGTAGAGCACGCCCTCCACCCCGTCGTAGCACACCCCGGTCATCGCGTCCAGGTAGTCCTGCAGAGGCCCAAACACACGGAAACGAGGCGGATGAACACTTGTGTAAGTGGCACTCATTTATGAACGTATAGCAGGAACAGAATGAAGCAACTCTGAGAGCACTTTGACATTTATTTATTCATTTATGTGGTAGCTAGCTGAGGCTAGTTTACCCTGGTTAGGCCTTTCTAGAATATACCTAATTTCTTTTAGAAATTACAAAGTAGCTCTATAGAAATACAATTCCTTGTTTGCACTGCCAAACATATGATTCTATATATGAATGCAAGCTATGACAATGACAGAATTAGTGTTAAAATTCATAAAAATGGGTAATTTCAACAATTTAATTACTCCAACTTGTGTGCACACATTTGGTTTGGATTTAACCTTTTTGTTAAATATGGTTTTCATCAGCTTCTTGTTTTATTTCAGCTGGTGGGGCATTCCGCGAGTGAATCCCTTTTACTGAGTAAGACGACTGGCCTAAAAGCGGTTTTGCGCTTTGCTACTCTGACATCCTTCAGCGTGACATCCGGCATTATTCATGTAAACCGCACCGCAGCCATACTATACAAGTGAAGAGAAACACCCCCACACACACAGGCACACACACAAAGGTTAGTAAGGCAGCACAGCTTAATAAACTTGATCTCATTATTTCAAACCCTTCCGTTGCCAGCGCAGTTTTTCAGTCGTACGCTGAAATCCTGTGTGGCCACTTACTCTCCCGTTGACCTAGTTGTGGGCTGCTCTGAGGCCAATTAGGATGCAGAGAACGAACCTTGTTGAGCCCCCTGCAGTCCAGCAGGGCGGTCAGCTGGTGCAGACTGGCCTCTGAGGAGTTGAGCACATGCTGGATACCCTCTAGGTCTCTCTGTGGAGAGGCCAGCAGAACACTGAAAAACACTCGCAACACTTATTTACACGAGGACATCCTGTTCATGCTGCTTATGTAACCGTTTTGACCGGCTTTTACCACAGCATGAAAAATGCAGCTTGTGTGTGTGGGTGTGTGTACCTCAGCTGTAGGGAAAAGAGGCACGGCAAACTGCATCAGACCCTGGATCTGGATCTGCATGGTGGTCAGCGACCTCTGGAAGACGGTCAGAGGCTGCGGACAAGACAACGGGTTTAAAAGCACGCAGAATAAAGAGAAGGCATTGCTCTTAAGGAACTGTCACGAGCAGTGGAGAAAATAAAAGGCGACCCAGCCTGCAGAACGGATCTTGTATTTTAAATATAATGCCGTTTGTTTGTTGATGTACAGGAAGAATAAAGGCAGCTTAATACAGGCAACAGCAGAGAAAGGCCTTTAATCGGATGCTCTGAAACCAAACTATAATTGACATTTAAGGAGCGTAGCGGCAAAAGAAAACACTAATGGAACACAAGGGCCAGAGAAGTGAATAAACAGAGTCAGTTTTTTTTTTTCCTGGTGGGTCACGGCTGAATAATTCAACATCCACTCATATAATATATTCTGTCATTACATTACATCATGTCATTTGAGTCTCTCGCTGTGGGCCTGTAGGTTCCTGTTCGTACCAACAGGGGGCAAAACAAGCCTCCTCACGCAGGATGAAATTACTGGCTAATCACATCTCACCTGAAAGACAGCACCTTCTGCCGCCTGATTCTTTTTTTTTTTTTTTTTTTTAAATTAGCATTCAAACATAACCATAGATGAAATAAGCTCCAAAGTAAAATTGTATTTTCACAGTCACCCACCCTAACAAGAGAAGGCTAGAAACCCTCCTGGCCTGTGGCACAATGTTAAATTGAAAAAGGATACGGTCAATTACTTCGACCATCCATAAATGTAATTGCTTTCCTCTGATCTGGCTTTTCATTTTATTTTTTTTTTTCCTCTCCCCTCCACAATCTGAATCTGCATGACTGTCCATGATCAAACTGTGCTCCGCTGCACAATCTAATGGCCGGATCAGATTTGGCTTTTTTTTTTTTTTTTTTTTTACTTGGGTGCGCTTGAGCCGAATGAGATAAAAATAGGACGCGGGAAAAAGGAAATGGAGGCCAACAGAGAGACGAGCACAGGAGATGATAATAAGAAGAATAGAAAGAGAAGCAGAGTTGATTCAGGAGTGATGCCCAGAGCGAGGGAAAAATAGAAAAAAAAAAACAAGGTCACAGAGGGTAGAACTGCTCTGCTGCTGTGCAGGCTGAGAGTATAAGACAGCAAGAGAGTGCTTGTGTGTTTGCCAATCAGTGTGACTTCCTGTACTTGCCAGCTTGCTCTGTGAACTTTGCACCTGTTGGGTATATCTCTGGCACACAAAAGAGAGAGCCGAGTTTGTTCAGCGGGCGGCGGGGGGGTGACAGTTGTCCGCCCTCTGTAGCTGTGCTCTCGTTATCCTCGGGGCGCGTCTATGAGAGCCAGATAATAAAATCTGTAGCTCCGCTGAGCCACAGCTCGTAGAAATTGACTTCACAGAGTCGCCGATGTGACCCGCGGTCCCTAGCCTGCTTCTCCAAAGAAGTCACCTCAGAGGAGACGACGGAGGAGCCTGCCTGTCTCGGCGGCTTAAGGAAATAACGGTGACAGGCCGGGCGATCGTGTGGTGTCTGGAATGGAATTTTGTAACTGTTCGGTAAGACCTGCGAGGCGACGCTTGGATATAAATCAGACGGACAGGGTTGAGAGAGAGAAAGAGTCTGAGGGACATAGAGACGAACTTCCCAATAAGCAATGATTTAGTAAATTGCCCCTCAAAGGATATGAAAATGTTTAGGTTTCTGTTGCCCAATTGCATTGAAATAACTAGACTAGACACAGAATGCGCCCTTTTATACTCTCAGTATCGGTATCTTGTTCCAAAACAAATGGTCTCTGATTATAACCAAAAAAAGTTTGTACTGGTACTAAGCCTCGACATTTTTTCGACATTTTAATCCAGAAAAGTTCTATATTGGACCTTTAAAATTATGACCTGATTCATCTCATCTTCTATACCCACTTATTCCTCATTAGGGTCGCAGGGGTCTGCTGGAGCCAATCCCAGGGCATTACGGCGAGAGGCAGGGATACACCTCAGATGGTCGTCATCCAATCATGGGGCACACACACCTTTCACACCTTCGGGCAATTTAGAGTCTCCAATTAACCTCAGCATGTTTTTGGACTGTGGGAGGAAGCCGGAGTACCCGGTGAAAACCCACGCAGACACGGGGAGAACATGCAAACTCCACACAGAAAGGTCCAAGACCCAGGACCAAGGAGGTCTTGAACCTGCGACCTTCTTGCTGTGAGGCAACAGCGCTAACGCCTGCGCCACCGTGTCGCCCAACCTGATTCATTTTAACACACGTAATACTAATGTTTACTCTTAAGAATAGTTCAGAAATCAATATTTGGTGCAAGAACCCTTATTTTTAATCACAGCTTTCATGCTCTCCAGTTTCTCACATTGTTCTTGAATAACTTTATTCCATTCCTGGTACCTCTTTAAGCAGAATGAGGTGTGCATCTGTTGGAATTCAACAGACGCTGGAATGGAATGGTTGGAGTACATGTAGAGCTGTTGCTGCTGATTTCAAAACAAAAAATGCAGTGGTCTCTTATTTTTTTTTCCAGAGCTGCATGTAGCCTAGATGCAGGACTGTAACAGAGTCCTTTTCCCTACAATTCACCAACACAACGCTCTCTGGACCCTATCATCGTCACCAGGAGTTCAGCAAAAGCATCCGAAATTTCATACCTGCTGGTAAGGGTTGGTGAGAGTCTGGTTGCAGTAAAGGTAGTAATGAACAATATCTGTAAGAACACAAACAGAATAAGTTGATTAAATGCATTCGGGCCCATCGTTTTTTTTTTTTTTTTTTTTTTTTAAATCCACAATCGCAAATTCCTGCCATGGCCGCAGTTTAATGCCTCCCCTAATTGCGACTCCATTAAAGCAGGATTATTCACGCTTGAAGCTCACCGCTGCCGATGATTCCTGTCATCTGGCTCATGAGGAACTTGTCGGGGGCCACGCAGAAATCACTCGTGCCCTGAAATTGAAAAAAAAAAAAAAAGGAGACGTGTGAGAGAACAGAAAACAAAGACGTGGTTGCATTGAATGAACGGTTCTGGAACCGTGAAAAAAAAAAAAAGGAAATCCATTAAGAACTTTGAAGACTGTGTTTTAAAGTGACATCGATATTTCATCAACATTCGGAAAGTCACGCCTGAGAATTAATGACGACCGTCATCTTTAGCACTTCCTTGACACAGAAAGGAACATTAAGGGACGGGCTGTGTGTTCTTCTTCTTGTTATTCTCCGCTTAAGCCCGTCGAGACAGGAAAACCTTTTTTAGTTCTGTCACTCCCTCACACTTTAACCTCAACGCGCTGTGCTAACAATAAACCTTCCTTTGCAAAGGCAACAACGTTGTGGTACGGCGCTCTCCTCCGCACCGTGCTGTCTGAATGCTAAATGTCCCCCCGGGCTACGCTTATGAGCCTCAAACAACCAGGTGAGATAAAGTGAGACCTGAGCCAGTTCATTATAAACAAGGGAAGCCAAGTAGCTCTGCAATTCAGAGGGAAAGTTAGTTAGAATTCCTGAAGAGAATTTCTGTGCCTACCTGCTGTCTGTAATTAAGTGCTCTGCTCAGGGGTGCATTCATTAAGACTCCATTACTCTGAGCTTGCTAATCGAGCTGTTGCACACACACACATATTTTTTGTAAGATTCCAATGCAGACGCACAAACATCTGCAGGCGGTTTAAGCCTAAATAATCCGACACGTACATATAAATGCAAGACCACACAGAAAGACCTGCTGCAAATACAAACAGGCTGCACTCTGGAAAGCGCCACGGCAGGGATGCAGGTTTGTTTCTCCCCTGGACGCGGCGGATGTCTGACATCATTACAGCACAGCAGCAAAAGTCATTTTTAAGTGGGATGCAGCAGGACTGTGGTTGCGCTGGCAAATAGATTTTCACAGCGTTCGAACGCTCAGTCGCGGTGGAGGAGGCCGGTGACAGACTGACGGTCTGCACTTCCTGTTTTTTAGACGAGGTTCCCTCCAGTCTCAAACCATTAAAGGCAGTTAATGTGGAGATCTTAATGTTTTATATTAACCCTGCAGAGGACCGCTGACCTGTCCAATGACCGCTATGTTCTGCAGCTCCTGCCAGGCCACAGAAGTGACTATGGTGAATGAAAAATGAAATAAAAGACTTTAAAGCACAATTTTCTGTGTGTGTTTCTCTGTGAACATTTTGAAACGCGGGACAATATTTATAGAACACGTAGACTTCCTTATAATCAAGGAAAAAAAGTAAATTAAAACCTGCGACGCGAGACCTGAAAAGGATGTTGGTGGCAATCATTTTAACAGTTGGCGACTAATCAACTAATTACCACAGCTCTAAGTTAAAACATCCCCTCAGCTTTCGTTGTTATTGCATGGTATACCATTTTTTTCAGAAAATTAATAAATGTGTCGTTTTATCGAGCAAACATTCGTTCAAACATGGATTTTGTTGTTCAGACTGGACAAGGCTTTTAAAAGATGTGACACTTGCGGTATCTGTTAATGACCTGGAATGCATTTGTCAGAATTCAACAAAAAACACTCACACTCAGGACAACCCACCCATATTAACCGGATAGCCTTGACACATCCATTACGTTCCTGCATCGTCCCTCTGCTGAATGCAATTGTAAATTGTCAATTTGTGTGGTCAATTATCAGGCCCCGTGGTGGTGTTTCCTCTCGTGTACAGAAAAGGCCCATAAAGTCCGATCAGGGTTTAGCAGCCAAACGCTGCGGAACTGATTAGGTTACACTGGCCCTTTTTACGTTAAATGTCTCATAATTCCTCCGCTGCGTCCCCCAGGCAACGGTTTCTGTTTTTACACATAACATAACATAACGTACGGGGCAGATGACCGTGTATGGGCTGACTGTTTAATGCTCCTCGGAGCACGTCTCTGTCCGTCTCAGATTGCTGTGGAATTTTACGGCGGGATCATTTTGATTTTGGTGATCCCACGGCCTTTGCCCTAGTGCTACTTTACCAGCTACTTTTCCACTAAGAACAACTAAGAAAAAGTGCAGGTTTTTTTTCCTTTTAAATCTATCAGTCTCTGACAAAAGCACTGTTTAATGGTTTTACTCAAGGACTTTTATTTTGTATGGGAATACACATCCCCTTTTTTAATGGCTGACTTAAATATGCAGAAATGCTTTGACTGCGTGATTTCAGTGACATAAAATTAAACCTTAATGTGCAGCTCAATAGAAAATAATTAGGCACATTGTCGAGACCCCTCTAGGATTTCAATTAGAGATTTTCAGGAGGTTAGAGCATTCAATTAGGCCGCCATTGTATACTGTGATGAGCAGATTGAACTGTGACCTCTATGGTGTTCGCTCTGACGTTTTTTTTCTTATTTAACATTGCATTTGTTTATTGAATGGTGTTTACATGGGCTGCTTACACAGCCTTGGATTTCCTTGAGTCTTGGCACTCGTATCAAAGGAATCTACAAGAACCGGAGACTAATGTTAACCGATCGCACCTCCCGTTGCTTTCCACCCTAACGCTCATTATCTCCAGCCCTAATTCACAGATGTGAACAATCTTCCGAGGCCCCGAGTCAGAACAGGGATCAAACAACAAACCTGGATAAAAAAAAATAATAAAGCACACATGCCCGAGGCAGGTGAGTCAAACGCCAGCGCTCATCCATGTGAATTCTTTCAAATGTATCCCTCTATTTTCTCATATCACTCCCCTCTATGTCTAACATGTGTGGCTCCCCCCCCTTTCTGTTGTGGGACCAAAACAAAATAATAAATCTAATTATTCACTTACTCGTTTACTGATTTCAAAGCTGCAGATGGATTCCTGTTGTCATAATCTTTGACTTTGCATAACGATGCCCACGCGGCGCAATGTGTGGGTTTGGGATTCTGTTCTTGGGCTATTTTTAGAGACATGCAGTTTGATGGCAGAGATCAAATGCTCACGGGGTGACAGGTAGAGAAAGTACAATCGGAAGAATTCCAGGTTGGGCAGTGAGGAGGTGCTAAAACCGAGTGGTTCTAAGGTTCTTTCTAGATTTGAACTTAGGCTAAAATATGTTTTGCATAAAAAGCCTTTTTTTTTGCACACAACCACATATTTAAACAAAGAAGCTGCATATTCACCTGCAAAACCTTTGGCCTTCTTTATGTTCTGACTCAGAATTTTAATTCACATGAACATGCATATACTGCTTATGCATATAAGGAAATATGGCACAGCATGCATGCTTTGTATTATCTCTTCTCCCAAACCTATGCACATTAAAAAAAGTACATTAACACTTTTTCAAGTGCAGCATGTGTGTGTGTGTGTGTAGTTGATAAGAATTGTTTGCCAGTTTATACTGGTCAGTCCGAGCAGTGCAAGTGGAGCAGCTCACCACGGCAGCGGCCAGTTCAGCGCCCAGCGAGGTCCAGCTCACGACCAGCGTCAGCACTCCGAACACCATCATCCTGCGGGGACACAAAGCCACAGCGAGTTCACAGCGCAGCTTGGCGCCAACGTTTCCCTTTTGTTTGTTAAAAATCAAAGATGTAGATTAACCCAAGCAGCCGAGTTTGTTCCCGAGCCGAACGGACGCGGCGCGATTTAAGATTCGACAAAGACGTCTCGGCGAAGCTCGCCATTAATCCAAATGATGCAAAGCTTGACTTGATTCGTCGAAACACGATGATGAATGTTTCACACTTTTCCCGTTTTGCAGTAGTTGCTTTCCACTAATGTGTATTGATTACATTTGAATATTACTCCTTTCTTGAGAAAACTGGGAGAGTAGCAAGGGTTTGCATTCAAACATGATAGACATACACTTTCTAGTAGATATGCAGAATTTATTAGAAAAATGCAAATCAGCAGATAGAAGTCATGTTTGTGTCCACCTATTTAGCTCATTTCACCTGTTAGTCACTAAATATAAATAATGAATAAAAAAAATAGGCTTAAAGGCTTTGTAGAAAAGTCTGGATTATTAATCTCTTTCACATGGAAGTAGTTATGTGACCGGCGTTAATTTAAAAACATTGATTATATTTGCTTTAAAGTTCCTATATTTGACACTTTCCCTTAGTTTTATTTGAAGTTTTGATATCCTTAACAAGAAATATTTGTGGTTTTAAGAAAAATCATCTCATTATAGTTTTACATCTCCTCTCTGCAGCTGTAGAAAGAAGATATTAATGAGCCTCTCCCCTGATTGGATGATATGAATGGCTGTGAATGAGGACTTCAAGAAGTCCTTACAGGAGCTTTAAGGCAGAGTTTCTGAATATGATCTGTGTACAATTCTCTGGATATAATATTATATGTTATTATATATCACCCACCTAGACCTTATAATAAAAAAAAGCATTTCAAATCAAAACATTTTACGATAAA
Organism: Lepturacanthus savala; assembly: GCA_030544235.1. Lineage (NCBI taxonomy): Eukaryota > Metazoa > Chordata > Actinopteri > Scombriformes > Trichiuridae > Lepturacanthus > Lepturacanthus savala. Next base: position 15,830,183 of record CM060471.1, on the reverse strand, counting down.
TTTACTCTGTTCATAAGACATAAGGAAGAAATTACTTGCTTTAGGATGCAGGACAAACTGTTTAGTATATACAGATGAACATGTGTGGACGATCTCCAAATGCAACCAAAAACAGGGGAATTTTGCAGAGTTCATTTTGTTATCAGCGCTCTGCAGAGGGACTACCGTGATGCAAATGGAACTATTTTCATAACGGCTTCTGCTATTGAAAGGAAGCTGCGTTCCCTAGGGGCGGGAGCGGTGATCTCACTGGCTTGCCATCAACAGAAATGGGGTCAGAGGTCACGTTTCGTTCTGCGGGAGCCCACTCGGGGGGCCTCGGCGTGTAGCGGCGGCGACGTCGCGTCATGAACGGAAGCGCGGGAACAAGGCGCGTATCCGCTCTGTTGGCCCACATTCGGCACAGCCCCACCCCCACCCCCCGCCGCTGTTCCCTTGCACCCTTGAGGACACAGATATGTGGTTTTGTTTTACAGCACGCTCCCTCCCTGATGATCTCATCCTATCAGAAAATGACATCAGAGAGGCCAAAGGGCGGTACTGATTGCAGCGTGTATTACTGCATGTATGGGCAATGACGAGCCTGTCAGCATGTGCGTGTGTGTGTGTGAATACCCGTTAAAAGACGAACACGTGTCCTTTTATAGATCAGCTTTCATTGGACGAAATAATCTCCAGAAATCCAATAAATTCCAGTTTATTTACTTGAACCACTGCAGTACTTTCCCAATATTTTCCGCTCCGTACATCTACATTGTTTAAATATGATTTGGTATGCATGTCGAGCCTGTTGATCTTCCAACAGCCCCCCTAAGCTAATCTAATTCACAGAGCACAGAGAAGATACGGAACTCCCTATGTTTAATTTACAAGCCATCACTTAAGTCCTTACTCTCTCCTTTATCTTTTCATTTTATTTCTTACTCTCTATTCCCACAGCCCTCTCGCCTCTATCTTTCCTCTGCCCTCTGCCTCGAGCTTTATCGCTCTTTCTCTTGGATTGTGTCTCCCTCCTCCCCGATAGAGAGCCCTCTCCCAGTTACTGACACACACATGCTGGATATGAAATATGAAATAGTGGATTGTGGTTGTTTTGTCTGAAGACGCGTTCGATTTGTGCAACACAAAGGATCCTTGTTGTTTTTATGCTGGAAAATATTCAAACTTCAACTTAAGCTCTAAATCTTAATGTTACTCATACAGCTTTTTTTTTTCTTCTAATGTCATGATAGTCGAAAACTTAGATAAAAGGTTTTAAGTTTCTAAATGCTTCCTGTCGTGTGATGTCATCAACTTCCTGCCCCCTTCCTCCTGAGAACACAGAGAAGACAAAACCTCCCAGAAAGAGGTCATTTTATTTAGATTATTATGACTTTCAACCCTGACAGGTGCTTAAAAAAAAGCAAATTCGTAGGGACAATTCTCATCTTCCTAGAATATAAGCTTCTCCCTTCTGGCATTCGATGAACTGTTCTTCCAGCTTTCAAAAATAAATATAATTTCTCCTTTACGCCTCTCTCCATCCAGGCTTTAAATGCTGAGAGAAGAGGAGGAGGTAATTGTTTCATGGTTTGGTACAATTTACTATGCTTGAACTGTGATGCGCATTTTTAGGTGGTTTTATTCGTTGCGGTTTTTATACACTTTACTATGATCAAACTGTGACATATGTTTTTAGGTGCTTTTATGCACTGTGATGTTTCAGGGGGGGTTTCATGCACTGTGTTACTCAATGTATGCAACTGAGCGATATGGTTTTATGCCTAAATGTTTAGTCTATTCAGTATTTGGTCTTGTGTCCTTCATGGGACAATTAATAAAGTGAATCTGAATCTGAATATGAACAAAAAGGGCCTGAATATCTTCGCTTGCATGAACATTTGGAAGTTTTTGTACAGCGAACACAGGGCTATGACTTCGGAGCTGACTTGAATTTGTTGTAAACACCAAGGACCTTTGGTTTCATCGGTCATCTGTCACTGCACGGCAGCCTCCCTGATATTTGGAATACTAATTGGGATGGTTTGATTTACTGGTATGTAATCTGCCAAGACTAAACCAGGGAAACTGTCCAAATGGTACAAAAAGTATCCTCATCAGTTTTTAAAGGGAAGTACAAAGCTTGATGGAAAACTGTCTACGTCGTATGTGGTCTTTTGCTCAAGAAGATTATATAATAATATACAAATTCTTTCCTGATAATTCTGAAATGTCTCAACTGAAAAGAATTTCAGATTGTAACATGGCCAGGGCCATAGATGGCTGCAGGGATGAGATGTGTTGGAGGGAAAAAAAATGGGATTTTTCCATTGGAAATAATTATAATGAAAGAAATTAGTTCAGGTATTTAACCAAAAGCCAAGTAAAAATACATTAAATATATAATAGAATAATATAATAACACACAACTCATTTCCAGATTTAAGGTCTCATTGTTATAACCCTTTTATTGTGACAGCTAAATCCAAAAGCAGTTGGTTTGTTAATTGTTCTTCTCTCCCTTTTTCCTCCTCTTTGCTTGAATTGATTGAACTGTCCACCCTCAGGCTATAAACCCTGATGAGGGGCACATTTAGGCCTTGAGAAAAAAAAGCCCCAAAAAAAGGTTAGGAGCCTATTTGTCTGCCAGATCACGCCTATTTGACAAAACTCGTCGTTGTCTTTATACAACTTTGGCACTCTGTCTCTAAGGCAGCGAGAACGCCTCCCGATTGCCCCCCTCGGTACTGGCAGGCCGCTTTATTTAGTTATGTGCTCTGGTGAACAAAGGGCACTCACTGAGCTACACGGAAATCGCAAGAAATCGGGCGTAAATCTGACACAAAGTGGACCAAGTGAAAAAGTTGCAGGGCAGATGATGCTAGTGAGTGCATTCACCAAGGATGAGGTCAAGTCACTGTGAATTAAATCAGCATGGGAAGTACATTTTCTTCTCAATCGAAAACCGTGATAGTTTGTCTTTTAAAAAAGAAAAAAAAAAAGGATGGAAAGTGCCGGTTCTTATTATACAGACCATTATTATGATGAATGTGTCAGTTAAAGCCAAGTGAAATGAAAATGATATGATCATAAAAGCAGAAATGCAGGGAAAACGTACCGAGAGTTCAGGCTCTACCAATTAGCTTGTCATATTCTCTCAAGTTTTAATTTGGCTTTCTGATTTGTGGCTGCCAACCGAGAGGCCATTAGTGACTATTGTTAGAATGCACTCATGTTTGTGTCTTAAAGAACTCATTTTTTTTTTTTCACAGATCAAGATAACATTAGTCTCTTGGCCCTGACTGAGTTAATGAGTTGGCTCCTGTGCTGATTAATATTCCGCCTTAAATGGAGGAAAAAGATTTACAGTGATAAACCCGAGCGAAACCAAAGCTGAGTATTTATTGTGAAATTAAACGTGATTACTTTGAAGCTTTTAAGATGATATATAAAAACCTATCTGTATACGTGCTCATATTAAAACACTTCACTTCTAAGGCTCCTTCGGAAGAAGAAAAAAGGCCTTTGAACAAGATTTAACTAAAGAAACATTCTTTAGCGCTTTAGTCACCAGTTAGAAGATCCACTGTATCAATGCTGAATCAGTATAATCAATTTTGTTGAGTTGGGTGGGGAGGACAGTGGTAACAGTGTAAGAACCTTGCAAAAACTGTGTGGTAACATTTAGGCAATGTAAATACTGGATTATTATTATTATTACATATTTTTCTTTGATAGAACACAGTAGAGATAGACAGGAAAAGGGGAGGCAACAAGAGGGTGAATGGGAATTAATAAGCTATTGCATAATTTTTCTTTCCCTGTAAGATACTCAAATATTCCTTGATGATAAAAAAAAAAAAATATGAGCTAGGCTTCATGTATGACAGCTACCAAAGTGAGATTTAAGCTACCAGAACCTGCCAGTGGGTATATGAGCTTTATAGAAGACATATCTTGTATGTACATATAGGGTTTATATAAAGAAGCAATACATATCTATATGGCCTGTATATGCACATATATGTACATCAATTTGGCCTATATGTGGCCTAAATGTGGCATATATGCATATATGTGCAGATACACTGCATGTAGGCTTCATATATGTGGATATATACCCATATAGTTTCTTTCCATGTGGGATCTCAGGCTTTTAGAGTCTATTGGTGCTTTGGACATTGGAGGTTGGCTAAACAGCTTTGGATTTCTCTGTAAAACAGTTCATGTCTCTCTAGTCCACAGAGAGCTTCACTTGCCACTGGATTCCTCCAGGCAGTAAATATATATTTTTTTGCTTCCTCCTTTTAAATGCTATGATTTTGCTACTTTTTGTTTTTCATTGCTATTTTTCCGGCTGTCATTGGCTCATGACAACCATAACGATCTCTGTCATCCAGGGAAATGGTTTTCCTCCTTTACTCGGTTCTTCTAGTGGTGTGGTACTCGACCGCTCGAGACCGCTCATTCAGGTCTTGGAATCGGCCCCTGCGTCTCATCTCTGACTCGGGGTTATAATTAATCCCTCCTCACACATATTTCAAGAAGGTGCATGAGGGGAAACAGGTGAAGCCGTCGACCAAATCTACTATCAACTGAACCACAACCACTTCTGCTGCAATGCAATGCTAGGTCTCACCCTATCTCGGTCTAGACTTGGTCTCAACCCCTCAAAATAGGGCTGCTCGGTTATGGAAAAAGTCATTATTGCGATTATTTTGGTCAATATTAAAATCGCGATTACTATTAGTTGCACGATGCATTTATTCAGCATGAGTGGTTTTGTGCTTTTGTTTGAGATGATTCAACAGATTTCTTGTGTTGCCAGGAGTCGTGGATATCACCTTACAGCAAATCTTGCATGTTATCATGTGCTTCTGCTCCTCGTCGGATTCTTGGGGCCCCGAGTGCTCCCAGAGAACTTTTCTGACCATTTTTCTCAACCCGAACGACCCTTTGCGATCTCACTTGTGCTCTCTCTCTAGTTCTCTGTGCGAATGTATTGCACTTGCTTGTCTCTTCCAGGAAAAATGTCAAATAAATCGTCTCAACAACTTATATGAATTAGGAGATCCTTTGACACGCAAATCAAAGTCACGATCAGAATTCGATTAATTGCACAGCCTTAACTCAGTCTTGATACACTGTGGTCTTAGTCAATGACTTGGACTACCTTGTTCTGCACAAAGTAGCTTCACCTCACTCAATAGTTGCTGTCATTTACCCAAGTTTCGAACATTCTGCTTCCACCCCAGCCTCGTTATAGTTGTGGTTATATTATAATCAAGCAAAATAGCCTCAAGCCAAAGTGGTCTAGCTATGTCTCGCACGTGGGCGTATCTCCATATCTAAGCTGTGACTGTATGTGTAATGGTAACACACACACACAGCTGGTTATGAGGACCAGGAGGAGTCGGTACGGCCCCTGGAGAGTTATCCGCTCCAACCACTTCCACTCTGCTGGAAGAGAGCATCATCCCTTGGGAAGGCAGACACTTTACTGACTCATCTTGACTGCGCATAGTTGTTGGAAGGGGGAAGCGGGGGAGGAGGGGATGTGGTTAGTAGGGCAAGTTTAGCGCGGCTCGGCCCCTGAGCTGACTGATTGAGAGAGACAGAGTGACGCTCGGCTGAATGAATGGAGGCCCAGATGGATTTCACGCCCCGTGAAAAGCTCCTCTTACAGCAGGGGAGAAAAAAACACAAATTCGCATTCCAGTGAAGATGGATGTAGCTGTTCGAGAGATACAGAGGTACTGTAAGTCGATTAAATATATAGAGTACATACAGTACATGTGAGTCATGTATAATCACCTCTGACATCACTTTACAGCATAACTAACGAAAGTTATCATTGACATTTTTTCAGCTTCCATAATTAAATTATTGTCTCCTATGTCCTATCCACCCCCCCACCCCTGTGTTCCCTTGTCTCTTATAAACGCAATATAAAAAAAAAGGGCTAAAAATATAAGGCTTAATAATTAATGACATGCCGTAAAAGCCTCTGGAAGCACCGTGCATTTCAAATAAGTCTTAAAACTTAAAACAACAACAATGTCCAGAAAGTTATATTGCTGATGACAATCAAAAGGCTCTACTCCCTACTCTTCGACAGCCCTCCAATCCAATTTGGAAGCAGAGCTAATGAGACGGTTGAGCAAGTTCAAACTGCCACCGGCAATGCTTAAAGGCTTGCAGGGGCAGTAGTTAGCTTAGTCTTGTTTACAGGCAACGTCTCATGGGACAGAAGCAACTCCTCCCCCTGATAAACTCCAGGAGCCTGATCAACTAAAGGCCTGCATGTGTATAATGTGTGCGAACGCCTAGCACGAGCGAATAAAAGTGCAAACCGATCTACTAAGGGTGCTTGTTGTCGAACGTGCAAAACGGCCCGCCTCATCCAGTTAGTGCTTATGCCTCGACGGATATACGAGATAGGGCGTCAAGAGAGGGAAATGTAAATGGATGAAGTGTAGCACACATACTGTGAGCTACAAAGCCAGAACACAATCCCTGTGATGGAGGCTGCATATGAATTTAATGTCTCAAGTGAAGGTGCGAATGGCCGTGTGTAATGTGTTTCATTAATGTGCAAGGCAGGAAAGTCCGTAAATCAGTCTGCAACCATCTGTAGTGAAGATGGGTGATTCTTACAGTATCTGCCGGATGTTTACTGTGTTTACAATATTTAAATCACTTGAAAACAAGACAGGTCGCTGCAGTATAACCACACACACTTCCATAAACATCACACCGCTTGATCATAGCTTCAAATTCAGCTTTTTACTGTAGGAGAACTCAAGTCACAGCCTCTTTTACCACCTTTTTTAATAAAAGTAGCATCTGATGTTTTGTCCTTGAAATGCATTACAGTGTAACATTAACTACTCACATATAATAATTACTAATAATGTATTTCTATTGTTATTTTAGCCAATAACTGTGAAAAACAGCTCATCCATCTGTCTTTTGTGTCAGATTTGTGGGGATCTGTGTTAACGTGGTGATGCTGAAAATGAAGAAAAGCTCATTTTGTGCATAAAAACACATAACTTGAATTACTTGAAAACATTGGCCGCAGGCAAAATCTCTTCAAATGTTAGTATCTTTTATTTGGCATCTCAGTAGCCCTTATTGTACTAATTCATCTGACTTTATTATATTTGTCCTACCTGTTCAGTGTAGTACATGACTGCCTAGCACACCTCCTTAAATATAGCTTCATCATGTTATTAAGATGTGATTATGGGGTGTTAAACAGCTGCAGCGGTGGCAGCTGGTAGAAACTCCAGCTTTGAAAATGTCTTTATCTTCAGCTTCATAGATGAAGGTAATATTCTGTGTTTTATCCTTTCCAAAAAATTGGAATCCGTAGCAGCTAGAGAACAAATATTATTTTGTTTTTGTGCTGTCTCCCAGTTAATTCTCCAAGTTCCCCACTTTTCTCAAACAAGCTGCCACTCTCTCTTCGCTCCCTGCTGTGCAGGAGACGAAAAACCATGCGAGAAACACATAAAAATGGAACAGATCGTCTCTCTTGTAAACAACAACAACAACAACAAAAAAGCTCTTCTCTCTAAATGTCTCAGTTTTATAGGGTGTATTAGACTCACGTGGTTAGCAGCCAGCGAGACTGCTTGGCCAGGCCCAGACAGGCCAGCAGGCAGATGATCAAGTCCAGGATGAGGAGCAGCAGGTAGGTGAGCCACCTGTAGAGGCAGACAGACGCAGGAAATTAAACTGCTGCTGGTGAAGACATGCAAGCGGTGGGGAAGGGAGTTTTCTTAAAGAGAAATGGGCTTTCATGCAAGAACGATAAAAGACAACTCAATTAGTTAATTGAACGTCCACTAAACAACTGATTATTATAGAGACTGTCAAATAAGAGATTAGCAACTGCAGCAGGCTGATCAGCCTTTAGTAGCCAGAACCATAAATCAGCCTTTGTGTTTTTGTCTTTTTGTCTTCTTAAAACCAAACACATAAGGCAGAATAGTAAGGGATGAATGTATGCTTATAAGTGCCAGCTAACTAACTTACCTACTGTAGAAAATGGGCGTCAAAGCTTTCCTATGACGCACCAATGGGTGTGGAACTACAAAAAGAGCTGAAACAAGTTATTCTTTTAGTTCTGAGACACTGTAACAACTGCAATGTGAATGCTTTTGTGACGCTATGTTCATTTATGATTGAACAGATGTGAGTGTATATGGTGGAAGTGTTACCATTGATGCTAACAAGGTTCCATTTAGCGTAGCTGAGCTTTTCCAGTGAGCCATCGTGCACCAAAGCAGCAGCCTGTCTTAACCAATAGCTCACGTCAACATGGCTGCCGTGAAAGAGGTCTATTGCTGCTACCTTGGCAGAGTCTCTCAAAAAAAACGATATTTTAATCTCATCTGGGACTTCCTGGATAAAGTTTGAATAAATAAAAAAGAAAATCAATAGTTGCCGACTAGAATTGAGAGTGTGAAATCAACTTCCTGTTGGTTCAGCAACAACTAAAATCTATACAGCAGTACAACCTTTAACTGATATCAGCACGCTAACATGCTCGCAGTGCTACATCAAATTTTGAAAAAAAGAAATAATAATAATTGTTGACATTGTTGTTGACTCCAACTTCTAATTCTGCTTCCCTTATCATTGTAAATTACAGCCTATGTGCAATGCAAGAACAGACAATTATTCAGTCATCAAGATTGAATAATCATCTGTTCTTGCAGCGTAATTATTCAACAGTAGTCGGGGTTAATTACTCTGTTTCCGGTGACATTCTGATAGCTGGTAGAAATGATGGAAATACTGCAAAAATAAAACCAAGGTTTTCAGAAACCAGAATGTTCTTTTAAATCAATAAAGTCCTTTGTGTTTAAAAAAAATGAAATACCTCAACAGGCACATGCAATAGTGTCATCTGAGGCGTGTGTGTGTGTGTGTGTGTGTGTGTGTGTGTGTGGTTGAGGCTCCCATCCTGTATTGGCCTCCTCGGTGTATCCATCTGTTAAGGGAGCAGTGGTCAATTTGTGACCGGACATGGAGGGCCTGTCCAGATGGTGAATAATTAATTGACGTAAATCCATATGGCTGAATGTTTTACGCCGAGGGGAGGGGCAGTCCTTCGCGTCTGATGACGGATCAGTGTTTCCGATCTATCGATCCATATATCTTACCAAAGTGATCTCATTTTAACTCTCTTCCCCTTCAATCCCCATCATCTTCATTCTTATTTAACACCCATCGCTCATGCTCTCCCCTATCAATCTCTCCCCCCCCCCTTGTCCTCTCTTCCGTTTCATCTCTCTTTCCCTTTCCATTACCTTTTCCTCTCACTTGCCCTGCTCCTGCTCATTACAGTATAAGAAGCAGGGATATGTACACGGAGGCTCTCAGGTGACACCGCCGCCGTGCTCGTCTGCGCTATCTTAATCCAATTAGAGTCAAACTGAGTACCTACAGTGCCGAGGCACGTGGGGTTGGAGGGTTACATGTATCTATATTAGAAAAGTACATTTCCTCCAAAAAATGAAGAGAAAAATGAAATCTGCAGACTGTTCTTTCTAGAGAACTAGAAGGAAGCTTGAGAGAGATGGAAGACTAGAAGATGTTTGGTACATAAAACCACAAATATATCTTGTTATAAATATCAAGGCTGCAAATAAAACCCAGGAAATGTGAACAATATGGGCTTCTTGGTATAGTTACAAAGTACTTATAGCACTACAATTATACAGTGAAAAGTTACATAGCTATAAGACAGATATATTATTTTGAATAATTATTGATGAAATAGTCTAGGTGATATAATATTACACAGTAGAGTAATTGTGCATGAGAGAAAAATAAAATAAAAAAACAAAGGGTTTATGCATATACGCCTCACCTTCACTTTACTTTACTTTAACAAGTCATTAAAATCTACTGAGTCATAAAGACAAATGTACTGCAAGAGTAAATATCAGAGGTCTTAAAACAGACCACCGCATTGCTAAAAGTTTGGTTTCTAGTCCAAAGCTGAGAGTAAATTAGATAATTAGACTAAAGAGTGAGAAAGAATGGGGTTTGTTAGCTTTGGGCCACAATTAAATAATCCAATTAAATGTTGGATGATTCCCGGAGTAAATTTGGCTTTGCATCAGCGCCCAAACACTGTGAGCACGAGCTGGAAGAGAAAATCTAAATCATTTCTGGATGACATTGCTGAAGATGGACGGACGAACGCTGAGGCGAGAACGTCAAATTGGACGAATTTGAATCAGAAACGTGGCAAACACGGACGCAGACGCGTGGCTAACCACGCACAAACTACACTGTTTGTGATGATGAGTGATAATAAGTCGGTTAACGGCTGAGAACGCCAGGCTGTCTGGTCTCAGTCTGCCTGCACGGTTAGTGTGTAGCGATGTGAGGTATTGAATTATCAGTGGAGCGGAGGAGTCACATTACAGATCAATACAAACACACCAGCCTGTCTGCTACTGCAGACTCCACGGAAATACCAGCGGGAGGACTAAAGAAAAAAAAAAAACATCTGGGTCTGTTCCTCCTCTAAAGACGATAAGAGTTTAAGGATTCTAGTTGTTCCGCATACTTTTACAGCAGCTTTATAAGCTTGATTAATGCAATCATTGATAATGATTTGATGTCCTTCTCATAAAACCACGTCTGCGTAGGACTTTATATTCACATAAGTGGGTGATATACACACCCGGCTTATTTCATCCCATCCTCTATACGTGATGTATTCAGGTCATAACGTGCAGAACGTAACCTCCACATGAATTATCTATTTAACTGCATGTTCAGCCGACAAACTGCTCCGCGATCGCTGCCACAGTTGCAGGCGACGATAGTATAAGCTTGAGTATTTTTTCATCTTTAAGACATAAATATATCTATAATTCACTTTAATTTGTCATATTTATACCCAGTGATCACAAATCATATCCAAATATATGTCATTCCAGCAAGCCCCACCTTTCTTTACGCTTATATGTTATCTTCCGAATAAACAGCCACCACTGATTTGCATCTCAGAGATGCATGTGGACGTTTTGGAAAGTTTTATGGCGACTGTCAATCAAAATCCTCTTCTTGAATTTTGTCCCTTCAAGGCCTTAATGGGTATATCACTTTCAGTGGGTCTGTCTTCCTGTTTCACTAGAAACTTATACACCAATAGCATCAAAAGGACCCTTCTTGCCCCCCCTGCGGTTTACAAGCCCGACACGTGTAATTCTCTGCTCCTCACCTGTAGTACTCCATTTGTGCGGTTTGATCGGCGATGGATGCCAGGTCCATGTTAAGCTTCTCCCAGTCAGGTAAGCCCAGCAGCTGTTTGATGACGTTGTCAGCCATCTGCTGCATGAACTGCAGGGTCTGAACGTAGTCGCCCCGCGTGGCGAAGATCTCGTCCAGCCTGGCGAGGTGCTGGTGCAGCCCGCTCTTCATGCTGTTCATGGTGCCAGTGACCTGGAGGACGCAAGAGATGGAGGAGGACGAGGGGGAGGGGTCAATGGTTTAATGTAGCAGTGTGCAGATGTGACAAATTGAAATATATACAGTATACACTACACTTCAAAAGCTTGGGGTCACCCAGGCAATTTAGTGTTTCCATATAACGTCACACTTTTATTTACAGCCATGAGTTGTAAAATGAATAGAAAATGTAATTACATTAGCCTTCTGACACAATGAGCAAACACATTGTACCATTAGAACACTGGAGTGATAGTTGCTGGAAATGGGCCTCTATACATTATACATATATAGCTAGCTGTAACAGCAGCTAATAACAGTCATTTACCACACTAGCAATGTATAGAGTGTAGTTCTGATAAAGTTTAAAGTTATCTTCATTGAAAAAACTGTGGTTTTCTTTCAAAAATTAGGAAAATTCTAAGTGGCCTCAAACTTTTGAATGGTAGCGTACATACTGTATATGGTACGATTTGAAAAATGTCATGTTTTTTTTTTTAATTAAAAAGAAAAAATTCTAGGTGGATTAAATATTTTAAAAACTTTCAGATGACATATAACCAACATGTAACCAAAATATACATTTTGAGATACCTGGTGAATGCTTTTAAAACTGTATTTCACGTTTTTGACTTTATCATCTTATCAATTATTTAACACTTAACATAATACCAAGGGACAATTGACCAAGGGATTTAAAAGGATTAAAAATACATTATTTATTATCAGGTGGACTTTAACTGTGTTGGTGGCCTCGCCACCGGACCTCAAAAAATATCACCAACGGCAACTTTGACTTTTTTTGTTCACTGGTTCAGATGCACAGTGCGATTGTTTCATTCCAGAGTGTGAGAAAAAAATCTCTAAATATAAAACAGCCAGTCAGCCTCCTGTGGAGCCGTTCACTGATTGCAGGAAGAGTCCGGAGGAAACAGCTGTTGGTTTGTGTCCCTACCAGAATCTTTTTTTCCAGGCAGACAGTATGTATGCACAGATATCCCAATAGCTAACTAGCGATTGTTAGCATGCTAGCTAGTGTGTTATACTAAAACGTTGAACACATGCTAAGCAGAATGTTAGCATTGCCATATTTGATGTTAACATTACCATTTAGCTCAAACTGTGCCTCAGGAAGCCTCGCAGAGCTGCTAGCATGACTGCACTCTTGATAATTGAAGACATATTAAAGGTTGGGGAAACCAGAATCTGAAATACTGTACTCAACATATTAAATAGGCCTTAAATGTATCCCTTAAAACATGTAAAATGTCTTCAAGTCTCATTGTGGAGCTAGAACACCTCTCTGTGTACAAGATTTAATGTGTGGGTCTAAAACTTTAAAATCCTAGTTAGCATAAACCCGCCCCTGCTCTGCTGGTGAATAAATTCAGCTTGCTAGCCTTACAGATTGTACTGCTCACGTGTGAGTCTCATTTGAGTTATCGGTTTCAAGCTACCTTGCTATGTCTTTTCCAAGTCATCAGCTAATCATCTAATTAACCTTTCACGAGGCATATTAAATATGCCATTTGATGATTGAGTATCCTTTTGATAATATTTCCTTTTGTGAAGCTGCCAGCGGTATTAAAATAGCCCGACAGTCTCAGGAGATGATAATATTTTTATGTCCTCCACCTTTCTGCTAAAATAATAATGTACCGACAGACTTTTCTTAGCGTTGCGCAGAGCACAGAATGCTCAAGAACGGCTGACTGATTTTTGCCTGGGAAAGTGTCCAAGAGAAGTGGTGGCCAAAGATAAGGCGAAGCATGAGGCTCGTGCTGCCAATCATCTGCAGATGACCTGGAGGAGACGGCGTGAGGGAGCTGGAGAGTTGAATTGTGGGTAAACAGTTCATAATAATGTGCCACATAATCATACCGCAGCTAATTCAGTCACCGAGGGGAAGTGCTCTAAGGCAAACAAGAAACAAAACTCATACTGATAAAGTCTGTATGAGTCGGGTTTGCTGTTGCTCTTTGATATATCAGATTTTTACCTCATTGATGAAACACACACAAGACCAGATTCTACGTGTGGGCCGAGCACGGCGCATTTCTGTGGGTTTAATTAGGCCACTCATTGCTTAAAGCGAGAAATTGTTTAGAGGGAAATGGCATTTGCTGAGACATTCTGCCATTTGATAATTAAAAAGGGTTACAAAATGTTCTTGTTCAGCTCGAGGTACTTGTCATTCATAGGAGAGACAACGCACAGCCTTGTGTTTGTATGTCTGTCAGGGATGTTTGCAAGAGTGGAGGAGATGTGAGGTGGGGTGGAAGTAATTAGTTGGGTTTGCATTCTACGTGTAGCCCACAGTGGACGGCCTACAGAAAAAAAAAAATGAGAGGAGGAAGGAGAGAAGCTTCACACGATTGACACGCTTCCAAAAATACCGTGTGATTTCTAGGGCTGTCAAAGTTCACACGTCAACTCTTTCTTTTTGACATCATTATTGCAGGTTCAGGCCCTAACTACACGAATCTAGATTTTTATTTTTCATCCACAGAGATTTTTCAAATAAGAGGAAAGAGAAAATATCAGATCGAGTAGATTCGTGAAGTGACCCCGGTCTGGTTGGTCGCAACAACGATGGTGGACATGTCTCAGGTTATGTCTGTACTCTTTATCATTTGCAACTTTATAGCTGAATTCAAGATTACTGCATGAAGTGCCAGTAGATCCACATATCATATAATCCGGGTAGATCGGCCTGTGGTTCTAACTGTTGTACAGTTTTACAGGGTGAGTGTGTGAGAAGGCCGACTGCATTGCTGGTACAGGTTTAACTAGTTGTGTGTGGAAAAAGAAAATGTACAATTAAACTGGGAAAACGACAAAATAGGGGAACAAGGAAAAATATAAACACATCTTGAACAGGAAGTGGCCTGTCAGATGGGTTTGCTGACAAGAAATAAGAATTTGAATTTATTAAAAAATAGGGACCAGGCATTTTAATAAACATTTACATGCAAATGTAATTGACAGATTGATGGTATTATATAAACAACACATAATACAGAACATCTGGACACAGACAACAATAAAAACTCAGGAGTCACTCATTAAAAAGACATTTTGAGCCATTTTGAGACATATTAATGCTGTTTATAGCGGGCCAGAAGAGGTAAAGTTCATGTGCTTGGGTGTTAAAGTGCTTATTATTCAAGTGCTGAAGTGTTTGATGCTAAAGTGCAAGTGCTATTGCAAATCTCTTGGTTTTAAAGTGCCTCTGATGTTGCACAAGGATTTAAAGTGCGTGGGAACATTGCAGACGGGTCTGTTTCACACTATTAAAAAAGAAAACAGTGCATATAGATGCTTTAAAATAGTGTGAATAGATGTGTATGTAAGTTCTATTACACAATAGAATCACGCATACATAAAGTTATAGGTGTTATAAGATTCTAGCTTAGTCATAGTTTGAGAAGTTCAGGCAGTGCTCTAGACACGACAGATCCTGACGTCCCCATAGGCGTTATACATGCTATAAAGTTATTTATAGTTACTGTCGATGTGAACTAATTACCACCAGAGTGCATCTAGTCTTAAATACCATTTCCTATTGATGCTCACAGCTCGTTCTAATGCAGGCAGCCTCTTTGGCCCCCAACCATCCCGCTTGATACTGTGCAAAGGAAACCAATGGACAAACCTACAACAGCTAATGGCGGCTACAGATTGTAGGCCAGTATACCTTGTTGGAGGAGTCACAACCTGTATAAACATAGAGTGAAAGTCGTTTTCTATGTTACATTCCATTTATAGTTTGTATTGTCCTGTTCTTATCCTACAGCACAAGGGCACAAAGGATGTTTTGATGAGCCTTTATTTTCCCCCCATAGTGCTTTGGGAGACCATTAGACTGTTTGATTTGCTTTTGAAGTGAGGGATCCAGGGGGCGATCTTTAATCAGTACTGAAGTAATGGAACATTTTGCTGTGCCCATCTGTTGCCCGTCGAGCTCGAGTTTGCCTCTAATTATAATTTGAGCACATTTAAAAACGGCTAAATAAACTAAACGCTGTGACTGCGAGGGTTTTGGAGGGTTTTTATCTTTATCGTTGTTTTGTGTTCATTTTGAACAGAACTCAAAGCGTGCGAATAATTACTGTAAATATTGTAATCGATTGACTGTGATTTCAGATTTCATTTATTTATTCAGTATATAACTTATTATACAAGAACTCTAAAAGGATTATTTTTAAAAAATGAATTGAGTGTTATTATGGCTATTCATGTGAAATAATTTGTAACAATATAGACTTTCGATTTGAGCAACTTTAAGATTATGTAGTTATTCTTATTATGGTTGTCTTGTGTTTCATTCCATGTTTTTCTATTTGATTATTTATGTGCAAAATTTACAAACAAGCAATATGTTCATGTAGTAGTGCATGTGTTTGGATATGAACAAAGAGTCTTCTAATACAAATCAAAAGAAACAACTTACAGAGGTCTATTAGAGAAGCAGCCACTGAGAGGTACAGCCATTCAGCTTGTGGTGCTCTGTCGTTTATCTGTTCACTCATCCTCCATCAGACTGAGCAGATGAAATCGCAGATGAGAATGACGCATGCATCTGATCCCTGCCTCCTGTGTGAGAGAATCTTATCTAAAAGGCTCGGGGAGACAGCCAATCCAGCTAATCTCTCCTTCGTCTCAAGTCTGATCTTCACTGTGTAAGTGATCCGCACCGATCAAGAAGATATGATTCCCCAGTCCCAGACTTCTACGGTCTTTATCTCAGTATTACGGCAAAGCGTTCTCTGCCTCACGACGTTCTAAAACCAACAGTTTGCTGCAGTGCATTTGGAGCAAAGCTGTTTAACCGCGGGGAATTTTCATTTTCATTTCAAGCCACCGGGTGAACGACAAAACAAAAGCACACAAGGATCCATGATAAATCAAATAAATGTGCTTTTGGATGAAGAAAATGACAATCAAATATGGTCACTCTATTAAAACAACGGCCGAGGTCATTTTTTCATGTTTTTGGGAGGGACAAAAAAAACTTAATCAAATCAAACAGAGAATATTATGTTTATTGATCATATCAATTAAAAGTCTTGACAGTGGATAAATGTGTCCATACATAGAACAGTGTGCGGCGTCTTATGTAACATTAAAGAATAAAGTGATTTTTTACATTCTAGCATGACTTAAGCAACTTTAAACTAGGTATAAACTTTCCTTTTATTCCATAGTGCAAATTTCTACCTGGAGTTGAATTAAACAAACTATTAAAAGTTCCCTTGTTTTTATCATTTTGCCTGTTTTTTATGAAACTAATTTCCAACATCCAGGTTTGACAACTTTTTAAAACCTGAGATATGGTCAATTTTCAATGAAGCGATGAAACTCTATAAGTTTAATAGACCGAAGATCCTGGAACTTCCTTTGTTTTATTGTATTTGACTACATATTTATTGCATTTTTTGATATGCACAGCACATTATATAAAATTATTATTAAAGCATAACTTGGGAAATTTAGACTAAATGACTATATAACATCAAAAGATGATTTAGGCCAAAAATCGTACTTTCGAACAAAAAAAATGATTTAGGCCATTATTTTAATAGGGCCACGGTATCAAATGTAGATTCTTACATAAAAAATGAGAGAAACTATATCAATGGGAAGTATGTTAGGTCCTTGTTTTCTATGCACAGAAAACGTTATGGTTTCATAGCAGCATCAGGACTATTTTGAGACTCCCCTTAAATTGTTTGTCTGCGGTGTGCTCACAATATTGCAATACTGACTCTCTTGCTCTAAAGCTTCTCCCAGAGTGTGCTGAGTTGAAGCAGATAATTGGTTGTATAAGGTTGTATTTATGTTGTTTTTCTAAAGGTTCAGACCCACGGTGCCAGGTGAAGACTACCAAATACTTAATTCTGTTTCATTTCTTTGATGTTTGGTGCTGTATACAAAGTTTTTCTTTTTATGTAATTCACTTTTTATTGTGACAGCATACTAATTCACACATGTTGACCCTGGTCAGGGAGACAAAAAAAACCCCAAAAAACAAAGATGAAAACAAAAAACTCAGAACAGCCAAACAAAACAATACATGCATCAGTCTGAAGCCAAAGCTTGAGGTTGGTCTTGATCCTTGATCTCTGCAAAGCTCCCTGAGTCTCTAATGATTGTGGGTATGGAATTCCGGTTCCCCACATTAACCAAGAAAGCTGATTGATCAAAGGTTGTCTTTCTGAACTCTACACCTAGTCACCCAGAGTAGGTGGAGGGGGTGGTAGAATAGCTAGGACTAATTTGCTTACATTGAGGGGTAAGACATGAATTAGTTAGCCAATCAGACACCTTACACTATATATATATATATATATATATATATATATATATATATATGGGGGAAAATATCTGGACATACTTGGGGAAGATCCTTCATGTATAGAATATACTAAATATAAGTGGTCCTTAAATAGACTATATTATGTATTTACTTTATTTACTATTTTATTTTATTCAGGACCTATTATATAAATTGAAAATGGCCAATCAATTCTACAAGGTTCTCATTATTCTCATTATGGGCTAATTATACTACTAAGAGAATACAACAAGAAACCACTAACTTACTAGAATTATTCACACTATATATCTTAGAGTCTTTCTCATTCCAGCCAATGGGTGTATTCTAAGCAAAACAAAGGCTATGACACCATTTTTCTTACTCTAAGTGATTGTCTCTGCTTGATACTCGACGGTGGAGACGCTTTCTTCAATTAAAATTGAATGTGGGAGCTAGAGCGTGAAATGGAACATGGGTCTGAAGTGCATCTGCAGCGCGGTCACCCCCAAAGATAGAGTCCATCTCCACCGCTCGATAACCAAGCTCAGCAGAACATCTCTTTAAAAATATATTCTTTCCTACCTCATTTTTTTTTCTCCTTCTCTTAGATATCTGATGATCACAGAGCTTTTGGGATGCCGCCCCTGCAGAGGGCTTTACGGCGTGTTGATGAAACGCAGGCGTGAAATCGCGGATTTTTGGAAAACTTGATGACCGATGCAGCAAAGATTTGGGACCAAAGTAAGCACTATAATATATACAACTAGAGAGAAATTCAACTGCTTAAATGTTTGCGGTTTGGTTCTAAAGAGATCTCGAGTTCACGCAGGGGTCGGGTGAGAGTGGTTTGGCCGCAGAGACGACCTCAGGCCCAGTGTCTGCACGTTCACTTCAACTTTACAAGGCTGCCCATTCAGCCATGCAAGAGTAAGGAAGTCAGCAAAAATGTCCATTAGTCTTGTCTCAAATGAATTGCACCTTCCAGCACATTGGCACACAAGGACGGCAGTTGTTAGTGGGTTATTTTTCCAAACTGTTCTCCTGGGATTAAACTAATTTCTGTCTTTTAAAAATCACCCCCTCAACCGTCGCCAAGGAGGAGGAAAGAGGATGGCACCTTGCCCTCCCCTTTGTATTCTAGCAGCATTTACTCTGGTGGTGTCATCCATTCATTTAGAAGTTCTACATCATTTATCGTGGTCTGCTACCTCCTCCAGTCGTTGAAATTTTCTATTTATTACATCAAGAAATAAGTACATTTCTTCCACTCTGTATTGTCTGTATTCCTAGATGAGATTGAATATGTTATACTAGCAGTTCAAAGGAATTTTAAGCAACGTTTTGAAATCTCGCAAAAACAGAAAATGTGAATTAGGTATGTTTCCATGCAATTATGCAAATATTTCTTTTGTCAGAAGGTTATTAGCTGTATAGGTTACGTTACACACGGCATTCGATTGGTCAAGATGGATGATTGATTCTTTAATGTCAGCCAGTATTGAACTACTATTTCACGCTGCCCTGAGACAAAGACAAAGAAATGCATATTAAGGGATTATCCAGGAAAATGCAGACAACGGAAACAGCTGGTCATTTGAGTTAAATGATTGCCATTGAATATTTATGAGGCAGACAAAGAACCCCCGATTCTTTCTGGACCTCAGATGAAGCGTTGAGTTGAATTTTTCTTATTTTTTTAATATTTTAAATTGCAAATTTATATCATCTTAAGGGGATCAAATAAAACACAGAAAAGTTCACGATATGGGACCTTTAAAGCCATTTCATCAACCTTTTCCGGTGCTGTACTTCAAAATATGCATATAAATATGTTGATGGTAACACACCACTTTGGGATGTTCGGGATAGTCTTCAATGTTAAACCTAACAACCTATGAAGAGCAATGTGCATATTTGGGAGTCTTTATATCCACTCTAATTAATTATTGCCCAAGCTCTCCCCAAAGATAAAACAACATCTGTTTTTATATTCCCCCTCATCCCCTCGTATTATGAATGGCTTGTAATTTTGATTTTCTACGAAAAGCTTAGTATGAGAATGGTGTGGAAATATATTTATGTCTGTAATCGTGTAGTGGGATAACTTCCAAATTATGGTTGAGCTTTGGCCAAATGCTTAGTGGCTGACCCAGACGTCAACCCCAGTCCATTGGCCGCCGAACCGTCTCACAACACCCATCGCCAAACAATATAGTTATTATTAAGCTAAACATTTCAAATGTCACATCGGTCCCATTATAGCAAAAAGATGAAGCATCGTGGTTGGCCGCTCTCCAGATTCAGCAGCCCTGCTGCATTCCTGCTTGAAAGGAACGTCTCCAAATTGCTCTCACATTCTCACTGTTGTTTGTGTGTTCATAGACACATCAGCATATATCTCAGACCATAACTAATCAAGGTAAAAAAAAAAAACATCCACAGATAAAGGCTCTAACTTCCTTCCTCTCTCCATTTAAAAACTGAGCCTTTAGACACCAACTTGCTTCTAAACTCTCTCAGAGCCGGGCTAAAAGGCATTTGTGTGGGCAAGAGGACCGTGAGGCCTTCATTGTCAGTCGGTTCAATACCGATTTCAATCCCGACTGCCAATCAGATGGGCTAGCATTGCTCCTTGTTCTTCCCCAATCAAAGGGCTTTGTCTCCTCCGGCTCATGGTTGATTAGGTGGGGGGAGACCGGGGACTGTGTGTGGCACACTGGGCTCTTTGTCCTGCTCAAGAACTAGACTTCTTAACAGTCTATGGCTGCACGCAAATGAACTCACTCAGGCACACACACACTCAAGCGTGCACGTGAGAAAACTTGCACGCATAATACGCTAAAATAAAGACCAGTGTGTCCAATTTTGTGTTTGCATGAGTTCGCAGATCCCAAAGGAGCATGTTGACAAGCTGCCAGACATCGACATTATGTTAATGATCTCTCTCCTCTTGCTAATGTGACTTTGAGAAATTAACCTGGCTAAGTACGCGAGATAAATATATGATCAGTAAAAGAAAAATGACAAAGATATGTATTTTTTCATACTTTGTTTGATTTCCTGTTCTTTATATACTGTTGATGATGTTGTATGTCTAAAACATGACCAAAGATCCAGAAGTTGTGTAAAAAACATCCCTGCAAGTGAAAAGCCAGGGATTCAACACTGAACACTTTTTTGTGATGACATCAGATTGTCTGTGCATGCCCAAAAACAGGTGATTGTTTCTAAGGTTGTTCGATGGGATGCTTATATGTACAGAGAAATTCAGTTTTGAATGAACAAAAAGTGAAGTGAGCAGCTATGGGGAAGCTAACCAATCAGAACCGAGTGTGTGCCTTAAAAAGACAGTAGCTCAAGGCCTGTTCCAGACAGACACTGAACTGAGGGGCTGAAGCATGAAGGACCATTATGAAATAAATACGTTAAAGCTATTTTAAATATGAATCATTCAGATATTCCAGTAAAAATATGCCTCTAAATTGTTGTAAACCAGCAGGGCTAAGATGTTTACAGTTTGTGTGAGCAGGTTAATGTTCGTCACGTGACAACTAATACTGACTGACAGTCTACAACATCTAATCTTCAATAGGTAGTCAGATTTTCCGAAGGTTTAAATTATAAAGTGCGTCAATCAGAGCCAGACGGCTCTCCGTTAAAATCCGAAAATCATTTTTCATCCCTCGTCGTCAGTGTAAACATTTAGGAAGCCCTCACAGTGCTGCAGGGAGTTAGTAGGTGTGGTGCAGGCTCTAAACCCCCCTGGCAAAGTGTGTATTACTGAGGCCATGTTGAGCCGCCGCTCTGAGTGGCTCAGATACCACTACATTAATCTCCATTAACACAGATGGAGACTTAATCCCTACTCTTCGGCAGCACCCTGAGTCTCTGTCTGTGCGGATGTGGCTGCAGCGTCCTGCAGGACCTCGACTGACTTCCCTTCGCCAAGATGGCTATTTTTTTATCTGGCATTTGTCTGTCAGTTAGTTTGTTGGTCCGCACTCCCAGAGTGCTTTTTCAGTTTGTTTCACTTTCAGTCAAAAAGTAATATAAATGACCGGCTACTGTAGGCGTCTAGAGCAGAGATATCAAACTCAAATGAATTAATGCAGGCCACATGCAGTACAGTGCAATTTAATCTCCAGGGGCAAAACCAGTACAAATTAACATATAAACAACAATACCTACATATTTCTCATCCGCATTAATTAATTAACCTTCATGTCTTAATTTACTAATGTCTTAGTTTTTCCATATTCAGTCTACTGTTGCATTTCAATTCAAGATATTTACTCACTGAACAATATTTACTTTTTACAGCAGCAGGTGAACTTATCTCCTGTGTTACAAACCAATTTAAAACTGTAAATATTTTATCCCTTGAGCCCTGAAAGATGCTGAAGAACTTCATATTTCTGTGAAGAAATACACTTTGTACATCCAGTAACCATTGAGCGGGCTGGTTCTGGTCCCCGGGCCACATGTTTGACACCCCTGGTCTAGAGGAAAGACAGTCCTGTGAAGTGTGACTCGTATATTTACATGTTTTTGCGCATCTACCACGGTTTGCTGTGTCGTCGTGACTCCGGATTTCTGCTCTGTCATAGTGAATTTAACAGCCGCATTATGAAAACAAGATTTCGCGCGCTCTCTGTGCGTTTGCTGCGAGAGGCAAGCCAACGATGTGTGGATTCGTTTTGGTTTAGTCTCTTCCCACCTACCTACCCACTACAGCTGGCTGCAGGCTCGCTACAGTTATCTAGGTAAATAGGAACTGAACAAAGTTGGCCACACAATGTTTCTTTAATTCTCCTTTGAGGACGTGTTGAAACACAAACAGCACGAGAAGACGAAATAGCGCAGCCTGTTTTTTTCCGCTGTCTGTGCTGGAACTGATTATTAAACTGGATGTCAGTGCTCTACTACTTAGCTGAGGTATCTGGTGCTGTAACTGGTTATTTTTATTGTATATTTCTTAATACGAAAGCCTTGCAGCTGGTGCTGGTGTTTCGTAATTCTTGCACAACTGTCTTTCACATAAAGTCTTAAAAATATATGATTTCATGATGCCCTACATTTTTTTTTAGGAACATAAAAGGAATTAAGATTTTAAGTTTTAGCCCAAAAAAGATATTCGCGGGTTTACGTCAAAGTTTGACTCTTAACTGAGAGGAGAAAAGCGCCTTGTCATGAGTTAAAATGTGCCACAGTGAGCTACAGCACCGTGTGATCAGCACCTCTAAGATGGAATGGAAAGTGAGACGGATTAAAATAGAAAAGGATCACGCACAAGCACTGAACTAAAGTAAGCACAAGAAAGACACAGGACGATCCTTTGTTTCTGCTGAGGCCACGGCAACTGGGAGAAGGTGGAGCAGGGAGGGTGAGTGTGTGTGTGTGTGTGTGTGTGTGGTTTTGTGTGGAAGGAGGGAAGACTTTCTGTGTGGCGAGGTTGTCAATTTGTGTGTAGCGGTTAAAAGCAATAAAAAGACTATAATAACATTTAAAGACAAACAAAATCGAGTCCTCTGGGCTTTGCTCTTCTCTTGGTTGTGTCTGTGTGTGTGTGTGTGTGCGCGCGCTTGTGTGTGTCTATATATACCAACCAGCATTTTAAAGCTTTCACTCAGAGCTGTTTTTCTAGCTGGATGGATCTGGCAATCACTCCATTAAACCCCCTCCTTTTTTAATATAATCTAAAATCATGACGCTACTTTATTTCTACACAATGCGACATATAACACTATAATTTTAACAATGTCTCAGCATGTGACACTAATGTGAGGAGTCGTCTGTTTTTTTACATACCAAACTGTCCACGCCACCCAGCGTGTGATTGGCGTTGTACATGGAGTAAGTCAACTGGTACACGCCGTCATTGGTCTCGCTGTTGCCATAGAAACCCACACCCACTGCGACGCTGTAGAGAGAAGAAATGCACGGAGGGTCAGGTACGGCTCGGCTAAATGAATGAGAGGAGTCTGGTGGTAGCAAGTTTGCTGCTTATTATGTCAACAGGTGAATAAGGAGAAATAAAGACGTTTCTGTTCCCATCCTGTGGTAGGAATATACCTACAAGGAACAATAAATATCATCATGAATATTTCAGTGATTCTTTTCTCACCAGAGCATTATGTCATTATCATGAAGCAACCCTGACTTTTGGAAAAAAAAAAAGAAAGAAAAAAGAAAAGAAGAAAAAGCGAATGTACAGTAATGAGGCTCTTTGGGACGATCCCTGAGATTAGAAAAAAAAAAGAAAAAAAGTCATAAGATAAATTATTTCTACTCAAACAGCATGAATAATATTCATTCTTCAGAAAAGCCGGAGTTAGTGTATGAAGGACATCTTGGAGATAATATCTGTTTCATTGAGAAGTCACTTTGTTTTGAAGCTGTTCCCTGATAATGTGCTTTTTATCCATTAATAAAACAGCGGTCGAGTAAACATCCATATGTCCTTGTTTCTTTTACTTTCTCTACAATATAATCATTTCCCGTCGTCACCTGAAACTGTAATCTGTGTGCAGCGAAACCGCGAGACAAAAAAGTGGTTCGGAAAATGAAATTTCTGTGTTCATCTATGCAAACAACGCTCTTTGAACCAGAAATGTGACATTACGGGGTGTTTTTTTTTTTGGAACGCGAGCGCATCGTTTAAAAACAGCCTCGCATATTCAGCCATCCGACGATTTCATTTATTCAGCAGGAGCGGGAAACACAATACCCAGCGACATAAACCCACGCTCTTACAGTGTCTCTGGGTGTCAAAGCGCTGTGGCCCTGTGCTGCCGTAATGTGAGATTTACAGTAGAAGCGGCTGCTCAATCACTCTCAAGCTTTCAAGAAGGAAATAAAACCTCACGACAGACATTGTGCTTGTTTTGTAACTTGTAGTTTGAGGTGCTCTTGGATTAGATTCCATTTTTTTGTTGAAAAACATAGCCCAATAAATTGTCTCAGTTTTGACTTGTGGTGTCTATATATGTTTATTACAGCAGGGACAGTTGAGCAGAGTAGTTGGCTTTTTTTGTTGTTGTACACTACTGTTCAAAAGTTTGGGGTCACCCAGACAATTTAGTGTTTTCCATGAAAAGTCACACTTTTATTTAGCACCATGAGTTGTAAAATGAATAGAACATTTTATTACATTAACCTTCAGACGCAACAAGAAAAAACATTGTACCATAAGAACACTGGACTGATAGTTGCTGGAAATGGGCCTCTATACACATATGTAGATATTACACCAAAAACCAGACATTTGCAGCTAGAATAGTCATTTACCACTTTAGCAGAGTGTGTTTCTGATTAGTTTAAAGTTATCTTCATTGAAAAAAACATTGCTTTTCTTTCAAAAATAAGAACATTTCTCAGTGACTCCAAACTTCTGAATGGTAGTGTAATAATATCTATGTTCCATATCATAGCAATCAAATCCCTGTGCTTTCAGATGGACACAGATAGACTCAAAAATGAATGAATTTGGATTAGAGTGATGTAGTTGTTTGGAATTCTGGAATATTAACAGCTATATTGGCTGTCAAAAAAAAAAAAACTGAACTCAACATGACCACCTGTTTAAATAAATGATCAAATACAACATAAATAAATAGTAAAAAAAAATACAGAAGTTATTCAAAATGCTTTGAGAGAAAACAGTAAAAATTGTGTTTGAACATTTATCGAGGCACACATCACACATATCCACACGCGCCGACGACACAAAGACCAAGTGAAAAGCTAAACAAAAGAACAATGTCTTCAGTTATCGCAAACCGTGAAACAGACTATTCCATATTTCAGGAGCTCTGGGTTGTTTTGGAATTAGAAAGTAGTCCTGGGATCTGCCGAGTTAATCAAATGGAAATAACTATTGTAATATTCTGTATAATCTTCGCAGGCCGGAAGCTAAAGTTTGAATTTTAACAGACAGGTGACACGGACAAACTTTTCTGTTGTCGTTGTGGGGGCGGCTGCATTTCGGAATAAATTAACAGATTTTCAAGAGTTTCTGAAGCTGCATATTTTCAAGATAACCGACGTCGGTTACGACAAAGCAAGGAAGTAATGGTGCTTATCTGGGAACGATTTCCCTCTAGAGTTTAGCAGATAAGAGTACACGGCTTTATTGATTTTATTATTTATTACGCATCAATATTTTATGACCTCATTATTCCACACAGTTTCATGAACATGGCCGCTAACGCAACAATGGAACCGCTAAAGTCCGACAGAGACGGCTTCGCGGGCAGCGTGGCGCTCGAAGCCGCGCCCAGGTGGAGCGGAAACAACGGGGCCTGTTGTATTAATTAGAAGAACAAAGACGGGTTCTCATTAACTGACCCCCTGCAGGTGAACATCCCACTCTGCAGGCTTTAACACAACCCTCAGGGACAGACATGGAGATGTTTTAATAAGACACGGGGCGACATGAATAAATAAAAGCCTCGGTTTGGAGGGCGGGGTGAGGAAAACGTGGAGAGACAGATACGGGCAGACCAAAAGAGACAAACTGACAGATATCAAAGAGGATAATGTCTATATCCTGAATATGGTCGGACAACAAACAATACGATGAAAAAGCAAACAGAAAAAATACTTTGTCTTTCTTCATGTTCCCACAATAATACATTAATAATGATGGTGCTGCTTACATAAAAAAGCACACACACACACACACACACACACACACACACACACACACACACACACACACACACACACACACACACACAAAAGCGTATTGGATAAAAGTAGCCTGGAGAAAGTCGCAGTTCTTTGAACCGCGCCAATATTTTAAGGTTATAATTTAATGACTGTAAGGATAGTGGGAGGACAGAGAGGAAAACTAAATAAACAGCTCAGTCCCTTTAGAATATGTCTATGGTCTAATTCAAAGAGTAAGTCATATCATAGATTTGACTTGGCATGCACTGAGCAAACATCCCGTGTCATGTTGATAAATAACAAAGTGAATAAAGGACAGTGAGAGCAAGCTTCAGCCTACAGCACAGAGAGAAAAAAAAAATACCCGGGCTACTATGAATAGACTGCTTGAATATTTAAGATTTGCTCCAAAATGGCTGCAATGACTCTCGTGAGACGACAAATATAAACGGTTGATTTTTATATATTTTTCCTGCCCTCCTGAGAACACCCCCCCCTTCTCAAAAAAAAGAAAGTGGATAAATACAAATAGCTTCTTTCTGAATTATGCACGCACGTGCCACTATTTTCAGAGTTAGAACATTTCCAAAATAGCAAATATATGAAGTTATAAATTCACGCTGCTAAAAATAGACGACGCCAAAGATGTGAATGGGGGTTTTAAAACACTACTGCTAGCGTGCTGATAGTTAGGAATTCTGGATTGGAGCCACGCAAAGAAGAGAGTTTTATCTCTTTTCCTTTCTCGTACCCTTTCCGCCTCTCGCTTACGATTTATGACTATGACACGATACACAAGAGATGAAGAACTACAATAAACCAGTGTTTCTTGGAAGAGGGGATATCCTCTGATGATGCCCTTTTGCCCACGCTGACCATACATCTCAAATCGGTCCCATTCATAACCACCAAATATTATTTAATTGTCAGCTATATCAATAAAAACCGCTTTGCTCCTCTGGCCTGCAAAACTCAAATGATTCTGTCAACGCCCCTAGTGGAAACCAGGGGAAAAGCATGTGTTTGTACTTCAGGGCGAACAGGAGAAAATGGTTAAATAAACTGATGAATAATTTAGTAAAAACTACAATTCACACACACGCCATATTTAGCTTTGCATACAACTCACTGAAGCTGTAATACACTTGGGTGCAGTGACCTTAATAGAGCTCCTAGAGGAAAACAGGACAATAACATGCACTTGGCTCAAACAGTTAAGAAAAGAGAAAATGGCTCAATCAGCTGGAAAAAAAACAGCCTGGACTTCAATTTGTAAGGCTTACAAGATAGAATTCATGATTTTATGCTGGAGCAGCTGTGAGATCGAAGAAAGCGGTTTTAATGGGTTTCAATGGGACCTAAAAGGGCCCCATATGTGCTGAGCGGTGGTGCTTTTTACACTGTTTATTATAGACGATAGAAAACCTGTGGTTGAACTTCAAAAACATAAATAAAAATGACACACATTTGCCAAACATCCTGACTATAGCAAAATCGCAGCCAAAACGATTGGAACAAATAAAACCCTAAAAAGGCGCTTTTAAGTCCCCGGTGAGGCATAGGGGTTAAACATCGTATTGAATACGGGTCACTGTTAAGCACTTACTGTAGATCCAAGGCTTGCTAAATAAAGGGTAGCATCATCTCGCACAAAATGCAACGCGCAGCTTTATAAGAGTCCAGACGTCCTCAGGATGAAGCTCACTCTGTTATAGTCCAGTATAATTACACAGCTAATCTGTCTCACTGTGGGCACAGCTACAACTGTGGCCAATGACTGACATCTGCTCCGGCTGCACCAGCGTTAATTAGAATGGACATCACAGCATATCAGCTCCAGCCACTGTCAAACATAATTAGAGCGGAGGACGCCACAACTTTAAGCAGAAACAGAAACAAGACGGGAGGATGGACAAGAATGAGAGCAGGGGGACGGGAAAGCAAAATGAAAGAGCACATAGAGAAAAAAGAGAAGAGACAAGTGAGGTAAAGTGAGGGTGAAACGAGGAGAAGGAAGAGACTGAAGAGATTAAAAAAAAAAATAAGTTTTCCTGTTCCCAAATCCAATGTGAAATCCGACGGGATATCACATCCATCCTCTGGCATATCCGGCAGACTGACATAACCAAAGTTGGGAATCGGATGAAAGAGAGTTGATTTCCCACGTGTTCTTCCTTTATCTCACAATATTAATTCTTACACTTTATCAAGTCGGGCCACTTCAACTCTTTAAAATCTGCTCCAGACCAAACTGGCACACTGACAGGATTACTACAGAGGACTCAGCCATGAAGACATTATATATTTTATAGCAATGAAAATATTTTTACATAATCTAACATTACAAATATACATTTTTTGGAGGCTAACGGTAGTGTAGGAAGTAGTGTTCCGTTATTATAGAGGCACAGAGTCTGCAGAAAGAGAAGGTTGAGAGAGAGGGGGGGTGGGTCAACAAAACGATGGACTTTAACATGGGAATGTCAACATTGGTTTCTCTCCACAACGACCACAGTCGATCCCTAACCGTTGCCAAGAGGTTATTATTGTAACCCTAGCAACGAAAGTCCCCTAACCTTAACAAAGTAGTCATTTTAACCAAACCGCATAGTAGTTTTTGTTCCTAAAGAAACCTATAACCAAACTTTAAAAGGGCGACAATGTTTACAGTGAATCATCATGATGTAAGATGATATCGGGAGGGGGTGAGCATTGAGAGTTATGACTGGTGTTAGCACCAGCCAGACAATCTCTTTAACCCTCTGAAACTGTCATCCTTGTTAATGATGACAATCAAAACAGTTAATTTAACTTTAATAACTTTTGATCAAAAAATAATAGCTCCTTAGATGTTTTTAGCCTGTTTTTTAGACCTGGAACTTGTGTCTCTTTTGGGGACTTTTCAAAATAATGGGTAGATCCAATATTGACCATTTTATTATCCGCATTTTATCAATTCTTGATCATATATTGCAGATAACATTGGCACTAATGGTCATATTGGTTTCCCATAATGTTTTGCGAGAATGTTTTGACCAATCAGAGTCTCATCCACCCAGAAATAAGTCTTCTTTTCTTTTTTCTTTTTACTGACGTTCGTAAATTATAATTACCTAGTTATTTTGCCCTTCAACAGTTTATATAGTACAAAGAGCAAATAAAGTCCAACTTTCTACAGTTTGGGACCTTTAAAACACAGGAGCTTTGGGTCAGAAATGTGTGTTTCTTTGTGGAGGACATGGACCAAAAACAGTTTTTGTCATTCAATTCGGAGGTCTCCTTGTCCTCCGCTAGTGTCTGTTCGCAATTTATGCTTCTAATTTTGGATTCACAACCTACATTCTTAATGGGTGGTGGTTGAAGTCATTGAACGTTTTTATAAAGAAACTGCACATGAATAATTGAATACATCACGTAATGAAGACTGGTCGAGTGGATGGGAACAGAGGCTATTTGCAACCCGTCGACAGAGCGAGTCAAACCAAGCGGTGTATGGTTAGTGCTTTAGTGCTGTTTGAGTAGTGACTTGAAGGTGTTTTGACACACAAATATTTCTCGTTCTGATTTTAGCAGGACACGTTTACAATTGAGTTATGTTTTTTTTTTTTAATTGTTGGGTAACACTTTTAATCGATTTTTTTAAATTATTTTCAGCAAAGACACGGTGGCGCAGGGGTTAGCGCTGTTGCCTCCCAAGAAGGTCGCAGGTTCAGGACCTCCTTGGGTCCTGGGTCTGGGACCTTTCTGTGTGGAGTTTGCATGTTCTCCCCGTGTCTGCGTGGGTTTTCACCGGTTACAGTCCAAAAACATGCTGAGGTTAATTGGAGACTCCGTGGGTGTGAATGTGTGAGTGAATGGTGTGTGTTCCCCACGATAGGCTGGTGACCATCTGGGGTGTATCCCTGCCTCTCGCCGTAACGTGCTGGGATTGGCTCCAGCAGACCCCTGCGACCCTAATGAGGAATAAGTGGGTATAGAAAATGACTGACTGACAGTTTTTCCCACAACCATGGAACCCCTGTGCCTTTCTATGTAACAAAGAACTTTGTCCTTTTTTAAAAAGAAAAGACATATAATTATGCTCGATGCTCAACTAATTTAATATTACCCACTGGCTGCTAAACATGACTGTCACATGGCCGAGAGAAGCATTGACTCATCTGGCACCAGATTCAATTAGCTACTTTGTGGAAAGAGCACATCTCATTGACCGGCTTAATAGGTTCTTGCTGGTGATGTCAATGCTGACTATGCAGCATTTGTGCCTGTGTTTGGTAACTTTGTTATAGATTATGAGCTGAACTTTGCCCCATATAATGTGAGAGTTGTAAAGGTTCATATTTCGCAGCGTCTGCTTGGCATGTTTGACACATCATGAGCATGAGCGTGGTGTTACCAGAATAATAACAGCTCCAGGTTGTCCATGTACCAGCTATAGGCCATAATACTATAATGCTGTTAATCTTTATCACGGCTAAACATAGTATTATTTCACATTAGGAAGCTTTGCAGCTCAATGTATGACACGATTCGGCCGCCTCCAGCCTAAACAAAACATATTCACTCTAATCTGCATAAAAAAAAAACACCACAAGGTCCTTTTCCTAATGCACAAGATATGATAATTAAGATTGAAACTCATTATAGATTAATATTTTCCTGGCGTGTGAAGGTGACACGAGATGTGGGCTAACAACACCAAAGAAAATAATGTTATTTTGCTCAACATTAGTAACCTGTAACCTGCTCTCCATTATTTTCGGTTGAATCATCCACAGAACTGTGTCAACAGGAGGCTTTTATAGAAGCAAAATAAATAGGCTACGCTTCATGAACTTTACAATCTGCTAGTTCAGGCGAGCATAAGCAGCTGAAAATGTTATTTAGAAATACTGTTTAAAAACACGTTATTTTCCCTGAGCACATAATTACTTATAATATTTTGACCATATTCCTATCAAGAAATGGATAGTATACGGTTTGGTATTGTGACCTTCTACATTAAATCAATATATACAACCCCTATAATATTTTAAAATATCCATATAGTAACTAATAATGTTTCTGTGGCTTATTTCCCTCTTTTTTTCTTGGCACTTACAGTAACACAGAGTTCTTAAGGTTACTCAGCAGAGAAGTTATTTCAATTTTTGTGAATTTTTTATTCATCTCCTCCTGCATTTGTTTTTGCATTTTATTTTGCAGATTCCATTGGTGCATCCTATCCAGAGGTTTAAGGTTTTAAGGTCAAAAGACTTGATAAACTGTGCATTGTTAGCAGAATATTTATAATACACCCACATCAGGGCGGGCTGTCTAATAACAGCGGTATAGTACCTAACAGTCAGGACACAATGAGGATATTTAGATCATACCACTGTGGACTAAGAGCTGCTGTATTTTTTTCCATTTTCTTCAGTTTTGCTGCCCTGCTGTGAGTCCAATTTCCATTTCACTTTGCTTTTCCTTTCTATACAATATATCCTGATGACTGCTATTCTAAAACTTTATGGAGAAACAGCGTTCAGCTGGAACAAACACCCAGAACACTGTATTTCTGCTGCAAATCTCAGTTCTTTTAAATTAAAGCTGAAAATACCTGGAACATAACGATACAATTACATTGTTGTGATTTGCTTTTTTTTTCTCTCTCTCTCTCTCAATGCCCCCCCTACAATATTGTATATTACCACATTTTGGACCAAAAAATATAACCAAAAGGTCATAGCTTCCTAAGCTTCCTTCATCTAGATGGAGAAGACCACTGCACAAATATATTAAAAAAAAACTTTTTTGTTTCATTAATGTATGTGTGTGTGTGTCTTTTGAAGCCAGATCCAAAAATTAGGCACAGGTACGATGGTACCAGAGAGATTTCATTCACATCAATGTTTCATAGATAGAAAAGAGACGACAGAAACAGATCAAAGATTGGTCTCATCAATAGGAAGGAAACAACAACAAGACTTGCTATGCCAGTGTGAAACCAAGCGACTCCTATGTGCAGAACTACAAATAGAGTTCGGGTATTTCAAAAGAGCGGTGGACTGTGGGCATGTGGAGCAGAAAGAGAGTCTCTTAACAGGCAGGCAAAACTAGACTAGGAGACATAACAGGAACGTGGACAAATACTATACGTCATGGACTAATATTCAGAGAATCTCTGGACTATAACTTATGGATCTCCTGTGAAAACAGGGAATGTGCTGACTGAGAGAGCAAAAGACTGTGCAGGGAAAACCACTTACAGCTTTTTGTTAGGTATACAGAATGACCAATAAAGAGAATGTGAAAACACACAGAATGGCCGACATCAACTGTGTGCGCGCGCGCACACAGTAATCAGCAGTTAATCACAACAGCTTGACTGTGTCTTTACTTTCTCACCATGTGATGAGGCCGGCAGCGACAGCAGACCAGGTTACACAGCACGAGTTTGGCTTCTTGTTTTCCTCCTCCTCATCTTTGCGGCAGCAGCACAGGCAGCTCAGGTAGATGGCAAGACATAGCAGGTTGAGGCCAAGCCCTGCAGCCGCCACACAGCCCAGGAAAATGAGAGACTAGAGGAGAGAGAAAGGGGAGACATACATACAGGAGATCGGATCTTATGTTCTGTTTCCAGTAAAGGCAAATAAAATGCACATAAATAAGTCACATGTACACAGAGATGAAACTGAAAATATTCAGATGTTTTACTTAAAGGTACAGTTTGTAAGATTTTGTGCCATCTAGTGGTGAAGTTATGGATTACTAATGCAAAAAGCATCTCTTATTTGTCCGTATTGGGCTACTGTAGAAACATGGTGGTCACCTTCTCACAATTTTATATTACATTGTGCCACATCTGTTCCACTAGATAATACTAAAAAAAAGGAAGGAAATATAAAGGAAATATTACCTACTGTACCTTTAAGTGAAGATATAACAATGTCAAAATACTGGTCAGTTAATTATATATATATATATATACACACACAAAATTGTATATTACCATATTTGGACCATAAGATGTTACCAAAAGGTCATAACCTCCTAAGGAACTGTTTTAAAACCAGTCTCAACAGATATATAGTTAAATACTGAAGACAGTATTTAGGTAAATCTACAGTTACTGATTGCGCAGAAAATATAATAGAATAAAATTGATAAAAAGATAACGTGTAAGCAGGACTTAAAAGTTACCATAAGGAACACAGGCATCCAAACTGTCCACTGCTCGTTGTTTTGCTGTAGCATGCTAAGCTAGCTTTAAAATCAAACATTTAGCAGCTTAAATCCCATGTGCCTGTTCTCAGGTGTTGGTGAAAACACGATTAAAAAGAAAGGGCAATGAACCTACAATAGTCAAGTGGCCAGGAAATGACTCTTATTGACTGCTCACACGTCGCTCCGCTGGATGTGTGATGTGCTAATTAGCCGACAGCTAGTTTGCGAACAAGGCACCTACATCAAAGGTCCATGTTTGTTCGTTTGTTGTGGAGGTTTTATGACCTCGAGTGCACACACAAAAGAGTCTATTACTACTGTATGAATGAACACATTTCTCTCAAAGCATTACATAATATGACAACACTGGTTCCCTTACAGTTAGAGTTAGCATTTTGAACGTGTTGAACTTCTGTATCATGGCGTCTTTCTGGTATCAACAGTATATACAGGCGGTACGAAACATTGGGAGAAATTTTGATTGGACCATCGAAAACTGGACGTATCCCAGCGTGTGCGGGATAAATTGAGCAGTGAACATTCATGGGGCCACAAGCCTTGATTGACAGGTGGATGTAATCTTACTACCGGGTGAAATTGCTCCGGGCAACATGATAAGTATCACGTTCTTTTTTTTACCAGAAGAAAATGCGATTGAATTTTGATCTGATTTTGATATAAAAAATGCAAAGAATTTTTATATAGTTATATAAGTGAACAATATGACCAGGGACCTGAAAGCTTTTTTATTTTTACCTTTTTTAATTTCAGCAGGACTTATATAATTTCCCTATTGGACAATTTCCACGACAATTGTTCTTTAAAGTTATTTGGCTTCCATCTAACATGTTCCAACATGATCTCTCAAAATTCGCAATGAGTTCACCTGATAAATGCTGGTAAAAGCCTTATCATAATGTAAGGGTGATGTTCCTTGACTCCAAACATTTCAGCTACTGTGTAATAATGCTGTAATAAGACACACACACAAAAATAATGAATAACTGTGCATCAGCCCCAGAAACAAGGCCAGCTGCAGCCTGTTATCCTCCTTCGCAGTGTCCCCTGTCTCCAGAGTGCAGACACCGCCTCACACATCCCTGCGTCTCCTTCCCTCCCTCTCATATCCCTGCTTTCGCCTCCATCCCATTTTCTGCGAGAGATGACAAAAATAGCAACAAGACTAACAACCTCAAATGAATTCTGCATCAATCTGTGAGCAGATGGGTTTATTCACCCCGACGTACACACACACACACACACACACACCCTCTCCGTTGCTCTTCTTTTTGAGTTTCTCTGAAATCTTTTTTGGTGCCGAGCCATCTGTTCCCATGCTGTCATGTCATGTGCGTCGCGAAAGTCGCGTAGCGGGGATTAAAAAATACAGAAATGAAAAGAATCTGCAGGATTATGTCAACGATTACGATGAAAGTGGCAGGGACATTGAGAAATTCTCAAGAAAAACCTCAGAACAGCTGTTTGTGTCCCCCAGCGTGTCAACACAAAACACGACCGCGAAACACAGACATCATCGTTACGCTCACACGCCGCGGATCGCCCCCCTCCTTTTATGGTTTGTTCCCCCTCCCCCCCCCTAAAAAACAAAAACAAAACAATATTTCTATCTACTCTTCCCGGCCTCATCCGTTGGGGTGCGGCGCCTCGTCGTGTCCCATTTCACGGCTACGCGCCTTTCATGTCGGAGGCCGCACGACGTCTGCTGACAAGACAAACAACCAATAGTAGCGTCACAGGGAAGGACGGGGCAAGCTGAGAGTTAAACCCCCTCAAACTTTCTCATATTCTCCATAGCAGAGGGCGCGTGAATAAGTAGAAAAAAAACGGCCGTTTGAGAGATGGGATTGTAAAGGAATTGATGGATGGGTGCACCAAGGTGAGAAAAAGAGAAAGCGAGGGAAAGGGGGGTGGGGGGCGGGGGGGGGGGTCGTCTCCTATGAAGGTTTAGACACAAACTGGGTGTAATTGAGGTGAAACCAGTAATGAGATGGAGAGGCCGGGGCGCAGGTGGATAATAAGAACATGGGGGGGGATGAGATGGGGAGACACCACAGGCAGAGAATGTTAGACAGGAGGAGAAAAGAGGGGGTGAACCCCCCCCCCCCTCGCAGAACCTGCAAACGCTGGGCCACCCGGGGCCTCTCCGATCGCCATGGCAACGTGCAGGTTGGTTAGTGCCCTGGCGGTTTTGGGAGGACGAGTGAAAAGGCGAATTACCGCAGCCTATTTGAATTAAGCAGCATGTGACGGGCCTGCTTGGATCGCTATGCCCCTGTCTTGTGATTCCTTTGCAGCCGGGCAATGTGGAGAAAGGAGGGAATGCGTCAGAAGGGGGAGAAACCGGCGAGAGGGGAAATAGGAGACTGTAAAAAAAAAAAAAAAGCGCGTCAAAAGTAACAAACTTTTGGTCTATATGATCATGTTTAATCCTCAAAATCCTTTGTGTAAGATTGGTAAAATTGGGACTTATGGGGAAAGGTTTAGGTTTTTTTTTCTTTTTAGAGAAGCATTCATTCCAAGCTTTCAGAGCAGGACAAGACTCTCCACTTTCTGTCTTTCAACTCCCTTTCTCTCCACTGGCTCGTCTCAGTAGTAGCAGGGTGCAAAAAAATAAATAAATAAATAAAAATAATGGCTTCTGAATAATGTAGCATCCATTCAGTGTGGAAGGACACGCACAAAAGACACACAAAGATGCACCAGCACAACCCCTCCCTGTAACCACCACTTCCCCGAGCGCTCCAACCATCCATTACGTTTAAAAACCCTGTTTATCTTTGACCGAGTGTGCACATTGGCTCTTTGGTAAATTCAAATAGGCAGCTCGGACCACTTAACTGCTACCTAAATTAGGCCTGAGTAGTTTCCCATAAAAAAAACAGACTCTATATGTTAACACCCTTCTCCTTACTCATTCCTATCTGAAGAGGCCTTCCCCTCAATTGTTCCTGGAGTGGGGGAGGGCGAGGGGGAGGGGGGAAGGGGGGTCATCATGGATGGCGAGCAGAAGGCTTCGGGCAATGACAGAAAAAAAAAAAAAGAAAGGAAAGGAAGATTTAGCTGTGCGGAAAGGCAGCCCCCGAGTCGGAAGAGGTAGACGGCAGGGTGACGGAGAAAGGGAAGAAAGAAAGGCAGGGTGACAGAGTGATGGAGGGAAGATAATGAAAACACTGAGACAGCAGGGCGTGCAGGAGAGAGCGAAGGAAAGAGGAAGAAGAGACGGGCGGCGGCAGAGGCGTGAATGATAAAGTATGTGTCGGCACGTGCCGTAGTGGGAGAACAAAGACAAACACGGCGCTACAGACTTTTCATTACTCATCATTGCAGCCGCCTGCTTTCTTTCCCCTTGCTACAAGCCTGTTGTGAAAAAAAA
Source organism: Lepturacanthus savala (assembly GCA_030544235.1). Classification (NCBI taxonomy): domain Eukaryota; kingdom Metazoa; phylum Chordata; class Actinopteri; order Scombriformes; family Trichiuridae; genus Lepturacanthus; species Lepturacanthus savala. Next base: position 15,793,134 of record CM060471.1, on the reverse strand, counting down.
TATATATATATGATAAATAAAAAAAAAAAACCTTCTTCACCCAGAGGCTGGACCGTTGCGTAATGCTACGACATTCCCCCATATCGAGGGCAAACCTAAGAATCTTGATTCCCAACGCACAAGTGTGTGTCAAGGCAAATCAGCCATGATGCAAGCTCTGCCCCAAGGGACTAACGGACTAATGTGAGGGTTGACACCCCAGTGAACTCATGGGGAACACGGTGATATCAAGAGGAATGTTTCTCGAGAGCCATCTGTTACTCGCAAACGCTCTCATTTGGTCCGTGTGTCGACTTCGCGAATTGCAAATCCGACGTTTTGGTCACGTTTATTCGCCCAAACGAGGGCTCGCGAACCGAACAACGTCTAATAATCGTTGATTTATTTCAGTTAATAAATCAAGCTGTCCATCTCATGCCTGTGCGTTCATGAGCAGACGCGATGACAGAAATGTCTTTAAATATAATGGAAAATAATTCATTAAAACGGCAGCACAAGTATGGCCTTCAGAATCACTTGAAGGTTTAATTATTTCCCTTCTCGCAGAGTCTCAACTGAATATACAGACGTCATAATAACAAAAGCATTTATTACAGGGTTGCTGTCTTGGATTAGCAACCAAAACTGAATCATTGATTCATTTATTGACCTAGAATGTATCTATTTTAATGATAAATTGATGATTTTAGTGGGGAAATGGGAGACTTTTGCTTAGAAAATTGCTGCATAAGTTTGAAATGTATTATTAATATATTCCCTTCGATCATATCCCTGACTATGGGCAAATAAGTGCACAGTATGTTTGGAACATCCAAGAAAGAATGAAAATGCATTTATATACAAAGCCAGAAGAAGAGGAGTCCACACAAACATGTCTACAGGAGCATCAGAGTGGCATAATGTGGCAGTAACAGCCCAGAGCATAAATGACACGGAGGGCATTGGGTGAGTCATTTACACCCCCCCAAGGTCCCATCAGAGGTATGATGAAAGCCAACGGGAGGATAACAGCACAGATGGGACAGCCAGATAAATGGACAGTGGCTATAACAAAGCCTTCTGGAACATATAACAAATACTGCTGGATTTCAGACAACTGGCCGCAATAAAACAACCACTGTGGTTCTCAACATTAGGTGGTTTTTCTTATTTTTTTACATTTTTTTTCAAAGCCCTGAATAATAAACCGCCGAATGCTCTCAAGACTATTAAGACACTCTTAAGCTCCGGTTTGCTGTCTTTCTGAAACGCAGGAAAGCGAATACAAGTATAATGAGGGCTAAGATGTGAAAATCCATATTAAAATCTTCACGGTCGCACAAACAGGAAGACACTCTGAACAGTTATTCCTTGCAGAAAAAACACCCCGAATGCAGCACATCTCGGTGATGTTTAACGAGTCTCACCCGGGAAAAATCGGACCTGAGTATCGCCTTGGTCTTGATGAGCCGCTGGTGATAAACGCTGTGCTTCACTGGAGCAGAAACGGATGTAAAGAAAACGGAAGAGATGGAGGATGTCAAGACAGGCGCAAACCTGCAACAGTCTGAGTGGTATATGGTTCTTACCTTATGCCGAGCGCCTATTATAAATCAAATTTGAATACACGCGTAGGGACCATAATTAATGCATGGAGTTGGGAAGTGCCTCCATCTGCTCCACTGCATCTGCTAAACAGGCCTTAGTCGTCTAGCAGCGGAATTCCACCGGCTTGGAGCGCTTCTAAACGCATGCTAAGTGATATGAAGTGTCTTCCGCAAGCATGGCTGCTCCACAGCAGGTGGCAGACAGCTGCGCGTAGGTGGACAAGGTTTCCAGGCACAAGTAATCATCAATGTACAATGTGTGTGTGTGTGGCCTGAATGGACGGTGAAATTCCTCCAAGTGAATGGGAATTAAATGGGTGTCAGGTCAGTGATGAGAAGAAGAAGACGTGGACAAAGAAGAAAAAAATGAACAGTATTCCCAGCTCATTCTTGCCGTTGGACAACAGATACACTCTAGTTGTAAAGTTTGGGGTCACTTAGAAACTTTCTTATTTTTGAAAGAAAAGCACTGTTTTTTCAATGAAGATAACATTAAACTAATCAAAAGTACACTCTACACATTGCTAATGTGGTAAATGACTATTCAAGCTGCAAATGTCTGGTTTTTGGTGCAGTATCTACATTGGCGTATAGAGGTCCATTTCCAGCAACTATCACTCCAGTGTTCTAATGGTACAATGTGTTTGCTCATTGCATCAGAAGGATAATGTAATACACATTTTGATTCATTTTACAACTCCTGGTGGTAAATAAAACTGTGACTTTTCATGGAAAACACTGAATTGTCTGGGTGACCCCAAACTTTTGAACAGTAGTGTAGTGTTAATTTTTTTACTCTTTATTCTTAAAGGGGTACTCCAGCAATTTATTACTGCATGTCAATAATGTTGGGCCAAGGTTTAGGATATCCTTAAGAGAGTTTTAGACCAAATTATTATTAATAAGAATCAAGCTCCAAAAATGCTGAATGGTAAAAGCTCATCTCCCCTCATCCCTAGTTTCTAAGACTTTGTGTATGACATTTCGTCAACGTTTTGCATAAATATAGGAGAAATCTTATGGTGTATAATATCGCACTTTATATAATGGATTTGTACCACCATGAAGGGTTGGATGAGGGCTGCCTAGCGCCTTTAGAAACGCAGGCCGAAAAGGAATCGCTAAGAGGTGAAGCCCCTCTCCCCGCAGATCAATGGAGCCACTCGGTTCACGCTGTTGCTTCTCCACTCCTGACACTCGGCTGAATTCCGCCGGGGACCGGGGGTCTTTCCGGCACAGTGCGCTCGGCTGGGCCCACGTCCACAGCTGTGATGCCATTAAGTCCCAGTAAAGCGGCCTACCAATCAGGGATATGGGTAAGAGTAGGGGGGAATAAGGGAGGAGCTTTCAGATCTGTGTCGCTAGGCTGCCTTGTTTCCTATAACACTTTGCCAAAACAAACTAGGAAGTCCAGCGTGTCGTCCGTGCTAATTTCCCAAGATTTTCTTATTTTCTTTTGAAAAAAGAGGAATGCTTGGCTTATTCCTGTTGTTTTATGGCTGTCCAAGGCTTCTGTTGAGTGCAGTGAAGCGTATTATCTTCCTATTTCCTTGACACCCTCTGTGAACCCAAAGCTCCAACCCTTCCCTCAGGGGAGTCAGGGATCATGGTTTTGAAGCTAGCCCCCCCACCACCACCGCACAACAAAGCCAACCCAACCTCCCCCTCACCTCTGTGGAAGAGCAATCTTTCATTGTTGTCTATGCTGGAGGGGAAGTTGGCTGCGAGGATCTGCTTTTTCCCGGCACTGTGTGGCTTTTTGCGAGTGGGCACATGCATTTCAACCGGCCTGCCGAAGAGTCTTATTGTGTTCTTCATCGCCTACTGAAGTGATAACACCAGGGAACTCCCGAGGCATGCCGATAGATCATAAACCATCAGGGCCGAGCTGTCGTATCCAGTTGCAGTATTGTTAGATCGTCGTGAGGAATGGTCATACCGCCTTATTAGCACAGACCTGAGCAGTACCATCTAGCCAATCAGGTGATGCTAATCACTCGCTTCGAGCACTACATAGACAGATTGGGGTTAATGACCTTCTGCAGAGCCAGAGGGGGAATTGCGAGTGAATGCTTCTGTGTCAATGCATTCACAAAGGAGGAATAAGTAGATGGTTGAATAGGACCAAACAAAAAAAAAACAGAGAGAGAGAGAGAGAGAGACTTCACGGCTGCTACAGAGGCTGAATTGAGGGGTATCATTGTTTAACAAGGTTATGCAACTACTCATGCAATCAAGGAGCGGCTGGGGCGAGACAAGGAGCACGGGAATCAAGAGAGACAGATCTGCTTTTTGTGGAGGCGACAATGCAGTCAGATTGGTTGTGATGGCTCAACAGAAAATGGATTCCAGCCCCTTTCAAAATTCATAGGTTTCTATGCCTATCACACAAAGTACAGCTACGCAGTAGCACAACATAAGCATGCATTGTAAAATCAGCTGCAATCAGTCAAGAATTAACAACCTAACATCAAGAGCTGAGATGTCAGGATAGAATGCAATCAAATACTTTTTAATTAACTAATGAATGAGAGCATAATTATACTTTAACAACCGCATTTCATGACATAATTGGCACAGTGGAATCAAAGTTTAGTAAATCATTCGGGGACATTATCCTTACAGATTTTATCCTCACAAAAATTTTCACAGTCTTCCACAAGTGAGTCGCACTGACACAAGGGCAGATCCACTTTAAAGTGGAATAGAGAGGTCTAACATCAATGAATAGAGAGGTGGCGAAGGTGAAGAAACCGCTGATGAAAACAAAAGCAGTCGAAACAACAGAGGGAGAGAGAGACAGAGAGAGAAAGAGAGACAGGAAGGTCTGGAGGCGGAGACTGTTTGGATGCACTCGGGTGGAACGTTTGTTCCCCGAGAATCTCTGCAAGAAGAGCCGCTGAAGCAGAAAGATGGAGTGTGTTAAGAGTCTAGTGTGTGTTAGCTCCTGTAATTGAATAGTATGTCGCTGGCTTGTTCATTTATCCCGGATCATTCCAGACCAGTGTAATAGCAAGATAAAGTGCTTTCAATGGGAACATGTCTTCGCTTGTCTGTGATGTCAAGAACTAATGCTGCTGGGACAGATAAATGTTCTGCATGTTGAGAGTGTGACATCCACCAGCAGTAAACGTGCATCTCCTCCATGGTAGGAAAATGTTGGGGTTTTTTTGCATTAAAGGGGCCCTATTATGAATAAAACCACTTTTCTGGTGATTCTGGTGTACCAGCTAACACGCAAACTAGGAAATAAGACCACCCACTCGTTCTGTTGTGGTCTGGCCTCCTCTGTAGTGTTGCTGAACACAAGCCGTTTAGAAATGACTCCTGCTGTGATGTCACGACAGGAGTGGAAGTGAATAGTCACCACCTTTGGATCCACGTAGCCGCCCTCCTTTTTCCGGAGTGCTTGTGCTTGAATTCCGTTTGTCTGACTGAACCCAGCTCTCTGAGGGGCGGGACATTCCCAACAGAGCTCCACCAATCACAACAGAACAGGTGTTTTGATCGAGGGGAGATGCAGAAACAGTCTTTTTCAGAGTGTGAAGTCAGACTGCATCGCTGCTACAGGTATTACTAAATCCTTTTGGACTAAAAAAGAGTTAAACTAAGGAAATGGTAAAATAGGGCCCCTTTAAACTCTGCAATTACTGAGTATCTATGATGTTACATTATAGTTTTCCTGCCTAAAAATATATTTTTTTTTCATTGTGTAAACTTTAGCACATAATGCAAAGTTTGTGTGTCTTGACCTGACGTACAGTGGCTGGCAGGCTTTCCTTCAGTAATGGTTTTACGTCAGTGCTTTTCTGAGACTGCATTGAGCATTCACAGTAAACCATTTATAGTCGACCACAACGGATCATAGGAAAACATCCAGCCTTCGAGAAAAATGAAAAAGAAAGACGTGGGTGAGCTATCATCTGCAGATAGTGATTACCAGGAAGCCAGAAACCACCAAAAACAAACAAAAATCTACATGTTTTCCATCAAAAGACCTCAAAGTGTAGAAGTGGGGACAATTTTCATATTTAACGTTTCCCCCCTAAATTAAAAGGTTTGTGTGGACGTGCTTGAATGTAACGTAAATAGAAGAACATACTGGGGAAAACGTGCATGTAAGTAGGGAAACGTCAGCATCATTTCTTAAAAGAGAAGCATTGCAGTTAATTACTTGAGAAGCAACAAAATTCCTATAACATTTAAACTGTTAGAAATGTAATGGGCCCTGATATTGGAAATTATGAAAAGCAAAAAGACTGAAAAAAAACACACAGAAGCACAAAACAAGATTTTTTTTTCCTGCCAACGCTTGTTTCCTCAGCATTATATTAAAGCTCTAGCCTTCTGTCAATCAAAGGTTTACTAATAGGATTTATTATTACCGCATTGTGAAATGATGCTGTTTGGTTTTTCGCAGAACGGGTAAGAGGAAACTGAAAGCATTCGGTACAACCTTCACATAGCAGAAAATGTAAAGGAAGCCAGAGGGGCTAGGGACCCGCTGACCTACGTGTGATAACAGGTCTATCACACTCACAGAAAACTAGGCCTTTCTCAGGTTGCAGGTTTTGACCTCTTTCCTTTAGAGGGATTAAATATAGTTCTCACCTCACACAGACCGACTGATTGCTGAGAAAATCGTCAACCTTCCTTTCTGATTCTGAACCCAGCGTGGTGTGTCTGCTCCTTTTCCAACTTTCCCAAATACCAACAATCAAGTCCAATTCACACAGAAGGTGAAAAGTACAAGCTGCTTAGGTCAAGCTGTGTTTTTCTGTTCTTCACCGACTAATTCCGTCATTTTTCACGTGTAAAACTGAGTGCAACACCATGCAGACCTTCGAAAAGGTTCTGTCTTAGAACATTTACTGAGCTCCTTTGAGTACATGGACAAGATGTTAATTTCAAGCACACTGAACCCTTAACTGTCGTTTAAAGCAGAATCAGACACGATTTTTTTTTCTAAAATATGCGGCTGCAACATAAAGAAGAAGTGCTTGTTTATTGCCAGAAGACATATTAAAAGAAGAGCTCTGGTCAGGTGATTCAGCTTACAGACATTCCAGTAAGGACAACACCAGTGACCGAAAGAACGGTGAGAAAACCCCGCTGTCACACACACACACACACACACACAAACACACTCGCGAAAAAAGACAAAGCACAGCGAGAGATCGCGACCCCTTGCATTCTATCATCCGTTGGCCCAAAGCCAATGGAGGAATTCAACCAGGATTGCCCACGCTACAACTAGCCAATTATAATTCCTCTGACAAGGCATGTGGCCGGGGTTATAAAGGCCTGGCTCCACCGCTCAATATTCTCCACTAAACATTGATTCAGCAACTCCTTTACAAAAGAGTGAGCTCAACATTACACAGCTCGATTAAAAGGCTTAATTTTTACCCCGCTGAATTCATTACGATTAAACCCTGCACTGCAGCTAATAAACAGTAGAAATAAACAGGACCTATACCTGTTAGAAATGCACTTAGCTGCTGTCACAGCTTTATAGTACAACCTTGTAGTAGCACTTAGTATAAACAGCCACCCGCATTTAATTGATTGAGCAACCTCACTAACACATGCATTCAATGAATAATGTATATGTTACACAATTGCGGCTTGATAGCCGTGCGTGTAGATCTAGGGGCAATCACCTTTTCTCCAGTTCTTCATTCCCTCGACTGGATGTCCAAGATATTATCACCAATGCTAATTGAGCTAATACAGGAGGTGGTGATCAAAATTGAGTTTGACAGCGGGGCTGCTCCCTGATATTCTATCAAAGTCAATGAGAAGGAAGCTGGAAGGGAAAGGGAAAAAAAGCTGTAATGACCTGTTTGAAGCAAATCCCCTTATGACCTGGCAGCAGGCGTTAAAATATCCTATCGTAGCTCTCCGACATGTCAGTAGCTAATAAATATAATAGGAGGACAATGGAAGAGCAAAGCGGGGCTGAGCCTATAATATAAACACCTCAAACTCCATTCATCTGAAACGCGTATGTAGCCTAACATTAGCCACCTAGCATGGCCGATAGTATTGTTGTTAACAGGCTAATTTTGACGGTTTCATTACTTTAGAATATTGTCTCTCATCCCCGGAACTCAATATTATCATTAATAAAACTTAAATAATAAATGAATATCATAAACGTGTATGTAGCTTAACGTTAGCCAACATAGCACTGTCGATAATAGCCTAGTTTTTAGGGTTTTGTTACTTAGAATGTTCTTTTTTAGCCCTGGAACTCAATATTATTCTTAATGATATTTAAATAAATTAATTAATATCATAAATATGTAAATAGCCTAATGTTAGCCACCTAGCATGGCCGATATTATTGTCGTCAACAGGTTAATTTTGACGGTTTCATTACTTTAGAATATTGTCTCTCAGCCCCGGAACTCAATATTATCATTAATAACATTTAAATAATAAATGAATATCATAAACGTGTAAGTAGCCTAACGTTAGCCACTGTAGCACTGTCGATAATAGCCTAGTTTTAGGGTTTTGTTACTTGGAACATTCTTTTTCGGCCTTGGAACTCAATATTATATTTTTTGATATTTAAATAATGTAATTAATATCATAAACATATAAACAGCCTAATCTTATAATTAATAATATTTAAATAATTCAATTAATATCATAAACATATAACTAGCCTAACGTTAGCCACCGTAGCACTGTCGATAATAGCCTAGTATTTAGGGTTTTGTTACTTAGAATGTTCTTTTTCAGCCCTGGAACTCAATATTATTCTTAATGATTATTTAAATAATTTAATTAATATCATAAACATGTAAACAGCATAAAGTTATAATTAATAATATTTAAATAATTCAATTAATATCATAAACATGTAAATAGCCTAATGTTAGCCACCTAGCATTGTCATTAACGGACCAATTTTTACAGTTTTATTACTTTCTTTCTCAGCCCTGGACCTTAATAGTAATATTAATTGTATAGTTGCCATAAATGTGCAATGACGTGAACTAACAACAATTAGCCAGCGAGAAAAATCTTTGTTTGCGGGCAGCACACAAACAGGGAACGTAATGGAAAAACAGCGGCGGCATGACAACGCGCCATCGGCATTCGGTGCTTTACGCTCGTCAAATGACTATGAAAGGATACGAAAGTAAGCGTAGGCGAGCGTGTGTGTTAGGGCCGCAAGAAAAAACAGAAAACAAAAGAGCAAAAAGGCGGTTTGCTTGGTTGCGGTAACGAGGGGTTTCCCACCCCTGGCTGACTTGACTGCTTGTGTTTGACAGTCAGGAGGAAGTGCTGCACTCCTGCCGAGACTCGCCACCCTCCCCTCGCGCACCCCGAGGCCCTGACTCCGTACTTCCACCGTGCCACGGAAAATGGAAGCTGGCAGCTTGGGAAGAAAAAAATAAAATAAAATAAAAAAATCCCCCTGACCGGAGTTAAAAGCACAAAAAGCCGCGTCACAGCTGAATGTGGAACGCCAACGCTTTAAGTGCCTTCAGATGCAATCAGGATGGAAAACTAAAAAATATGTGAATATCTCTAGAAATAAAAGCATTAATCATCCTTTTGTTCCGAGACAGCTGTAACTTATGTTGCAATAATTCATACAACAAAAGGATCACATGGACGAAATGGGTTGCGAAAGAGGTTGCTCACAGCGATGATCATCTGACTCCGTCGGCCCCCCCTAGGTTCTTTATCGTCTTTCAGCTCATCATATGCTTCATGCTGATTCACGGAGCGCGTTTCCATCCATCTGGTTTCATGCAACACAGTTTAAACACCACTGTTTTGGAAAAGAGTTAAAATTTCACACATTTTTACCTGGTTTGGTGCATTGGCGTAATGGAGGCCGACGTTCACAAACACTGATGTAATATTTCCATCATTTGAGCTTTAATTTGTGATCTTTTATCACTGGGATCAACTTCTATATTCTTATTGGATGGTCTGCCTTTTTTATGATTGGTCTGTTATTTTATGCTGTTTTGATGTTAAATGTCTATTTTAAACATAGTTCAAAAAAGTCAAAAAACATGGATTTGCAATATCACCTCCTTTTTTATACATATATACATATATACTGCAGGTGTTTCTCCTTCATCCTTCATGGATTTATCATTTAGCCAATCAGAATCTCAGCTCCACCCTGTTTCTCATTCTTTTTTCTATTGGTGACAGAAACAGTGAACCAGAGTTTTTAATCCACCCTCTCAAGCAGCATGTTACAGTCATCTTTTGGGCCACATCCTAACTTTACTCCATGCACGACTGGCATTTTGCCCACTTCCTGTTTCTTTCCATGAGGGCCCCCCTTCTCTCTTTTCCTCCGTAGCATCCCTGGAAAGTCCCCCGACACTCCGTGCTGAGATTCTGCAGCGATGAACCTAAATGTCACCCGTTCTCAGGGTGACGTAACCTTGAAAATTTAAACAGAGACCTATGAAACATTCATTTTTTGCCCGTCACGTGTCTCGCACCTACCATCGCATTTAACCATCTGACGGTTGATCCCAAGCCGCATCGGGGAATGTGTGGAACCCGGCCCTGTGGATGCTTGGATGGGAACCGCTGGGTCTCCCGAGGGTGAAGCATTCACACCACGGGTGTTCTCCCAGAGCCCCCACTCTGAGACAACCTATTTGTCCCACTAAAATATACATGAAACTGAAGGTAGGGTTTGAAAGATGTCGCCTACTGGTAAACTAGTGTACATTTGAGTAATAATACAAGAAAACAAGCAAGCATATGCCTCAATGGTGGAATCCCCCCCCCCCCCCCCCCACACACACACACACAAACACACACACAGTTTTTAGTGTGTTTTTTGCATATGATCTTTTGGATAGAGTTCCAAAATGACACTGTAGGCAGATAAAATACAACTGTAACTTCTCATAAATGTGTTTGAGGGTAACACTTTAGTGTGTGTGTGTGTGTGTGTGTGTGGGGGGGGGGGGGGGGTCTGTGGGCCCATTGTTGATGCACTTTTTATTTGCCACTTGTGCTTTAATTCCATCATTCCAATTTTAATTCACCATATTATTATATTATCATATTATATTATTATTTTCTGTTCCTATCATATTCTGTTCAGTTTTAACCAGGGATTTAGGGGCACAGACAGATTTTTTGTATTTTTTTTTACAAATTATGCAAATTAACTGTAAATTTCCTAAAATAATAGCAATCAGTTGCCCCCCCCCCCCCCCCCCCCTACATAATTAAAACCTTATTTATAACCTTTTGAGAAGAAATAAGTTTTGCCTTAATGGTTGTTTCCTTGGGTCCAGTCCTTTATTATGTTGGTAGGATGTTGGTTCTAATCATCCTAATTATAATAACGAGAATTATTCGTTCAAAAGTAAATTTACTATAGAATATTTCACTGGGTAAGACGCTTTTGCACAATAAGCTCACAGGTATAGTACGTCCCAGTTTCACTGGGCTTCTGCTGCGTCCCACCTCCCTTCACTGACCTGCTGGTAGTTCTCCTGCTCCGGCTCGAAGCTGTTGTCAATGGGCTGAAACCTCAGGTTGATATGAGGGAAATTGTGAAGCCAGTAAGTCCACCAGGGCGCAATGTAATCCACCCGAGCCGAAGACATCCCTGCCCCGAGAAAAAAAACAGAAAAGTTGGGCTGCAGCCTGAATTAGCCTCTTTTACTGGTCTGCCGCCGGAGATCTTAATCCCGTCTCATATCAAACAAAGGCAGTGATAAAAGCATGCTCATGTGTTGGAAGAATAAAAAAAAAAACACTCTCCGCCAAACATGGGATTAAAACGTAAAGAGGAATTCCGGGAGGAAGGAAAAAAAATAAGGAGAAGTGCTGCTGCAAGGAGGAATCCGGCAAGTTTTCTTTTTTTTTCCTTCTATATGAAAAGAAAAGAAAAAAAAAAGAATCACACTGCGCCCATGGCTGCGTGTCTGTGCGGAGCCTCCACCGCTACCCGACAGACAGCCGCTCAGAGCGCACAGGGCAGCGCGAGGCAGCGGCGGGAGCGCGCGCACGCGCCAGGCTCAGGACAGGAGGAGGGACGGGAGCGCGCAAAGGCGATAAGATGGCTTTAAACGCGACGGTGTGATAGGAAGTCAGAGGTCAACGCGGTCAGTTAATAGGTATTTTACGTGTCTTGTGATTATTTTAGTATTTTTTGGGGAAACTGTTTTATCACCTTTTTTTCTGTGAAATTACCGCACTGCCACCTAGTGGACGTTTAAGGTAATTACAAAGGAGTTTTTTTTGATCATCCAACACCAGCAACTGTTTATCTCTAATGGTAAAATCCAGGTAGAGTCTCTGAGGCTGTTTTTACAGCTGGAATTCATGAGCGACGATAAGAGAGAATTTGAACCACATGGTTGTGGATTTCTTTATGGCTACAATTCATGTTTCACAACTTCCCACCAATTTAATTCTCACTGGTTTTATGTGAAGCAACCACAGCAGAGACAAGAGCGGTTTGTTCCCCCCACGATGGTAGTATTTATTATCTACAGGAGTCAATAAAATATTTAGCTTGCTCTATTTGACAGCATTAGGTCATGTGTTTTAATAAACAGTAGCTAAAATTCCTCTGCTGGACATGTAATTTATTATGGTATTTTAATAGAATGTCTCCTTTTATAGAAAACTATAATCCTGTAATGCATTACACAAAGATTACGTAATGTATCAAAATGACATTGAACAAAACATAACTATAAGTGAGGACTCACCTCAGAAAACCAAGATGTATAACATACTGTATTATAATTTCTTCAATATTCATGGTAGAGTATTGTCAGTCCAAATACAGCTCAATTCTGACATCTTGTGGAGAGCCACTGAAACTGCATGTTTGTCTATCCTACTTGCTGCACATTGAACCTAAAATACAGATAATCCATTTTTTCTACTCATGTCATGAAACAAACCACAGACAAATAGCTTAGTTTTCCAATTTTTATTACAATTATAAGTACATCACGGATTTACTTCAGCTCCTTAACAGCCAGACCTGAAAAGAGTAAAAAAAACATGTTAGAAAAAATACAGACCAGCGAAGGATCAGCATGTCCTTTGGGCACAATATTCCCTGAAGCTAATGGAAATGTTACCTTCAATCAATTGAAGCACTTAACCATTAGTACAAACTAATAATCACAATTATTTTTTAAGAAGAAGAGAATTACTACAAATAGTGTTAATTACCATTGAACATCTGACTAACCTAAACAGGTTTCTGCTACTCAGCCTAATGAAAAGCTGGCCATCTTTTATCAGAGGCTCTTACTCTTCTTCTTTTACAAAGAAATGACTTCAGAGCAACAGAAGGCACACGATCCCACATAATACAACCCGATCAATGCAGGCAAACACTAATTCTACTTGCATCAGTTTCAGGTTTTTACTCAACTAGAACTGAAGCACAATCCTTTCCAAAGGGAAAACACTGTTGATGCCGTTTACATACTTTTCAAAGTTTAAATTAAAAAATAAGCTAAAGCCACATTCGCCAAGAACTTAAATTGACAGAACAAAAACTACTTTAAATATTAAGAGTCATACGTAGATCACCAAAGCAGCTAGAACACTCATAGGAGACAAATTATATAAAGCTCCGCTCTGCTACAAGGTGACTCGTTCACACAACGATGAGCATGTGTCTAGCCTGTAAACTGTGCGTGATCATCATAAGGTGATTTGGAAATTGTGACCACTTTGTTCCTCTTAATCAAAACATTTGACTGTCATGTGCTACGACTGCAAGACTATTCTGGTTTTACAGACTGGGAACTAACAGCAAACTGGTGTTAATGGACCGGTGGAACTGGGGTTTCTGTAAAAATCCGAAACTCAGCACTTGGTCCATCATTATTCTAGCAAGTTTGTGAAATGCATCACTGGCACAGCAGCCTGAGATGTTTGGACATCTTGCCAATAGCAGTAATATACATTCGTAATCAAGACTGAGATAAAGCTTGGCATCCTAAACATGAAAACTTGTGTAAAACTTAAAAATCCATGTAAAACCTCAACAGCTGCCGTCCTATTCTTGAATGTTTAGGACTTATTTTGAGCAAACTGATACAAATAAAGGCCTAGAAACAGACTGAACAAGACTATTGTTCTTAATAGAGTCATTTTTATAGACTGTTGCCCCAGTCTGAGTTTTTATAAAGCACAAAGAACTTTTTTCAGGTTTGAATTAACACACTTCAGTCTTTGAAGGTTAAATATTTCTAACTGGTATAATTTTCCAATGTCAGAACAGTTTTAATTAATGCTCTTAAATTGATGTAGTTTGAAAAGGTTTAAGTTTGTATTATTTGCACATTTCTTTTTACAGTTTTAGTTCAGCTACCCTCTACTGTGAGATGGATCATGGCAGCCATGTAGTCATCCCAGCGAGCATACTAGTAGAACAAGATAACGCCACCAGATAAATGGTAGAATCATTTAATTAGATCCAGGAAAGAGGCAAATGTCTTGAAATCAGTCCAAGATAAGGATTTCCATTCTCGAACAAAGGCAGCGAAAACCCAACTATTGTGTATCCAGTCCTAATATTCGTGTCACAATCGGACTTGTCGTTTGTGCTACTGACCTGGGGGCAGGGACTGTTTGAGCTTCTCAGCCTTCTCCTTGTCTGTGATGACCAGGGTGTACAGGTATCTGCTGCAGCGCACCTTGAACTTTACATTGTCCTTGTTCTTCTTGATCTTTACGGCTGGAGGATAACAAATATAGCTGTGTTCAGACCCGACAGAAACAACTTGTGTATTAACATGTTTGGAACGCTAGAGTAACACTGGTGGATGTGTAAATATTCATACAGTTTAAAAAAAAAAGTCTTAATGCTTTATTTATTGACAGGTCTAGTTTCCTTAGAGTTCCTCTAGTAAATCAGTGTTTTGGTGCTAGTTACAGGACAAACATGAGTCTTAAATAGTTAGATTTCAAACAAGCAAATGTAATATCTCATGTATTCGTACAAATATTTGATCATCTGTACAGCTGTTTTGCAACTTCAGTTTTTTAAAAAAAGGAAAAAAACTGAGAATAAAGGATTATCCAAGCTTTGTTTAACAAAGATTACATGTTCCACATATTAACATCAGGAACCACATGCAACCTTTCAATCACAGCCACCTTTTTGTCCTAGTATTGGCAAACATGCATATAATCATCTTTTAAATTTGATTTCATAGCAGTAATCAAAACATGTAGTGTAAATGTATATGTTTAACTTACACTTGGCATCCTTCCTCCTGGCTGTCAGCAGGAAATCCTTGATTTCTTCTATTTTGCGTGGCTACAAGGAAATAAAGAACAGAGCGAACACGATTAAACGTCTGGGATCACTGGCGTTTTACAGACTGAGAACAAACAACAAACTGGTGTTAGTGGACCGGTGGAACTGGGGTTTCTGGTAAAGATCGAAACTCAGCACTTGGTCCATCATTATTCTTGCAAGTTTGTGAAATGCATCACTGGCACGACAGCCTGAGATGTTTGGACATCTTGCTGACAGGGATAGCACACGTTCAATCTAACTTATTCTGGAGTCAGGCACTAGAATACGATCCAAGTAAAACCTCAACATAACCGCGACTACCATCCTATTCAGGAATGTTAGTTTGGTAGTTATTTGCGTAAATGAACGCCAATAACTGCTCTAAACGTGTATTTCTTTGCATCAGACGGAAGCCGGGTGGCCCAATAAGTGTATGAGCGCCACTATGCTAATGCTAACTTGCTAGCGGTTTATCTGCTGACTAAAGTATATATCTTAACGTTATACACAACTCACGTTACGTTCACGCACAAAACGCAAACACTGTTTATTACGTAGCGTCGTATGTATCGAAGTGTTTAAATGAGAAATAGTGCTTACCATGCTGCCTTGTCTGCGGACTGATAGCTGTGGAAGAGCACAGTAACACGGAGTCAGTCCAACGATTAAAACAACGGACTGAAAGGTGTTAATAGGCAAATTCTCATCTTGCCATTTAGCTAACAGAGTAAAGAATTATGATTTAACCGAAACGGGGATGTAGTTCTAGACATTTAAGAGGATGGATGATGATAAAAATTGTGATTGTGTTTACGTGCGAACGTGAAACTCACTCAGTCAGCCAGAGAGGGGATGAAAAGGGGTGGAACTTCCGGTTAGGAAACCTTTTATACTGCACTACGGCGACCACAAAGGGCCAATATTAATGAAGAAACGCGTTTCTCCAAAGGTACGTTAACTTGAATCGAAAAGCCAAATTTCCTCATTTTGTATGTTCTACATTATTATTACTGTAGTACTTCAGAGGTTCAAGTTCAATTTATTATTATAGTTATTAGAGATTATATATATTGTAGGAGATAGTATACATTATATTATATACATTGTATATACATTATACATTATACTATTTATAATAATTTTCATTATTATACTAACATTTCATAGTATTTCATCAAGTATTGCTTGAAAATGACAATGTCAGAGCACCAAGGCAAATTACAATTAATCAAATTAATAATTAAAATAATCAATCAATTTATTGATTGATAGTAGAAATTGTTGAAAATAGATTGAAAATAGCAAATATTGAAAATAGAGTGAAAATCCTAAATTCAATAACCAAATAAACTAAAACAAAACAAAAAAAAAAAAAAGAAAAAATACAATAGTCAAATTGTTATGTCTACAGTACAGATTGTCCATGGATGGCAGAATTGAGCATACTTAATATGAATATACACAGTATATAATAGCAGCAGCATATTCAAACAGCAAGATTATTAGGATATAAATCTGAAATGCAATAGATATAATACACAATGCAATAAATAATACAATGAAAGTACAGGTGAGCAGGCTGTCTTTACTGTGAGAGCCGGGATCTTCCCTCCTGACACAGATGACAGTCATTATACAGGCTGATGGCAGACGGCACAAATTACTTCCTGTAGTGTTCCTTGTCACTGAGGAGCTGGAGAAATCTAAAAGCGCTCCGCTGTTTAAGCAGCAGGTCATGGAGGGAAGGAGAGATGTGAGGAGAGAAGCTTTAAAATGTTAATGACTTTCACTTAATTCACGCCAACATTTCTGGATTTAGTTTGAACTAAAATAACTGACCTTTTTTTTGTCCTTGCTTAAGAGTCACGTAGGTTCATTGCTTATTCGGTAAAAAGGTGAAAAATAATAGGATGGCTTTCTTGAATAATTCCCAATACAAAAACTTACTTTTCAACATTTCACCATTACTTACTTTTCAAACTTTGTGTTTTTGGCTCCTTTTATATCTCATATTTGGAAAACATCATAATTTCAGCTCATTAAGGAGCCTATATTAGAAATACAAGTGTATTATATATATATTTAGATAATTACAATATGCACTGTTTATCTGTATATGATGCTCAAAGCCATAAAACTATAACCTGGACACAGATTATACACATGAACCCTCAAACACACAGGATATAACACTCTGAGAACACATATTGGAGCTTGTAAGGTTGATTAATACCACAAAGACCATCCCTCACCTTCTGTATGACACTTGAATCATCTTTGTGTCGTTATTATGTCGCTGCATTGTGATATACACACCCTCCCATTCACATGGTCAAGCATCTTGATGGACAAAGGGAAGCAGTCACCACTAGAGACGGCTGCTGAGAGGAATCCTGTTGGTCTTCACTGTTAAAAAGGCTGTATACATTTATGAATGGGCTTGTGTATCCATTCTTTGTCCTGCACTCAAGTGTTGAATAGAAGCGGTGGGCGTACTTTACACCAAAGCCAGACAGCAACATGTTCTAACATTTTCTTTAACAGTGAATTATTAATTTAACTGTAAGATACATCCCTGGTATCGTCATCTCCCTAGTGGTTCCCACAAACAATGCCTTATAACAGCACATTATAAGCAATATGGATTGATATATGCAGCCCAACCAGTGATTTCAAGTTCTTAGATCACATTTATAGGTCAGAGGAGGTGAAATCATGCAGAATTTCATGAGAAAATCAAAAATTAAAGAACCCTTAGATGCATAAGTGCAGGGGAGTGACATTCACTTACGGTGTTACGGTGAGAGGCAGGGATACACCCCAGATGGTCGCCAGCCAATCATGGGGCACACACACCATTCACTCACACACTCACACCTATGGGCAATTTAGAGTCACCAATTAACCTCAGCATGTTTTTGGACTGTGGGAGGAAGCCGGAGTACCCGGTGAAAACCCACGCAGACACTGGGAGAACATGCAAACTACACACAGAAAGGGACCAAGGAGGTCTTGAACCTGCGACCTTCTTGCTGTGAGGCAACAGCGCTAACCCCTGCTCCACCATGTCGCCCATCTTCAATTTACAGGAAAAAAACAGGAATTTCAACAGTTATTCCATATTCAGTCCGTCTCCTATTGCATTTCAAGTCAAAACATTTACTCACTGAACAATATTTACTTTATTTTAGGTTATGTCCAGGCTTACAAACTTTTTACGAATTAAATCTGTAAATATTCTGTCCTCTGAGCGCTGAAAGATGTTCACTGACTTCAAATTTCTGTGTAGAAATAGGAAGTGGCCCATTCTTTTGCACTTTAATCAGTCACCCATTGGGCCTGAATGGACCCTTTAGCGGGGCCGTTTTGGCCCCCGAGCCACATGTTTCCCATCCCAGCGTAAGAGGGTCAAATCAAAATGTGATGTAGCTTTTGATATCATGGCATTTCAATTTTTAGCTTAAATTGTGCACACAGCCATTTCTATTCTGTGTAACTTTCTTCCATATCTATTATCAAAATGTTTAAAAAGTGAAAAATATTTCAGACTTTAAATCACCAAAGTATAATACCGTGATTATTCCTTATCAGAATGACAAAAAAATTCTCTTACTAGTCATTTTTAACCCCTTTATGGATCCAATCACTCACGCATCTAAATGTATCTGTGAAGCTGATCTAAATGCTGTTTAAGAGCGAGTACCAGGCTCAAATCATAGAGCAAATGTACAAAAGTATAATGCAGAGTAAAACGAGTGAGATATTGAATGTAAAACCATGTCTTCCTGCTGCACTGCACATTTCTGGAGTATTTTCTCTATAAAAGAAACATACAATAAAAAGATATACTGAGCTGGTTCAAAAGTCACTAATGGCTCTTTTTTTATATGAACAGCTTCCTCCGGAACTTATGGATCAGGCCAGAAGAAAAAAAAGAAGTGATTTCATGGAGAGGAGGGCAAGGGTGAAAATAAGCTTCATGATTCAATGTGATGCCTTCAAGGTTTTTGACAGGTGTATTATATTCACACCGCAGGCTATGCAGGGTTATCTAACAGCCCAGAATGTTGAAATAGTTCAGGAGCCGGGTGGAAATTATGTATATTTTCCATTAGTGTATCCATCCTGTACGTACCTAATCAATTATACTCTATTTCTCCTCTCATTTTCCCCTTCTAAACTGATGTGACGGCTGCTGGGTGCGAAGAGGCTGCATCCGGAGGTCAAGTTGAGATGTTAGATCAGTAAATTTCGAGACATGGTTCATGGCCAAGCGTTGCGCCGTGGGAGGACTCCGACCGCTCTGCAGTTTACATGATTGTTGCCTTCGAATGTCGGGGAAAATTGGAGCAGTTACATGTACCCTGCAATTTCCCGCAAGGCTCGCCTCGCCGTGTTTAGCCGTATACGTGTGTGCAGATATTTCTTTGGATTCAGACTTGCTGTATGTTGCTCATTTAAAAAAAAAAAAGGATTTTCTCCAGACTCCTGACTACACATTCCCTAGATGTCGCATCTGGAGCATCCGCCAACTCTGCATATTGTTTAGTATTCCGGTTCCAAACGCGGCAGACATGCTTTGTCAATAATTTACGCCAGGAGCCTTGTTTGAGCCGAGCAAATTTGGTTATTAAAGTTTGAGTGACACCCGAGTCCGATTCCGCAGAGATCCACTTTGACGGGGCATTAATTCGTAAAGACAGGAAACACCGGACCAGTCGGTTTTAATTAACCTACTATCTACCTGTCCACAGGCCGACTCCCCCCCAGATACTCAATCCGCCCTCGTACTGTTAGGCACGTTTCATTCGGGCTTTTTACATCTGCAGCAGTCAATCAAGGTAACACATGCTGTGTGGTTTGTTTCATTAATGGCTCAGGATTTCAGGGAACAACCTCAGCGACTCCAAAGACTCCAAAACAGCACTGCATGTGTGTGTGTGTGTGTGTGTTTGACGCTTGTCTAAGGTCTTACCTTGTTCTCCACCGCGACAGAGGTTAATCAGGGCATGCCTCTTAACTCCCTGCCGCTGAGAAAATTGTTCTCTAGTTTGCCAAATGACTTCCAGTCACTCTGCACCTTGGTGTGGCTGATTGCATATTATTTTTAAAGATCATAAAAGATGCACCTGGATCACCGATCACGGGGCGGGATCGGATGGAACTGCTGATTTTCATCATGACACGACTGGAATCTGAAGGGGACAAATAATTATCTAAAAGTCAACAGGGTGAATATTTTGTTATTCCAGCATCGCATGAGGCTGTTTTCCTATGTTAATGTTGTCTAAATGATAATTCTGTGAGTTTTCCTATTTGAATTTCTGGTAAAATCATTATAGAATGTGAGGAAGTAGAACAGTAAGGGTGCATGGAGAGGATCAGCTCAGGATCATAGATACAATAAATAATGATGCTTGGTTTAACTAAAGCTCTTTTGCACCAGTATCAAAGAGGAGGAGACTATAATTTAAGGGAGAAAATAAAACTTTAAAGCTCAAAAAAATCATACCACCAGAAAAAAAATATCTATCTGTTGCAGGGGTTAAACTGTGGAATAGCTTTAGCATGGAACTAAAACAATGTCCAAATATTGACAAAATACAGGGTGGAGGAGCCAGAACACTGACCATGATCTGTACAAATGTGCAGAACTATAATTAATTAATTAATTTACTGTTTATTGTGGTATTGTGATTATTATATATTAACTGTTAGTTATTATAGAATTCACATTATCAATATAAATAAGTATTATACTCATATTATGATTGTTAATTGTACTAATATTGTAATTATGAATGAAAATAACATTACTATTATTTGCATATCTGTATGAATGATAGAGGGGTAGGATTTAATAAGTCTACACGTCCTACTCTTATTTTATGGTGTAAATAGACGTTAAATGACTTTATTTTCCTTTTCTTCCTTTCTTTATTTATTTTTTAATTTTCTCTTTATTTTTTAATGATTTTATTTAGTTTCACATGTTCAAAACAAACTAAACAAAACTAAACTAAGCCAGGATCATATTTATGCCATTTGCTTGCAAAACAGCAAACATGACCTCTGTTCCATATACATATACACACACACACACGTGCGCACACACCCACACACACACAAGAATGGCTGTTATCTTTTCTGGTCAATAGAGGGCAGTGAGTAAATGTTCATATGGGGTCGAACAATGTCTCATCCTCATTGATGACAATGGGAGACGCTGTGTACCAAGGAATAGACTCCACCGCTCACTGCTCCCCACACCACTATTTCTGTGTAATTCCGAGGGAGTGACTGCATAGCTGAAGATCTTTTTATTTTCCTGTTTACTCCTGGTTTTCCGGTATTAAAACAAACACATTTGATTGTATAATCAGTAGAATTAACCGCTAGATCTAATATCATCAGGCACATGCCCCCTAATCTTTTATTTTTTGGCCTCCAATACTCCACTCATCGATGCATCTAAGCTTTGTTTCAGCTCCAGGATATGAATCTCTAGAGATTTCCCTCTAAGAAAAGATTTGTTCCAATAAATAACTATCACCCATCCAAAAAATTCAATGAGCCCGCCTCGGGCGTCTATTAATTTATTTACACAGCAGTGTTAGTTTTGAATTCATCTTACACTGAAAACTCATTTAAAATCCTTTTTTTAGACACACCTGATATTAAAACAGTACCCTGGAACTATAATTCCCATTTTTTTGTGTAAAGGTAGAAATTGGAATAAAAATGTGTACCCTCAGGCTGAAGTGTGAGCATACTTTATAACTGTGTAGCGGCTTATTAAAAAGTCATAGTGGTGTTACAGGGGGGGAAAAAAAATATCTTAGCCCTGAGATCCCTTTTAAACTGTAACAGACATGTAAAGCGTGGATGATGGAATTTCAGGAGCTGCACCGGGGACGTCGCAGGTAATGATACACATCATTCCTGCCCGCAGGCCTGTACAGGCAACAACAGAGGCGGCTCAAGCTGGGAGCTAATGAGTAATGCGCCATCAGATTCTGTTATTAATCACAATTTGATCTATGGGTGAGAAGCGACAAAAGATAGTTTACTGAGCCGTCATCATTGGATTTACTTCGGTCACGAAAGTGGGGAAAGGGAGTTTTAAATATGCATCTAGCATGAATGCACCGTAAAACAGATCAGAGATGGTAGGGTGTGTGTGTGTTTTTGTTATTTAAAGGATTAATTGCTTCAGAAAAAAAAAGTTAACTGTTGGAAACTCCACGGGGAAACACGAAAGCTTAAAAAGTTAATGTGAAATTGAAAAAAAAAATTGGAAAAATTGAAATGAACGTCTGTGTCATTGAAGTTTTCTGAAGTGCATCTGTCGTTAGAAATGCAAGAAGAGAACACTTCACAATCCTCTCTACAGCGCTGCCTCCCTAATCTCCCAGATTATTGATCGGATCGATTTGTCAAGTATTGATCCCCCCCCCCTTTCCGGCCGGTCTTATCAGAGGCAAATTTAAAGTACATCTGCAGATGAGGGGAGATTATTAGAGAGTCTGAGGCTTTTACCCTGACAGAATCTCAATGCGGATGTGCTTAGACTTGTCAGAGTAGCCGCAAACTGTTGAGGAAAGTTCGCCGTGAAGTTCTCAGGAGATCGTGTCAAACGGCCGGCGTCTCGGCAAACTGCCCCGTAAGAAATCAATGCGGCTCCTGTTACTATTCGCTGGCGTTCGGTCCCGCTCGGTTGGGGAGAAATCAGGAGGAAAGCAGTGGAGGAGGAGGACGAAGGACCGCTTTGTCTTAATTTTGCGTGGTAGGTGTTGGATAATAAATATGTGGCAGTGAAATTAAAACGTTGATGAATCAATTTAATGTTTTAATCCTCTGACATCTGCTCCGCATCAATCCTTTTCGGGTCAATTGCCGGACAAAATCGAAATGGCTGATGAGGTGAGGGGGAAGATGTCTAGAGCTGCTTCATTCGGCTGTGTAACAGACATATTAACTGGGCTGCTCAATATTATCAGAATAAGATATATATATATATATATATATATATATAGAAAGAGAGAGAGAGAGTTATATCATTGTGTTTTCCATGAAAAGTCACACTTTTATTTACCACCATGAGTTTTAAAATTAATAGAAAATTCCATTAGCCTCCTGATGCAAAGAGCAAACACTTTGTACCATTAGAACACTCGAGTGAGAGTTGCTGGAAATGGGCCTCTATACACCTAACAATGTATAGACTGTATTTCCGATTAGTTAAAAGTTATCTTCATTGAAAAAAAAGTGCTTTTCTTTCAAAAATAAGGATATTTCTAAGTGACCCCAAACTTCTCAAAGGTAGAATATATGTAATATCCCTTTAAATTGTTTGAGAGGATTCCACTGCAGATGGTTATTATAGGATTTTCCCATTTTGGATTCCGGTTACAGATCTTATCTTGAAGTGTAGGTCGTGATGTCACCCATTGGTTTGCATTGAACCGGTCTGCTGCTTATGGCTGGTGGATTCTTTGGCACAGTACTGGTCAGACCAGCTCCTTGGCCTGCAGCCCCCCACATGCCTCAGAGCTGGAAGAGACCAAACAGATGCTACACAGTCTGTGCAGTGGACTGTTCCATAGATATAACATCAGTCATCCATCATATTGGTATGATTCCCAAACATCATTTTATGTTCTTGTATTAGAATAGTTTGGTGCAATGTCATTTAAAAAAAAAGTTTTTTTTGTTTTTGCAATTTCAAGACCTCCTTGGTCCTGGGTCTGGGACCTTTCTGTGTGGAATTTGCATGTTCACCCCGTGTCTACGTGGTGTTTACTCCGGCTTCCTCCCACAGTCCAAAAACATGCTGAGGTTAATTGGTGACTCTAAATTGCCCGTAGGTGTGAGTGTGTGAGTGAATGATGTGTGTGCCCCACGATTGGCTGGCGACCATCTGGGGTGTATCCCTGCCTCTCACTGTAACGCGCTGGGATTGGCTCCAGCAGACCCCTGCGACCCTCATGACGAATAAGCAGGTATAGAAGATGACTGACTGACATATATATATTTGTATAAAAGTTGTGTTTGTTATGTTTTATTTCCATCTTCTGAGCTGTTGGAACATCCAAGGTCTTTGTCTTTAGAGTAAAACCTCTGATAGTGTAAGTAGTAAAAAAAAAAACAGCAATGATATCATAATCCTATCAAAAAAAGTCTGTAGAACTGAAGAGGCTGTATCGCGTAGTGCATGTTAATGGGTTAAGTGAACATAAGTGAAACATTTGTAAAGCTCTTTTGATAAAAAAAAAGAACTACAACACTCCTGATGAGCAGGTTGGCACCTTGCATGGCAGATTCTGCCATCAGTGTGTGTGTGTGTGAATGTGCGAATGCCGGCATGCGTTGCACAGTCCTTGAGCTGCCTGGAAGACTAGAAAATCGCTATGTATATGTGGTCTGTTTAGCATTTACCCACTCGTGTCCTCCAAACTAGAGAGAAGTTGTTTTTCGCTTCCCAGAAATGTATCTACTGTTAATCAAGGCAGTGACTCAGGAGGACTCATTACAAGTCTAATTTATACAATTCAGTACAGATTCTCAAAAAATATAATTTGGCTGAAGAGTTCCTATCCCCGCACAGAGGGATATCTGTGTGCTATTTACAGTACATTCTTCCATCTGAGTCACCTTACTTCTCTGATGACATATTTCCCTGGCTTGAGTCAGGGATATGCCATTACCAGGGGCAGGGAAATATAATAATCTGTGGCGATTTTAATACCCGGGCTGGAGTCACCAGTAGTCAAGGAGACAGTTTCATCACCCAGCAAGCTCTTACATCTGCCTCCTAGAAACCACTTTGACACTGTGTTTAACAGGAATGGGAGGGAGCTATTACAACTCGGCAGAAGCCTCAGTCTGTATATTGTCAGCTGTCGGCTGAGCGGATTCTTTCAGAAGGTTTTCGCCTATTGTTCGCCTCGTGGCAGATCTTCCGGACCGGCTGGCAGAGGAGAGTCTTTATTGGTCTCTATCACGGAATTTTTGAACTTTGAGCCAAGTCCTAATTGGAATGGCAATCGGAAATTTTTTCTTTTAATAAAAAGCCCGTCTCGCCTTCCCTTTTCAGCCCATCCGCAGCCGTGCTGAAACGTCCAGTGGAATTGATATTCAAAACCAAAACATCTATGCTCATTTTTTAAAATATTCATTCATATATACCGTGAATTAATTTTTTTTTCAGAGAAACGGTTCGGTTTGGATTTCTAAAAGGTCAATATTTTTGGTCTTTTCCATAATTACAGTGAGTGCCCATGTTTGACCAGAATTTATGGAGGATGTCCAGGCTTCGCTGTGAAGCCCCTCTGGACAGAGAGAGGAGAACCAGGTCAGAGGCAAACATCAGATGTTTGACCTCTGTGTCTTGCAGATACTCACCAGGGGCTGTGCATTTTTTTGCAACTGTGCCAAAAGATACTAGGAGCCAATGGAGTGTAGCTAAAAGTGTAATATGCTCTCTGTCCTGTGTTTAGGTTAAAAGTCTAGCAGCAGCAGCAGCAGCACGCTCCTGAATAAGTTGAAATATTTCAATTAACTGCTTCAGAAGACTAGTAAGGGAACACAGGACATTGTCATTGTCAAGCTCCAGTAAACTACGCATAACTATGAATATTAAGTTTATATTCCCTTATGATATTACCTAAAGGGAGCATATGTAATATTGCACGTTATTTGCGTAGCACCTGTTATAAAGAAATGCAGCTCAAAGCTGTAGAGCAAATCCTATTATTTTTTTTTTTTTGGATCTCCAATAGTAACAAAAAGAACAGTCCCATTATCCCAGTAATGGCGATCCATCTCTTACTGAAAGCAGCACTTAGACTCAAAAGAATGGGCGCAGAGAAATTATTGGCATCCTTACTAATTCTGAGGTCACTGTCAAGTGCCGTCTCAAACAACTAGAAATTCGGTTAAAGCAACTTCTGCAAGTACTTTCCTTAAGAAAGAGAGATTTGATATTGACCCGCAGTTACTTTAAAATTCAATATGAAGGCTTCACTAGAGATTCTGCAGCTGCAGTGAATAGCAAGATTGGTACTGAATGCACTGCTTAAACCGACAAATACAATCTTAATACACCGTGAGGTTGTTCTAAATGCTCGTATATGCTCTTAATACAGTTATACAACACCTCGCTCTGACTGATATGCAAACTGATGAGGATCGGGCTGTAGTTACAGATGAATACAATTATATCCAGCATACAACAGCTGTTGCAGTTAGGGAATCAAGAAATAGAGTAATTACTCCTTGTGGGTCAGGCCGGTTGGGAGCAGGCATAGTGAAGGAGGGAAGGCTCTAAGATCTAGTCTTTGTTCCACCGGACTAATCCCTTCCTCAGCTTATTTTTGATAAGAGTCTTGTGCTACTATTTTTCATTGACAGGCCAATCTTTGCACATAAGAAAATAGGCTTTACTAGGTTTGTACAGAAGTTTCCTGCATGGCAGTACAGTGATCCAACTCAGTGAATCATGAGTCATGGAAACACTTTCTTCAGGTGGTTTTCTTGACTGCAGAGAAGCATCTACAATGTCCTAAACAGGTAGTTCTCTGTCTGTACAACTATGGATTTTCACTTGCTCCCCCCCTCCAACACACACACACACCAGCAATCAGTGCCAGGATGACTATTGTCCCACATGCCCACAGTCACATTGCCCTTGCCTGCACCACACCGCCACTCACATTGCCAGTTTTGGCTGACAGTGAGCCTGCACTAGCCAGCGAACACTTCCTGTTGTCTATGTGCTCGGCACAGGCAAATCTGCCTGCTGTATGTAGCCAATGTACAGCAGACAGGCACTTCTGAGAACCATCTAGCACCATCTAGCATCTCAGCACTAGCACAAAAGTAACCAGAGCCTCCACTAGAGGGGGCTGTTGTATTCATATCCACAAAGTTTGGTCAGTCTGCATTCACAGCCAAGGCAGCTGGACTGTGAAACACCCTGCTGGCTTTTATTATTAAAGGCTGCAACACTAGATGTATGCTTAAAATTAGAATGCATGTATTAATTCTGTGTAATTCAATTGTGCACTGATACTTTGGATGTACACTGTGAGTTGTAGTTTTTTAATTGGATTAACAGGAACTAGAGTTGCATATTAGTTTGTAGCTATTTCTGGCGCATTGGTCATTGTTTGAAATAAAAATATATAAATCATACACACCATATATATTTAAAAATGTTGCAAGAAAATAAATGGATAAGGGCTCAAACAGTTATGTTATCTGCTATTTCTGTAGCTCGTATGCATGACTTATTTTTTTTTTTATTTAAAACAATGACAATGATCTAGATATACTGAAAATATATATATATGGTGGTGAGGTGAGGAACATTATCATTATTGACTGCTTGTGTTTGCTCCTTCATGTTTCTGGTGTAGATAAAATTGAAGGATAGGTTCACAATTTTTCCTTTTTGTCTGTCCTAAAATACTCAATTGTCCGTATGCACACTGAATCTATTTCTTTTACCTTTTCATACTGATTATTAGAATATCCCCTCCAGGTTTGCTTATAATATAGCTGATGGGGGGTGTTGGGAATCACCAACTCAAGTCGATATCATCTAAAGATAGTGTCTATGTGATAGACGCATGACTTCTAGGAGTTCAAACGCAGGTTTATCCAAAAGTTGCAGAGATGGAGTCAAACCCTCCAATCTCTCCGACTTCAAACTCCACATTGTTTGTGAAGAGCCGAGCCAGAATTACATCGGAATGGGCCAAGCGGAGAGAGTGCTGAGCTGTCGGCCCGGAAGGCAAGCTGGCTAGATGCTGGGCGAGACCACAGATGGATAATGAACCTGAGGCTCAGGTAAACACAAAGTCAAATAGAGTTCAGGCAAACAACAGAAATCTAGCGACGAGGAACTTGGCCACGGAAGTTAGTACCGTGTTGGCAAACTGAAGAATCGAGACTGAAGTGCGGATATATACGGCAGGAGCTTGATGAGCGGACGGGTTGCAGGTTGATTGGCGGCAGGAGGGAAACTGACTGCCACACGCCGACACACACACACACACACATACACAAACACGCACCTATACAGACAGACAGGGAGCAAACAAAGAGGGGAACCAACAAGACACACAGTGAAGGGGTAAACAGCAGAAACAGGAGAGGCATACCAGACCATGACAAAAAAAATCGCCCCTTTGTTTCTCTATGGTTTTCCTGTTTGGCTGCAGTAGAAGTTTAGTAACTAAATAAGAGCAATTTGACAGTAAAAAGACATTGACTGAATTCTCATTTCACCTTCGGATAGACTTACATGGAAGTAGCAATGTGGGTTTTGTGCCCCTAGTGCAATATGAAGGGATCTCTTAATGGTCTCGTATTGTACAGTCTATCTGGGTTTTATTAACATGATATAGCTGCAGTTGTAAAAATCATCTCAATATACAGCTCTAGAAACTTTAAAGGCACAGTTTCTGAATAAAGGCTGTGTGCATTTCTTTTTGAAACATGGGATATTATGTATAGAACACCTAGATCTTCCCCATAATCAAAAAAAGCAATTAAAATCTCCTTTTCCACAGATACGCGACCTTTAATGGCCAGTCTGAACAGAAGGAATGATTATAGCAACAAAAAAAAAACATGTCAGTGTTCATTTGGGCATGGGATTATTGTTTTAGGACAGACTTTGGAAATTGGAAACCTATCCTTGCGGAACTTTTACATATAAATGAACGTTTTGATCCACACAATGCTGATTAAGCCTCCAGGTAACTCTCTTTGTGCTTTCCTAATCTTTCTCAATTATTCTCACCGCCAGAAGGGGGAGACAAAAAAGCTCCGCACGACAGCTTTTAGAAGAAGCCTCTGGAATTTGCTGCTTTTCAGTAAAACACGAGGCATCTCCTGCTCCAGGCAAAATAACGGTGTGTGTTATGTGGCGAGTATTATAAAGCATAATAAATGCTGATCACGTACAATTGTACAATATTACTGTAGGGGTCTATTGTTGCGATGGTTTTATCAATGGGCGAAATCCAATATTCAATTATAAATCAAAATCTAGGCTATTAATTCCACCAATTACTAATTCCGCCCCTTGAGCTTTGCTTGATTCCTGGATGTATCAGGGATCACGATTGTGTTATTTGATAGCATAGACACTCAACAATTGAGCCTAATAGAAAGAGCCTAATGCTATGCGGCATACCTTCAGCGCCATGAAAAAAGATCTGCCCTAATGCTTCCATTAGTTTCTATGAGAGTGTGAAAAACCTTTAAAACTTTGTCTCTGAACTATCTCTTTAACTAAATCACACACATTCTATTCTACTCTGTGTGATCTCCTTTAGATAACTAACGTAATAATTAATCTTGCATTCCATTTACTTCCCCCTGAAACTCTTTGGAGCCCCCCTGGGGAGGCCCGCCTCACACTTTGAAAACCCCTGCTATCGTGTTTTTTTTACTAATTTAGTACTTTATTCCATAAAGTTGGGCAACTTTAAAGTACAAAAAGAAGCATAAAAATAATGTTCAGTCTTCCACATTTCATCAGCTTTTTTGATGCTTATGTTGGTGATCAGTCAAATTACATTAAGGGTCAACATTTGATGCTAACGTCCGTTTTGATGATCGTGTTTCTTCCAGCTTGCGACGCTTTTCATCAGTTACTGATAGACAACAAATCGCTCATGCTTCCTCCACCGTCTCCAATAGTTACACCGCCACTTGTTACAGGGACAAAGCGGCGTCCTCACATTACCTCCCTTTTAAATTGTGCATTGATCTAAATCGCATTGCTCATTTTTAAGGCTTTAAACTGCTTTGCACCTACAGACTTATTGACCTTGTTTGGGCTCCCTCAGCCATTAAGATCCGCAGATCGAGCCCTGCTGGTTACGCTCAGGTCATGGTTGGTGATTAAAGATGATTAGGCGTTTACTTATTAGAGCTCCCGCTCTATGGAACTCTCTGAATTCAGATGCATTAATTCAATCGCTTCTTTTAAATCTTTAATTTTTTTCCCCCCTCTTTGTAATAGCTTTTGGAAATGTTTGATGTATTCTTTTACTTATTCAACTCTATTCTTTTTCATTGTTTGTGCTTTCTTCTTATCTGCCTTGTCTGGATTTCTTTTGTTTTGCTGTAAAGCAATTGTTTCTATACCTGCTTATTT
Source organism: Lepturacanthus savala (assembly GCA_030544235.1). Taxonomy (NCBI): domain Eukaryota; kingdom Metazoa; phylum Chordata; class Actinopteri; order Scombriformes; family Trichiuridae; genus Lepturacanthus; species Lepturacanthus savala. The sequence goes on along the minus strand of CM060471.1, from coordinate 15,763,082 downwards.
CTCGCTGAGGTCACAGGGGTCTGCTGGAGCTAATCCCTGCGTACTTCAGGCGAGAGGCAGGCAGATCGCCATCCTACTGTGGGGCACACACACACACACACCTATGGGCAATTTAGAGTCTCCAATTAAGCTAAGCATGTCCTTGGACTGTGGGAGGAAGCTGGAGAAGTGCTATCTAATAACATTTATTATTATTATTATAAAATGGATGCAGCAGTAGCCAGTTTCCTTTCACATTTCACATTCATAGTTCACAATTCATACGTTTCCTAGACTTCAAATTTAAAGTCTCACACATAAAAAAAATTACACCATGGGTTATTTTCTCACTTCAAAAGCTCCCCTCAGGGCCTCGAAAGTCGTTATGCTATAAAATCAGGCTTATTAGAGCTCACTGTGACAAGTAAAGTTAACTTCATGTGTAAAATCGATGGACTGCCTCTTTAATTAAAATCATCATTTAGATACCCTTCATGCAAAAGCAATGGAGGCAAGTGCCTGTAAAGCGCAATTGTGTTCAAATATCGGAGCCGGTTGCTATGGTCACTGTATACAAATGATCCAGGGCATCGTATACGGCTGAGTCAAACAAAACACCACCCTCCTTTTTAATATTTGAAACTAGCGTGGTCATAACATTTGATTCCATTAGGTTAATCAGTTTGTTCCATATCTACTTCACTTGCCGGGCTCATTACTATTGGATCATTACTTCCTCTAATACCATGTACCTTCCAGCTGCTCTTTGTCAGTGGTAATTAAGTGATGATCTGTACCAAAAGATATTAAGATGAATTCTAAGGGCAATGAGTGGTATCGTAGAATGAGATAAGTCCTTCAAATACCCCGATTAAGCGCAAAAATGGCTGCGGGGCACTCTGGGAAAATGGGTCTGAGAATCTATTTTCAAATGCCAAAAACAGTTCACCGGCACTTGCCATTTTGTGCATGGAGAATATTGCCGCTGCAGTCTATTGCTTTATGGAGGTATATTCAATCCCTCACTTTCCACCTACTCCCTCTGCGATGTTGAATATTTATCCAGCCTCTCGCGCCGCCTTGCCATTATAGTTAGATGAGATATTTATGATCTCCTAAACAAAATGGATCTATTTATCCATTCTGCAACCCCTACACTCACCGCCTGCCAATGGGGGGCATGTAAACACATTTCTTTCTTTGAAAAGCTACTCGGCTTAAAAATGAGACATGTGTACCACGTCAGTCACTCCTGACGTTTAACGTTAAAACAATTTCAGCTTTTTTAATCAAACGTGGCCTTAATACAGAAGATTTTCACATTGACAGACCAAGGCAGGGTCTTTAAAGGTATCTGCCTTCTTTTTTCTATTACCGACTCAGTTTTGACTTCGGAGCATTAAACGATTTTCTCCACGGCAACAACAGATGATCGACCCTGAGAATAAAAGAGTATATATACATATATATGTGTGCGAACATGTATATATACATATGTATGGGTGTGCCATTTAACAATTCAGTATGCATTGGATTGTATTCTTCACTGATGCCTTAACTGCGGAGCCACCATTGCTGAGCTCTACCTACAGAGTTCACCACAGGACCTAGAGTGCAGCTCAAAAGGAACTCGAGCAGCATATTCTCTGGTTTTGTTATTCTTTGTATCCACGGAGTCAGAAGCCCATTCATGATTCATCCCATTCTTTCATCACAGCACCGCAGCTGTCTGGGTCCTCCGGTGTCTGGGTTTGTACGAGACCTGCCGCTCACAAATATGAAATTGTACAAGACGGCGATATTGCTATAACTTACCAGCGAGGGAGAGAGGCCGCATTGTGCGCGATGGAGAATAGCAAACTCCGGCAGAGGAGATCAAAGAGAATAATATTAAAAAAAAAAAAGAAGTATTACTGGCATCTGTGGGGAAATTAGGTCAGTCTACCAACATTTTATCGGGATTCAGGGGAAGGGAAAAGCAAAAAAAAAGTGCACTAATATTTAAAAATACGTGATGAGATTGCAGCATTAAACGGATGTTTAATGAGACTATAGCAATTATTAAGATATGTAAACAATTCTATCGAATGCTAAGAGTACCGTCACTCGAAACCCGCGTTTGTGATTAAATAATCTGTCGATCTAAACAGCTTTCACCATTCGTTCACCATACGGCTTGATGCTTCTGTGCAGCCACATGCATTCTGCTGAGGGAACTTATTTGGCCTTAACAAACACACACTTGAGCATTGGATCAGTTCATCTTGGCTGGTGAATAAGCCAGTGACGGTGAAGGCAGCTGACAGCATGACAGCATTCAGCTAATGCGAGAGGAGACGAGCGGTGTGCACTCGCCTTCACTAGTCTTCACTCCTCTGTTGCCCGCAGCCAGAGGCCTCAGTTCTTGAGGGGTCATAGTTTCACAATGCTTTATGTTAACGTTGACAATATAATACTATATTGCATTTAATAGCAATACTGAACGATGTAACACAAGTAGGCTTTAAACTCAGGGGTAAAACAGTTATTACTTAGAGTGAAAAGGTCCCCTATTTTACACGTTTTCTAATGTTGGGACATCATCACATGAGCTTTGCATTCGTCTCATTGATATTAGTGAGACAATCCTCTGATTGGACGATTTGAATGTCTGTAAATGGCGGGTGGGCGGTGACCGTATAGTTGTGACATCAAACTTCACAGAGGTCTTGGCTGCTGTGTTTCAGGCATAGTTTCTATATATAAGAAAAAACATCACAACGCATGCCGTTTTCTATTTATCTCTTGACTCTTAAAAAGTAAAAAAAAAAAACTCCATTTAGAGAAAACATGGGCAGCTGTGGCTCAGCGGGCCTCAACAGGTTGCAGGATTGGCGGGTTGATTCCCGCCTCCTCCAGCCTGCATGTCGATGAATCTTTGGGCGATAAATTTAAACCCAAATTGTTCCTGATGGCTGTTCCATCTGTATACGAGTGTGTGTATATGATTGAGTGTTTGGCACCTTGGTGCTGCCATCAGTGAATGTGACATGATATGCACTTCTAGAGTAAAGTGCTTGGAAAGACTCGACAAGGGTTCCACAGCATTTGCTCAACCAGCTCTGCTCATATATGCTCTGCTTTTCTTTTTTTTTTTTGCTGTGATTAACTATGAATAATATGCCGATACACGTACACCAATCCTGCAATTATGGTGTTCAAAATGTAGTGTATTTTTCCACAACTATAACTCTACAATTCATTCAGTCTCTCTCTCTCTTTCTGTGTGTGTGTGTGTGTGTGAGTGACAGTTATCAGCAGTCATATGTTAAACCTGCATGCACACAACAAGGTCACTGTTGCTCTCACCTCCAGTTCAATATTACTATGCAGTCAAGTGAAGGAGCTGAGCAATGCATGGTGCCTGCATAGAAAGATGCTGGAAGATGCATTATAATTGTATTTGCCATTCACCCACACCACTCCTCTTTGTGGAGCTCAATATACAGAGCCACTGTGACAAGTGCATGACTCCCACATGAATTATGGATCATCCCCATGGGGTAAATACCAGGCCAAAAAGCTGTTTGGCCCTCCAGCCCTCTATGTGTGACTTCTCTCACTCCCATACAAATTCAATTCCAGCCGGAACTGACAGTGGGCTGTCTTTCATATTTCAAAAGCAAGGTTAGACTCGTCAATGTGTGAGATCATTAGGGCCAAATATGCTCAAACATGGCTTAGATACTCCTGTGGCCACACGTATTAACCGAGCAGATGCAGGAAAATCTACCTACGCCGCTTTCCACGCAGGTTTCCAAGCATGTGAAAATCCACTGGTGGTAAGAATGTGCTCTGAAGTCTGTGTATATTCTCACTCATCCAGGTCATTGTAGTCAATGAGTTTAAAAAGTAAGCAACTGGACTTTTTCTTTGAGCTTGAAGACGTTTCACCTTTCATCCGAAAGGATTCTTCAGTTCTAGCCTTATGATGGAAACCGGGAGCTATATCTCTGGATCACAGAGGGTGGAGCTATAGAGCACACCCCTCATCCCATAACAAAGGGTCACATAGGTCACCCTTCAAGGTGTGAATTGGGATGAGAGTTGTTGTGGTCACATGATCCAGAGAAGTCCTGCTCTGATGGTGAAGAGCAGTTGAACTTCCTGGGATGAGATCTCAAGGCAGGATGGTATGTAGCAGATAGGTTATGACGCAGTCCCCTCCTCTGTTCAAAGTAGGTTGTTCCAAATGGACATAGATGGCCTCTTTCACTCCTCTCTCAAACCACCTGTCCTCCTTATCTAAGATGTGTACATCAGTGTCTTTAAAGGAGTGTCCATTTTCCTTCAGATGCAGATGTACTGCTGATTCCTGTCCTGATGTGGTGGCCCTCCTGTGTTGCGCCATGCGTTTGCGGAGTGGTTGCTTAGTTTCTCCAATATATAGATCTGGGTACTCTTCACTGCATTGTACTGCATAAACCACATTGTTGAGGTTTTGTCTTGGGGGTTTTGTCCTTGGGGTGGACCAGTCTCTGTCTGAGGGTGTTACCAGGCTTGAAATAAACTGGGATGTTGTGCTTACTGAAGATTCTTCTTAGTTTTTCCGAGAGACCAGATACGTACAGCACTACCACATGATTCCTTCTGTTTTGTCTTTTTGTCTTTCTGTGTTTTGTTTTCTTTCTCCTGTCTTCTATGAATCTTTATGAATGCCCAGTTGGGGTAACCACAATTCCTTAGTGCCTGTTTGATGTGTGCGTGTTCCTTCTCTTTCCCTTCTGTTTTGGAAGGGATGCTGTCTGCCCGGTGTTGTAGGGTTCTGATGACACCCAGTTTGTGTTCTAGTGGGTGATGAGAGTCAAATAGTAGATATTGGTCAGTGTGTGTGGGTTTCCTGTAGACCTCTGTGCTGAGACCTCCATCTTCTTCGGCAAGGACCTCAAAATTCAGAAAGGGTAGTTTCCGGTCTTTGGAGTCCTCCCTGGTGAACTTGATGTAGTTGTTGACTGAGTTGATGTGCTTCGTGAAGGCCTCTACTTCCTGGCTTTTGATTTTCGTGAATGTATCATCCACATAACTAAACAAGTGGCTTGGTGTTGCTCCTTTAAATGAGGTTAGTGCTTGGTTCTCCACTTCCTCCATGTAGAGGTTCGCCACAAGGGGGAGATTGGAGAGCCCATGGCACAGCCATGTTTCTGCCTGTAGAATTCCTGAAGTAGGTGTTGGTGAGGCAAAGTTCTAAGAGGGAGCAAATCTTGTCTGGGGTGAGGTTGGTTCTTGCAACAAGAACCAACTGTCACCAAATACAGTATATGCTATTTCTGTACCTTAACCCTTCTTACAGTTCATTGTTTTGGTATCAAGTTTCCTGAAACTAATAAAATATTGGAGTGATTACGGACCACTTTTAGCAGATAAACTGTAACTTACAAGCCTGTAATTGAAATTAAATATCAACTGACTGATAGTGATGATTAATCCCTTTCAGATTCACCACTATTGTGCATCTATAACTTGGACTTTGCCAGCCCATCGTATCGAGAATCCATCGCTTTCATCGCCACCCTCTCTTTATCGCAATAGTTTTTTTTTTTTTTTACTTGTTGCACAAAACACACAAACCACAGCTCTGCAGAGATCTTATTGGTAACATTATGTGGATCTAAAATGATGAAAATCAGTCAAAATTGACATTGACAGTACCCATGCCCAAATCGAAACCTACGGTTTTAACAGTTTAGCTTAAATTTTCATCATATTATCTCTGCTATTTGGTGTGTTTTCATTATCCTCACATTAGTCTCTGGGAGCTCCTTGAAATTGGATCACTCTTGCGTTCTGCTAATGCTACGGCTGCTGCTGCATTCTCATGTCTAAGGAGCATTTTTTTTTTTAAATTCCCCCGCTGCTCCCTTTAGCAGTAGACGCCTAAGCAGTCTTTCTCATTTTCAGAGAATGCAATAAGTGATACCACTGAACCGGTTAAATGTTTTCAGCGTGCTTCGACGACGCCGTGGAACGAGGCTTCTGGCCTTTTCCCAAACCATTATGCTATCGCTTTAATGGTCGCGAGGAATTGGCAAATACTCAGGAAAATGTGACTCAATCTGCCCTCAGCTGCCCCCTCGCATACAACTCACAGAGTCTGTGCAAGCTGCATTTCAAGAGACGCTGGTTTTACACTCTTACGGGCTGACATCTAAACAGGTGACATTTTATTGCCTTCGCGTTCGCGCCGTTCTATCCCCAATGACACGAGTGGATGAGCATAGTATTTGTTTGTAAGAGAAGGAAATGATAGCTTAGGAAAGCAGGATGAGACAGGGGAAGCTGTAGCGGGAGGATTAATTCCCTTATTAGTTACTCCCTGTAGTGATACTACACCATGAAAATCTAATACATCTTTTCATGCATTTGATTCAATTAAGTTAAATCATAAGAAAAATGAAAGAAATTCATCAAATCATCATATTTTCAAAGAGAACAACTTATTGTATTAACCCTCTGAAGCCCACACGGTCATGGAAACACCTGGACATAGTAATTCTGAGCTTATTCTAAGTAAGTATCAAGTGTTGTACATAATATGATTTAGGGGAACATACTGTGTCTTTCTGGTGCAGTTTAGAGTTACCACCATGCATTAGTTTTATCATATCAATATTATATAATATTATTGACATTTTCTATTTAAAAGCCCAGTAAGACTTATGTTTTGTTGGTTAACTCCACAGTCAACCTGGGATTTTTTGTGTTTTTTATGTAGAAATTTATTGGATGTCAATATCACCCTCAGCCTCATCAATGAAGTTCTTCAAACAAAAGTTATTTTTTGATTAATGTCAAATCCTGTTTAAATTAACTCAATAATCATGTTTCTATTATTTCTATATCACGATTTAGACACAATTTAGTACTTTCTCTCATAAATGGTTCCATAGCAATTTAACTTTCCCGGAGTCCAATGCGGTTCAAGAGGGTGAAAACCAATTCAGTGTAGAGAAAGGCAAGGATGAAGAAAACATCTGAAAAGTAAAGTATTACCTGGGTGACAATGACCTTCCCATGCATTCATACAGCTTCTCTTCGTTTATATTTCTCTATTATGCATTTTGTTTAAATACCAGTTGCCTCTGGGTGCTTTTTTTGTCAGAGATGACGTAGGACGACCAGTGAAGGAATTGGATTTGGTGAAGTAAGACGTTATAAATACTGACCCAGCAACAACAGAAACACTTTCTGCTTGGAAGTATCATCAAGGCAAAGATAGAAGTTTCCCTACAAGTAAAAGAGAGTGGGCTTTGCAGTAAATAGTGATTTCCAAGGCGATTAAAAAAACATTAGTGGAACGACTCTTGCAGGTAATTCACAAGATAGTCATTCTAAACCCTGTTAGAAACCAAGAAGGGCTCCAACCGAAGAAATGACTGCTATTACATGACATTATATCAAATTGGCCAAGTGAGGAAGCTCCCCCACAATCTCCTGTCTGCGAGCAAAATCACTGTCATTTGGAAAGATGGGCTTTGATTTCTTATGGCTTTTTCTCATCAAATAGAAGAATTAGCAGTGGTTTTCAAAGCGGGGTTCAGGGATCCCAAAGGGGTCTTGAGGTGGTTTCAGGGGGTTTATTTTAATTATAGATCCATCTATAAATAAAAAAATGACATTTTTGTCATGGGTTTCATACACTTTCTAAAATATCTAAACGCAAAAATCTTATCAGATGGGGATCCTGAGACAAAAGCTTATCAAATGGGGGTCTGTGGACTAATTTGTATCAGTCCTTGACATGAAAAAGATTGAGAATTAGAGGAAACACAGCCTTGAAACATTTCCAAGAGAGACGTTTCTCAAAATGTGTTCTTCCATCTATAAACTTTACACCTTATCGCCTTTTTTGAATGAAAAAAAAAAAAGCAGAAACTATTACTGAACTCTGGGAAGCCATTATTTTGGTGTCATTCAGTGGTGCTTATTGAGTTGTACACAGAGTACGCTCTTCTAATGTATATTTGTACTCTACATTGACCACAAACGCTGCTTCTATTTCAAATTATAATCAGTGTGTAAATCTATTTCTATTCATGGCTTATTGGCTTCAATCTTCCATTCCAAGCTCCATTATTTTTGAAGATTGCCACTTGGTTTTTGATGATATGAGTTCACCAGTAGATCTGTGCACCAAATTCAACAGAGAGATGGGAAGTTGGTTCCGTAAGAATGAAGTAGAGCACAACATTCATCTGTAATGATATAGTAATAATAATAATTGCCTTTCATTTTAATTGCATGTTATTTCTGTCTGAACTTGACATATTTTGTATCTTTGAAAAATGACCGGTCTAATTGAAATCTGCGTATAATTTGTTATGAAATTCCTGCGTCTGAGTGGTCCAATGGGCCCAGCCAGATTATGTTCATTGTTGCCAGGAATATGGAAGTCTCCAACTTTCATTGGACTAAATGGCTCCGTGTAAGGACACAGTGGAACTTCATTAGTCCTTGCATTAGTCTGACTGAAAGGGAATGTTCAGCATTCTTTTAAAATCTATCTTAACCATAAGCCTCTGAAAACTTCGTAAAGAAAAAAAAAATGAAAACATTCTATTTTTTAAATTCTTGTCTGAAAGTCTGAGAGAGAAGTCAAAGAAAACAGATATTTTCAGGTGAAAATTGCTGAAATGTTGCAGCATCTGAAACATTTGAAAAAGTTGAAATATTGAAACAGAGGTTGAGATCTTAGCTCAAGTGGCAGTTGAACTATAATGTACTTTCATTTCAAATGAAACTGCTGACAGAAGTTGAAGGTTAAAACAGTAATCACACAAACACTCTCCGCACTGTCCACAGGTTTTACAACCCCTAGAAAAATAATAATCAAAATTTGATCGCTTGGAGATTCCAGAAGAGCTGCATGATTCAGTTAAAAAAAAATCTTTCTGAGCAGGCCTCACAGTCAACCGAGTGGTCATACTAACCGCAGCATGTCCTCATATTGCAGAATAAACCTGGAGAACTTAAACACAGTGTGTTTAAATTTAAAGATACAAAGCGTAATACTTGAGCGCCTGCTCCTTAACTAATGGTGGACAGCATTTCGCCTCCTACCATCCTCCTCTATCTGTATTGTTACATCATATAATACACACACATACACACCAGATGCTGTATCTCTCAGCGATTCCTCTCCTGAGACTGATAAAATTTAAAGGAATAACGATACAGTGCCTCTTGCAACCGAGCCAAGAGGCAAAATAGCAAAAGTGCAAAAGGGAAACCCACAAGCGGCACCACCCGTTGGTAACTGCTCTGGCGCTAAAGCAATTACATCAGAACATCAAACCTGTGGCTCATTCACCACAGGTGCCTCTTATTAACTAATCCAATTAGGGCCACTCTGCTACAGTAACAATATGTAACGGACCATAGAAAACAGCCACAGCAAAGCCACACAGACGCCATTTAGAGCGCATTTAGCAACGGCTTGTGTTGTTGCTAGTTGCATCAAGCGTCATTTCACTAAATAGCTTGCAGCTTGTTTACTTACCAGTCTGGAAGAAATGTAGAGTTTAGCATCAAAGCTCATCTCTGTTCTCCAGTGGAGAAAATCCACACCAATCTTAGCTCCGGATGTATTTCTTTTGATATCACTTCCGTTCTTTGACACCAGAGGTAAGTTCCCAAAGTGCTGCTGAATTAGCTGCTTTGTTTTGATCTCATTTTTGGAAACTATTTTTTTTCCACATGAAAACATATTAAAACTTAAAGTTCTTGGGGCATAGGAGTGGTGTTACAGAACAGGACAGGCCCGGGGCTAACAATGCTAATGCTAACTGCACTAGGTCTGATGAACATACCCATTTCTGGGTGTTTTAAACTTAAATCCTGGCGAAATACCACACTGCACCTTTAAGTGGAAGCGCCAAACGAAAATGAGCCATGAGCGGTTTTTAAGTGAAAAGTGGAATTGATGATTCAGTCAACACAGAAATTAATTTAGTCTCCTGTGGCGTTCCTTTCAACGTTGGGCTCACATGTTTTGCAACCATTTATTTCTCTTTTATCTCTGGACTGAATGTGTGACCCATTTAGCTCATACATTACCGTTCATTCTGATAATAGTGACATATTCTGGTCACATATTGCATATGTTCATTTTCCTTTCAGCAAGGTCTCGGATTTTCTCCTAATTAGAAATTTCTATGATGCTTCAGGACAAGCATGATATGGTACAATATTATAATGTTAAACACAAGGCAGTCATCCAGAACTGCCTCACTGTTAAACTGTATTATATCAGTCTCAAGGGCTTTAGGAAATTTAACCCCTCTCTGGTTTTACGTGACGGCTCTTGTTTGAATTAGAGGTTGGTGAGTTGGGGTTTCGTGGAAATGGAAGACAGAAGTAAAAGCTGTGGCTTATGTGAATAGCCCTCTTAGAAATTACTTGTTTGCAGCTGTGAGAGATAGGACCGGAGTGATTCCCTTCACACTTTAGGCATTTATTAACGTCCCAGTTCAGGTTTTCTCTAAGGGATGCGTAACCGAAGACGTGCTCCCACTTTCATCTCCCAGTTAATGAGAAAAGGCCAGATAACCATTGAACCCCCTCCGGGCTTGAGGAGAGATATGGAGGGGCCTGTTTTTTTGTTGTAATCTCCCAACATGAAGCTTCATGCTTCACTGCCCTGGGATCTGGGACCACTTCAATAAGTCAATATATACACATTTAAACATCATGTACAAGACATGTATTTGCTCTTTGACTGTATATCAGATGTTGCTTTTAAAAGGGACTATCTGTCATTGGCCGCACAAAGCTTTTGTAATATGTGACCTTGTCCTCTAGAGGTCCCTACTTGTCTCCATGGTTGTGAGCTGGGGTCATGTATTTGAAATTTTGACCCTTTTTTTCTATCCATTGGATTTTATAACACTGTACTAATGTCAAAAAGACATTAGATGAGGCAGGAAACCGAAGCAATCATACAGTCATTCAGGTCTTATACAAACCGTCTGTGGAAAAACTTTACAGTACTTTATTTCCACTCCACATCCTTAGTCCTGGGAATGCGTTAATGCTCAAATTAACCAAAAAAAAGAGTTCATGCACAAAATGAGAGATTAAAAATAAAGATCTGATGTAGCGAACGTCCATCTGATGATCCTTCTATTTCAGTCGCTCCGAACCGGTTGATGAAAATACACCCAAGTTGCATTTACTTTTGTGAGATTTGCCCAAGATTCACTCAACAAGTAGAATGCGACAGCACATATATATTAACCCAAGAAAAGACCCTTTTCTCCCTTTTATAATTTCAATCTCCACGATCGCTCTCTTTCCTTTGGAAGAGTATAAAATATGCCAAATGAGATCATTTCAAGTATGTCAAAACTATTATTTTCACAGAAACAAAGGGGCGGGAGGTGGAAGATGTTGCCATTTTACGAAAAAAAACGTCTGATTATTTAAACTCCATGAAAGAGTCATAGCGGGTAGCAGCCTCTGCTCCCCCGGGAGGAGCACGTGGCGTCACCATTTAACCTGAGACATCAATATCAATTAGTTTTCTGACCCTTTCTTCCTTCCGCTGCTACTCCTAAACTGCTCCATTTCCAATCTTCCCTCCTTTTAGTACTTTTCTATAATTCCATTAGGAGCAACAAAGAGGAAATAGATGTGCAAAAAACATCCAAAAGTAATTCCTCCACATCTGCAGGTAATTAAATTTTAATTAGAAAGGGTGTTTGCAATTGAGTTGGTTTATATATATATAAAAAAGGAAGTGCAGCAGACAAAGACAGATATTATTATTACTATTACTAAGGCAGCGACATCATACACGTGAGCCCTTACACACACTATAGTCTTTAATATTATAGTGTATAGTACCTCTCTAGTAAATAGTGTAGTCTCCTCACTTCATCTGGCATTGGATCCTGCTGATCCAATAAAAATATTTTATTTGGTAATAGGAGCGAGAGCCTGTAGCAGAGAGCTGATACGATAACCTCGTTGTGATTAGATTTTTGGCCATTTGAATTTTATAGCCTAAAAGGTGATTGGTATTGGTATATAAAATGTGGAACAGCTGTAATAAGAAGGAACCAATAATAGAATTAGGAGCTTTATTGTTCAGTCATTGATCCTAACTGCTTCATTAAGAGTAGCTGGCACTTAATTATTGGTCAGCTTAACGGCATAAATTAACTTGAGGTTGATAAGAGGCTCAGCTGTTGAAGCATATGGCTTTGCATCTTTTATCGCGAATTACCCCCATCAGCCTGCTTTATCAGTGTACCCGAGCTGTAGTCAATTCACTTCATCTGCCACTAAATCCCGCTAATCCAATCGGAATAGTTTATTTGCGATAAGTACTTTGTTTTGTTCAGATGAATGTTTCTCAGCAACAACTCAAGCATTAGCAACAACATGTTTTCACATAAATTAATAAATTCCTCCCTGTTAAATAGTCCTATATACTTTATATATGATGATATTAGAAGCGTCAGTGTGTAAGCGACACTTTTCTTTGATTACTTATTAGCCAGTTACTTTCCACCAATGCAATAAAGTGAAGAATATTGAATCTGATCCTGCCCTGATGCCTTATAGGTCTATATCTATTGTATTCTTGTACTTTTCTAAGACATTTATATGTTCTTATTATACTCTTGGAATTGGTTCTTTGCAATATTTAAAAAAACAAGTAACAAACATAGCAATCAAATGCAAGGCAGTTTTGTTGTGTAAGGATTTGGCTGTCGTTTTTTCTATATATTTGTTATTGCCAACAAATTTCCTATGCAGAGCCAAAACCAGCAATTAATTAATCCTTTGTGTGTGTGTATGTGTGTCAAAAGCCTGAAATATTGTACTTTATCTGTGCTGCGGACCTCCGTTGTTGTCCAAAAAACTATTAAAAACAAGTCAATGAGTCACGCTGCTGCACCGGGTGACACGTTCCTTCACTACAGACACATTAATTTGTTAGAAATGACTGCAAAAACTAATAAGAGGGATCACATTTTCAGTGTCTGGAAACTAATTAGTGTATGGCAGACACCTCTACATACGCTATGCAGCTGAATGCAGATATTTTTACAGAGCTTCACTATTTTTTTTTCGTACAACGCAACCTCTTGACTTCGTACCAACGTTCTTTACAATGAGAAACGTTTGGAAAATCACCAGCCATTAAAAGCGAGGCTAGGATATTGAATAATGCTTAGTGTCTCCAATAGTTCCGATAAGTAAGTTCCATTTATTTGCTAGGAAATTGAGTATTTGCTATGAATTCGAGGGGTTGTTCACATTCTGCCTTCTCAAAAGAGGTTAAAGTCCAAGTCCAAGAGTTTTACTGAATAACGTGTGCATAATTTCCTATTTAGAAGGAACAACAAAGTCAAATATATGATATGCTATTTTCACTACATTATAAAGCACAAAAACTTCTTTCTAACAATATGTCTAACCATTACCATGATGTGAATGATGGTAATGGTTGCCTAACAAACAGTGCACAGCATGTATGCCTCGCTGTCGCCTTTTTAAAATTATGCACAGGGATTGGCTGCAGCAGACCCCTGTGACACGAGGCGGGGAACAAACCGATATAGAAAACGGATGGGTCGATGGGCCACCGTCACCCATTTTGAAACCTCAAGTTTGACATTTTGACCACCACCATCTTGTTATTTATTTATTTTTATTTGGAACCAGACGTGGTCATTTGTTATTGAGAGTGTGGAGCTAGGATGGAGCTCCGTCTACCACATAGATACCAGCTAGCCATCTAGTGGGCTAGCCACCTTTTAATCAAAGTGGCCACTTTTGCATAACTTTAACCCTCGTTAAAATTGAACCGGTTAACTTATATGAAAATTCACCCGCATACATTTGTGATTAACAGAGAAATTAGCAATGGGGAATGTGAAGTTGATGGCAAACCATGTTGATTATTCAGTGTTGCATCATGGCTCACAGAGTAATCATGTAACACACACACACTATAGCGCTAAAATCACATCTCCTTCCATTTTTGAAAATTAGATCATCGACAATGGACAGGTATGTGAGTGGATGTAGTTGATTTCGTTGGGGACTTTGATCCAATCTTGGTCTACCAAGTCAAATGGATCAATGTTGTTTCTTGTGCTTAATTTGCCCAGTTTGTCCTTCGCATTGCAACTCAGTTCCTCTTGGTAGGGTCCTTTTTCTAACTCTTGTTTCCTTCCTACCGCCATCCACACAATTACATTGCATTTAGAAATCCTCAGATCTCTAAAGACGGGGAAATCTCCAATTGTCTGGTGCCATGAGACCAATAATGGATTGATTCTTAAAGCCCAAGTAGTTCTATTTCAGGCAGAACTAAGCTATCATCTTCATACTTCAGTTTCACCCCTATCAGAAATTTGTCAGTGCTCCATCACTGATTTTTAAACGAAAGCTATTGATCATGACAGAACACCTCCCCAAACCCAACCCTGAACTTTTAGTGAGATGATAAATAGTTCTCTTTTTCCTTCTGACAGACCAAAGCCTTTAACGTGGTCTCATTTTCCTCTGCACTCAGCTATTGCAGGCAAACCCTGCCGTAAAATGACCGCAAGTTGCATCACCGATTCGTTCAAATAAAGCTTCTCGTTTTTGCCGAAGAAAAGCAAGCATGAGCCCGGCATTTCATCACGAGGTCGGTTTTCTTATCGGTCGGTGTGCTGACCCTGGAGAACCGCTACTTGGCTTTGGCTGTGACCACAGATATTTTAAAGCTCCAATTGGATTAGAGACATTGAGCTATTGGAATTGAAATAGTTGGAATTGAGCAGCTATGAAATAGGTTGTATTTCTCTGATGGCTTTAACCCAGCCCAGAGGGAGACAGTGTGCTGCAGGCGTGTGGAAGAGATCAGAGAGAGGGGATCCTCCTCTGCAGCTCCATTGTAACCAGGTAGCATAGATCAAACAGAGCAATCCCCACAGAGCTCCCCAGAAAGTGCTTACCGGGAGGCAATCTGAGGCAACCCCAAAAGACATGCATGGCATATGGCCTTTTGATGATAGCGGTTTGAGATTAGAGCATGTCCCAAATCAGTGAGCATATTGAGAGATGCTGAACCGCAAGTATGTCGGTAAGAGACAGAAGGACAGATAAGGGGAAGGCAAGAACCTTAACGCAGCTGTTTAAAGTACACGGTAAAATGTGTATGGACCTGTTTAGATATTGATCGTCACAGACGCACAGCGCTTGAAGCGTAGAGACACTTCCACAAAGCGGCCGGAATTCAATAAGGACGATGCTAAAAATGGCATCATCAGGCTTCTCTCCTTCGGCTTCCTGTGAAATTAGATGAATTGTCGACAGGAGTATGACTTGATTCTAATTTTCTATCTGGACTAATTTACGCCTCTATTCTTATGTCTGCTCTGGCCTACTCAATTTAAGGGAATAACAAACACTGCAATATACTCTATAATAGCATAATTTATGACATGCTGTAGTCGTGGTGTGTGTGTGTTTGTTTGTGTGTGTGTGTGTGTGTGTGTGTGTGTGTTCTCTTTCCCTCATCAACTGCTGTTTCTGAAAGCTGCTCCCTGCAGCAGCCCAGAGAGTTGCCCACCGCTGCGATACCATTTTATCTTCCATTTTTTATCTCATTGTACGCAAAGGGGGCTGATATAAAACGGCACCTCACTTGACCGAGACTTATTACCACTCTATTTGTGAAGTGATGTCTTGGCGATATTTCGTCTGATAAGATGGCAATTTCAATAAGAGGCTTCACTGGCTTTCGGCCCCTGTGGGCTTTGGCTTTAGTAAAAGGGATATATTTCACAGGGGAGCGCTCGATGAAATGAGGGGTGAGCATTTGCAAAAGTGAGATAAAACTGTCCTATTTTTTTTCTTCTTCTTCTTCTTTTTTGCAGACATTTTGCAGACGTTCTGCTATAAAGAAGTTTGCTCCACGTAGAAGTGGAGCAGTCCGTTAGCTCTGGCGTCACATCCACTTTTCCACTTAGACGGTACAGAGGAAGCTAGCGGCGGCCGGGGGAGCTGATTTGGGGATGTGCCAAGCCCAATATTAAGATGCAACGACGAGGCTTGATGCCGAGCAGATCCATCCATCTCATGCAAGCCGCATCCTTAGCGACCCAAATAGGCTGCGGTTCTGTGTCGCGTGTGCGTGCGCCTACGAATTTGTGCATGCACGCACGTGTGTTTTATGTGGCGTGCCTGTTGACGGGATCATGGAGACTCAGTGTCAAACCAGACAGTTGATTGCAGCCTGGAGTAAACACCTGGCGTCATTCCTGCCTACAGCTGAAGTGATTCATTCCACTGGCACGTTGAGTGAAATGTCAGAGAGAAGGCGTGGAAAACAATGTCTGGGGGGTGGAAAACCTGCAGCATCAGAGTTTGATTTTTCTAAAGAACGAGCTGTGAAAAGCAGTATAGAGCAAAGGAGTGAACCTTTATTACCTTTTTTTTTTTTAATTTCCTAATTCCAAGACTGGACCATTTTACTCAAATCAAATAATGAACATTCACCAAGTTCTCTTTTAATTTGGGAGATTATTCGGGGGGGGATAAAATCGTGTTGGAAACGAAATGGAATAATAGGAAATAATTTGGTGTCCTTTGCAAAATGGTTTGAATGAGAGATTATAATAATAGCGCTCAGTGAATTAGACCCTCACGCCCCTAACCCCCCCCCCCCCCCCGCCGCTGCCACCGACCTCATGGCGCACAGATCTCAAGTCCTCCTGGTTCGGGTCTTCCTTGGTTATACACGATCCCTTGTCTCCACTTATGGAGATTAATTAGGTGCAGATAACGGGAGAAGAGTTATTAGGGAAATTGCCTGTCACACTCAAATAAGACTCCATTCTTTTGGTGATGAGAGAAAAAAAAAAGCTACTTATTAGTCTCACTGGAAACAAAGATTGTCTTAAGTATATGCTCAAAAAAGGATGTGGATCTATCCAAAGTGCAGGCCTCCTGCGACTCTGAGCTGGTAGCGCTGTCCTTAAAATAACTCAGCCTTAATGTATGGTCAGTGGCTCTGCGGAATGTGGGAAGTGAAAGTGAGGATTTAGTAGAAATGCTAATTAAAAGCCTGTCTGTAATTCCCACAGTGCGCATAACTCAGGAAACCTCGCTGAATATATGATAATGACCATTATTTTGTGTAAAAGAGGGGACTGTAAAGTTATAGATAGAGATGAAGGCGGGAGGACACAGGCAAAGCGAAGGGGAGTATCTCTTCTTCTTAAGATTTCCGGAGGGCGCGGAGTAATTACTGCAAGTAATTCAGTGCATGTTAATGTATGTTTTACGGCTAGTCCTTCTGAAGCCAGTCAAGGCTCAAGTTGTATCAAATGGACTCTCAAGTCAAGTCTCACATCAGCCTTAAGGGCCAAATGGAATTCAATGAAAGCACCTCTTGTTTCTGACATATGAACATTTTCCTTCAAAGCTGCGTAATTAGTGACTTTCAACATCGGTGTGATGCTGTCCTTTAAGAGCAAAGAACTGTTTGATTCACTTTCGATTCATTCCCGAGCTCGAGACTTGAATGCTTTTGGGCTTTTATACATTTATTCAAATGACAAAAATAAATAAACTGAGATGTCACCGTTTAGGCCAAATATACCTCGAGACAGACATTTTGGCAGATCGCTGAGCTGGACCCGCTTTTTTTGGCAGTATGAGGGATATAGGATTGCTGCATCAGTGTGATAAAAAAAATACCCTTATTTGGCAGGTATTTAATTCACAGGATCAGCCAAAAGACAAACATTACCCTCTTCCTTCCCATCTTTCTTTTCTCAATTCAAATTCCAAACATATTACTGTATCACAGTATATAGTGATAATGCAAAATAAAACGATTAGACTCTCCTGAAGAGACCCAAAGGTGGAGGTAGTACGACAGTGTGGCAGTGTTACAGAGACTGGAAACTTCATAGAGAGAAAGTGGATGGATACTGTAACCAGTAGTTCTTTTTTTAACCTAGATTGCTAACTTTAAAGCAGCTATTACCAGTATTTTGATTAACAGTGGAACAAAACCTGCAGCTCTGGATAATTCGTGAAGAGAGAAAGTCACGTTTGTGACTTTCAGGCGTCAAGTCATTCTATTTATGCATTTTTTTCCCCCATTCTTATACTTGAATTTGATCCCGAACAGAGACTTTTAAACTTTACAAAACATATGTGTGATTCACGGCACAATTCAAAGAGGTTAAGGTTGCCTTTGACGACGATACATCATTTTTTTGTGCCCACCACCATGGAGAGAGAAGATATTTGTATGACGGTGGAGAGAGACAGGGAATTCTAGAAAAGAGTAGGGGGAATGACACGCAGTAAAGGTCCAGCCAGCTGGGAATTGAACCCGGGGACTAGAATACGGCAGAATGCGGCCTAACCGCTTGGGTATCGGGTCGCCCAAAGCAGAACTTAACCACGGGAATGCAGGAGAGCATCGTGTATTCATGCTGGAAGACCTATGACGGTGTTTGCTCGCGAATCCTGCGGACAGAAACGCAGCCGCCGTGACGCTCGTGAGAGTTAATTATTCCCCCGATACAAAAAACAGCAGTTGAAACGGTGGGGGTGAGGTTTTACTTTAGCGTAATAGCAATTATTTGCGGTAATACGAATAGTAAAATGATTTATATTGTCATTTGGACTCTTAATTGAAGGCTTTTGCATTAAAAAATATGTTTTAAAAAGATATGGATGGTGGTTTCCTGAAACTAAAGACAAGTTTCTATAGCGACCATTGTATCCTGTCTAATTACCCCGGCTTTTCTGCTGTGATTTGACATCAAGCGTGTACAATTAACCCCAATTTAGATGACCTGCATCGATAACCTTTTGACTCCTTGACCATCTGCTGTAGCAATATTGACTTACGATCTCCCTTTCTTTCTCTCTCTCTCACACACACACACACGCTCACACACACACACACACACACACACACACACACACACACACACACACACACACACACACACACACACACACACACACAAGCTTCCCTGAATCTTACCTTGGCTTTCAAATGTGTTTTTTTTTTCCTCCTTCCTTCAGGAAAGTTATGCAGCTGTATAATTAAAAATAAAAGAAAGTAGGAACTGCAAAGAAAATCTGCTGGAGCGAAAACTTGTGATGTGAAGAGAAGGTCATGGCTAAGGGCGGGTGCCTCAGAAGAGATTGGGGGTTCAGAGACAATGAAAATAAAACCAATAGATCTTATCGCCTATGCATTGTCTTGTCTTCCATTGTGATGGGGCAAAATCACGTCAGGGATAAACACTGTATGAATTTTTAAGAGGCACCTTTCCTTATTTCTATTCCACCTTATTTTGCTTCTGCATACAATGACCTCCAGTAATCTTCAGAGGTGAATATTGCCATTTTCCCCCCGAAACCTGAATATGAAAGGAGATTGCGAGACCTACCAGGGGAGCAGAAGCACAGGTGTTGAATATTACAGTATGTGTATTTCATTAGCATTTGACAGTTTGAATAATGTGGCTGGAAATATTAAAAGCAGCATCAGTCTGTGCGCATTGATCTGAATAGTAAAGGCCACCTTGGTTGAATGCAACAAAGGATAATGGACGTAACACATCCACAGATTGTGAAACTGATCAATGAATATTTGATCAGGGAAAGACAGCATCCTACGGGGGATTTTCAGCTGAAATCAGCTATTTCCTTAAAGCGAAGAAGTGAAGAAAACAGCATTTGTATGGGGCACAAACACATGCACAGTGAGTGGAATGAATGAAATTATATCATGTGTATACTAATGAATCTTATATATGCAGGCACGGGCTTCCCTCCCGGGGAGTAGAGCGGTGCGCGCTATTTCATTGAACGGATGAAAAAGAAAGTCGCTTCAGACATCTGTGAAAGATCATAATGCAGTTTTCCAGAAATAGGGAAATGGAGGCTCAGACCGGGCTATACAGGATCTTCATGAAGATGGCTATCGATCTGCATTTAGACATCCAGCTCACACACAGGAACATCTTCACCGTGCTCGGAGTGAAACGTCTTATTTGCATCCTCTCAGAAAACATCCAGAGATTGAGATTTATACAGCTGCAGCTCCGAGCTCTGAGCTCTACCTCCAGCAAAGTATTTGTTGTTCCTCTGTGTTTCCCCTCCTCTCGCCGGGAATTAATTTCAAAAGCAAAGTGCACGTTACTTTAATAAATCTGAACGCTCCGAGCGGCAATTTCACATTTTTTTTTTTATCGTTATCAGGTTTTCCAAAAGGGCCCGCGCACTCCACGGTGCAGACAAATTAATCCGTTTTAAAAATGTAAATTCTGCTTAAAGTCATTTCTTTTAATAAAAAAAAAAAAAAAAAAAAAAGTGGAAATGTGCCAATGTTATAAGGAGATTTCTCATGGAAACCTTCCTGGAAATGTGTTCCTTTATGGAAGAAGAAACAAGAACAGCTAGAGCAACATGCAATAATGCTTGGTATAAGAAAATAATAATCTAAAGAGCAATTTAAGAGTATTCTACTGAGTGGGTTAACTCATCTTGTTGCAGTTTCCTGGGTTTTATATAAAGCGTTGATATCTCTAACAAGATATTTTGTAGTTTTACATATGAAAAATCATCGCTTTATAGTTTTTTTAATAGTTTTATAGTCTCTGTCTCATTAATATTAATGAGCGTTTTCACTGATTGGCTCTTTTAAATGGCTATGAATGTGGGGAGAGCAGTGACTGTATAGTTGTGACATCATAACTTCATGGAAGCCCTGACCGCTTGTTTTACAGCTTGTGAATCCAGGCTGTGTGCATTTCTCTGTGGATCAAATGTTCTTATATTCCATAATTATTTCAAATGTCACTTTCTATGATATAAATACACAATATATCCATAATTCAATGATGACATGCACAGTTGTGAGTTACATAATAATGCAGTTATATAATGATCTAAATAATTTGAAAAGCAATTCCTTCCCATTTTATTTATACAGAGACACTATTATATACATAGTATATCAGCACAAACTACAGTGCAAATAGTTCAAATAGTTTATGAATTATGAGCAGCTATTTAATGCATTGAAGCTGAAATGCAGAACGGTTTAAGGGACAAGACATCCATAATGTATAAGGTCAATAAGTTAATTTTTCCAAGTGATTATAATTTCACATATTTCCACACATTGGCAGAAAAGCTGTGCTGATCAGCAATATTTCCAGCAATCACACATATTTTCCCGCTAAACATGAATAAATCATACCCCGCACGGATATCATTGTGGTCACACGCCTCTGAGCCGATATTAGAGTTCTTGTCAGTTTATAACTTACTTTAAACTTCTATAAATCATTCCTAAAATGAGTTTGTGGAATTACAGGTATGCGACCTGGTCTGGAGTTTTACGGGACCAGCCAGGCTTGACAGTTTTGATTTATTAAGCAATTACTCGCTGGTTTATTGTTATGATTGTTTGGGGGTGTGCTTCATCAGTTCTTTTTTTTTTTTCAGATTTCAGAATTTTGGACTGAATTTTGCTTTTGTCGTGCGAGATCCTAGAGGTTTGCACCTCTTCGGTTCTGCATTCAGATGAAAATCCCTGCTCACAGACATTAATCCCAACTGAGGAATGGTGGCAAGTATGTTAAGTTTTAAGGCTATTCATAATCACTGGATATTATGCAATGACAAACAAATTATATGGATGACCATGATCATGACTCACAAGAATGTGTTTTTTGCTTAAGATACAATGCAACATAGTCAAATTATATGAAATAACATTGACAAAAAAATAGAATAACAAAAAAATATATATTAGAAAATATAATCAGCGGTTATCTATTATATAACCGAAGAAAAAGTTGGCAATGCATATCTGTGAGATTACTTTATATGTCATGTTTTTAAAGTTGGAAATAGCTTGGAGACAATCTTCTTGAAAAGGGATGCAGTTACAATTGGAGCCTTCCTTGAATGAAATGCCTGGATAGAATAGTGAAAAGGGGGGATATCAATTCAGTTTTAAAGTAAAACGAGCATTTTTATTTTTTTTTTTTTTTATCTGCAGTTAGGTGGCGCATCCTATAAACGCCCACGCCCAAGTTTTGGTGGATCACTGTATCTAAGAACTTTTACGATGGTCCCTTTCTCTTTGTGTCAGCTGCCATACCGCCCAAAAACCCACTAGGGGACAGGTTATATTTTAAAACCAACCCTTAGACATTAATTAAAACAACGGTTTGCTTCTTTATTGGCCTGATGTCTTCAGGTGACGCGCCGAAGACATGACCTCTCCTCGCAGAGTGGAAATAATTTCATGGCCTGTTAGACACTGAACTCCAGCAGTAAACAAAGAAGTGTGAGCGCTCGCATCTGATGGGGACGCGTGGCGGCACTCAGGGGCCGGCCCTATAAGTCCTTCATCGCCGATCCTCTCTGGTTCAACGGCTTTTTTCCTTTGAGAGTGTAAACACCAACAGTGGATTGAACTTCTCCCAGTAAGCACACTTACATATAATTATACTCATGGAGATAACGGATTATGTGCAAGTGCACTTGTATGAAATGGGAGAGGGGGAAGTTAAGACTGCTGAATATTATATTTATTCACGTAACTAATGAGATGTTTAATGCAGCAACATTTGTGAAATAAGTATAGAAACTAGTGGCATGCACACTTTTTGAAGGTGTGAAAAGGGAAAAAAGGGTTCATATATTATATTATATAGTTTTTTAGCTCCCAAGAGGGCACTTTAACACATTGAGGGCATATTAGCATGCATTTTAGTTCCCAAGAGTGAACTTTAGTATGCGTTTTGGCTCCTAGGTGGTACTTTAGCACATGTTTTGGCTGTCAAGAGGGCACTTTAGCATGAATTTTGGCTCATAGATGGCACCTTAGCACACATTTTGTCTGCCATGAGGGCACTTTAGCATGTATTTGGCTCTTGGATGGCATTTTAGCTCATGTTTTGGCTGTCAAGAGGGCACTTTAGCATGCATTTTGGTACCCAAGAGGGCACTTTAACACATGTATCAGCTCCCAAGAGGGCACTTTAGCACACATTTTGTCTGGCATGAGGGCGATTTAGCACACATGTTGACTTCCAAGAGGGGACTTTTGCATGCGTTTGGCTGCGAGATTGCACTTTAGCACATTTTGGCTGCCATGAGGGCACTTTAGCACACAGCTTGGCATCCAAGAGGGCACTTTAGCATGCATTTTGGCTCATAGATGGCACTTTAGCACATTTTGGCTGTCATGAGGTCACTTTAGCATGCACCTTGGCTCCTGGATGGCACTTTCGTGCACATTATGTCTGCCATGAGGGCACTTTAGCATGTTTTTAAAAAATTGGGCCACAAGGGCATGATTGCCCCCTGCCCCCCCATGCACACCACTGATAGAAACATTTTTTTTTTACATCGACCAGAAGCAATCAGAATTTCACAAAGTAAAAGACAATGAATATAACAAAACACAACTTGTATTTCCAAAAAAAAATAAAATAAATAAAATAAGACATTTACACTATCTAAAAGAAGAATCACAAATTGAAAAAAACAATTTGATGCAGGATACTTCCGCCACTTTAAGCTGCAGCACGTCATTTCCATTCTCACTTCATTCATTATGGATAGATATATCCACAGATACAAACCAATGCATACTCAATGGATTCAAAGACAGTGGTACCACATGAAGAGCTGCTGGCCTTGTAAAAAATTCAGTGAGCCTCTGAGAGCAGAATGCGAGCAAAGAAAAATTCAGAGTCCGTAATGAGTCCCTAAAGATATCAAAAAGTGAGAGAAGACATACAATGATTGATTCGGGTTTCATCCCTCTCCATTTTTCCATCAAAACTGGCAAATTAATCCTCGAGTAGGTTGCACAACGCTCGCCTCTCGAACAGGGCACTGTGTTGCCATGCCAGGATAAAGAGGTTAAATAATTCAGAGTTGACCTTTGATGAACCTTTTACTCATTCTCTCAGGAAAGGCCCACGTTCTTCCCAAGATTCACTCCGACAGAGTTCAAGATCATTTCTGTCTGAGCAAACCCATCACAGTCAAATAGGTCTGGGCAAATAAACTGTGAATATGATGATCTGATGTAATCTGCCCGCAATCTGACGGGTCAGTCATTCAGATATGGATTATTGTATTGATTCGTATTCTCTTTTAAATGGAAAACAAGGAAAGGAGATTAAAATTGATTTTGCAAAACCTTCCAAAACCAACTTCTTCTTCAACTGTTCATTTTCTACTTAAAAACGAAAGCAGGGGCGAAAAATGGTATATACAAGTTACGCTGTGTTGTTTGTGACAGAAAATACATCTAAACAACAACAAACTTTTATTAAGTGACATCCTTCATTGATTAGGCCTTTAAATGGCAATATGGTCGATATTCCTTTCTCTGACAACCACTTTCTTTACGTCATTTTGCCATTTTGTTGCAGACAGAAAAGAAATAAAGGCAGCAGAGCTCTATTATTGGTCATTGACTCTCAGAGGGATCAAAAGTACTTGCAAACCTTTTTTACTTTAGAAGTTGTACTTAACGTGAACCGTCATCAGGATGCAGTTATTTTGCTTTCAGACCACGTACAGAAAGCTAGAAATATCGCCTTGGGGTTGTATACCTCTGCCAAGTCTTAGCCGTGACATTAGACAATAAAAAGAAAAAAAAAACTAACACAATATGGATGTTGCTGCAAATACGCTACAGATTCTAACATGTGGATCCTTGAGATACATTTTCAACCCAGCACACAAGGTCAATCAATGTCACCAAGTCAGTATCTGACCAGATGTGAAATATCTGTGGAATATTGTGCTCCTACATTGAATAAAAGACAAAGTGAAGTTCACCATTTGGATGAAACTAACTTCATTTTATCCTTTTAGGCATTTTATGTGAACCTTTATGAATTCTTGAGTTACAGCCAAAACTTGTTTTATGAGGTCACAGAGACCTTGTCCTCCGACCGCCAACTTTGAATCAGTTCATCCTTAACCTAACATGACATGTAACATTACAACTAAACTCAGTGAATAAACTTTTGATGCATTAGAGAGGATTATGTTTAAAAAATATATACATTTTCTTTTAGGTGGCATGTTACATTCATATAAAAATAAAGTATTGCCTGTTCCTGGACTAAATTCTCCTCCACAGGTGTTCCACTATCTGTCAGCAGCCTAAATATCAAACAGCGCCACCCGCTCATAGTGGCCGAAAGTAGAATTACAGTTAATTTCCCTCACGCTGCTGGACGCTTCATCTCGTTGCCCAGGTGATCGATATTAAACAATAACTAGTTCATATAGAACCTGGGACAGTCTAAACCTCTGGGCAGCACGGTGGCACAGTTGGTAGAACTGATGCCTCACAGTAACAAGGTTGCGAGTTCGAATCCACGAGCTGGCACCTTCCTGTGTGGAGTTTGCATGTCTCTCCCCGTGTCTGCGTGGGTTTCCTCCGGGTTCTCTCCGGTTTCCCCCACACGCTAAAAACATGAACGTAACTCGTTGGTACTTCGGCGACCCTCAACACATCAGCGAGGAGGCTCCAGTGATCTTGGGCATAAAAGATCCGATAATATGCTGGAGCTCCCCTGTAGAGAGACTCCAGTGATCTTGGGACAATAAAAGATCCGATAATGCTGGATATCCTGTGGTTGATGGCTGCCAATCTGGTACCAGCGGGTGTAGAAACTCTAAGGGAATATAAGGGACTGTAGCATAGGATGGGTGGGAAATATCTACTTTTAATGGGTTTCTATGGTCACATCTATTACTATTGCCATATTTGGCTTTTCAGAATTCATACAATAACAACAATTTTATTCATTTATTTGAAATAGACTTGTATAGAATTGCTACATTTACATATTATGTTGCAATGGAAATGCATTAAATCATAGTTTTGACATACTTTTACATACATTTAAATGTCTATAGCTGTTAAATCTGCAATATAGATAATACTGATAATATAGATATTGAAAATTATAAAATGCCGTATTATGGTGGAATAAGTTGATATTAATATTAAATAAGAAAAAATATACATTTTTATTTTTTATGGTGCCATATAACATTTATGTAAGAAAACCTTTCAGAATTCATAAAATAACAATTTTCTTCATTCATTTGAAATAGACTTGAAATCTATTTATATTGAATATCTATTTTTTAATGCATAATGTTGCAATGGAAATGCATTACTCACATCTATTACTATTACTATTACTATTGCCATATTTGGCTTTTCAGAATTCATACAATAACAACAATTTTATTCATTTATTTGAAATAGACTTGTATAAAATTGCTACATTTACGTATTATGTTGCAATGGAAATGCATCAAATCATAGTTTTGACATACTTTTTTATACATTAGATGGTAAAAAAATTCTCTACATTTAAATGTCTATAGCTGTTAAATCTGCAATATAGATAATAATACAGATAATATAGATATTAAAAATTATACATTTTAATGGTGCCATATTATGGTGGAATAAGTTGATATTAATATTAAATATGAAAAAAATATACATTTTACTTGAAATATATTTGTATAAAATTGCTATTTTTAACGCATTATGTTACAATGGAAATGCATCAAAACTTAGTTTTGACGTAGTTTTATCCATTAAATGGTAAAAAAATATTCATATTTCAATGTCTATAGCTGTTAAATCTGCAATACAGATAATATTAAAAAATATACACTTTTATGGTGCCATATAACATTAATGAGAAAATACATTGCTTGGCTTTTCAGAATATGAAATATTCTCTATATTCAAATGTCTGTAGCATTTAAATGTGAAGGAACCCCTTGTTTTAGACAGGTCTAAATTCTCCTCCACAGGTGTTCCACTATCTTCTGTCAACAGCCTAAAAGGGGATATAAAGGGTCTATATGGGAAATATGTCCTTTTGATGTATTTCTATGGTGGTATCTATTACTGTTACTAACTATTTCTAAAATGGATTTTAAAAGGAGATGATATTAAAATAGAGATAATAATATCCTGTCAGCAGCCTAAACATCAAACAGCGCCACCAGCTCCTTGTGACCGAAAGTGGAATTACAGATAATTTGCGCAGCACGGTGGCACAGTTGGTAGAACTGCTGCCTCACAGTAACAAAGTCGCGGGTTCGAATCCACGAGCTGGCACCTTCCTGAAACCATATACAAATATATTTGTTTAAAACATCTCTATAGCTGCACCTCCACAGGTGTTCCACTATCTTCTGTCAACTGCCTAAAAGGGGATATAATGGGTCTATATAGGAAATATGTACTTTTGATGTATTTCTATGGTGGTATCTATTACTGTTACTATTACTATTTTTAAAATGGATTTTAAAAAGAGATAATATTACAAAAATATCAATTTTATGGTGGCTTGTTTCATTCCATTTCAGAAAAATACCTGTTTTTTCAGACCAGCAGCCTAAATATCAAACAGGGTCATGACATACATTAAGTGGTATGAAAAAGAAAGAATGAAACATTTTCTATATTTAAATGTCTCTCGCTATTGTATTAGACAGGACTAAATTCTCCTCTACAGGTGTTCCACTATCTGTCAGCAGCCTAAATATCAAACAGCGCCACCCGCTCATAGTGGCCGAAAGTGGAATTACAGTTAATTTCCCTCACGCTGCTGGACGCTTCATCTCGTTGCCCAGGTGATCGATATTAAACAATAACTAGTTCATATAGAACCTGGGACAGTCTAAACCTCTGGGCAGCACGGTGGCACAGTTGGTAGAACTGATGCCTCACAGTAACAAGGTTGCGAGTTCGAATCCACGAGCTGGCACCTTCCTGTGTGGAGTTTGCATGTCTCTCCCCGTGTCTGCGTGGGTTTCCTCCGGGTTCTCTCCGGTTTCCCCCACACGCTAAAAACATGAACGTAACTCGTTGGTACTTCGGCGACCCTCAACACATCAGCGAGGAGGCTCCAGTGATCTTGGGCATAAAAGATCCGATAATATGCTGGAGCTCCCCTGTAGAGAGACTCCAGTGATCTTGGGACAATAAAAGATCCGATAATGCTGGATATCCTGTGGTTGATGGCTGCCAATCTGGTACCAGCGGGTGTAGAAACTCTAAGGGAATATAAGGGACTGTAGCATAGGATGGGTGGGAAATATCTACTTTTAATGGGTTTCTATGGTCACATCTATTACTATTGCCATATTTGGCTTTTCAGAATTCATACAATAACAACAATTTTATTCATTTATTTGAAATAGACTTGTATAGAATTGCTACATTTACATATTATGTTGCAATGGAAATGCATTAAATCATAGTTTTGACATACTTTTACATACATTTAAATGTCTATAGCTGTTAAATCTGCAATATAGATAATACTGATAATATAGATATTGAAAATTATAAAATGCCGTATTATGGTGGAATAAGTTGATATTAATATTAAATAAGAAAAAATATACATTTTTATTTTTTATGGTGCCATATAACATTTATGTAAGAAAACCTTTCAGAATTCATAAAATAACAATTTTCTTCATTCATTTGAAATAGACTTGAAATCTATTTATATTGAATATCTATTTTTTAATGCATAATGTTGCAATGGAAATGCATTACTCACATCTATTACTATTACTATTACTATTGCCATATTTGGCTTTTCAGAATTCATACAATAACAACAATTTTATTCATTTATTTGAAATAGACTTGTATAAAATTGCTACATTTACGTATTATGTTGCAATGGAAATGCATCAAATCATAGTTTTGACATACTTTTTTATACATTAGATGGTAAAAAAATTCTCTACATTTAAATGTCTATAGCTGTTAAATCTGCAATATAGATAATAATACAGATAATATAGATATTAAAAATTATACATTTTAATGGTGCCATATTATGGTGGAATAAGTTGATATTAATATTAAATATGAAAAAAATATACATTTTACTTGAAATATATTTGTATAAAATTGCTATTTTTAACGCATTATGTTACAATGGAAATGCATCAAAACTTAGTTTTGACGTAGTTTTATCCATTAAATGGTAAAAAAATATTCATATTTCAATGTCTATAGCTGTTAAATCTGCAATACAGATAATATTAAAAAATATACACTTTTATGGTGCCATATAACATTAATGAGAAAATACATTGCTTGGCTTTTCAGAATATGAAATATTCTCTATATTCAAATGTCTGTAGCATTTAAATGTGAAGGAACCCCTTGTTTTAGACAGGTCTAAATTCTCCTCCACAGGTGTTCCACTATCTTCTGTCAACAGCCTAAAAGGGGATATAAAGGGTCTATATGGGAAATATGTCCTTTTGATGTATTTCTATGGTGGTATCTATTACTGTTACTAACTATTTCTAAAATGGATTTTAAAAGGAGATGATATTAAAATAGAGATAATAATATCCTGTCAGCAGCCTAAACATCAAACAGCGCCACCAGCTCCTTGTGACCGAAAGTGGAATTACAGATAATTTGCGCAGCACGGTGGCACAGTTGGTAGAACTGCTGCCTCACAGTAACAAAGTCGCGGGTTCGAATCCACGAGCTGGCACCTTCCTGAAACCATATACAAATATATTTGTTTAAAACATCTCTATAGCTGCACCTCCACAGGTGTTCCACTATCTTCTGTCAACTGCCTAAAAGGGGATATAATGGGTCTATATAGGAAATATGTACTTTTGATGTATTTCTATGGTGGTATCTATTACTGTTACTATTACTATTTTTAAAATGGATTTTAAAAAGAGATAATATTACAAAAATATCAATTTTATGGTGGCTTGTTTCATTCCATTTCAGAAAAATACCTGTTTTTTCAGACCAGCAGCCTAAATATCAAACAGGGTCATGACATACATTAAGTGGTATGAAAAAGAAAGAATGAAACATTTTCTATATTTAAATGTCTCTCGCTATTGTATTAGACAGGACTAAATTCTCCTCTACAGGTGTTCCACTATCTGTCAGCAGCCTAAATATCAAACAGCGCCACCCGCTCATAGTGGCCGAAAGTGGAATTACAGTTAATTTCCCTCACGCTGCTGGACGCTTCATCTCGTTGCCCAGGTGATCGATATTAAACAATAACTAGTTCATATAGAACCTGGGACAGTCTAAACCTCTGGGCAGCACGGTGGCACAGTTGGTAGAACTGATGCCTCACAGTAACAAGGTTGCGAGTTCGAATCCACGAGCTGGCACCTTCCTGTGTGGAGTTTGCATGTCTCTCCCCGTGTCTGCGTGGGTTTCCTCCGGGTTCTCTCCGGTTTCCCCCACACGCTAAAAACATGAACGTAACTCGTTGGTACTTCGGCGACCCTCAACACATCAGCGAGGAAGCTCCAGTGATCTTGGGCATAAAAGATCCGATAATATGCTGGAGCTCCCCTGTAGAGAGACTCCAGTGATCTTGGGACAATAAAAGATCCGATAATGCTGGATATCCTGTGGTTGATGGCTGCCAATCTGGTACCAGCGGGTGTAGGAACTCTAAGGGAATATAAGGGACTGTAGCATAGGATGGGTGGGAAATATCTACTTTTAATGGGTTTCTATGGTCACATCTATTACTATTGCCATATTTGGCTTTTCAGAATTCATACAATAACAACAATTTTATTCATTTATTTGAAATAGACTTGTTTAAAATTGCTATGTTTACGCATTATGTTGCAATGGAAATGCATTAAATCATAGTTTTGACATACTTTTACATACATTTAAATGTCTATAGCTGTTAAATCTGCAATATAGATAATACTGATAATATAGATATTGAAAATTATAAAATGCTGTATTATGGTGGAATAAGTTGATATTAATATTAAATATGAAAAAATATACCTTTTCATTTTTTATGGTGCCATATAACATTTATGTAAGAAAACCTTTCAGAATTCATAAAATAACAATTTTCTTCATTCATTTGAAATAGACTTGAAATCTATTTATATTGAAAATCTATTTTTTAATGCATAATGTTGCAATGGAAATGCATTAAATCATAGTTTTGACATACTTTTTTATACATTAAATGGTAAAAAAAATCTCTACAATTAAATGTCTATAGCTGTGAAATCTGCAATATAGATAATATTACAAATTATACATTTTTATGCTGCCATATTACATTTATGTGAGAAAAATGTGCTTGTCTTTTCAGAATTCATACAATATTTTTTTTAAAAATAATTTACTTGAAATATATTTGTATAAAATTGCTATTTTTAACGCATTATGTTGCAATGGAAATGCATCAAAACTTAGTTTTGATGTAGTTTTATCCATTGAATGGTAAAAAATATTCATATTTCAATGTCTATAGATGTTAAATCTGCAATACAGATAATATTAAAAAATATACACTTTTATACGTCAAAGTGATGTTTAAAAGTGTATATTTATACGTATACACTTTTAAACATCAAACAGCGCCACCAGCTCCTTGTGGCCGAAAGTGGAATTACAGATAATTTGCGCAGAACGGTGGCGCAGTTGGTAGAACTGCTGCCTCACAGTGACAAAGTCGCGGGTTCGAATCCACG
The DNA here is from genome assembly GCA_030544235.1 of Lepturacanthus savala. Classification (NCBI taxonomy): domain Eukaryota; kingdom Metazoa; phylum Chordata; class Actinopteri; order Scombriformes; family Trichiuridae; genus Lepturacanthus; species Lepturacanthus savala. Next base: position 15,731,474 of record CM060471.1, on the reverse strand, counting down.
AGCTGGCACCTTCCTGAAACCATATACAAATATATTTGTATAAAACCTCTATTTTTTAATGCAATTTTTAATGAAATATTCTCTATATTTAAATCTCTATAGCTGCACCTCCACAGGTGTTCCACTATCTTCTGTCAACAGCCTAAAAGGGGATATAATGGGTCTATATGGGAAATATGTACTTTTGATGTATTTCTATGGTGGTATCTATTACTGTTACTATTACTATTTTTAAAATGGATTTTAAAAAGAGATAATATTACAAAAATATCAATTTTATGGTGGCTTGTTTCATTCCATTTCAGAATAATACCTGTTTTTTCAGACCAGCAGCCTAAATATCAAACAGGATCATGACATACATTAAGTGGTATAAAAAAGAAAGAATGAAACATTTTCTATATTTAAATGTCTCTCGCTATTGTATTAGACAGGACTAAATTCTCCTCTACAGGTGTTCCACTATCTGTCAGCAGCCTAAATATCAAACAGCGCCACCCGCTCATAGTGGCCGAAAGTGGAATTACAGTTAATTTCCCTCACGCTGCTGGACGCTTCATCTCGTTGCCCAGGTGATCGATATTAAACAATAACTAGTTCATATAGAACCTGGGACAGTCTAAACCTCTGGGCAGCACGGTGGCACAGTTGGTAGAACTGATGCCTCACAGTAACAAGGTTGCGAGTTCGAATCCACGAGCTGGCACCTTCCTGTGTGGAGTTTGCATGTCTCTCCCCCACATCTATTACTATTGCCATATTTGGCTTTTCAGAATTCATACAATAACAACAATTTTATTCATTTATTTGAAATAGACTTGTTTAAAATTGCTATGTTTACGCATTATGTTGCAATGGAAATGCATTAAATCATAGTTTTGACATACTTTTACATACATTTAAATGTCTATAGCTGTTAAATCTGCAATATAGATAATACTGATAATATAGATATTGAAAATTATAAAATGCTGTATTATGGTGGAATAAGTTGATATTAATATTAAATATGAAAAAATATACCTTTTCATTTTTTATGGTGCCATATAACATTTATGTAAGAAAACCTTTCAGAATTCATAAAATAACAATTTTCTTCATTCATTTGAAATAGACTTGAAATCTATTTATATTGAAAATCTATTTTTTAATGCATAATGTTGCAATGGAAATGCATTAAATCATAGTTTTGACATACTTTTTTATACATTAAATGGTAAAAAAAATCTCTACAATTAAATGTCTATAGCTGTGAAATCTGCAATATAGATAATATTACAAATTATACATTTTTATGCTGCCATATTACATTTATGTGAGAAAAATGTGCTTGTCTTTTCAGAATTCATACAATATTTTTTTTAAAAATAATTTACTTGAAATATATTTGTATAAAATTGCTATTTTTAACGCATTATGTTGCAATGGAAATGCATCAAAACTTAGTTTTGATGTAGTTTTATCCATTGAATGGTAAAAAATATTCATATTTCAATGTCTATAGATGTTAAATCTGCAATACAGATAATATTAAAAAATATACACTTTTATACGTCAAAGTGATGTTTAAAAGTGTATATTTATACGTATACACTTTTAAACATCAAACAGCGCCACCAGCTCCTTGTGGCCGAAAGTGGAATTACAGATAATTTGCGCAGAACGGTGGCACAGTTGGTAGAACTGCTGCCTCACAGTGACAAAGTCGCGGGTTCGAATCCACGAGCTGGCACCTTCCTGAAACCATATACAAATATATTTGTATAAAACCTCTATTTTTTAATGCAATTTTTAATGAAATATTCTCTATATTTAAATCTCTATAGCTGCACCTCCACAGGTGTTCCACTATCTTCTGTCAACAGCCTAAAAGGGGATATAATGGGTCTATATGGGAAATATGTACTTTTGATGTATTTCTATGGTGGTATCTATTACTGTTACTATTACTATTTTTAAAATGGATTTTAAAAAGAGATAATATTACAAAAATATCAATTTTATGGTGGCTTGTTTCATTCCATTTCAGAATAATACCTGTTTTTTCAGACCAGCAGCCTAAATATCAAACAGGATCATGACATACATTAAGTGGTATAAAAAAGAAAGAATGAAACATTTTCTATATTTAAATGTCTCTCGCTATTGTATTAGACAGGACTAAATTCTCCTCTACAGGTGTTCCACTATCTGTCAGCAGCCTAAATATCAAACAGCGCCACCCGCTCATAGTGGCCGAAAGTGGAATTACAGTTAATTTCCCTCACGCTGCTGGACGCTTCATCTCGTTGCCCAGGTGATCGATATTAAACAATAACTAGTTCATATAGAACCTGGGACAGTCTAAACCTCTGGGCAGCACGGTGGCACAGTTGGTAGAACTGATGCCTCACAGTAACAAGGTTGCGAGTTCGAATCCACGAGCTGGCACCTTCCTGTGTGGAGTTTGCATGTCTCTCCCCGTGTCTGCGTGGGTTTCCTCCGGGTTCTCTCCGGTTTCCCCCACACGCTAAAAACATGAACGTAACTCGTTGGTACTTCGGCGACCCTCAACACATCAGCGAGGAAGCTCCAGTGATCTTGGGCATAAAAGATCCGATAATATGCTGGAGCTCCCCTGTAGAGAGACTCCAGTGATCTTGGGACAATAAAAGATCCGATAATGCTGGATATCCTGTGGTTGATGGCTGCCAATCTGGTACCAGCGGGTGTAGGAACTCTAAGGGAATATAAGGGACTGTAGCATAGGATGGGTGGGAAATATCTACTTTTAATGGGTTTCTATGGTCACATCTATTACTATTGCCATATTTGGCTTTTCAGAATTCATACAATAACAACAATTTTATTCATTTATTTGAAATAGACTTGTTTAAAATTGCTATGTTTACGCATTATGTTGCAATGGAAATGCATTAAATCATAGTTTTGACATACTTTTACATACATTTAAATGTCTATAGCTGTTAAATCTGCAATATAGATAATACTGATAATATAGATATTGAAAATTATAAAATGCTGTATTATGGTGGAATAAGTTGATATTAATATTAAATAAGAAAAAATATACCTTTTCATTTTTTATGGTGCCATATAACATTTATGTAAGAAAACCTTTCAGAATTCATAAAATAACAATTTTCTTCATTCATTTGAAATAGACTTGAAATCTATTTATATTGAAAATCTATTTTTTAATGCATAATGTTGCAATGGAAATGCATTAAATCATAGTTTTGACATACTTTTTTATACATTAAATGGTAAAAAAAATCTCTACAATTAAATGTCTATAGCTGTGAAATCTGCAATATAGATAATATTACAAATTATACATTTTTATGCTGCCATATTACATTTATGTGAGAAAAATGTGCTTGTCTTTTCAGAATTCATACAATATTTTTTTTAAAAATAATTTACTTGAAATATATTTGTATAAAATTGCTATTTTTAACGCATTATGTTGCAATGGAAATGCATCAAAACTTAGTTTTGATGTAGTTTTATCCATTGAATGGTAAAAAATATTCATATTTCAATGTCTATAGATGTTAAATCTGCAATACAGATAATATTAAAAAATATACACTTTTATACGTCAAAGTGATGTTTAAAAGTGTATATTTATACGTATACACTTTTAAACATCAAACAGCGCCACCAGCTCCTTGTGGCCGAAAGTGGAATTACAGATAATTTGCGCAGAACGGTGGCGCAGTTGGTAGAACTGCTGCCTCACAGTGACAAAGTCGCGGGTTCGAATCCACGAGCTGGCACCTTCCTGAAACCATATACAAATATATTTGTATAAAACCTCTATTTTTTAATGCAATTTTTAATGAAATATTCTCTATATTTAAATCTCTATAGCTGCACCTCCACAGGTGTTCCACTATCTTCTGTCAACTGCCTAAAAGGGGATATAATGGGTCTATATAGGAAATATGTACTTTTGATGTATTTCTATGGTGGTATCTATTACTGTTACTATTACTATTTTTAAAATGGATTTTAAAAAGAGATAATATTACAAAAATATCAATTTTATGGTGGCTTGTTTCATTCCATTTCAGAAAAATACCTGTTTTTTCAGACCAGCAGCCTAAATATCAAACAGGATCATGACATACATTAAGTGGTATAAAAAAGAAAGAATGAAACATTTTCTATATTTAAATGTCTCTCGCTATTCTATTAGACAGGACTAAATTCTCCTCTACAGGTGTTCCACTATCTGTCAGCAGCCTAAATATCAAACAGCGCCACCCGCTCATAGTGGCCGAAAGTGGAATTACAGTTAATTTCCCTCACGCTGCTGGACGCTTCATCTCGTTGCCCAGGTGATCGATATTAAACAATAACTAGTTCATATAGAACCTGGGACAGTCTAAACCTCTGGGCAGCACGGTGGCACAGTTGGTAGAACTGATGCCTCACAGTAACAAGGTTGCGAGTTCGAATCCACGAGCTGGCACCTTCCTGTGTGGAGTTTGCATGTCTCTCCCCGTGTCTGCGTGGGTTTCCTCCGGGTTCTCTCCGGTTTCCCCCACACGCTAAAAACATGAACGTAACTCGTTGGTACTTCGGCGACCCTCAACACATCAGCGAGGAAGCTCCAGTGATCTTGGGCATAAAAGATCCGATAATATGCTGGAGCTCCCCTGTAGAGAGACTCCAGTGATCTTGGGACAATAAAAGATCCGATAATGCTGGATATCCTGTGGTTGATGGCTGCCAATCTGGTACCAGCGGGTGTAGGAACTCTAAGGGAATATAAGGGACTGTAGCATAGGATGGGTGGGAAATATCTACTTTTAATGGGTTTCTATGGTCACATCTATTACTATTGCCATATTTGGCTTTTCAGAATTCATACAATAACAACAATTTTATTCATTTATTTGAAATAGACTTGTTTAAAATTGCTATGTTTACGCATTATGTTGCAATGGAAATGCATTAAATCATAGTTTTGACATACTTTTACATACATTTAAATGTCTATAGCTGTTAAATCTGCAATATAGATAATACTGATAATATAGATATTGAAAATTATAAAATGCTGTATTATGGTGGAATAAGTTGATATTAATATTAAATATGAAAAAATATACATTTTTATTTTTTATGGTGCCATATAACATTTATGTAAGAAAACCTTTCAGAATTCATAAAATAACAATTTTCTTCATTCATTTGAAATAGACTTGAAATCTATTTATATTGAAAATCTATTTTTTAATGCATAATGTTGCAATGGAAATGCATTACTCACATCTATTACTATTACTATTACTATTGCCATATTTGGCTTTTCAGAATTCATACAATAACAACAATTTTATTCATTTATTTGAAATAGACTTGTATAAAATTGCTACATTTACGTATTATGTTGCAATGGAAATGCATCAAATCATAGTTTTGACATACTTTTTTATACATTAGATGGTAAAAAAATTCTCTACATTTAAATGTCTATAGCTGTTAAATCTGCAATATAGATAATAATACAGATAATATAGATATTAAAAATTATACATTTTAATGGTGCCATATTATGGTGGAATAAGTTGATATTAATATTAAATATGAAAAAAATATACATTTTACTTGAAATATATTTGTATAAAATTGCTATTTTTAACGCATTATGTTACAATGGAAATGCATCAAAACTTAGTTTTGACGTAGTTTTATCCATTGAATGGTAAACAAATATTCCTATTTCAATGTCTATAGCTGTTAAATCTGCAATACAGATAATATTAAAAAATATACACTTTTATGGTGCCATATAACATTAATGAGAAAATACATTGCTTGGCTTTTCAGAATATGAAATATTCTCTATATTCAAATGTCTGTAGCATTTAAATGTGAAGGAACCCCTTGTTTTAGACAGGTCTAAATTCTCCTCCACAGGTGTTCCACTATCTTCTGTCAACAGCCTAAAAGGGGATATAAAGGGTCTATATGGGAAATATGTCCTTTTGATGTATTTCTATGGTGGTATCTATTACTGTTACTAACTATTTCTAAAATGGATTTTAAAAGGAGATGATATTAAAATAGAGATAATAATATCCTGTCAGCAGCCTAAACATCAAACAGCGCCACCAGCTCCTTGTGGCCGAAAGTGGAATTACAGATAATTTGCGCAGCACGGTGGCACAGTTGGTAGAACTGCTGCCTCACAGTAACAAAGTCGCGGGTTCGAATCCACGAGCTGGCACCTTCCTGAAACCATATACAAATATATTTGTTTAAAATCTCTATTTTTTAATGCATAATGTTGCAATGGAAATGCATTAATTCATTGTTTTGACAAGCATTTGATCCATTAAATGGTAAAAAAGAATGAAATATTCTCTATATTTAAATCTCTATAGCTGCACCTCCACAGGTGTTCCACTATCTTCTGTCAACTGCCTAAAAGGGGATATAATGGGTCTATATAGGAAATATGTACTTTTGATGTATTTCTATAGTGGTATCTATTACTGTTACTATTACTATTTTTAAAATGGATTTTAAAAAGAGATAATATTACAAAAATATCAATTTTATGGTGGCTTGTTTCATTCCATTTCAGAAAAATACCTGTTTTTTCAGACCAGCAGCCTAAATATCAAACAGGGTCATGACATACATTAAGTGGTATGAAAAAGAAAGAATGAAACATTTTCTATATTTAAATGTCTCTCGCTATTGTATTAGACAGGACTAAATTCTCCTCTACAGGTGTTCCACTATCTGTCAGCAGCCTAAATATCAAACAGCGCCACCCGCTCATAGTGGCCGAAAGTGGAATTACAGTTAATTTCCCTCACGCTGCTGGACGCTTCATCTCGTTGCCCAGGTGATCGATATTAAACAATAACTAGTTCATATAGAACCTGGGACAGTCTAAACCTCTGGGCAGCACGGTGGCACAGTTGGTAGAACTGATGCCTCACAGTAACAAGGTTGCGAGTTCGAATCCACGAGCTGGCACCTTCCTGTGTGGAGTTTGCATGTCTCTCCCCGTGTCTGCGTGGGTTTCCTCCGGGTTCTCTCCGGTTTCCCCCACACGCTAAAAACATGAACGTAACTCGTTGGTACTTCGGCGACCCTCAACACATCAGCGAGGAAGCTCCAGTGATCTTGGGCATAAAAGATCCGATAATATGCTGGAGCTCCCCTGTAGAGAGACTCCAGTGATCTTGGGACAATAAAAGATCCGATAATGCTGGATATCCTGTGGTTGATGGCTGCCAATCTGGTACCAGCGGGTGTAGGAACTCTAAGGGAATATAAGGGACTGTAGCATAGGATGGGTGGCAAATATCTACTTTTAATGGGTTTCTATGGTCACATCTATTACTATTGCCATATTTGGCTTTTCAGAATTCATACAATAACAACAATTTTATTCATTTATTTGAAATAGACTTGTATAGAATTGCTACATTTACATATTATGTTGCAATGGAAATGCATTAAATCATAGTTTTGACATACTTTTACATACATTTAAATGTCTGTAGCTGTTAAATCTGCAATATAGATAATACTGATAATATAGATATTGAAAATTATAAAATGCCGTATTATGGTGGAATAAGTTGATATTAATATTAAATAAGAAAAAATATACATTTTTATTTTTTATGGTGCCATATAACATTTATGTAAGAAAACCTTTCAGAATTCATAAAATAACAATTTTCTTCATTCATTTGAAATAGACTTGAAATCTATTTATATTGAAAATCTATTTTTTAATGCATAATGTTGCAATGGAAATGCATTAAATCATAGTTTTGACATACTTTTTTATACATTAAATGGTAAAAAAAATCTCTACAATTAAATGTCTATAGCTGTGAAATCTGCAATATAGATAATATTACAAATTATACATTTTTATGCTGCCATATTACATTTATGTGAGAAAAATGTGCTTGTCTTTTCAGAATTCATACAATATTTTTTTTTAAAATAATTTACTTGAAATATATTTGTATAAAATTGCTATTTTTAACGCATTATGTTGCAATGGAAATGCATCAAAACTTAGTTTTGATGTAGTTTTATCCATTGAATGGTAAAAAATATTCATATTTCAATGTCTATAGCTGTTAAATCTGCAATACAGATAATATTAAAAAATATACACTTTTATACGTCAAAGTGATGTTTAAAAGTGTATATTTATACGTATACACTTTTAAACATCAAACAGCGCCACCAGCTCCTTGTGGCCGAAAGTGGAATTACAGATAATTTGCGCAGAACGGTGGCGCAGTTGGTAGAACTGCTGCCTCACAGTGACAAAGTCGCGGGTTCGAATCCACGAGCTGGCACCTTCCTGAAACCATATACAAATATATTTGTATAAAACCTCTATTTTTTAATGCAATTTTTAATGAAATATTCTCTATATTTAAATCTCTATAGCTGCACCTCCACAGGTGTTCCACTATCTTCTGTCAACTGCCTAAAAGGGGATATAATGGGTCTATATAGGAAATATGTACTTTTGATGTATTTCTATGGTGGTATCTATTACTGTTACTATTACTATTTTTAAAATGGATTTTAAAAAGAGATAATATTACAAAAATATCAATTTTATGGTGGCTTGTTTCATTCCATTTCAGAAAAATACCTGTTTTTTCAGACCAGCAGCCTAAATATCAAACAGGGTCATGACATACATTAAGTGGTATAAAAAAGAAAGAATGAAACATTTTCTATATTTAAATGTCTCTCGCTATTCTATTAGACAGGACTAAATTCTCCTCTACAGGTGTTCCACTATCTGTCAGCAGCCTAAATATCAAACAGCGCCACCCGCTCTTAGTGGCCGAAAGTGGAATTACAGTTAATTTCCCTCACGCTGCTGGAGGCTTCATCTCGTTGCCCAGGTGATCGATATTAAACAATAACTAGTTCATATAGAACCTGGGACAGTCTAAACCTCTGGGCAGCACGGTGGCACAGTTGGTAGAACTGATGCCTCACAGTAACAAGGTTGCGAGTTCGAATCCACGAGCTGGCACCTTCCTGTGTGGAGTTTGCATGTCTCTCCCCGTGTCTGCGTGGGTTTCCTCCGGGTTCTCTCCGGTTTCCCCCACACGCTAAAAACATGAACGTAACTCGTTGGTACTTCGGCGACCCTCAACACATCAGCGAGGAAGCTCCAGTGATCTTGGGCATAAAAGATCCGATAATATGCTGGAGCTCCCCTGTAGAGAGACTCCAGTGATCTTGGGACAATAAAAGATCCGATAATGCTGGATATCCTGTGGTTGATGGCTGCCAATCTGGTACCAGCGGGTGTAGGAACTCTAAGGGAATATAAGGGACTGTAGCATAGGATGGGTGGGAAATATCTACTTTTAATGGGTTTCTATGGTCACATCTATTACTATTGCCATATTTGGCTTTTCAGAATTCATACAATAACAACAATTTTATTCATTTATTTGAAATAGACTTGTTTAAAATTGCTATGTTTACGCATTATGTTGCAATGGAAATGCATTAAATCATAGTTTTGACATACTTTTACATACATTTAAATGTCTATAGCTGTTAAATCTGCAATATAGATAATACTGATAATATAGATATTGAAAATTATAAAATGCTGTATTATGGTGGAATAAGTTGATATTAATATTAAATATGAAAAAATATACATTTTTATTTTTTATGGTGCCATATAACATTTATGTAAGAAAACCTTTCAGAATTCATAAAATAACAATTTTCTTCATTCATTTGAAATAGACTTGAAATCTATTTATATTGAAAATCTATTTTTTAATGCATAATGTTGCAATGGAAATGCATTACTCACATCTATTACTATTACTATTACTATTGCCATATTTGGCTTTTCAGAATTCATACAATAACAACAATTTTATTCATTTATTTGAAATAGACTTGTATAAAATTGCTACATTTACGTATTATGTTGCAATGGAAATGCATCAAATCATAGTTTTGACATACTTTTTTATACATTAGATGGTAAAAAAATTCTCTACATTTAAATGTCTATAGCTGTTAAATCTGCAATATAGATAATAATACAGATAATATAGATATTAAAAATTATACATTTTAATGGTGCCATATTATGGTGGAATAAGTTGATATTAATATTAAATATGAAAAAAATATACATTTTACTTGAAATATATTTGTATAAAATTGCTATTTTTAACGCATTATGTTACAATGGAAATGCATCAAAACTTAGTTTTGACGTAGTTTTATCCATTGAATGGTAAACAAATATTCCTATTTCAATGTCTATAGCTGTTAAATCTGCAATACAGATAATATTAAAAAATATACACTTTTATGGTGCCATATAACATTAATGAGAAAATACATTGCTTGGCTTTTCAGAATATGAAATATTCTCTATATTCAAATGTCTGTAGCATTTAAATGTGAAGGAACCCCTTGTTTTAGACAGGTCTAAATTCTCCTCCACAGGTGTTCCACTATCTTCTGTCAACAGCCTAAAAGGGGATATAAAGGGTCTATATGGGAAATATGTCCTTTTGATGTATTTCTATGGTGGTATCTATTACTGTTACTAACTATTTCTAAAATGGATTTTAAAAGGAGATGATATTAAAATAGAGATAATAATATCCTGTCAGCAGCCTAAACATCAAACAGCGCCACCAGCTCCTTGTGGCCGAAAGTGGAATTACAGATAATTTGCGCAGCACGGTGGCACAGTTGGTAGAACTGCTGCCTCACAGTAACAAAGTCGCGGGTTCGAATCCACGAGCTGGCACCTTCCTGAAACCATATACAAATATATTTGTTTAAAATCTCTATTTTTTAATGCATAATGTTGCAATGGAAATGCATTAATTCATTGTTTTGACAAGCATTTGATCCATTAAATGGTAAAAAAGAATGAAATATTCTCTATATTTAAATCTCTATAGCTGCACCTCCACAGGTGTTCCACTATCTTCTGTCAACTGCCTAAAAGGGGATATAATGGGTCTATATAGGAAATATGTACTTTTGATGTATTTCTATAGTGGTATCTATTACTGTTACTATTACTATTTTTAAAATGGATTTTAAAAAGAGATAATATTACAAAAATATCAATTTTATGGTGGCTTGTTTCATTCCATTTCAGAAAAATACCTGTTTTTTCAGACCAGCAGCCTAAATATCAAACAGGGTCATGACATACATTAAGTGGTATGAAAAAGAAAGAATGAAACATTTTCTATATTTAAATGTCTCTCGCTATTGTATTAGACAGGACTAAATTCTCCTCTACAGGTGTTCCACTATCTGTCAGCAGCCTAAATATCAAACAGCGCCACCCGCTCATAGTGGCCGAAAGTGGAATTACAGTTAATTTCCCTCACGCTGCTGGACGCTTCATCTCGTTGCCCAGGTGATCGATATTAAACAATAACTAGTTCATATAGAACCTGGGACAGTCTAAACCTCTGGGCAGCACGGTGGCACAGTTGGTAGAACTGATGCCTCACAGTAACAAGGTTGCGAGTTCGAATCCACGAGCTGGCACCTTCCTGTGTGGAGTTTGCATGTCTCTCCCCGTGTCTGCGTGGGTTTCCTCCGGGTTCTCTCCGGTTTCCCCCACACGCTAAAAACATGAACGTAACTCGTTGGTACTTCGGCGACCCTCAACACATCAGCGAGGAAGCTCCAGTGATCTTGGGCATAAAAGATCCGATAATATGCTGGAGCTCCCCTGTAGAGAGACTCCAGTGATCTTGGGACAATAAAAGATCCGATAATGCTGGATATCCTGTGGTTGATGGCTGCCAATCTGGTACCAGCGGGTGTAGGAACTCTAAGGGAATATAAGGGACTGTAGCATAGGATGGGTGGCAAATATCTACTTTTAATGGGTTTCTATGGTCACATCTATTACTATTGCCATATTTGGCTTTTCAGAATTCATACAATAACAACAATTTTATTCATTTATTTGAAATAGACTTGTATAGAATTGCTACATTTACATATTATGTTGCAATGGAAATGCATTAAATCATAGTTTTGACATACTTTTACATACATTTAAATGTCTGTAGCTGTTAAATCTGCAATATAGATAATACTGATAATATAGATATTGAAAATTATAAAATGCCGTATTATGGTGGAATAAGTTGATATTAATATTAAATAAGAAAAAATATACATTTTTATTTTTTATGGTGCCATATAACATTTATGTAAGAAAACCTTTCAGAATTCATAAAATAACAATTTTCTTCATTCATTTGAAATAGACTTGAAATCTATTTATATTGAAAATCTATTTTTTAATGCATAATGTTGCAATGGAAATGCATTAAATCATAGTTTTGACATACTTTTTTATACATTAAATGGTAAAAAAAATCTCTACAATTAAATGTCTATAGCTGTGAAATCTGCAATATAGATAATATTACAAATTATACATTTTTATGCTGCCATATTACATTTATGTGAGAAAAATGTGCTTGTCTTTTCAGAATTCATACAATATTTTTTTTTAAAATAATTTACTTGAAATATATTTGTATAAAATTGCTATTTTTAACGCATTATGTTGCAATGGAAATGCATCAAAACTTAGTTTTGATGTAGTTTTATCCATTGAATGGTAAAAAATATTCATATTTCAATGTCTATAGCTGTTAAATCTGCAATACAGATAATATTAAAAAATATACACTTTTATACGTCAAAGTGATGTTTAAAAGTGTATATTTATACGTATACACTTTTAAACATCAAACAGCGCCACCAGCTCCTTGTGGCCGAAAGTGGAATTACAGATAATTTGCGCAGAACGGTGGCGCAGTTGGTAGAACTGCTGCCTCACAGTGACAAAGTCGCGGGTTCGAATCCACGAGCTGGCACCTTCCTGAAACCATATACAAATATATTTGTATAAAACCTCTATTTTTTAATGCAATTTTTAATGAAATATTCTCTATATTTAAATCTCTATAGCTGCACCTCCACAGGTGTTCCACTATCTTCTGTCAACTGCCTAAAAGGGGATATAATGGGTCTATATAGGAAATATGTACTTTTGATGTATTTCTATGGTGGTATCTATTACTGTTACTATTACTATTTTTAAAATGGATTTTAAAAAGAGATAATATTACAAAAATATCAATTTTATGGTGGCTTGTTTCATTCCATTTCAGAAAAATACCTGTTTTTTCAGACCAGCAGCCTAAATATCAAACAGGGTCATGACATACATTAAGTGGTATAAAAAAGAAAGAATGAAACATTTTCTATATTTAAATGTCTCTCGCTATTCTATTAGACAGGACTAAATTCTCCTCTACAGGTGTTCCACTATCTGTCAGCAGCCTAAATATCAAACAGCGCCACCCGCTCTTAGTGGCCGAAAGTGGAATTACAGTTAATTTCCCTCACGCTGCTGGAGGCTTCATCTCGTTGCCCAGGTGATCGATATTAAACAATAACTAGTTCATATAGAACCTGGGACAGTCTAAACCTCTGGGCAGCACGGTGGCACAGTTGGTAGAACTGATGCCTCACAGTAACAAGGTTGCGAGTTCGAATCCACGAGCTGGCACCTTCCTGTGTGGAGTTTGCATGTCTCTCCCCGTGTCTGCGTGGGTTTCCTCCGGGTTCTCTCCGGTTTCCCCCACACGCTAAAAACATGAACGTAACTCGTTGGTACTTCGGCGACCCTCAACACATCAGCGAGGAGGCTCCAGTGATCTTGGGCATAAAAGATCCGATAATATGCTGGAGCTCCCCTGTAGAGAGACTCCAGTGATCTTGGGACAATAAAAGATCCGATAATGCTGGATATCCTGTGGTTGATGGCTGCCAATCTGGTACCAGCGGGTGTAGGAACTCTAAGGGAATATAAGGGACTGTAGCATAGGATGGGTGGGAAATATCTACTTTTAATGGGTTTCTATGGTCACATCTATTACTATTGCCATATTTTGGCGCCACCAGCTCATTGTGGCTGAAAGTGGAATTACAGATAATTTGCGCAGAACGGTGGCGCAATTGGTAGAACTGCTGCCTCACAGTAACAAAGTCGCGGGTTCGAATCCACCAGCTGGCACCTTCCTGAAACCAATATATTTGTACAAAACCTCTATTTTTAAATGCATGATGTTGCAATGGAAATGCATTAATTCATTGTTTTGACAAGCAATTTGATCCATTAAATGGTAAAAAAGAGAATGAAATATTCAGTCAGTCAGTCAGTCATTTTCTATACCTGCTTATTCCTCATTAGGGTCACATGGAGCCTATCCCAGCATGTTACGGCGAGAGGCAGGGATACACCCCAGATGGTCGCCAGTCAATCATGGGGCACACACACCATTCACTCATACACTCACACCTATGGGCAATTTAGAGTCACCAATTAACCTCAGCATGTTTTTGGACTGTGGGAGGAAGCCGGAGTACCCGGTGAAAACCCACGCAGACACGGGAAGAGATCCCGGACCATGGAGGTCTTGAACCTGCGACCTTCTTGCTGTGAGGCAACAGCGCTAACCCCTGCCCCACCGTGTCACCCCAGAATAAAATATTCTCTATATTTAAATCTCTATAGCTGTAAAATCTCAAGTAACCTCTTACTATTACTATTGCCATATTTGGTTTTTCAGAATTCATACAATAACAACAATTTTATTCATTTATTTGAAATAGACTTGTATAAAATTGCTACGTTTACGCATTATGTTGCAATGGAAATGCATTAAATCATCGTTTGACATACTTTTTTTATACATTAAATGGTAAAAAAAAAATCTCCACAATTAAATGTCTATAGCTGTTAAATCTGCAATATAGATAATAATACAGATAATAAAAATTATACATTTTTATGGTGCCATATTATGGTGGAATAAGTTGATATTAATATTAAATATGAAAAAATATACATTTTTATTTTTTTATGGTGCCATATAACATTTATGCAAGAAAACCTTTCAGAATTCATAAAACAATTTTCTTCATTCATTTGAAATAGACTTGAAATCTATTTATATTGAATATTTTTTTACGCATAATGTTGCAATGGAAATGCATTAAATCATAGTTTTGACATACTTTTTCATACATTATATATAATATTAAAAATTATAAATTTTTATGCTGCCATATTACATTTATGTGAGAGAAATGTGCTTGTCTTTTCAGAATTCATACAATAAAAACAATTTTAATAATTTATTTGAAATATATTTGTATAAATGCATCAAAACTTAGTTTTGACGTAGTTTTCATACATTGAATGGTAAAAAATATTCATATTTCAATGTCTATATGTCTATAGCTGTTCAATCTGCAATACAGATAATATTAAAACAATATACACTTTTTTGGTACCATATAACATTTATGAAAGAATACATTGCTTGGCTTTTCTGAATATGAAATATTCTCTATATTTAAATGTCTATAGCATTTAAAAGTGAAGTAACCTGTTGTATTAGACAGGACTAAATTCTCCTCCACAGGTGTTCCACTATCTTCTGTCAACAGCCTAAAAGGGGATATAAAGGGTCTATATTGGAAATATGTAGTTTTGATTTCTAAGGGACTGTAGCATAGGATGGGATTTTTATAGTGGCATATAACATTTATGTGAGAAAAAAGTGCTTGTTTTTTCAAAATGTATACAATAACAATTTAAGTCATTTTTAAAAAATATATTTGTATGAACTTGTCATCTTTAACTCATTAGATCCCAATGGAAATGCATTAAAATGTAGTTTTGACATAGTTTTGACACATTAAATGTTAAAAAAAATCTCTATATTTAAATATATATAGCTCTAACATTGCATTGTTGCATAACAATGGATTTAATCATAGTTTTGACATAGTTGTGATACATTAAATGGTACAAAAAATTCTATATTTAAATGTCTATATATAGTTCAGAATTTATATACAATAAGAAAGGGTATAAAATACATTTGACCATTTTACTTCCTGTTGACTTTAACATAGGAGTGAGAAAATGGCCTAAGATAACATTATGGACTGGTGTTATAGTTACACAATAATAGGTTTGACAGTAAAATATTAAAGTAATAAGGTGTTGATATTTAATTGGCAAATTCATTGTTATAATATTTGAGTAATAAAAAAAATCAGCAAATTGCTGAATTAATTGTTAAAGTACTCAACTAATTGAAAGATAATTGTTAGTTGAATCTAATAATAATTTAAAAGATATTATGAGCAGCCCGCAGATTTAATCAGTTCACTCTTGATCACATTTGTTCCAAATTTAATAAAAAAGTTCCCCCGAGGAGTTAAGTGGAAATCATGAAACCTTACTTTTCTCTTTCTTTTCAATCATACTGTATGTGTGTCTCGGTCTCTCTATTCTCCTTCCTCTGGCTCACTGGTTCATTATCTCTTCCTGCCCTTCCCTATCGCTCCCTTGGACACTCAGGCACCCATGACCCCATGTGTGGGAAGAGGTGGGAGAGATCAGGGTGCACAAAAGGACTGACTGCTATTCATTTTACCGAGACAACCTTCACAATAATCCAATGAGACAGCCATTTAATTGCACTAACCCTGAACCCACGGCAAGGCTGCCTGACCCAGCCTTCTCCTTTTTCAGTGAATACCAAGGAGCTGTCTCACGTTGCCTTCATTAGAGAGGGAGAATGGGAAAGCGCGAACAGTTGGATTTTTAATTCTTCCCCTCTTTTATTCCCTTCACTCATTTCAATTTCTCGTAGCTTTATCTCAGTCATCTGTGGGAAAAAATATGACAACATGTCAGGGAAGGTTTATCCATGGCTACTGTGAAAAGATACTTTTCCCCCACTTATAATGGTGAATTACAGCTTCCTTTAGAGAGACATTTTGGAGCTAAGGGAAAGAAGGAGCTGTTGTGGTTCCCCGAAGACAGATCAGGGCAGAGCTGCAGAGATCATAGAAAAGAACGAAGGGCGCTGGGTTGACATAACATCCCTTTAACAGAGAGAATGAATAGCCGCATTCACTGTTACAGAAAACTTAAAGTTATGAGCTCAAGGATGCTTTCACACCACTAGTTTGATCATTTGGTCCATACCAGGCAATGGAATCTTTACTTTGTAGCATATAGACTTGATATAAACCAGAGGTGGGCAACCCTGGTCCTGGGGAGCTACTGTGGGTGCAGGTTTTTGTTCTAACTAAGCAGTAACACACCTGATTCTACTAATGAAGATCCAAAGCAAGCGCCCTAATGGCTGATTAGTAGAATCAGGTGTGTTCCTACTTGCACAGGGGCGTCGCAAGAAAAAAAATTCTGGGGTGGCCATCTTGGGCCAGTCTTTTATTGGGGTGGCCCAAGAACCTGGACCATTCATATGATCCAGTGGTGATGAGAATGCATTGCTCTTACGCAGTTGTGCTGTTGACATGGACTTCCCTCCCTTGGTTGCAAATATACCTTTACCTCCAGAATTATTGCATGAATGACAAATGGTGAAGATATAAGACTTGATTTAAAATGTAGATATCTCCTATACCCGCTTATTCCTCATTAGGGTCGCAGGGGTCTGCTGGAGCCAATCCCAGCGCATTACGGTGAGAGGCAGGGATACACCCTAGATGGTCGCCAGCCAATCGTGGGGCACACACACCATTCACTCACACATTCACACCTACGGGCAATTTAGAGTCGCCAATTAACCTCAGCATGTTTTGGACTGTGGGAGGAAGACGGAGTACCCGGTGAAAACCCACGCAGACACGGGGAGAACATGCAAACTCCACACAGAAAGGTCCCAGACCCAGGACCAAGGAGGTCTTGAACCTGCGACCTTCACTAACCCCTGCACTAACCCCTGCTCCACTGTGTCACCCCTAAAATGTAGATATACAAGATATAATTTCTGTCTGGCCATTTTCCCTCAGGGGGTGTGTCTGTAGGGGGTGGCAAGCATCTGACCAATGGGGGCCGCGGCCACCTTTGGCCACCCCCTGACTACGCCCCTGCCTACTTGTTTGGAGGAAAAACCTGCACTTACAGTAGCTCTCCAGGACCAGGGTCACCACCCCTGATATAGACAAACCAAAATTGGTCAATGTTTATCTTCAAACAAACAGGAAATTAAATAATTAGTACCTGATGCATCTTGAATACTTCATTTTGAACCAATTTTGCATTCTCCCCACACCGAAGTTTGTCATTTGGCGTGACTCAAACGGCATCGAGACTACTAGTCTGATTTAGATTTAGAGCACCCGAGTACGACTGATGCTTTCACACCAACAAAAATGAACCAGTGCAGCAACTGCTGTTGTAAAGTGCAGCCTACTCTAACTCTCTATAGAGTAGGAGAGAACTTCACTCTGGAAGGTGGGAACCAGGTCACATCATTATGAGAAAAAAAAAAAAACTGCAACGCTAAGAGTGGTGGTGTCCAATAATTTGGGGGCCAAAAAGGATGTTATCCATTAAGGGACCTTGATATGTAACTCTTTTCCCTGTCTTCATATAAATAAGCCAAGGGGTGCTCGCCCATATTGGATGAATGAGGCCATTTAGGTAGACTTCATGCAGGCGGTGAGAGTGACAAGTGGTCCTCCACCCCACCAGTTTTTACTCACATTCCTTTTATCTTTTTTTTTTTTTTTTTTTTTGCTGGCCCCGTCTCTCGACAGCGATCCCTTCACTGCAGGTAATTACAGTGCAGCAGCACTGTGGTCAGTAAAAAGCGAGGTCGACTACTCCAGGGGAAGGAACAAGATCCATCGAGCCTGTCCTCCCAAGAAAAACAACGGTAAAGGTTGTAATATCAGTTGCCAAAAAAACAAAAACAAAAAAAAAAACAAGCTATAGTTAGTCTTGAGTGATGGATACCATCTAGATGCTGGAGTAATCATCACCTGGAGACTTTAGATGGCGTTCATATAAGGTGACGAATTTGGTGACGTTTTTGGCTAGATGGATGGATCCAAACTTGCAAAAAGTGAACTTTCGCAAGTTTCCTTTTTAAAAGACGTAGCTCCAATTGTATTGGTATTTACTGTTGCCATGATGAAGGTTGCCCAACTTTAACTCACTCCCTGTTTCATCTGATCCTAAACCATGATCTTTCCTTTCCTTCCTCATTTTTTCCCGTCCCTAAACCTAAAATCTCATCCTATTTTATCAGCGATGTGTTTTTGGAAAGCAAAGACACATTATATTGTCCTGCCGATTGCTGCAGATGGAGGTGGCTGATTAGAAAAGGCTCCTGCGGGTCTTCTGTAGTTCATGGTACAAACGATATATATGTGATGGTTTAATTTGGAGAACTTTTTGGACCCATTAGGCGAGCGCCGGGCTCGACAGGCCCGTTTCTCATTTCCCATTTGTCTTTCCCAAAAATCCAGCCTGTCTACCTTTTTTGCTCCCGCTCCAAAGATACACAATCGAGCACATTGCTAAAAAAAATAAAAACAACAACAAAAATCTCTTTGGAAAAAAAATGAATTTCAGCTCGAGAGCTCCACAGAGTGTTTTTACCTAGTCGAACAAAAATGGCACCCAGATAACCAGGCAGCCGGCCAGAAAGCTGGTCTCCTAACTGAATCATTCACCGTGGGAGAGTTTTGACAAAAATGAGATTAGCTGCCTTGAATTCAATAAAAGGCAAATGTAATATATTTTTCATATGCTGATGCTGCTCGAGTCCAAACAGTATAACTGGCCCACTGAGAGGGGGAAAGCCTAATGTCCTCACAGAGTTTTCATTTTCACGTTCACCGTTTTCATTTAGTTTGCAATGTCAATGACAAAGGCAGAGATAAAACAAAGGAAGATTCAAGAAAAAAAAAAACACCATAATTACTTATGTCTGAGCCGTCATTTTATGCTGACGATGAAGTAGTGTATCAGTCCAATGACGATTTTGGAAACAGGTACCCTCATATTCCCCCCCCGACTGTCGGTTTCTGAGTGACTCACGATGCCTTTGGTGCCAACGTGAGCCTCACAGGTGTATTTCACACACGCTCCTGTTCTTTCCCCCACTGTTAAAGGAGCGAGAGAGCGAGAGAGAGAGGAAAAAAAGTTAATTCCTGTAATGACCTTCTCCACAGCTAATAGGTAAATCCATTACCAGAGCAAAGACGGAGAAACAAAGTCAGTACGGCTGCAGCGTCCTGTCGCCTCCCAGAGTTAACTCCTCTTGTCTTGTTTAATCAGGTGAAAACTCTGCACTGATCAATAACCCTTCCTGCAGGTAAAGAACCACGGGACCATATGTTGCATCCGTCTCCACCTGCTGTCCCTGATTAGCTGCCTTGGTGTCGCTGAGATTCCAGTCACGGCTGATACAACCTTTTTTTTTTTTTTTTGATATTTATAGTCTTTCCCCCCCTTCTCCAATACCAGAATGTGAATCCTGTTCACGTAGCATCTGGAATGAATAAAAGATCACTTTACAGTTTAAATTAATCCAACTGTATTGTTGCGCTGTTGCTAATAGCATGGCTCCAGGGATGCCTTTGGTCCACACTACAATATACGATAGAAAATCCTATTCTATATTATAGATATCCATGGTGACCAGAGGCTGAATTGTAATGACTCTGTCGATCCCCTGGCTTTTCCTTTAGAGCAACCGTGAGGATTTATGGCTTAAGTGAAATGTGGTTTTGACATGAAATTTTTTTTGGTCAAACAGGTTGCACCCACGTAATGAATTTAACTTTTCATCCAGTGCCACCATCAACATATCAATTGGTCTAATATAACAAATACGTTTTTTTTTTATTAAAAAATGATTAGACAAATTCCAGCAGAAACTTTAGGTTGTGTTCAACTACAATTAGCAAACGTTAGCATGCTTTACAACTATGCTACTTTACCAAAGATCATAACACAAGGGTTAGCATCATTATTCAGTGTAAATGACCTTCAGTAAGGTTTAGCAAATATATAAGTAAGGTTATCGTTTGTGTCATTATTTACTATATTAAATTTGGTTCTTTTATTTGGAAGAAGGAAAACTGTCATATTAGGTTTCATGTGTGAAGGAATCAGTATCACTTTTGTTTTTTTAGCAACTGGCTAGTAGGGACACAAGCTTACTAATTGTTCCATGTGGTGTTTAGTGATTAGGTATATTGTGATGTTTTTTTTAGTTTATATCTTTCATTCAAGAGTTTTATGCTAGTGTGTTTGGCAAAATTGTCATATTAGCACAATGCTATACCTTTTTTTTTTCACAGCCGCCATATTGAAATAATAGCCATTATGGGCATAGTCCATTCTAGTCATAGTCTCTTCTATAACGCATCCATTTTCTAGCACTTCCTGGATGCATCTGATTGGATGAGCACTTTCACTGTGCTCTGCTACTGGATTTTAGCAGATATAGAAAATAAATCTCTTTAACTAAGCTAGAAAGGAGTGCTTTTGCTGGCTCAGTGCGAGCTACTTTATTTATCCCGTTTGAGTTGTTTGCTTGTAGATATAAACGCAGCATGTAAATAATGCTGCTTAAATATTTCATTCTTTTATGTATGTATTTTATGTATTTATTTATGCCACTCTATTAGAGTTGGCCACTAAGCTAACAGGCATTTAAAAGGGTGATATCTCATGATTTGAATAAAGATTGCAATCGATTTTCAGCCAAAGGTTCACAATGGATGATTTTTAGTTTCAGTAAACCCAAGACTCATCAGGATGTAAAAGGATGGTAATACGTTATTTTGTTTTATTTCATGGCTCTCAGTTCACGGTGGTTTTTAATGGAGCCAGAGCTACAGCTATTTGCTCAAGAATAAACACCTGCTGAACCACCAGTCGAAGAGTCAGACCATTTGTCAGCCGGTGATGCAACGGCAAAGCGTTCTAACATTAACATTTAGTGCAATAAAAGCTAAAATGTTGTCTTTGACATTCAGCACATGGCGCGGCGTCGTGCAGTCTCTTCAATGTCACGCTCGGTCCAGGCAGCCAATCAATTTGCTGCGGCTGCGCCTGTAGTAAGGCTTCCCATGTGATCGTCACCTAAAGCTTCCCTTTTGCCACTGTGAAGTCAGATCTGCATCTTTTTTCACATCTGAACCTCAGCACTATACAAAAAAAAAATATTTGATCAGATTCTCCTTTATTCAAAGGACAAAGAATATATGTCAGAAACGGCCTGACAAATTTCTACCCGGGCTGATGTGGCTCTCATATAGCCAATAATTGTTTTTCATGCAGCGAGTGATGACCTCATTGCATATATTCATACGTTATATGCATAAATGCATGTGCATGAATATATGTATATGTATGAAATTCCTGCATATGTGACTATGAGAAATTATAGCTGTTGGTGTGCCAATGCTTTCATCTTTTCCCAGAGTCTGTTTCTTCTTTCGCTTGCTAACCTGCACTGAAGAAATCAATTCAGCTGACCCTAATCTAAAAGCATGCCACCAGGATTAATAACTCGCCTGATATGGAATATGCACAACCTTCTGTCAACCTGATGAATAGGCTGCAGACAAATTGAAATAACATACGAGGAGCTTTTTAATCATTGGGTCAAGGGAAAAAAGAAAAAAAAAAAAAAAGTCCAATCATGTAAGGAACAAAGTGGCTTGGCTCATGCTTACAGGTAGCATCAGCTTCCAAGCATAATGAGAGAGGATACAAGAAAGATCTCATCATAATTTGATGCAATCTGTGTCATGATAAATGAATGGCAGCCAACTCCCTTGTCCTCCCGTCATTACAACATAAAGAGACACAATGCAATTTAAATTTAAAGTTTAATTATTATCCCATAAAGTTCCTATTTTACAAATCCAGTAGACGGAGACACATTAAAATTCATTTGAAGTCGATTTTCTGGCTGGCTGACAAATGCAAACCCGATATTCAATCACTTTTTTTTTTTTTTTTGCTCTATTTGGTTTCCAATGACTCCGAATATTATTCTCTAAAGTTACATGCTCCACTATGTTTAACAGCTCTAGCAGTAGTGTCAGTTTATAAGGGCTTTTTCCACTGAAAACAGCTACCCTCTTCCCCTTTTGTAAGTATTTCAAATATTTCAGAAATAATTAATTGATTAATTGATCAGTGGATGAACACAAAATCATTATTCAGGTAAGGAGGTTTCTGGTTTTCTTTAGATTAAACTCAATTATTGTTGCAGGTTCAAGACCTCCTTGGTCCTGGGTCTGGGACCTTTGTGTGTGGAGTTTGCATGTTCTCCCCGTGTCTGCATGGGTTTTCACCGGGTACTCCGGCTTCCTCCCACAGTCCAAAAACATGCTGAGGTTAATTGAAGACTCTAAATTGCCTGTAGGTGTGAGTGTGTGAATGAATGGTGTGTGTGCCTTACGATTGGCTGGCGACCATCTGGGGTGTATCCCTGCCTCTCGCTGTAACGCGCTGGGATTGGCTCCAGCAGACCCCTGTGACCCTAATGAGGAATAAGCAGGTATAGAAAATGACTGACTGACAACCGCCAATGATTTCCCACCATTTTCGAAACCAAATAATTAATTTATTAATGGGCAAAATCATAAAAAGCATTAGACGATCTGCTGCAAACCGTTTACAACGTAAGCAACAGAATCCACAATCCCAGTTTGGAGCGAAAAAAGGACTTAAAATCAATATCCGAGGATAATAATATCAGACGTCGACTGTCTGAGTTACTCTAATGAAATCTACCTAAAGGCTTTTTCGTAAAAAAAAAAAAAAAACCCTCCTTGTGTCTTGATGTTTTTCTGTTTAGCTGCATTGAAAGGATCATTACAAAAAAAGAGCGTGAAAAGACACCAACTTTGAACGATTTTGAGTTGATTTGAGCGATGTTGACAGCTGAACTCTCACATTAGCTTCGAGTAAACATTCGAAGACGACTTCCCGCAGAAGGAGGACTGTGGATTTTGTCCATTACTCGCGCCGCGAGTGCGTTACGGAGAACAGCAGGAATAATTGCAGCACATCAACATATGTCAGCGCTGGTTTGGACACCTGACTGTTGTTTTCTGCAAAATGAGGATCCTTTAAAAGCTGCACAGAGTGTGTTTCAGGAACAATCGGATCTATTATACAGAGATATTGATGAGTGCGGTTTTAATTTGCTAAGCTGCCCTGTTTTTCCCCACTTATTGTTAACAGGGTTGAAGTGCACGCTAAAACGGCCGGTGACAGGAAAGCATTTCTGCCTTCCCAGTCAGCAATTCACCGCTGTTTCTAGTGGACAGCTCCTATTAAGTCAGAGTCACCGGTGATCATTCATATGTTCAGTTCTGTAGAAGATTGTGCTCCCTTTCTAACGGACACAACAGTTTCTTACATGAAGTCGCCCTTCAGGCACTGCTGGGTTTATAAAAAAAAAAAAAAAAGTTAACTTATCCAGAGAATATAGTTAGGTTTTATAGCCAGCACAGCATTTCCATTCAAAATAAATCTACTAGAAAAATTACAATGCCTGAAGGTCAGCATCTTAGAGCCCTAATACATTTTCCACCAAGCCCATATAACACATCTAAAACATATTGGTGCTGCTTTCATTTTGTGGAAAATTGAAAGTAATTGAATTTTCAGAAAATTGTATACAGGCCATTAGATTGACTTGTAAATGCCACAGTAAAAGCAGCACATTTTATTGTAGTTTAATAAGAAATGTTGCATGAATGTCAAGGGCGAAGCATGTCAAGGATGAACCTTAAATTTATCTAAAAAAAACAAACAGTGTTTACTGGTTATTTCAAATTATGTCAAGTATTCAAGGCTGTAATTAAAGTAGCATGCATTAATTGTATACGAATTAAGCGGTTATACAGTAATATGTCAGGCCGGTTTCCGTCATTCAGACACCTTGAAGGAAATTGGACAAAAAAAAAAAAAGAATAATTTTCTTTCTCGCCCACTTAACTGTCGGAGCCAGAACACGATGCAGCCGCTTGGCATTTTATTCTCATTCCGCCTCTACCAGTCCCCTGTAGGCTATATTGCTTTTTAAATCACTTTGAGCGGTGTGAAGCTTTCAAGGTGATTTATTTATTGTGTGTTGTATTGATGAATCGCTTCCTTCAGTGATTTACTTCAAAGATTAGACAGACATTTAAAAATTTAAATGTTAACTTCTGAAATATATATTTTAGACAGGAGTTATCATGACGACAGCTGCTTTATCCTCAAACTTTTTCAGCAGATGACACTTTCTCTGAGGGCAAGAATTAATATAATAACACATATATAACACCTTTATATTCTATAGTATAATGTATGTTATTATTTGTACACATGTCTATTATATAGCATTGGATAGTATTTTATATGGAAACTGTATTATTATATTTATATGTTAATATTAAAAAATGAATTGGAGACTAAGGAGTAGGAATTCATATGTTTTTCTAACATGATGGCAGATGTAATTATTGTTTCGTTTTTCTTTTTTTTTTTTTTTAAATCAATCAATTGATTACCCAGTGATCAGAATAGGTTGATATGGACTGGGCAAAGTTTCAGTATCATTGTGAAAAGTTAACTCGATATATACATTGAAATTTTATGAATGTAATGTACAGTAACAACATTAAAGCCAATGTAAAAGAAGCTCAGTAGACATGTCATTATTGATTATTATTACTACATATTTGGTTGATATGGGCACTTTGTGCAGGACGGAGGTAAAAATTTGTTTCTCAAATAAGACCAGACTGTCTATAGCGTTATCTGAAGTGATCAGTTCGGATGTTTTTTGGATGACATCGCCTGCATGCGTTGCTACGGTAATGAAGTAGGTGTCGGCGTTTGCTTACTGCCGAAAAGTTAAATGATAGTCTTAGACCAGAGCACGAGGACACTTTCACACCTGCAAACGGACAAAAAACGGTCCAATCAAAGTTTATCTCCAAGCAAACAGGAAATGAAATAATTGGTTTCCCTCCCATCATGCATCTCGAATAGCTCTTTTTGGAGGTCTCGGTCCGCTTGATTTAGTGCGCTTGAGTGTAACCAAAGCTTTCACACCAACAAAACTAAGCCAAACTAATTGCTTTCAAGCTCAAACGGACCATTTGGTGCACACCAACTGCTGTTGGTGTGAAAGCACCCTAAGAGACAGCATAGAAATACGTCCAAATGTGGTTGTTGATCTGATCTGCAAAAATTCTGCAGATTTTCAATCTGGATACCCAAAAAAAAAACAGATCTGGGCTGGCAGTCTGAGCAAATAAACTTATGCTAAGGTCTTTTGCAATAAACGTTTCCTAACCCTAAAATCAAACACACACAAGTCAAATCAGTTTCTTAAATTTCCTTATACTCGACACGTGATCAAGGGGCAAAAGGAGGAAAATACATTTCTTCCTGCTTTTTATGACCTGGAAGGCATCGTCAATGACATCACTGGGTAATACCAGCAGTGGGGAGATGTGGATTATGTTATGTTTTGTTATGTGTATGTATCGTTTTTTTTTAATACTTTGTGGTTTATTTTTTTAGTGTTTTAGAGTTTTTACAAGATGATGAACACGTCCTGGTTGTGACTGGTGGAAACTGGTTGTTTAGTGTCATAGACAGAGGATGAGTGTGCGCAGGAGAGTGTGCATTTAAGTTTTTGTTCAGCTTGAGTTAGGTTATTTTCAGTTAAGTTGTGTTAACTGTGTTCCAGATCTTTTTTTTGTATGATCTGGCCTCCTACAATCCTTCACTCAGGCCAGATCCACCACAAACACCACATCAGAATCATATAGAACTTTATTCTACTGCAGCAACTTGTAAAGAATACAGCAGCCACAGCCCAACCCCTGGAGCAATAGTTATCAGAACACTGCACCACTGAGCTGATAATGTACCAACAAGTGCCCGGGCTCAAGAGGAGGACCATTTATCCATGCTCGTGTCATTTTTATGCTCCGTATATAGTGTACATAACCTTGTCACTGCAATATCCCGGTCTCATTGGTATGCAGTTCTCACTGAGGTCTTTTGCAGACATGTAAACAACTGCTGATTGAAAGTAAAGACTGTTATTTAACAGCTCAAGTGAATTTTGAAGCAGCTAGCGAGTGTCTGGCCTTCAAATGTTTATTTATAATGAAAAGCCAGATAATGGGGTTTTTTCGACTGAATCCCATTTCCTCTTAAATTTACACATTGTTTTTTTTCTCCCCCCCCCTCCCGTTATTGTTTCACTGCGGTTCTTTGCCGCTTTTTGTTGAATCATTCCCCCGGATGAACGTGAGCTCCTGTTTCACGTCGACGGCGAGGATAATTGGGAGCAAGCGTTCTCTCCCCTCGCCGCTTTTCAAGGAAATGTCATTCAGCATTAGCATACTCATTTATAGAGCGCTACAGCTGTCCCCGGCTGCCACGGCGCCGACCCCGCGCGCTCCGTGCACCCGGCCCCCCCCCTTTCAAGTAGGGTTATCATAACGATTATGAAAAATGACTCCTAAAAAAACCCGATGTGACACATTATCTCAATATTAAGGGAGTTTGAGAGAATAATAACTTTGGCTTATTAATCACGGTATGAAAGGGTAAGAAGCTGCCAAGGGAAGTTAAATGCCACTGTCAATCTCACCGCGAGTCACCGGCGACTTCAAAAAGGACGTTTCACCTGATTCGTGTCACAGTATTTATGGAAACAGCCGTGTCCCGAAGGGGCTCATAACCCTCACGCGTGGCAGGCTGGAGATTTTTTCCTTTCGGAAAATTGGAAGACAGCGAGCTGAAAGCGCTCGGGAAGACTCAGCACTTGCTGAAACATAATGGGCAAATTAATTCCGGATGAACTAGTTTCTAGTAATATCTAGTATCCAGTCAGCTCATTGGCGAATTGACTGTATTTAAAATTTGTATTGCTTTTCCGGTCCAACGCCAAAAGTGGAACGTACTCAAGTACTGTGCTTCAGTATGACTTTGAAGTACTTGTAGTTTACTTGTGTATTTCCCCTATGCTGCTGATGAGTACTTTTACGTTCAAATTTTTCATGCAGGACTTTAGACTATCTATACTTTTACTAAAGTAAAGCATCAGAGTACTCCTTCCAACTCTGTGTACCAACTCAAAAAGCTTTATAACACGATAACGCATTCACTCGTACACCGATAGCAGAGGCCGCCTTGCAAGTTGCTTTTTTTTTTTCTTTTTAATTAAGTGCTTTCCAAATGTTTCTCACTCCTTCCCCCCACTTTACAAATTTCAAAAACCACTCCAAACCCTTTCTATACTTGGTGGACTCAACTGCCACTGGACATTCAAACTGCCAAATCTCTACCACTCTCCTGTAATAAACTACTCACCTTTTCAGACTCCACTTAAATCCCATCCAAACCCTTTCTCCACTGCATTCCTTGATTTTTTTTTATCAGTTTGTTGTGCACATATTTTAAATCTTATTTATGCTTCTAAATGGCGCAGCGGTGAGGTCGTCCTGTCTGCCGTGTGAATTTCCTGTTTTATTTTGAAATCCTAACTCTCCTCTTGTTTCGGGTCATCCTTCGGGATTGCTTTTGTTTTTGTAGCCTTAGATAGCGCTTCTAGATTACCGGTGGATATTATAGTGTTTTTCCTCCTTCTGGAGCGAGTTTCTTTTGGTTAACCTTTGAAGTCGGTCCTTCCCACTTTTGGTGAAGTGTTTTTCTTTTGAGATTAGTTTCCCTTTATTTTCTGACAGCGCGAGTATAGTTAGATTTCTCGGTATCGAGTTTTTAGTTTGTAGGAAAGTGTGAAAGTGTTTTGTTGTATGTTTTATAGCTCCTTGTTGCTGCAGTCCAGGAATAATAAAACCTCTATTCCTGACTTCCGCATTTGAGTCCTCCTTCCGTTCGGGGCCTGACAGCAAAGTGTCTGAATGTTACTGTATTGTACACACACACACACACACACACACACACACACACACACACACACACACACAGTAAGTCAGGATTCAATATCCCATCGACCTTCTGCTTTGTATAGACGTCTTGCATATTTGATCAGAGTGGTATAACGTCTTACCTGTGCATCTGAATGTGCATAATGTTCCTGGGTGTATGTGCATATTAATCAGCACACGCGTGCATATATTTCTCTATGCACATTCTGTTTCGCCCATTAAGGGTTTCAAACGAGGAGCGGTAGCGGTTGGTGCTGTAGATAAACCACGATCACCCAGCGAGAAATATATTATTCTCTATAAGGCCGCTTTAAAGGGAAGAAAGAAAGCTTTGAATTGCCTCCTCACTTTTCATGAATAAGTGATGAGGTGTGTTTGAATGAATCCATGTCCTTTCTTGGTGTCCTTTCTAAAGTTCGCTAAATGGCAGACACCGCGGTACTGTACACTCCCTCCGACGAGCTAGGTGCCGCTAATCTGATGGTGGGATGTTATCACACCCGAGCTATTCTCCGCGTACCCTTGTTACGGAGAAGGCACGGCGGCGGAAAGCCCGCGTCAGGCAGGGCAAAGGAGGGCGTTAGCCGGTGTTGCTCACTGGTGACCACCGCGCAATGCACGCCTGTTAGTTTTGTGTCAGACCATTGCATGATGGGAAACTTCTCCTGTCGCCTGATCTGATTGGCTCCGGTTTGGACAAAATTTCATTCCCTGTGTAAATGTCATTTTTGAACCTCGATTATTTTAACCTGATGCAAATGTATTTATCTGTCATTTTGTGTAGTTGACAATAATCATACATTTTTTTATATAATGTTTCTCAAAACAAGCAATCACAATGCCAGAAACACACATCCTCCCATATGGTCTATATAATGATGAATACAAAATCAATCAATAAAGTATTATAGGAGACCGTTGCTGCTTATGCTCGCCATGTAAATCTATGTATAATGGTGCATATGTACAGGAATGGGATTGTGGAATGGGATTGTGCAATGACTGCAGGTACCCCTGTGGTTTATTTTTTTATTTATTTTGCTCATTTTGTTTAATTTTTTTATTTAATTAATTTAAGATTAGCTTTACAAGTTTGTAACTTGCATCACTGAACATCACCTTTTTTTAAATTTCGTTGTACATGTTATGTTCAATAACGAAGGACTATTCTATTAATTTAGTAATAAAATTTCATATATAAATACACATATATAGACAGACAGACACACAGACAGAGTATTTGGACTTCCTCCCAAACCCTTATCTGATAAAAGGATTTAATTAAATATATAAATGATTGTATTATTTTCTTTTTGCAGGTTGTGTATCTTTGTCCATTTTTGTGTCATTTCTTGTGTTTGCTTATTTAATACATATTTATAACACCAGATAGTGCCTTAACTATCCATCTTCTGCAAACTACCAGTGAATTATGCACAGCTCAAACACGATGTAAATATATCTTTGACTTCCCGTATATTCTGCTTTGACGGCAGCTGGATAACGTCTGACTTTGCTGCAGTTTTTCGTCACCGCCCCTTGCCGCTACTTTTGCTGCTGCTGCCGCCGCCTGCTCTCGTTGACTTTCCAGGCGAGGTGCAGTTCATCTGGAACAGGCCTAATAGCTATACTCTAACGGCCATTACTCCTTGTTTTCTGCTTGTTGGGCCTTGATCTGTGGCTGCTGATTCGATCCTCTTTACAAATCAAAGGTCATTCCAAGTGTTAAATAACTTCATGCCTTTGTATGCTGAGCTTTATATTGATGTTTAGGGTACCCATTTATGGCCGTTTGACAGGCACTCACTTCATACAGTACATCTAATTGAATTGGTTTGCTGTCATTAAACACTTAAGCAGCTCAGGGGGCAAATTAGCTCGCAGATGTCTTTCAGAGAAGGAAATGAGGACATATGGGACATGTCTCCAAGCTCTGAACAGACTCATGGGAGAGGCTACTGAAGTATGGTGTCAGTCACAGCTCACGTTCGAGCCCAGTCGCACAAAGTCAGAGTCCTGAGTGAGGAAGATACCCGGAGCGGGAGAGAGAAAGAGAGAGACTCGCTCAATGAAAGTCCGGAGCAAAGATAAGAGAAGAATTAGCAGTTAATTTGTGGAGAAATTAATCCGTTTTCAGCGTGAATCAGAGCCTAACTGTGTGGCATTGTTCAAAGCGGTGAGCACTCCTATCTGGCGTCCCCAGATATTTGCAGGTCACTACAGAGGAGAGGATTTCAATTTGGTCACTGGTGTTGGATCAAGAGAGGGAAAAGAAGACAAAAGAAGCCCTTGTTCCGGCAAGGAGTTCACCGGAAACGGCGCATGCGGTGGCGCCTCGGGAGGATTTCACAGTTGCCGGCGTGCGCCACCGCGCGTCTCCGCGAGTTGCCTTTCATGAAAGGGAAACCGAAAGCCACTCAGCGGTGGGAATGACTAAACTGTAATTGGAGCAGCCGCTATTTGATACTGAGAATTTAATCACCGATCATTAATGCGGTGCCATTTAAAAAGCCCCAGCATCCCCAGAATACAGAGAAGGTGACATTTAAAAAGCCCCAAGTTCCCCGCCAACGCCAAATATTTCGCCAGTTACCGAAATTAATTCACTGATGACTTGCCTTTGGATACGCGCTGCACAACATAACAATACGGGAGAGTTCTCTGAAATTATTACAGGCAAGGTTATGAGAAAGCACCGTCGGCCACCGTTTTTTTTCCTCAGAAACTAAGAGCTTATAAATGACACTGCAGCAGCCTGGTTAATAATGGAGCGTGTGTGTACAGTATGTGTGGAATGTTTCGGCGACTTGATTTTCATTCTCTATACAGAGTCACATCGCCGAGCTCAGACCTCTCACCTACATTAAACATATATATTTAATGCATTCAGCGATACCTCATACATTGCAAGTGCACCTTATGTCTATATATAAAGATGGCAATTTTGTGTCGAGACATGTTCTCAGCTGAACCGCTGACCTCTGCTTCTCAATGTCAACGCTCAGAGCCGCTGCGACTCTTACAGACAGAAGATGTCTAAAACCCCCCACCGTGCTGAGACCGAGGCAGGCTGCTTTTGAACGCCGCCGCCGTGACTGCCGCGTTTTCCGCCGCGTGTACGTCGGTGACAGCTGTCGGCGTCGGGGAGAAGAAAGACAGATTTTTTTTTTCCCTGAGCCGAGGAGGAAGTCCTCCCTCTCAACCTTTCATCCTCCACGCGCCAGCGAACGGGATTTGAGAGACAAAGTGTTTTCTCGCCGTCTGAAGTACGGGCATTAGAAACGGCGTTTCATTAGTTCCTCCGGCGGAGGATCCGTGCATTCGGCCCGGGAATGAGCTGCGCCGGATACTGTATGCAGCGCTAACGGAGGAGATGGTTGATAGTCAGGGGGAGTCATGCGAGGACATGCGCAGACATTTGATAACCAGTCGCTCAATTAAACAAAAAAGAAAAGAAGAAAAGCACCTCAGCACCCATAGTTTTTCTTCCCATTGCAGACACACTCATATATATGCTTGTGTGCACCAAGGCGGAAAAACTAATTTGTTGGTACACTTAGAATAAACAGAGTAGCAAAACCCACCTTTCAATTCATAAGTCCAATTTTAACTTTAAGGTGTGGAGACAAACACTCTGTAATGGAGATAAAGTACAGTACATAACAACCGGATGGTTTCCAATAAACTTTTGCTGCCTCCATTACCTCTGTCTCTGTCGCCCCCCCCCCCTCCCTTTGAAGAGGACAATTTGCCTCCAGGTAAATATCAAATAAGCATGCACTGTAAACATCATAAAGCACCACATTAAAATGGATACAGCGGAAAATAATTGGCTGCAATTTGTTTCGCCTAAAGCTACCGCTGTAACTCACTGGCAGCGATGCAAACTATAAAAAAAAGGTAAGAGGGAAATGATTCTATTTTAATTTGGAGTTATTCTCTGTTTGTTTGGCTCACCCCTTGAAATCGCATTCTTCACAGACAACACGCCAAACCACTTGTCAATTGTTAACAGGGCTGAACGTTCTATTCGTTTCATTTAAGCTGCAAATGTCTGAAAATTATTAAGTACGGGCAGCTTAGAGTTAGCATAGTTAGCCTGCATTTAGTGCAATTTCCAAGCGAGTAGATCTTGCTGAGCTAAACTCATTGTGGATTCTCATTTCATTTCATTGTACAAGTCATCACATGCACAATAATGAATTGTTTAATTGGCAAAATTAGTTAAGAACAGAGGGAGAACAATAGCAAGTGAAGAAATTAGTTGTTACATTTTTTTTTTCAATTACGAAAACACAATTCTGCCAAAAAGGCTGGTTTTATTTAAATGCTTAGTAACACAATTCACAAAATAACCCACCCAAACTGCACAATATCCCGCATATATCCTGGTTACATGGTTTCTTCGGCATCTAACCACAAATTAAGTTTATGTGATCTTCTGCACATCAAAAATGTCAGCTGTTAAACACACATTCCATCATACAGCGTTTGTCACGGCTGCTGTTCACAAATTGGGTCGCGGGCGTTTGATTGACAGGTCATACAAGCGTGCACTGGAAATTGACAGGGAGGCTTTTCTGATGACAAGGAACACTGAAGCAGAGAAATCTGTTGAAAATGGGGATTTTTGGAGTAGTTTGACTGGACAGGAGAACTGTTCAAGAAGACAAATTGGTTAATTTGGTGTCTCAGCTTTTTTGTTTTTGTCGGTGCTGGAAAAACAGAGGCAAATGAGCAAAAAAAACAACAAAACAAGAACAAAAACGATCATTTGGTATAATAATTACTACACTTGGTGTAGCAGCTGTTGCAGTAACCTGATAATAAACTGTTTTGTATCGCAAAAGGTCAGCGTCGATTCAAGCCATGTGTGCACGTCCCTGGACTCTTGATGTGCTCTCAAGAATACAAATGTTTAAAGGATGACTGCCCTCATCTGATATTTTACTAACATAACATTATTTCTCCCAGACAGGGAATGAACCCTTAGTCTATTTTTTCCTAATGGAGATGGAAATGTTTAACAGGGTATTGCAAGTACAGAATTACATGTTTATAAAAGTCTGTTTCTAAAATAGCTGTTATATACTGCAATTTAGGAACTATTTCCAGCTGTGGAATAATACCCCTTTGGTTTGGCAGTTTCTGCAATAGATCCTGTCCTGGCTAATTTCAGAGTAGTTCAACTCTTTATGCGAGTGTCAAATCTCTTATTTGCACCCACATCCCTTCCGTGCAAGGAGAGAGCAAACAGGGACACACAAGACATCCTTCTAATGCGTCTTTGGAAGTGACATCCGTTTCTGATGTCATAGGTGGTAGGAGGGCTTAAACAGCTGTTCAGCTGTCAGTCGGCTTTAACAGCTGTAGACACTTGAGATGAAGTGCGTTTCTGCACGAAGGTGCTCTGTGCTAACACATAAAAGTGCACAGTTGTCACTCCAAGAGCAGCAGCGTTTTCCGTATTTACTCTTTGCCCTGCTTAGGCACAAAGGACCCATTTCTACTGGCAGAATTAATTCACATCCTCTATTAATTATTTGTCTACGTATCTATTGATATTCTGAATTCATCATTTAATAGCCTAAAATATGATCAGGGTGTCTTTAGAACGCAGGAAATTATTCATTAGGCTAGGATTCAGGTAAAATGTAAATGATGTAACACGCATCGAACCCGACACCAAAGGATTTTCAGCCTCAGTAAAAGCAAACCTTCGGAATTGATTGACATTGCGCTATGTTCACACATGTGGTGTAATCATTGATTTCCCTTGATCAAGCTGCGGTAAACGTTCCTGCGTCTCCTGAAAACTTCTTCGGTGCATTGTTAACCAGGTCTCCTTGAAATACCATTTCATACAGTATAACAGAAGAATTAGATTAGTAGATGGGCTGTGGCAAGGTATAACATATACATAAATGAGACAAGCTAAAGGAGGGTGTTGTGACCTGTAGAGAAAAAGACTTGTTATGGTCAGGTAAGCCCTGGTGAATGACAATTGTTTAGAGTTGTCTGAAAGTGCGACAGCATAACTTAAGATGTTTTGCTTCTTATCCAATGGGCTTCATCAGTTTGTACACCTCATTACGCATAGGTTTCACTAGTCTGCGGTAGTCTGACCAAGACAGCAGAATAAGACCCAGGTATTTAATGTCTGCAGCTGTCTTCACTGAAAGCACTGGTTTCAATTGACCTGGTTCCACTCAACCTCCCTTTTCACCTGCATTCTAACCACAGAGGCAATGTAAACTGTGAGACATCACTTAGAACAAGATAACACTCCAGAAGACAGAACCATTCTCAAACCAGACCAGTAAATTCTACAGACAAAAATATGGCTGTGCTACGGGCTCACAAGTGTCACCCATTGTGGCCAATTTATACATAAAATTGGTAGAGCACAAGGCCCTGCATTCATAAAAGGAACACCTCCAAACCATTGGGATTAGGTATGTGGATGACACATGGGTGAAGATCAAAACCTAAGATGGATAGATTTCCTTAATAGAGTAAAGTCCAAACAATATCAAGAACCAAATATACACCAACATAAAGTCAAGAGGTTTTTATAAGCAGAGATGGCAGATGGGACAAAGTTCTTGTGAAAGCTCCATCTCTGGGTCCTGTATCTGCACCCAGATGGGAACCGTGTGAAGTGTGGATTGAGAGGGTGATCTGGGTCATCGCTCAGTGGGGTTAGATTGGGATGGTTGGTGATTTTGGATGTGTTGTGTGCACTTGGTGATGGACAGCATGTTGTAGAAACAGTACAGGAAGATGGGTTGAATGATGTTGGTATACAGTGGTGACAGGACATGGGGGGCAACAGTAAGACTTACATAAACTTATACATTGAGGAAACTAAACAACCTTTAAACAAACACATGACCCAAGACAGAAGGGTAAACTCCTCAGGTCCAGTATCAGAGGAGGGGGTCCGTGACACCACCTATCTCTTATTTATAATGTTGCCCTTTCATCTGTAGCCAGAAGAGCCAACAACCTAACCTCAGACAATTCTCAAAGATCATTTGTTGGTCACATGAGAAACCAACATGGGCACAAGACCCTGATGACCGCTGTTCACAACAATGATCAAGTGAAACCAGCACTGGATCTTCATAGATACCATAGAGGTAATGTAATATTAGTTTGCACAGGTGAGCTAATAGTTAGCCATGTTGCTACAGCCAAAACCAATAAGTATTGCCATCTTTCTAGCTTCATTCTCACATTACTATTTCTTTATTTTGTTATATGACGTTGTCCTCAAACAAAAAAATGCATAATACAAACAATGTATTATATGCATTAATATACACAATGACAATATGTAATATTGCTTGTCTGAGAGGGGTCACTATTGATCACTGGAGTATTGCACAAAAGAGGAAAAGCAGTGTACCGAGGCCTCATCAGCACAGCTTATATACATGGATGTATTATAACGCATGTGGGCGCAAAGCTGCTTCTACACAAGCAGATTCCCTGACGAAACAATGGGTTTAAAACCATTAACCTCCATTATCTGAGAACCTTTCCAGTCATCAATTCTCCTGCTCAATGGATGCTGGTCAGGAATGAGCCGTGTTCTCCCTATTTGCTTCTTCTCATTATGATGCAGCACAATATATATACACACACACACACACACACACACACACACACAAAAAGGCGTGGCATGCAAAAGCATTGAAATGAATTCATGTCACCTGCTTTGAAAGACATTGAGTCTCCATTGGCTGACTACAGAGAATTCAGTAGGATTAATTGCAAAACTTACAGCGAAACAACATGCATGTACATACATGCACACCTTCCTCACAAGCCATTTGCTTGATTTACTGGGCCCTTGCAGAAAACCTTTCAACAAGGTTTAATTAGCGTGCGTTTTACACCGTTTTTCATGTTTAAAGGGTGATGAATTGTATAATTAAAGGGCTCACAATGTAAATCAATGGGGCAGAAAGAGAGAAGGTAATTAAACAGAGCCCTGTCTGGCATCATAATGTTCCAACTTTCATGGGAGATAAAACACCCCCCACCATGTCCAAACACTTGTTGACTATTAATGAAGGAATGTTGACGCACAAAGACACCTAGTGAAAGTGAAACACATCAACATAATGAACTATACGCCATCTCCGAGCCATTCTGTAAGTTGTTCTCAGATTTATGGGCACAGTCTCTGTTGGCATGAAGGGTTTAGTCCAGTGTTTTTGCTTCCTCTGCAGCCTGTCTAAAGCACGGCATCACGCTGAAAAAAAAAAAAAAAGTAAAGGTTAGGATTTTCTGCAATACTTCAGAACTTTGCTCTCTCTCCTGCTCCTGTATAGTGATAAAATGTTAGGCTTCTGAACTGTCCTGCTTGGCTTCTGTTTTCATCCCTGAGCTCTATCTACCAAATGAAGCTTGAGTTTGCTTTCCCGTAGGATTTATGACATTTCAGAGCTATGAAAAGCTGCAAATGCTGATGTGACAGACCTCATTTGCAGTCTTAGTCCCCGTGCTCAACAGACTCAAAGCCTTATGTGTTCCTGCTACTTGAGCAGCCAACGATAAAGCCCTTCTCTTTTTCTTTTTTTTTTTTTCCTCTGGACGAACCGTCCCAGAGTTTCTTGGGATTGCCAGGGTTTGCGGCTGGGGTGCAGATGTGTGGTAATTGAGTTTGGAATGGGCTGTTTTGAGGTGGAGCTGCCGCTGTGCAGCTCGGTCATAGCTATCCTCCCAATTTTCTCTCTCCTGGGAGTTTTCGCCCTGGGGAGTGTGAATGTGAGTGGACTATGGCTGATGGTTGCTTTTGCCGGGAGCTACAGATGACACAAGCTCTATTCTCATTGAGACACTCGCCCACACCCTGTTTTCACATACTGAATGAGAACCTCCTGTGTTAACAGGATTAACCACAGACTTAGACATCCTTATAGTTACCTCTTTTTTGTGTCTTTTAATTTCCAGCAGAGTATGGCTGGTGATTTCTCTCTTTGGGGTTTTAAAATAAACAGATGAAATGCAGTTATGAAGGTAAATTCTGTCTCATTGGGTTTTATTGTTTCCATTGTTTAGCCAACATTCTTTTGTGATTATGACTTAATTGTATTCAGCAGAGCGCAGGAATATAATACGGTATAAAACTGACTGTCGATTGGCACCATCACCATGTTATATCGGATAGAATGTCTAGCAAAGGGGACACAAAAGTTCAGTTTAAGTTCATTTTTGATTTGGCACTTCACAGATATGTTTTGTTTTCCTTTTTAACGTGGCTCATGCTGATCTACTGCTGCCGAAACCAGACTAGAGGATGTGGGAGGGATATAAAGGTGAATGGGTGATCAGGTGACTGCACAGGTGAGGGCGGTTAAGATCATGATAGGTGAAAGTGGGTGAAAGGTGACAACTGAGTATGACTATTCTACACCAACAGTTTGGGCAATAGTTTTAACATTCACATTTGTTTTTTGATACCAAATAAATAAGGCTGAGCAGGGAGTTTGCTTAAAACTTGTCTGGTCAACTTGACTATTACTATTGGTGTTAAAATGATATTTAATCATAATTAATGATATTAAATGCTGTCCACATATATATCATTGTATCACCATGTGGAAACGGTTGGTAGATGCAACCTTGCCAAGAGTTTGTAGAAGAACATACACTTCTCTAGTATGATTTAGATTTAAGAAACAATTTATTTCCTCTTCATCACATTATCTGCACATCCCGGCTGTAGACACATCTTTAAAGATGCACTGCCTGCGAAATAACGATGGATACAACATCCACCAGCTACGTCCACTGGTTTGGTTCCTTGCTCCTACCGTCTGCATGTCCAAGTGTCCTTGGGCAAGATACTTAACCCCAAATCGCTGCAAATGTGGGTGTGAATGATTAGATTAGATCCTGATGAGCAGGTTGGCACCATCAGTGTATTAATGTGTGTGAAAGGGTGACTGTTGACATTTAGTGTTTAGCGCTTTGGGTGATTGGAAGACTAGACAGGCGCTTTCCATTCAGCAGGATTTGGGGGGGGGCGGGGGGCATGAAAACACGACCACCTGGTACATAAAGCACAAAACTATGCTTTAAAATCCAAAGATTTAGAGGATTTAGATTTAAGTACGTGTGATGCAGGAAGGCAAATGCTAAGCCCATTACTAAACAATATAAAGATTACACACAGGGATACACAAATTGAAGCTATTACCTATAGCGCAAGTCTCACAGGAGGTCACTTTATTCTTGTTGTTGAAAGGTCTACATGCATGAATCTAGAAACTCCACTAGATGAAAAGGTAAAGCCTTTTTTTACCACAAAGTAATGTGTTAATCTGTCTAAAGAATAAAAACAACCCCAAACAAGACGCCACGAGGACGGTTGAGCAAAAAAAATACAATTTTTGTGTGTTTTGTGCATCGCTATGCTATTTGTTGAACGTGCTGTCATGTTAATTGCTTCGTTGATTGCTGTCATGTTATTTGCTGATCGTTGTCATGCTACGTGTCGAATGTGCTGTCATGTTATTTGTCATCATGCTATTTGTTAAATGTGGTCTCTTGAGTGTTTTGCTGATTATGCCATTTTGGTGATTTGTTGACTGTTGTCATGTTCTATTTGCTTTTAGCAATTGTTTCCGTGCGCATCATTGTTGTCATGCTTGTCATTGTTATGTTTTGTTGATTGTATGCTCTATGGTTTTATTCCTAACATTTGTGCCATTTTAATCTATTGCCAGCCCAAGGAGTACGGATGAAAATGACCTTCTTGGCTAACTCTGGCATTTCCTTAGTAACATTAGCCACTGTCTCTGACAAATCAATTTTAATAAATGAATATCTACAGGACAGCACAGAAATAAACAGAAATCTGATTTTCTGAACATGTATTGCGTTTCTGACGTTCTCATTTAATCCACCCACCTTGTTATATTTTTATACTCAGTGAGCCTTTACCTAGATGCATACTAAATATCAGCTGGAAAAATAGCATTGTAGACAAGGAGAGCAAACAGAAGACATCA
Organism: Lepturacanthus savala; assembly: GCA_030544235.1. Taxonomy (NCBI): domain Eukaryota; kingdom Metazoa; phylum Chordata; class Actinopteri; order Scombriformes; family Trichiuridae; genus Lepturacanthus; species Lepturacanthus savala. The sequence continues at coordinate 15,691,554 of CM060471.1, read as the reverse complement.
AACAACTTCCAAACTGTCGAGTGTAACCCATCAAGCTACTCTTTTAAAACAGAAAAAAGAAGAGTGTGTTCTTTTTTTGCAATCATTCCGAAGTACAAAAAAAAAAAAAAAAGTAATTGGGTTCAGATTATCCTGTGGAAAGCGCACTAAAAAAAAAAAAAAAAAAAAACGGGGGCAAAGCTTGCAACTGTCTGGAATTTGATTTCATGTGCTTCAGGGGGAATTGAATAAGGCTGTTGATGGAAGTGGCGCAGAATGGGGATGGAGATGCGAGAGCAACCCGGCCACCGTTTCTTGGAGGGGTTACAATTTAGAGGGCGGAGCAGATGGACGGCCAACAATCAAACAGCTGCTGTAATCAATTCAGCAAGAGAGTTCATCATGAGCCTGTCTGAGGGAGAGTGGAGAAATGGCAGCAGAAAGAACTGATGACTTGCTCAGCTTTTGTCAATCAATGCATGAGAATGAAATCACGTATATATATATATATATATATATATATATATATATATATATATATATATATATATATATGAAATGTTGTATTTTTCAAATAAATTAAATGGGGAGATTCAGAAATGGTCCTTTTTGACTCAACCAGCTGGAGGGGCGTCTTGTGTCTGTGTTTGATGGACGCTAGCTGGCGCGCCGCCAGCGCCATACGGACCAGAGGCAAAGTAAACAAACAGCTGTACCTACAAGTTGGACACACTGCTGTGTTGCTAATAGATTCTTTTAAAGAGCAACGGCCACGCCAGCATGTAAATGGATGGAGGAGACATGCTATTTAAATGTGCTGCCGAGTTGCAGCTAATTAGCTATCGAGCCCGCTAACTGTTAGTGGTGCACCTTTCCCCGGTGACTGTCTCCGTGGCCCTGACACACCACGCTGACGGTCGGCCATCGGGGAATGCCGGGATGTCAATAAGACGCTGCTGGCCCAGTTGTTCTCCTAATCAGTGATTAGTTATTATGTGCTAGCTGGCTACTAGCATCTTGGATGCCATGCTATTGCAATAAGAGCAAATATAAGCTTATAATTTCCTTTCCAACTTTTTATCCAAATTATTATTGGTTCTAAACTGTCCTTGATGACCAAGAGAAATCAATTCAACATGCTTTGTTTTTAGAGTTTCTATGTCCAACCATTAGCTTCCATTGACATTGAACAGACGTTAATATCCTACTACTCCTATTGCTACTGATTTCAAATAAAACCACCTGGCAAAAATCTACAGAAAATATGCATTTCATTAGTTGAAAGTAAGGGATGTTAAATATAATCTGTTATATAGCCGCTACAGCCAAGCAGGCAATCTGCTGTGCCAAATTCATGGTCAGGTTGCACGATTCGTCACACCGTGGACAGAACACCTCATGGTGCCTCTCTTTCTTTCAGTATGACCTCTCCGAGTTACAGCTGGCCAGCTGAAACGCCCTCTGCTGCAGTCTTTCATCACCGCTGTCCTCTCATTGTCACTTGTTTCAGAAATTATGTTTCGGTTTTTATTATTCGGCTGTTTAATCTCGCGCTGAAAGGTTGAACCGTTGCCCCGCTTTTATGCACACACTTCTGACATTCTCAAACGCACAAAAAAAAAAAAAAGGCCTCTGGGTGTCTTTAGCCTTGACAAACAAAATTCCTGTTTGCAAAGCTCCACACACAATAAAAAAGGTGCACGTTTGGAGTCCAGAATGACTTTGCCTAAGAAGATCGCTTGATTAAATAGGCTGGGAGAATCATCATTGCAGGTGCTATGTAATTTAAGTCTCCCATTTACTCTCGTACCATTACCTGCTAGCTGTTTTACATCCTGCTGTAACTTAAACTGAAAGCTTGATGAGGAATAAAATAATGGCTGCTATGTGTGTTTGGCTAATCCCTCTTTGCTCAGGCTTTGCTCTTTCAGTGTAATTCCTATCCCTTGCGCTCTTTCCCCCCCCCCCCCCCCGTGCAGCTCACCAAATCTCTGCTTGTGAATGTTTATTCACTGGCTTAGACCAAGGATCTGCAAGTCTACTTTGCTGCAAGAGGCATAAGGATTCTAGGGCCTTTCCCTATACACATCAAATACTCTTGTTCATAGAGTTTTGTGTTTTTTTTTTTAATCACTGGTCAAACAAAAAAAAAAAAAGTTAGTAGCCCAAATTTCAGCATGTAACACATTGTCTACAGTCTCCTGGGCACCACTAACCTTTAGGTAGGAAGAGAAACAGACCAACAAAACAATTCCATTACTCTGATTAATTGATTTTGAATGCTTTCAGGGAATTGGCTCGAGGGGTAAATGGGGCTTTATGCTGGCACAAAGCACTCAGATGATTGGAGGTAAAGCTAAGACTTAAATGGTTTCTTGTGCATTAATGAAACAAATGCAATTTATCCACATCGGGACTCTTGGAAAAGCTATATCATCTTTTAATATTTGTACAAATTTACACCGTGCTGTAACTGGGGGCGGATTCATAATATGCAGCGATACCATAAAAAAAAAAAAAAGGTGTTAAAAGACTGATCATTCATGAATGTTAAACAAATATCAAGAGCTTAATGTAGCCGGGGTGTGTAACCCTGTAAATTATCCTAATCATGCAACTTTTTATGTGCACACATAGCAGTCGTGATATATGCAGTAGCAGGGCATGAGCAGATGTAAAATATAGAGCGTGGGTTTTTTTTTTTTTTTTTTTTTTTTGGTGGCGATTGTAGGGCTCATTAAACCAGACTTCACCCTTTAAGAAAGTCATCAGTGCTTCTCATTAAGATGGAGTCTAGCCTGCACAGCTCCAAAGAGGAGACCCATAAAGAATTAGACGGCGGCAGCAAAGGGAACGAGCCGATTCGATACGATGACGAAGGAGCGGGCGAGGGGACAGACAGGAGGGGAGAGGAAGAGAGACTCGGCGCCTGGCGAACGGAATGAGCAAACAAGAAGACTGATGTCTTCAGTTACCATGCTTTATAGATGATATTCAAAGCATGGCCCCGCATTTATCACACCAGTGTCACTACCACACATCAGGTATCCGTGGAGGTGGCTGCGGTTGCGTAAGGGAATGCGGGGTGTTGACTGGGAATAGATAGAAAAAAAAAAACGGAGGTGAGAGTGGATGAATGAGCAGCTGTGTGTTCATGTGCTGGGAAATGACAAACGGAAACTAAATGAATTGTGAAGAAAGAGAGAATGAGGAGAAATGAGCCTCAGTTGTCCTGCTACCGCCCCTCTACCTCGCTCCCCTCTCCCCATCTCCGGTCCTTTTTCTTGCAGCAGAGGATTATTGGGTGTGCCAGCTCGCCGATACAAAGGAGATTCTATTAATTAACACTTCTGACTGCCACAACTCAGCCTGTCTTCCTCCCCCCCCCGGGGACGACGCATGGGAATTAGAAGTGGGAATTAGACGGCACCTGTTGGAAAAGGTTAACTGGGGGGGGGGGGGGGGGGGGGGGGGGGGTGACGCCTTCCCGCAAATATCACAGTTTCACAATCAGAGACGGCGCTGTGGCTGGTGAGCGTCGTGCATAGGCGGGCTCATCACGGTATGGCGGTGAGTCACGCCGTGCAGAATGGGCTGTCACTTGCAGTGAAGCTCAACTGTGAGACAACGAACAAATGCTGGCGATCACCATTAAAGATGTGGTTTAATTCAGAACTGTCTGGACTTGCGGTGGGGGAGCTAACGGTCTCACGCTGGGATGGCAGAGTTACGGCTTCTGACCAACGTCATACGTTTTTAGAAGTGGAAAGAGTTCAGCTAATAAACCTACTGCTTTTCTTTCATTTCCATAAAATAACCCAAAATATGTATATTATAGAGATGGGGATGTCTCTTAGCTGTGTTACGCTGTGGTATGAATAAAAAAAAAAACTGTTGTAAAACCATGGTTTTACAGCAGCCAGCATACCATACAACTCTCATTAAACAGTCACTTGATTTTACGAGGAGTTTTATCTGCGCCTCTGAAGTATAACTGAGGAGCCATTGATGTGACATATATTGCTGTCCCGCAAGATATCAACGTGCCTGCTCGCTTTAGTTTCCTACTAGATATACTGTATGTTTGCCTAACTGATCCAATCAACAAGCTTCCATCAGAAGAGCTCTGGAGGGACTCCGGGAGTTTATATTTGATTGACTGAACCTCTTTCTTCTATTGACTATATCGGGAGCAATGCAGCTCAGTCGGAAAGTCTCGCTAGATTTATAGCCGCACTCAGACATGTTCTGCAAACATGAGATTGTCGTATGCTGTCACTCAACCGAGAACCAATATGCCTCCATGCCATGCTCATATCAAACAGCAGAGGGGTGCACAGACAGGAGAGCCTCTCTGCTGCTCTGCATTAAGCAGGCTGCAGACCCAATTTGATTACCCTCTCTGTGATACCATGATTGGCACTAAACTCTACCATACATGACCTACGGCAATTACTATTCGCCACAGCTTTTGCACATTCCTCACGGTTAAGCCCTCAAGAACTCGAGAACAATGCGGTCCAAGTAGAATACATCAATTTTACAGTAGCAGCTGCTGCTTGGTTATTTCAGCTGTGGCTGTTTGGATAATCATGTGGTTCAATTTAAATAAGATTATTGTATTTTTACTGTCTCCCTCCTTAGCAAAGTGGTTTCCTGCTGATGCTTTACTCATAAAACTCATTAAAATTCCGTGGGAAATCTGTGTTTGTGATCAATTATGCGGAAATGCATGCATGAGTGATGTCCAGCCACCGTGTGGGGTAACTGATCCACTTGGACTGCCGGAGGTTTCCGGGCTGACTGATCGACTTTGATTTATTGAAGAATCGGACCCTCAGTACAGGCAAGGTAGCAAAATATTTACTACTGTAGATATGTCTGTCAAAATCCTCTAAAAACGCATCAAATTGAATTTAATTCCAAAGGATCTGAGGTTTTCCGTCCTCAAAAAGGGGGGCATGGCCATGATGTTTTGGAAGGTACCTGTACGTGCCAGTCTACTACTCTGTTTATATAAAAGCTTGTGTCTGAGTTGGAAATGGAAATTATGGCCAGGGCAGCGACTACCAGTTAGCACAGGTCATGTTGAAACTGTAAGGATTCTTCTTATTTTTCCTTTTTTCAATTCAATTGCCTTTTCGGCGGCCTTAACATAGTCCAAAAGTCATTAAATTTTGCAGACGCTTCAGCCCTAATGAAAAATTATGCATTGAATGGGTTTTAAATATGGGTGGGTGCGTTCAGAAGAGCAGCACCACAATAGTTTCACGTAGAAGAATGGAATTTGGTACATGCATGTATCAGGTCAAGATGGACAAAAACGTCCCGGTACCCATACCTTAAGTCCAACAGGAAGTCTGCCATTTTTAATTGAACATTGGTGAAATCGTTTGTAGGCATATTTTTGATGAACTCCTCTTAGGGAACTGATCGCAGTGACTTCCAGTTTTGGCTGCATCTTTAAACTTTACCAAATGGTGAGGATTTCATCAGAAGGCGTAGCCACGAAAAACATTGTTTTCTCCAATAATAATCCAATAAGTAAGTGCGCTGCCTAAATACCAACAGGAAGTAACAGCTGACGCACTTTTAACGTTCTCCTCTTAGGGAATTCATCACAACCACTTTAAATTGTGCCTTTGCGATGGAAAGTTATTAAAACGATTACATTTTAGTGAAGGGCGTGGCCGTGGCGATTCAGTGAATTATGATCCTTTGCCATCAAACAGGAAGTTGTTATAACTTTGACATACTTCGTCCTATCTGTAACAGATTTTTCAGTGACCAGCCGTGAACACAACTGCATGACTGTAGATCAACTGAGACTCATGTGGAGTTGATGCCAGGTGTGTACAGGCACACAAAAAGCTGTCCACTCATGATCAGATTACTCAAGACACATGTTACTAGCAGGTGTAATAAAAGTAATTGAAGGATTATTGTCCCTCCCCCAAAATGCCAGTTTCAATAACTGACATTTAGTTTGCCCAGTGATCAACTTCACCACACAAAAATCCAATCCCAAAAATTGCCTCTGGATCATAATGTCATCGGATCTGGATGGAAGAGCGGGTTGATTACAAAATGCATTTTCTTCATTATTCCTCAGCTGAAAATGGAACTGAACCTCTCGTGCCTCTAGTCAGACATGCTGCTTTCAGCACACCCATACTGTAGAGGGACCATGACCTACTGGTGGAATTCTGAATGTTGAATGCTACTGAATTTAGCCTCTTTATTCACAGCGCTTACCTTGTGCATAATATGCATTTCTAATGAAGGAAGATCAAAACCTTGGGGAACGTCAGCTGACAGCAAGAGAACAAAACCAACGATTTGACTTGGAGTCACATTCAGACTCAGTAGAAACGCACATCACAACCGAGAAGGGAAACGATCAGGCACACAAACATACGCACGATTTGACTGTTCTTATTTTATCTAATCTGTTCGGTAGGTAGTAGTTGCATTTCACGCTTACGAAGCACAAGTAGCCGGCCAGCATCCCTCTCAACGTGGTTGCTGTGTATCTTCAATTGTGACCAAGGAAGCAGAAAGAATGATTGCCATCTCCCACCCCCCCCTTCCACGCTGCCACCTGTGTATCTCGCCTGCATGCAGGTGGAAAGGTAGCGTGTGCTCTTAGTGCCCGACGATGTGGTAACAGACAGATGCATTGAGTGGGTGAGGGTTACATAAATATGCTCCCTCCTCGGACCAGTTGCTGCTACCTCCCCTGTCCTGACAGCTCCATAGATTAAGCCTCGGGAGGTAAAAGCCTGCTATTTAGTATTCTGCATGACCCGCCACACTGCCAGGTGTTGCCGCCAAATGGAGAAAAATGCGTTCAAACTGCAGTAACTTCTGTTTGCAATTTACGTAATACAAATATACCTTAAATCTTCATAACAAATTTAAAGTTCTCAAAGTGGCATGAAAAATATTGTAGACACACACACACACAAACACACACTTAGGGCGTTTACACACACAGCTTAACCGCGCAAAAGTTCAGTTCTTGTCCTCGTCCCAGTTTACATGCAACAGAGAATAGCGCGTTACTAATAGCAACATGTCCTCACCATCAACACTAGGGGGCGATATGTGTTGCTTCAATGGGTTAATACGGCCCCATTTCTGGTTTACTTATTACATTTTTGAACAACAAGATGGATAATTGCATGGCTTTTTTTTTATTTATTTGTACTGAATGCCTTGCCTATTGTGCAGATAATGTGCACGCTGGTCACTCATGGTCATTGTATTTTTCTTCTGCGACCAGCATTCTTAGGTCTTATTGGTCATAACTGTAGCATGTGCACATGTCTAGTTTAACTCTGATTAAGGTGTATACATGCTAAAGCAAACCGATGTCCTATCGCATTATCTAGGTGTCTTAATCCGAATTGGAGAACTCCGATATTACATACACTTCACTTGTCCAGTTATATACTCAGATTAGGGTAATACTTTGTTTTTTCCAGTGTCATTGAAACGTACTGACTCCAGAGGTTTCTTGTATATTAATGATAAGCGAATGGCACTGTGCCCTCTGATTGGCCGTTTAACATGAAAACTTGCAACCGGGATTAACAGGTGTAGGCGGAACCTGAGGAGCATTCATTCCACAGTAACAGTTTGCATTTCCATAGTAACATGACTGTATTTTCCTTCCTTGCTAACAAGTTAGCAACACTCCCTTCTTCCCACCAAGAATTTCACATTGCCTTTATTTTACAAAAATGTGAACTTCATTGTCTCACCTCCTGATGGGACTAGACCTTTAAAGGTGTTAAAATTAGTCTGTCAGTATCAGAACAATTAACTCACCCACCATTAATACAAAACCTTTGCTCCCCTTTGACATAATTTAATTTCACATTTAATTATCATTGGACTAATTAATCATCTGCTGCTTTTTCATTGATTTTCTCCACAATTACCTTAATTTGTGCCAGATTTTTTTCTTTTTAGATGCTGTACACCTATAATGCCTGTTTCTCAGTAATAAAATCACAATGGATATTATTTTTCTGTTGAAATCAAGACAAATTGATTGCTAGACTTTTTTTTTCTCCCAATCTTACCAGCATCAGAGGTCTACAACCTCTTAATTATGAGAGCCACTTCAAACACGTAATTTGTCGAGAGCTGCTCACCTTCTTCCCCCTCTCGATTTCCACTGATTGTCATTCAAATTTTAATGAGATTACATATTCACCCTTTGAAAACGCTTCCTCCTCATCCTTCATCTGCTCTCTATAAAAGATAAACAGTTGCCAAGTTCAGGACAAAGCATGGGTGTTAAATCTTGGACTCTTTGATAGGTCGCCACATGCATTAATTAGGAGGGAATGAAGAAACACATTAGTCAGTCAAGCAGTCTCATAACTTTGAATTGCTCCCTACAACTTTTGTTTGCTGCTTTTTATAGAATGCTAACAATTTCTCTCTGACAATGACAGATTTATTTACAGAAAAGGTCTAAAGAATATGTGATAAAGCAAATAATTACAAATATTTGATACCTTGATTGTTTCCTCTGTTGGTGACAAAGAAGACTTGTGTGATTTAACATTATATTGGGTGAAGAAATGTTAAGAAAAGTTAATATAGCTTCTTCTAAATGGATAAAAGGTCTTTTATTCGAGGTCTATTTAATGTTTTTGCCTACTGGGCGCACGCCATGAAAGAGCACTCGCTGCTGACTCCCAGGCAATGCTGTTATACAGCATGGCGCCGAACAGATGGGCACGGAAATGGGTCTCTTAACAGTGAATATGGCCACCTTGCTTTGGAGCAGCCGGGGAAGGAGCCCCAGCTAATGTCTCTACTTTCTCTGGTGTAATCTCTGGCCCAATCCCTACTCAATGAGCTTTGAACTATTTAGCCGGTCAGTCTTTTGAGCCTCCACTCTATTTGGTCCGCACCAGGCGATAAAATTGTAACTAATTAGCAAATTCCAGTGCGGTCCTCTTTAACACCTGCCTTGACTTTCAACGGTTTGTCTTGCGGTAGAACTTAGCACAGATTCCTTCCCATTATGGAGCGACACATTCATACATTGCTACTTGCTCTTATCTTTGTGTATTGCGTCCTCTGTATTGGCCGTTTTTTGGCGGAATATCCCATTCCAAAACGAATCGCTGCTGCATCTGAGGAACAGTCTGCGGCTGTTTTCGCAGAATGAGGTCATATGGGACGGACATTGTTCCAAAAACCCCCACAAGGTAGGTTATGAAATAATTAGTATTCCCCTCGTTTGGACCCGAGTTCTCGCCAGATCGGCCGCACCAAATGACAAACTTTGGTCAAGCGGACCGAGACCGCCTCTTTTTGGAGGTCTCGGTCTGCTTGATTTAGCGCTCACCCGGGGGCGATCGATGCTTTCACACCAATGAAAATGAACCAAACTAAAACACCTTTGGTTTGAATGGACCGTTTGGTGTGCACCAACTGCTGTTAGTGTGAAAGCATCCTTCTGCAGAGGAGTGTGGTTTCGCTCCATTTGTGAGCCTGTGTGTGTGTATGTGTGTGTAGGAGCCCAAGCGTAGACACCCACAGCAGACCAACGCTGTGGAATCATTGCAAATGGCAACTTTGCGATCCTTTTCACACACTTAAAAAAAAAAAAAACTCCTCTCACTGCAGACGTACTTGTTGCACTCTCTTTCACAAGCAGAGTCAACGGTTTGCATCATGTGCACATAATTAAAGAGGTAACTTATCAGCCAGTCATATTGGCAGAATGGTCCATCATAATGCCAATATTACCATAAATCCCTACAATTCTGACTATTTCTGGATTAAGCAGGACTTTACAAAATGAACAGCCTCCGCCTTAGGAAAATAACCAAGAAACTAGTTTCTAATGTAATCCATTGTAAGGGTCCTGCTGGCTTTTTATGGGATTTAACAAAAAAAAGACAAAAAAAAAAACATTATTCCTCTTGTGACCAGCAACAGGAAGAACAGGTGTTCAAATTGCCATCTCTCCCCTCGTATTGTTACTCCATCTAATTCTCATTCATGTCTCCTCCACCATGCCAAACAAATACAAGACAGGAATATTCAACATAAGGGCTCTGATAAATGTGGCATTTGTGCGTAATAATTTAACTTTATCACAAAATCTGGACATTTTTATGATAACAGAATCATGGGTACAGCCTGAGGATTTTACTCCTCTTTTTTTTTCTCTGTTTTACCAACATAGACTTTTGCAATGGAGAATTTACATATTTCCTGTATTGACTTGTGCCTGTTATTCCCTTCGAGGCGCTTCCATTTATATTTAAAAAGGAATACCCACTGTTTATGCCCTCTAGTCTGCAGAGGCCCCAAATCTTCTTTTTGGCTTATAAATAAATTCTCAGATCTCCTATATTTAATCCTACCCATATATGATAGGATTTTAATTCAAGGTGATTTTAATATTCACATCTACTGCACCTCTAACAGTTTAAATGTCAACATTTTATGCTTGATTGACTCTTTTAATTCATCACCCGTAGCTAGGTAAAGCCCTTATTATCAGTGATGAACACCTAACTAAACTCAAGATCATCTGCAATTGCATCCTTGATAAAATTGCACCATTTAAAGTCAGGAAATGTACAAACAGGTCCCAGCCATGGATAAATGAAAAATATTTGTTGCGCTTGTGCTTTCTAGGGCAGCATCCAGTCACCGACAGATGTCATCATGATAAAAATGGAGTGTGTCAGACTTTGCAAAAAAAAAAAAAAGTACCAGAAAACAAGAGCTTATTACCCATATTTTTTTTACACTGGCTGCTTGTTAGTTTGAGAGTGATATATTGTACTGATCACCTATATAGCTTGGAATAATTTGCCTCCAAGCTATATTTATGACCTTTTAAGGCCCAATATGCAGTCACAAGCCCTGAGGTCATGCTGATCTCCTAGTGGTTCCCGAATCCAGACTGGGAAAAAAAAAAAAAAAAAGTGTGAGTGTTTGCCATCAGGGCCGTGAGACTTTGAAACAACCTTCCAGAGGAGATTAGATTAGTCAGTGTACAAGTCTCTTTTTGTAACACACACTTTTATAGTCTACTTCCCACACCATTTGTTTTATTGCTTAATTTTGTATTGTTATGTCCTTGTTGTGACTGTGTCTATATTTTTCTTGTTTTATTTTATTTAAGGTTTTATTGGCGATGTTGGTTTTCTTATTGTTTTTAAGGATTAACACTTTCGCGAATCCCGTTCGATCGCTGTTTTTACCCTATAAAGCTTATTGTTAATCTTGTTATGGAACGAGTGTATAGGAATACAATCTTTTGCTATGACAAACGACAGAGGTCAGAATGTGTGTGTGTTTGGGAGTAAGAGCACGAGAGAGACACAGAGACCTTGAATCAATTAAATTCCTTATCCTGATCCAACAAAAATTGCATCTCAGTCTTTTCAAGTCACTCAAGTCTCTGTCCATGTGGATATGTAATCTTCCTTTGAAGCGTGACAGCTGATTACTGTGATTAATTTGGTTATCTTGTCAGCTATAAAAATGTCTTATAAATAAAAGAAAAGTTGTGTTCAGAAAAAAAACAAATCAAAAAGACTGACCTACAATGTCACTGAAGTTTATAGTATAGTAAAAGTTTGTCCTAGTTCTGTTACTTCCTGGAGTAGTAGATCGGCTTATGGTTGCGACCACACAAACCAGTCCGCATACACACGCTCTGATAATAAAATTTACATCATGTGGACTCGCACCCATGAGGGTTGGTGTAACACCGGCTTTATATTGGTACCCACACCTGCCACAGATGCTCTAGACGTTCTCACTTCCCCTAATTAATCCACCTGCTCCTTGTTCACCCACCTGGGCCTCATCAAATAATCACCTGCGCCTACCTATATAGACGTGTTGAACCAACCCTCTCGAGTCTCACTCAGCTCTCATCAAACTCTCATGCTGCTTAGCAGCATTATGGTGGCCCAGTTAGCACTATCGACTCACAGCAAGAAAGTCCTGGGAACCCCAGACGCGTTCAGTGTGGAGTCTGCATGTTATTCCCATGTTAATGTGGGTGTTCCCCAGGTGTTCTGGCGTCCTTCCACCGTCAAAGACATGTGAATTACAGTTGTCCGCGTAATTGTTTGTTCTCCCCCAGTTAAACTACCATTTAAACATTTGGGGTCATAGAAATGTCCCTATTTGTGAAAACACTTTTTTTTTCCAATGAAGATAACTTTAAACAAATCAGAAATACACTATACACTGCTAATGTGGTAAATAACTATTCTAGCTGCAAATGTCTGGTTTTTGGTGTAAGATCTACATGGGTGTATAGAGGCCCATTTCCAGCAACTATCACTCCAGTGTTCTAATGGTACAATGTGTTTGCTCATTGCATCAGAAGGTTAATGGATGATTAGAAAACCCCTTTCTAATCAATCAAACCCCTTGTGCAATCATGATAGCAGTTTAGCTGGTTAGAGAAGCTATAAAACTGACTTTTCTTTGATGAAAGTAAAGTTTGAAGGAAAAAATGATTTCAAGGACAAACCATTATTTCTAACTTGTCAATGTCTTGGTCATATTTTCTATTCATTTTACAACTGGTGGTAAATAAAAGTGTGACTTTTCATGGAAACACACAAAATTGTCTGGGAGACCCCAAACCTTTAAATGGTAGTGTTTCGGAAACCGCAGGTACATGAAGCTGAAAGCTCGTAAAGATACGACCCCTCATCCTGACTCTCCACCCTGGGTTCCGAGCCCCAAAAATCAACCTAAAACTCTACAATTCAAATAAGCTACTTTATACCATACAAATGGCATGGTTGGTTAAACTTATTTCTTTAATGTAAAACATTTTACCCTTACACATCAGTCAGGCCTCCTGACTATCTGCTTTCAAAATCGACCTAAAAAACCCATTTTTCACTCACTGGCGTTTAATCCAGCATGCAGGATGTACTTTTTCTGCAAACTTACACACTTCAGTTGACAGCAAAATGGTAATGGCGACTGCTGAAGCAACAAGCGCTAAAGTTAGCAAATACAGCCATAAGTGCAGTTATCGAAAAATAGAATCGATAACCACAATTAAACAAGAGGAGTACACACTCGCTGCCTTTTTTGGAGGAAAAAGACTCCATTTTTCCATTCTTCTGACTGAATTTGACAGAAGCTTGATTCAACAACTTGCTCCAATGACTGGCTGAAGGGGGTTGTTGGTTAAGGCAACTACCCCCCTGTCCACTGAAAGCATTTACAACACATGGAAAGATGTAGATGTGCCTTTGCATCAAATTGCTACTCATAGCTGTGTGCCAGCCACGAAACTATACAAGGTTGTGTTACACCATATGGAAAAACCAACTGCATTGCATCAAAGTTCACACACACACACACATCTTTTCTTAAAGTATTTTTTCAAATCACAATATATTGCAAGGGAAAATAAAATATTGCAATGTCTATTTTTTTTTTTTTTTTTGCAATATCACACAGCCGTAGCCTGCACCCACTTCAGATGCAGACTTTTGAAGTAAGTTAAAAATAATTATATATATATATATATATATATATATATATATATATATATATATATATATATATATATATATATATATATATATATATATATATATATATAAAATCTCATCTATTATGAGCAATGAAGCTTGGGACAAAGAACAGAACAGCAGGTGTGTTTTATGCATGTGTCTGTGTATACAGTAACTGTGTGTGTGCATAATATAATAATGGGAATGTTCAGGTAGTGTGTAGATAAGTGTGTGTGTGTGTGTATGTGTGTGTATATATATATATATATATATAGGTGGAAAATCGTATTGCAAGTTTTTTTCTCTTTAGAATGGCAGCGCCGGGGCAGCAGCCCTCATCAGAGGGTTGTATATATGTGGCAGCGTAATGGGGTCACATTAGATGTGCGGGACAGGCAGGGGCTGTATTTCACAGTCTGAGAGATTGAATGTGCAAAGTGGTAGCAGGAGCAGGCTGGAGAAGGGTCTGACTAATGAAATCCCTCTCTAGCCTGTCTGCTTTGTGCGTGTGTGTGTGTGCGTGTGTGTCCCCCCCCAACCCTTACAAAACTCCCCTTGGATATTAAAACGGTGGCATAGGCCTCGCACCGCAGAGCATCTGGTAATGATGCAGGGACGGAGTATAGGGAGAGCCGGTGCGGTAGTGAAAGTGAACAAGAAGAAGGAAGACAGACTGGATGATGTGGTAAGTGGAGTGTTTTGGCGTCTGCTTGCGAAAAGACTGATTTGTTGCAATTATGCTGCTTTTTTTCACAAATGGAATAACCGGCTAGCCCTTGTTCATAGAGGACGTGAGGGAAGACGCCCGTGTGAATAGGTCAGGCTGACAGAGAGAGGGCGAGCTGCCCACTGTCTACCAGCTGAGTCCACAAGATGAAGAATCCTGATCCCTTCCTGTCAGCTGACAACCAGAGTAAAACTAAGCAGATTAGGCACAGAAACACTGTTCACCAACCGTGAGTTTTACAACGAGGGGGGGTTGTCCAACAGTTTTCCACACTTGGACACAAAAATCACACTACTCAGTGTTTACTTACCGCTGATATTTGAAAAGTGAGCAATGACAAAGCATTAAGTCTTGCAAACAAACATGCAAAACCCCGTTATTTTTTTTTTAATTAATGTGTTTAACGAAGATAAGAACATTCATGCTTCTTGCAGCCCGAAGGCCCCGTAGAGTCAGAGAAGATGCGAGCGTCCGTTTGTCGCATTAGAACTTAATTGCTACACGTGTGCACGTGCGGGTGTATTAGGTTTGTGTCTGAGCGATAAGGAAGGCAGGGCGGATGGGGAACTCGCGGAAAAGTGACTTCAAGGCTGTGCCACATCATTACTCCACCAGCCACGCTCACTGGAGGCATGGCTGGCATTCCACATTATTTACCGACACACCGAGACACTAGTGGTGATTTGTACAGGACAAACACTACAGTGCTTTCCATCACCGCGCCATAAGATATAGAATAGAGGCGGCACAGTCTGATTACCTATTCAAAGCACCGCCAACTCAGCCAATCGACTGAGACGCCGCGACAGCTCGACTGATACAGACACGGTGGCTCGTGAGTGCGCAGCGGCCCTCCTTTCAGCTTGCTGCTGTGTGTGTGTGTGTGTGTTTTTTCCCCCCGCTTCTCCTTGTTTTTTCCATCCGTTTTGCAGTCCCTGCAGATGGCGCACAGCCACGGTACAATTGCTCCCCTTCTCTGAAAAGAATTACGGCGAAATGACAGACGAAAGGCCAAACAACTCCAGGACGGGCAGAATGGAACGCGCTGTTAATGAAAGTCCATTGTGAAAATAACCACGGGAACCTCTGTGGCAATGAAATCCGCCATGAATATGCAATGGCTCAGTCGGCAAGCAAACAAGAGGACAGCGCGTTGGAAGCGCTCGCTGATAGGGACAAATGTTTTTCGCGGAACGCGAACAATACGCGATGTAACGGAGCCTCGGCTTTGACGCGAGCCGAGCTGCGTTTGTTAGAAAGCAGCGTCTGTGAGGTAAGTGGGTAGGGGTAGGTCGATCATGGTTTGACAGTAAACAGGGTGATGTGTCGTCAGGACACAGCAAAGAAGATGAGTAGACATAATATCTTCCCTGAATCGTAGTGTTCCGGCGGTATTTATTGCCGCATTTGACACTCAGTACTGCCATCAGTCTGGAACAACAAATAAATCCCCACGAGACACTGGCATCTCAATATCAGCAGAGCATAATCTACTATGAAGCATCGATAAATATCTATACAATATTTAATATTGGGTGTGTGTGTGTGTTTCCATAAATCAAGCCAGCAAGCCTCATCCCAACATAAATCTATCACGATAATGTGCATTTCAACAGAAACCGTAACCTAGACTTACATCCAAATGAGGTTATTACTCTTCAGTGAAATAAAATGCGCTTCACATATTGACCAAGTTGCATAATCATAACGGCGACACCCCTTGGTGATAGGAGGTACTGCACAGAGACGTTTTCTCTCCACAGGGAAGCGCTAATTAACCACGTAACGCATCACAGCATCAAAGTACTGTGACTTAAACATATGAATGATCAAAATATTAACTCCAGCCAATTACAGCACGTGTATCTTGACAATATGCAATTACCTCTCATCACCTAGGAGCTAGAGTGAGGAGAGGTAATTGCATATAAGTAAATTAATCATTTGCATTTGTACGCTCCTGGAGTGGAGGAGGATACGACTGCGTTATCACACCTACAAGTTTTTATACATAACAACCAAGCAACAGGCACTGGCTTTCAGTCAATGGGTCAATACTGCAGGTATCAGCATGATGTAACCGCAACTATCGCAACAAGAAAAGTTGAGTAGCTGTCCAAAGGAATAATAAAAAGAAATCTCTTTTTTTTTTTTTTCATCGAGCTGACAGTTATTTGCAGCGAGTGTGCGACCAACACCATACTACGCTATTGTTGTGCCAGTGTTTGGAAAAACACGTTATAGGCTGAAAAGACCGGTTTATAAGACCTTCCTGCGTGAAGCCATTTCCCTACTGAGAGATATTTTTTTTCCAGCATTTTTTCCCCATAATAAGGCAGACTGCATCTGGCACACAACAAAAACTCCAAAAAAAACCCCTAGTTTTCCTTTCAACGACGACGGCCTTAAGCCAAGTAATTCTCTGTGAAATCTGATTTGGGGGGGGATGACAATACGAAAACCTGAGATAGGACGGTATTGCAATTGTCTTGTCTCTGCTGCCAGTCAGGGAACACACACACACACCTGAAGAATTAATTACAGCTGTTGCAGGCGAGCAACTTTTTTTTTAGGTAAAAAAAAAACGATCAAGAACTGAGCTGCAGCCGATTTTACCCATTAAGAAATCGTGAAACTGTAAGAAACACATTATCTGCGCTGGGATTGAGTAACAAAGCACTAAGGCATTAACTGCTCTTGTAGAACACTGCAAGGATCAATACACGCAAATAAACATTGTTCCTCTCAGTTTCCAAAGGTAGGCTCTTATTCTGGCTTGCCAGCCTCCATCAGTATGTCTTTCTCCGATTCCGAGATGCACAACCCGAACTCGCAAAGGAGTCTTGACTGCTTTTTCGAGTTCCCTGCTCTCATTAATGTCTAAATTGTCTAGCTGATGGGCTGGGGTGTGCGGAGCTTGGCAGGGCCCCGCTCCCTGGGACTCACCAGCATCACTTGGACAGATGGCGGGAGGAAGCAGCTGTGACTAAGGGATATACAGAGGAGCCAGAGAGCCAGCTACACTGTGGCAATGACACAACCTCAAGATGGAGGTTGAGAACAAAAGGGAAGTTCGACAGAAAACAACAGAGAGTGAGCTCCGGGGTTCCGCTGTGTATTACGCGCACGCGCGCCCGAGCCACGAGGCTTCCATTCCTCATGTGGAGCGAAACTCGCCATCTCCCTCCATCCCGCACGGCCAGTTCAATCGCTCATCTCCGCTTTCTTCCCGATCCCATTCCATTTAGTTCTTCAGAGGCCCATAACCGATCCAATAACTTTCTCCTAAAACCTCCCTTAACTAGCTTCCTGTGATATCTCCAAACACCAAAAAAAAAAAAAACAGTCCAGACAAACTTAAGGCTCTTTCCTCCATCCCGGTTGATGTGTTATGTGGTAGGAGGGATGCATAAGAATGAGCAGTTAGCAGCATTTGCAGTCCAAGATGGGGGGGTGGTGGTGGTGATGGTGGTGGGGGGGTTTAGCTTGAGAAACGAGCTGGCATTTGCAGATAGGTTGGCACAGACTGATGGAGTCACACTGAGGGGTTCTGAGGGAAATTTTCATTGCTTTTCTTGGGGGGTAAATCATGCATGCTGTATAAGGTGCAGGAGCATTGAGGCTCTGTGGGCTGAAGCAAAACACAGCCACCTGAGCCACGGACTTCTGCTGAGCACGATATTACCATGTGCCAATCTGCACAGGCGTACAATTTCGGTACCTGTTGCCCTCACTTTACCTCTCACTCAGCTCTGGACCGGATTGAGGCTATAGAGCATTTTGCCTGTAAATGTTGTGATTTTTTTTTTTCTTTTCTTTTACTCAGCTCCTTAGAGGAGAAAACCACAGACCGCATACGACTGTTTATCTTCAGGTACTATGTTTGATGCAAAGATAAGATGTATTTGCTGCAATTAGTGCTCAACAGAAGGGAAAAACAGAAATAAGCTGCTTGTCCTCCAATGTTTTTCCGTCTCTCTCCAAAAAAAAAACAAAAAAAAACACGCATCGCTTCTTTCATTTTATTCCATTTTTTTTCTCTCTTTCAGGAGAATAGCAGATGTTCCCGGACAAATATATTTGAAGTAGTTCTGGGGGTTTTTAGCACAACAGCGCGAGTCGCTTTGCTTGGGAAAAAAACAACCGTTCCTAATTAAGCATGGTTTCCAAATGAAGCGGCAAAGAGAAAAGAATCCAAATATCATTAGAGGCTCGTGTCATAGTGCACAGGTTAGGCCCCAACTCTCATTAAACAGGGTCTGTTCTCCACACAGCCTATTCTCATTAACTGATTAATTAGTGTATATATATATATATATCTCATGAAATGAGACCAATTATGATTTAAACTTTTGCATTTGGAGGTGACAAATTGGGTGGATGGATAGATAACTAGGTGCAGTGTAAACACTTTTACAGTCATTTTGGGACATTTTTTACAGCGAAGTTGAGAATTTTGGTGGCACTAAAAACTTTTTACTGTCACATCAGGACATTTTCATCACATTTTAATCCAAGAAAATTGTTTTTTGTGCCTAAATCTAACCAGACCTTAACTACAGCATCTTCATACACATACGCTAATACAGAGATGGTAAGAGGTAAAAAGTCCAGAGCGACCATTGTATTAATGGTAACATTAGGATTATGAACAAAATACAGCGCAGAACTTTTCATAAGATATCAAGCAAACTATTTAATGAGATACACTTCGACACACACCCACACACACTTGACCTTCATGGCAAATTTCAGCCTCATTGATAGAAAGTTACAGTTTTAGCTACAGGGTGAGCACAGCTTTGTGGATCAAAGGACAAGTGGTTCATAAGCTACGAAGGAGGGCTTGGCAAATTGTTATATGTGTGCATGTTGGTATACGTGTTTATCCGTGTAATCATATTACTTGAATGCACCCAGAAGTTATGTGCATTTTTCTTATAGGCTGCTCCTCCGACCACACCTGCTTTCTTTTTTCCAATTGGCATGAACAATTAATGAGCTGACCTTTGACCCCTGACCAAAACTTTTCATGAAATGTTCCGGAAGTCTGGGAAGTCAATTGGAACTTCTGCCTTTTTTGTGAGCGCCCACTCACCAGTACACAACTTCACACCTACATTTCAGCCCCGTAAGGCAAAAGCTGTGGGGAAATATTAGTGGACCTGACTGACCCACCGACAGAGTGAGCTATAGAGCTGCCGGTTGCAGCTAAAAACCTATGTGCACACATGTGTAAATGTGTAAGTATTTATGTATACATGCATGCTTTTTTGTTTTGTTTTTTGTGTGTGTGTGTGTGTGTATGTGTGTTTGTATGCGCCTGCCTGAGAGAACAGGCTGAATCTCATTTACAGTCCAAAGGGTCACTTATTGACTGAATCAAGCCCCCTGACAGGGCCCAGACGGAATGGAAGCTTAACAAGATTACTGTTATATATAGCAGCGGTAATAGGAGCCTCTCTGGAGATTCTGGTGCTGCTGATTTGTGCCCTGCTGCCCAGATTTGAACAGAAACGCCTAACATTCTGCACACAGCCTCTCCACCGGGAAACTCCTGATGCATTACAGCTGCAATGGATCAATCAATCTACCTCCTTCCATCTCTCCACCTGCTGCCTGCCAGGACACTGATTCCTCAAAGGACTGTGCTGGGGGGGGTGGCGTTTGCACTCCCTGTGTCTGAACCGCTGCCCATGCATGCCTCTATACCACCTCCGCTAGTTAGAGAAACTGCCGGCTGAACAGGCACTTTCTCGGACCGCATTCTCCTGTCCCTTCCGTGCATACAATACATTCAAGGTCTAAATCCAATTACGTAACAGATTGTTGCTCTCCAGCGCCCCTAGTCAAGTCGGTTTAAGGCGGAGTGGCTAAGGATCGAAAGGCGGTAGAAGAATGCCGGGTTTCGTAATAGAAAACGCGGCGCCGCCGAGCTTGTTTTGATTAATGGACCTCTCTCTGCCTGTGAGTGACGAATTATCAGAAGGCGGGATGGCTCTTTCATCATTGTCAGCCGGGCCTGTAAAGTGCGGCGTCTTCCAGTCCAGCAGCCAGCCGTGCTACCGTCTCACCCTTATCGCTCCCACCTGGTCCCCGAGATTTGCGGCATCGCTGCAGGCGGAGGAGGAGGAGGAGAAGAAAAGAGGCTGGAGGAGGAGGAGGAGGAGGAGAGGGGAAAAAAAAAAGGCCCGAGGTAGTGCAGCTAGGACTTTGAGGTTCGGCAGTGGTCGGCGTTCAGTCACCGTCCTCGGCAGTGATTAAAGGAAGAGATGCCACACTTATCCCGAGATATACCCCGCGCTTCACTCTGATAATCTGACTGGTAAATGACTACAAGCGGGCGCGATCGTCCACCGGACCATTATCGCTATGATTGAAGCTAATTTGGAGGAAAGGGAAAGGCAGGCCGTCGATAAGAGTGTCCGCGTTGAACAACTGAATGGCAGATAATGGAATTTAGTTTGGTATCTCGGCCCTGCGGCTGTGCCCGGCCTCTAATTAAGCAGGTAGAGAGAGCCTCAGCGACGGGGAATCTTATCTTCACTTTCGCCAGGCGACAGAGAGATAGCGTAACGGCGGCATAAACAATAACTAATTACCAAGAATGTCCTTTGCCGAAAAAGGCTTCCACCGCCGGTGCCTGTTGTGACGGACGGTACAGAGATACAGATAGACACGCGCATGCACACACGCACTGAATTAAGCAAAAGTCTCATTTCCATTTTTCCGCTCTGTCTCCTTTTTCATGTTCTCCTTCTTTCTTTTTGGTCCATGCCCCCCTCCCTCCCCGCTCCCAGTTGGACACCGGAGGGAAGGTGAAGTAGTTGTTTTTCAAGACAGGTTCTATCCTTTGACACCGACAGCAGGCCCAAGCTGAGCCGGTGATGGATGGGAAGTGGACAGCCGTTGACAGGCAGGAGGACGGCGGGAGCGGCGAGCGCCCGGCGGGGACACGCCTAATTCCCAGGTCTTATTTTGTCAATAAACAGCAGCCAGTGGCACTCAATTAGAGGGCTTTATTGACTAGGCTGCCTGGCCCGTGTCAGATGTCAGCTGGTGACACAGCCTGACGTCTGACACTGACACTTTCTCCGAGATTACAGAAAATAGAAAAATCAAAAGGAGATTGCAGGAGCAAGAGAAAATAAATAAAAGGAGGGAAAGCAAGGGAGGGATTTAGCGGGGAAAAATACAGGAGGGATAGTGGGACAGGGCGAGATTAGGAGAGATAGAAAAGTGGGCGGGTAAGGGATACACGAGTCCTCAAGCGTTTTTTTTTCTCAAACGCTCAGATTAGTACGTCTTGTTGGGCCCGGCTGAATGTGAGATTAAGAAAAAAAATTTTAAAATGCGATATGACGAATGGTGGCAATTATTGGCAGCTTTCACTCCTGCCACTAGACGAGGAAGGATGAGAAAAATGTCCTCCTCCTCCTCTCCCCCGTCTTTTTTCCGGTCCTCTTTCCTGCAGTATGTTGTCTTTTTGTTTCACTTCAAACGCCACTACATCGTCTGTTTTTTTTCTCTTGGAGAGGTGGAAACAAACAGAACCACCAGCTTAGCCTGCTTTCCAAATTAATTGGTTTGGATTCATTCCTTGAAGTGGTTTCATTTTTTGAGACGCCAATTTTTTTTTAAGAAAAACCTTCAGATAATTATTGTTTGTACTGGAAAGTGAATCCTATTCAACCCTGTTTAGACACATAGCTGGATGTGTGTTTTGTTTGTTTTGTTTTGTTTTTAACATTTTGATACATTGCCATCCATAATAATAAAACATGAAATGTTTTTCTTTCTCTCTATTCCTTTTTTTTTTTTTTTAGAAGAAAAGTGGTGGGTAAACAGATCTGTAGCAAGGAGGAGGGATCAGTGTTAAAAATGCATGTGTGTGTATAAGAATGTATGTATATGTGTGTATATATATATTTTATTGAAGATTGTTAATATACACTCACTGTAAATCATTTATGCAACATACAAGATTGAAAAAACTTAATGTTTTATGCTTAATGTCTAATAATGGTCCACATTCTTAAACAAATGTCATCCAATTACCACTCTATAGAAAAAGGCTGACTTTAAAAAGCACACCAGTGTTGAATAAACTCAGGCAATAGCAGTAAAAAGATGGATGAAGATGAACTTTAAAGATTTCCTGTAATTAGTGAGTTGCTTGGATTAAAGGTCCCGTATCATACAAATAGCCACTTCCGTTTCTTTTTGTCTTTTCACTCTTGTTGTTATATAAAAACTGCCCCATGCATCATACACTCAGAAAAATGGAGAAATGCACGGAGCCTGCACTAAGACTCTTTGTTCATACTTCCTTGACTTTGTGATGTCAGGCGGTAGCTTCCTCCACCTGTAGCGTTTCACAACACGGCCCCCTGCACCCACTGTCACATCCACTCAGTCTTCCAGGTAAAAATCAGAAGAAAGCCTCATGCATATTTATGAGACAGACCAAAAACCACCCGTACCCGCCGGAGCACCAGCGAGGCGCTTGGGAGAGCTCTGTGAAACTACAGTTTGACTCATACTTGGAATTGCAAATAAATCATGTTAGGGGCATCAAAACTTCAAAGAAAACCCATAAACGTGCATGATTTGGGACCTTTACAGTAACAGTATTATTATTTGCTTTAAGACTCCATTGAATGTGATTAATGACGTGTAATAGATGAAACATGAGGGGGTCACAAAAATAATATATGCTGCGGAGGAGGAGCAAACCCACTTCATCATCCCCTCCACTGATTTTATTAATTTTCAATGTCAGGACTTGGGACATTCTGCTTCTCGTGCTTATATAATAGCTCCTTACAAGTCAGGAAAAGTCTTTTTTTTTTTTTTTTTCCCAGACATTTAAACGTCTGCCGGATCTCTTTTTTTTATCTGGCCTTTTTCTCCTAGACATAACTAACCTCAATTTGCCATCAATATAAGACCATTTTCTCTCCTGAGAAATGGCAGCCCTCTTTTAAGTAATTGCCAGATTGTTTTCATAGTCAGTAGTTTGTTAAATACCAGCTGTCAGAATTGGGTAAATTGCCATAGGCGGGGGCAATGTTCCCTCTAATGTTTCATGTATCTGGGCATACACACAAGCTCCCTGAGCAAACTGAGGACCACTGTGAGTAACCTCAAATATGCACTCTTCCTCACTCGAAAAAGAAAAAAATCTCACCCAATTTCACCGATTGTCCTTCAATTTGCACATACTCCAACAGCCATTGGCTTGGTGAGTAGGGATGGGAATTGATAAGATTTTTACTTATTACCATTTTACTTATTACCACTATTGATACTGCTTAACGATACAATTCTTTATCGATTCTCTTATCAATTCTAAGAGAATCTTTATTCTAAGTAAACAAACTTAGAATAAAGTTTGTTTACTTGGAAGTCACGACCTAGCAATATGTAACTGTGAAAATACACAAGAATGTGGAACATTCTACTAACACATTTTTCCTAATAGAAATAAAAAAATATATATATCTTGACTATGCACTCAAAAATAACTATTAAGAAAGATAAATACTGTCAAATACGATGGAACATTGCATAGTGCGATCTGAAAATACAATGAAGAATTAACAATTCTTTTGCAGAAAAATAAGCATGTCTGCTTTTTCACGAAGGATACGTAACTGTAGAGGTGATAGCTTAGCTACTGCAGCTGCTGCTGGGTTGAGATGTATCACTCCAAAGCTCGTCAAAAACATGACACTCCATTAAGGTTATTCCATTTTGTGCTCGCAAATGTTTGTGCATATTTGTCGTGTTCCCATTGTCCCCATGTCCATTTTGCAATGACTGCAAATCATCTGTTGCTATCCTTTTTTTCATAAAGTGAAGCCAAACTTTTGAAGCTTTTGAATCTGGTGGGGGCCATTGTTGTTTACGACGTGCTAAACCGGCGTAACGTCATCACGTAATTAGTTGTGCCTGCTGGAATCGAGCGTGCGTAACTTGCGTACGTTACGTGACGTAGATTCGTCCTGATTGGAATCGATAAGAGAATCGTTAGATTCCATGGAATTGAAACACATGGAACCGGTTCTCTACAGGAACCGGTTCTCGATTCCCATCCCTGTTGGTGACTGGATGTGTTGCTGCCTGTTCATTTTGCCATGATACATGGTTTGTATTAGCATCTCTTAACTCCGCCGCACTGTTTACTGACCTGCTAACCTAACCTGCTAGCTAACCTGCATGGCCCATATAGGCAGGGCACAGATGCAAGCACTGCCGATGCCATGATTGGCTACGTAGCGTAAGTGAACCGTATCATATCATTGGCTGGACACCCACTGAGGGAGGTGTGCAGCTTCGAGGGAAAATTGGGCGGAGGTATATTCGGACACTATAGTAATATCTCAAATTTCAAGTTGCGGCCTGGCCATCCCTTTAATTACACAGATGTGAAATGTATTCTTGACCGCGAGTTATTGGCGCCATGTGTTGTTTCCTGGTCTTTCGATCTGTCTCAAGTGTATTAGACATATGGCCAATGAAAATGAGACCAGTCATCTAAGACACATTGAGGAAAAACAATGTTGCCATGTACACTACAATGACATAGCAACCATCCTGGTAATAGTTCCCTGATGGAGTGTTGTATAAAAACATGAAGATTCAACAAAAAGTCTTCGCAGATATAGTACAACTCCACCTGAATATATATATAATCTGTGTTTTATAGAGGATAGTAAAGTTTTTTTTTCAGGTCTTTGACAGATATCCAGTTTACACCCTGACATCATGTCTGGGTGTAAAACTGTGCTCTATTCACCTCTTAAAAGCTTTCACTTCATGGTTTTGAATCACAGGACACAGACCAGACAGCCTTCTGGGAAGACCAGATTATCCACCTCCAGTTGAAATGCACTCGCCATTATTACATTTGTCTTTGCAAAGCTGGCTTCCTGAAACCTGTAGTCATTAGACATTCTGGAGAAAAAAAAAATTCAAAAACCCTTGTCGTCTGATTCCGCTCAAGTATCTAAAAACTAGTCCTTGCTTGTTTGTGATGCTTGATGAAAGATGAGTTGTTGTACTGAGCAGCTTCTAGTCCAGGTGTGTGCCAATGTGATTAGGGTGTTTCGGCAAAAGAGTTCTCCCAAAAAAGAGTGAACAATCTTGCATATATATATATATATATATATATGTGTGTGTGTGTGTGTATATATATATATATGTGTGTGTGTGTGTGTATATATATATATATGTGTGTGTGTGTGTGTATATATATATATATATATATATATATATATATGTGTGTGTGTGTATATATATATATATATATGTGTGTGTGTGTGTGTGTATATATATATATATATATGTGTGTGTGTGTGTATATATATGTATGTAGTGGTTTGGATGGATTTCTTACATGTTAAATTTTTGTTGAATTTCCAATACAATTTTTTGCCTTATCTTGTTCTTCACATTGAATGTTTATCTCTACATATCTTTCTTAAATTAATGGGCCCAACCATTTATTAGACATACATAATATGCACTTGATACCCTAATTTGACAGTATTGTTCTTATTTGTGGCTATTTAATGAGAGAACTCAGAAGTGCACAGCAAAATAACTGTTTTTACTGTTATTTTTAAAAACAGAACAGATCATTTGCCATTGGCGGGTAGTTAGGAGCTAAAGAGTTCGGTCTATATATATATATATATATATATATATAGTGTGTGTGAGCAAACAGGAATTAAACAAGAATTCTAATTTAATGATGCTTTTGCACTGTTGGATATTATAAATTATGCAGCAGAGTTCGCTTTCTAATGTAAACTGGTGGAAATTATTTAGAAATATATCAGTGTAGGGGGGGAAAAAACATTTTATATTCACTGCTGCAATCAATTTCTGTCTTTGAGCTCCCCTCCTCTCGCACACCAGGTGCCAATTATCCTGCAAGCATTATAGCTCCTTTTTAATGTTACAGCTGTACAGTAACATTAACGTATGCCACCTATTTTTATGCCTTAGAGCCATCGCTTTAACAGATGGATGAAGGCAGCAACTTTATATATTGCGTGTCTGAAAAGAGCTTTACACACCTCACCACTTTCGAAGAATAACCCCTACTTTTTCTTTTTTTAAACCTACAGTAGTCTCTCACAAGTGTGATGCAGATGTTCTTCAGGGAACACAACAGGGATCTAGTTTCTTCCATGATCTAATTATCATCATTAGCACACAGCGTGGTGATGAGCTGCACCCACCTTGACACCGAGCAGATGGTTATGCTGTGGATGTCAAATCTGGGCAGTGGTTCTTCATCCCTGCAGGAGGCCTCTCAACCCCGGCTCACAGACTCTGACTCGCCAGCCTGATACATGAAACGCAGAGATACAATGACATGTGATAGCTGCCCTCCGTACATGTTACTGTCTGGTTTTTAAGCAGATGGTCTGAAACCATGAAGAGATTCTGATTTAATGTCCAGTATCTCTGGAATCCTGTAAATCTTGAGTTTTGTAGAATATTGTTTATTAAGCGACATTAAACCATGTTTTCTTTATTTCAGTGATACCAAAACTACGGGATATAAGGGGCTAAAATGGCTACAGGAAACTGTGGAATAATGATATTCTAAATGTTACATGTAATCTACTGTTTATAAAAAGCAAATATTGATAGTAAAGCTCTAAACAACTGTTGATTTGGAACAGATTATGGTTTGGGTTAAAATGATCATTTCTAATGTGGGCAACTGTCAGTTAAAATATGGTAAAAAAATGTCCATTATGGTTAAAAAAAAAAAAGTCCCACATTCCTGGCGTTGTCCTTTATGCAAATTTTCTCAACTTTTTGCCAATGATAACTAATGAAACGGATGATGCTTCGTGCAAGTGTTCATCTTAAACCAAATTGGAGATTGTTTCAAAAACTGGCTAAACATGATATGCAAATTCAGGTGGACTTTTATGGGCATAGTCTGTGAAGTTGCATTAATTTTACTGGGGATAAAATTCACGATCATGCTGAGGTAGTTATTGTAATGAACTTTTTCTGGAAACACAGCTGCTCACAGAAAGGCTTTACAGCCAATTTTTTATACCCAAATATTGTCACGGCATCTGAGTTAAGTTAGAGCAAAGCCTTCTGGCTGACGGACCGCGTTCCAAACTGGGAGCGGTCCAGATGTACAGGTTGGACTTGCATGGGGAGTAATTCTTTGAGAGTATTAGGCAAACAATTTAACTGCGAGCCATGCGCTCCGCAAGCCAAGTGGCCGTCCGCTTGCCAAACACAACTAATTATAGGGTGAGTTTGGCCAACATGTTCAAATGATTTATGATAATGAGAACGACAATAAACCTGCTAATGTCAAACGGTGGGTCTGACCATGGCGTGTCATTTTCATCTGCCCTTTCTGTAACACGGATGAAAAGAGAGGAGGGGATGTGGGAGAGTGCAGGCAACTTTCCTTTGGCCCTTAAAGTTCACTACTTCAACAACTGCGTCACAAGTTTGTCCTCTTGAAAATAATACAAAGGAATGTGACTCATGAGTAGTCATTTCTACTCAGTATTTGCAAGATTTTTAGTCTATATATAATAATAATAATATAATAATAACCCCTCACTGAGTACCTGGCTGCCACTCACACTGTGAGTGGTAGAGGCACGATGCCAATCAGGCCAATTCCCTCTGAATAGCAAATACCTGCCATTAACTATTTAACATGAAACGCATGCTTCTTTTGTGATTAGAGAAAGTATGCCAGGTAACTTCAATATAATAAAGCATGTAGCTTTTTCTTACAGTCGGTAAGATGTACTTCCTTTACATAATGACAGGTTGTCGTAGGCCCCTTTTACAGTAGACAAAGCCCCTGCAAAAGCTTTTGTCTTTAATGGAAAAGCAAAAGCACTTATTTCTTGGTCCAATGATTGACAGTGAAAATAGGGTGGACAAGGTAATTTATTAATTAATTTTAGTTTTCTCCTCTTTCCCCTATTGCTATGCTAAAACCTTATAAATATAGAACAGAAAGATTAGTAATTAAAAGGGGCTATATCTGGAATGGTTTTAAAGTTTCTCATATAATACATCCATGGCTATAATGGGGATGTCTGCAAATATATGGTCCCTTTATCTAGTAGTTAGCAGTAGTTAGCTTGCTAGGCTAATCGTCTGTCAGTCACGTAACTGCGGCTTCATCTTAATTTTTATAGTTTATGGGTAACACACAGCACAGCATGGCTATGCTAGCAATGCTAGCCAAACTATACTCCTTTCTACTGTTTGATTACTAGTAAAACATACCTACTGGCATTGTGAAAGGAGTCAATCACCAATTTTTTGCAGATCTAAAAGATTTGCATACCCTATACATGCTAATTTTGGTGCTAAAAGGGTTTAAGGCAGTGTTATATGGTATTAGTGGCCAAACAATAGGTCTGAAAATGTAATCAAGGAAGAATATATATACATATATATTTATTCTTTAGTAAAATGTGTATATTTATACATCAGTTTTGTGCTATACGTTGACAATCATTTGCAATTGAGTTGCTGCGAGCACATTGTCCCTTTGGTGCAGAGGTGACCAGCATACTCTGGGAAGTGATAAGTGATCCCACATTTGTATGGCACTGAGGATTTCCTAGCTGTGTAGTTGTGAGATATAATGGTGAAAATGAAAAGACGTGGTTATATTGATGAGCCTATACACTCAATATATAAATGTGGTTTGAAAACCACAACTGAAAGTACAACCTTTAATCAATCTGCTGTTATGTTATGCATGGTAAATTCTTGAATTTCATTATTGTGAAGAGGAGTCTTGTTTAGACATCATTTGACTGTAATAACATCTTATTGTGTTTTTGTGAAATGTAAGAACTGGTCATCTGAGGATCTGTGGGTCTCTCAAAATAACAAAAGGAAAAGTAAGACGAGAGTACAAAGGAATGAAATGTTTATTTTTATCTTATCAAATCAAATCTCTGATACAAATTACAGCGCAGAGCATCGGGGCACGTTCGTTCTGAGGGTGCGACATCATAGAAATCAGTTTGCCTTTTCCCATGTGGCTAGTAGTGCACCAAACTGGAATAAATACGGCATAAGAGAGATACAAAATTTCTGTATCTGGATCTGATGGCTCAGGTTCGTTGGAAAAGGCTATTATGGATTTAAGGATAACATTTGACTCACTGACTTTCATTCATCTGCATTGCAGCATATTCCACACCTTATTTTATCTTCCATCTACTATCTTTTGCCTCATCGTTTCAATAAAGGATTCATTATTCCCTCATTTATCTCTACTGTCTGTGTTGGTGTGGCCTGAGTAGAAGTAGTTTACTCGGCTTTAACCTTGTGACATGGCGCTTTCCCTGCTGCACAGCAATTGAAGCACGTTTGCCACGCTTTTTTATTCAGCCGGTGCAGCTTGTTTCCACTTCATTGTCAAGACAATGGGTCAAAGCTGTGTTGCAGATTAACTGTGCAAATAAATAAGAAAAAGCAAGTGAGCAGGAGCTTGGGTTGGGGCAAATCAATAGAGTCAAACGAGGACGGAAACCAATGAGAGCGGGAGAGAGTGGAGGGAAACAAGCAAGACGGAAGTGGAGAGAGCTGTAGGTAATCAAGTGAGCCATCAGCTGCATGTTAAACCCACAGGACCCTTTTTCCCTTGAGGAAATGATTGCTTGGGAGCACAGTGAGCACTCATCTCCTCCGAATGAAGTCTGCATTAGGTGTCCCCGATGGCCCTGCAAGAAGAAGCTCGAAAAGCTGCCGAGTATTGATTCAGCTGCTCTGATTATTTTGTCTGTTCCTCTTCAGCTCATTTAATTACTGTAGTGGCAAGAAATAACACTATTACACACGGGGAATTCTTAAGTTTGGCTTCCTTTCCTGCATCAAGCGTCGGTCAGTAAGTTTACATGCATTTAAGTAACCAAGTTGGGCAGGGTAATTGGAAAATGTGTTTAGAATGCAACCTGACCAACCTTATTTTTCTTCCAAATCCCCAGTTGTTGTCTTCCTCATCTCTCTCTCCTCTATGTGCTGCACTTCAAACAAATAAACTACACTATAAGAAGACCGATTGAGCAAAAAGATTGTCGTTTCCGCAAAGCCCAAAGCAGTGTCATAAATTCAATTGAGGCGGGATTTTGTTTGTGGCCTAAAAACTGAGATGTGGTTTATTAAGTGAAAATGGGAAAACATTGAGGGTGGAAAAGCTCTTCCAATTGCATTAGGACCGGATCTAGGAGAGCTGGTGCAATAATGGCATAGAGGACCAGGTCAGATTACAAAGGAATGGTAAAGGATTTATCGGGACAGGAGGCCCGCAGAGAGAAAGGCAGACGGACTGAGACGATAAACATAAAATATGGGCGATGTTGGAAGTGGAGACAGTGGAGTGAATGAGAAATGGAGGAAGATACAATTGGGGGGAAAAAGTTGTGTAATTGTGAGGCACCAATTCATGTGAAAGCAGCCCTGCTGGATTCCAACCATGGATATAATTTTGCTCTTTCTTTCTAGCAACCTTAAAAGAGATGCTAGTCTTCACCAAAAAATTATAACAATCTTATTTTGCAGAAATTCTTATAGACCCTTTTTTCCTGATGAGTGATCATACAGTTCTTATAACATAAAAAGTCTTAATCGTTAAAAGTTTATAAGTTTGATACTTGGAGCAGTAGTTTAGGTCCTAAATGTTCTCTGACCTTAAACGAGTACTAATCACTTAAACCATAGCATAAGAGTAATGGCAGTAGTGAAAGGAAATATTAAGATCCTTTATTTCAAAGTACCAATACAGCAATGCAAAAATATTCCCTCACAAGTAAAAGTACTACATGAAAAGTCCTGCGTAAGTAAAAGAGCATCTGTATTAGCAGTGAAGTATACAGTATGAATCCTGATCGGTGTGTAAATATCATTTTACTGTTGTAGCTGCTAAGCTAGTTTAGTCCAACAGGATCAGGCCTCTGAAAAGGGTCACAAACAACCAAGCAAGTCACTAATATTTAACCACAAGGCCAGTTGAGCACAGTGGGAGCAGAGTTAGCATGATGCTAAACTAATAACAACAGACAGCGTAGCCATACATAATTTTTATGGTAACTTTTCCTCCACAACTAAACTCTCTCTCAAATTGAATCGTAGGCAACTGGACTTTTATTGGTCTGAGAATATGTTTCCTGGATAAGAGGCGAAACGTCTTCCTAGACAAATACAAGTCTGGTTGCCTATGATTTAATTTGAGAGAACAATGACCTGAATGTTTGAGAATGTTCACAGACAACCAATCAAAACATGCAACACATTCAGATATACAGAAAAATTAAGTTGGCAGCTTACTGGTGCAAGAGATAGATGGCGATCTCCAACTTCAAGCCTTCATCTCTCAAATGCTCATTATCTCATTAGTTTCTGATCTTTGTAGGACTGATATGCGTTACGTTCTTTGATGAACTGCACTATTTCCTTCTATAATGTTGTGGAGTGGAAGTACAAAGTACCATCAAACGGAAATAATCAAGTACATTCCTGTACTTGACTAAATATACTTGGTAATTTTCCCTCATTGGGGAACAGTCATCAGAATCCTTCTGGAAGGTGCTGACGAATTACCCATTTTGTGGTTTTGATCTTAGGATTTGTTGTGTGAAAGGTGGCATTTAACGCACACAAATGACAGACTTAAAGGTCTCAGGAAATGGCATGTTACGTTCTGAACGTGATTTAATTCTTGTTGAAACGGTAATCAGATATGGAGGGAAAGGCTGTTTAAATGGTGGAAGGAGGTACGCCGTCATATCACGGTTAAGTGCGATTACTGGTCCAACATAGTGCACTTCTGATGCTGGGTGTTGTCAGTGGTACAATAAAACTCTAAACTAGGGATGGTAGTGAAACCTTAAGGTACTTCCTCAAAAGAACTTTTATGGGGTCTTTGAGCCAAAATAATAATAATAATAATCAAGGGAGTGAATGAAAACATTTGGCATTGGATCACGGTTTTGTCAGAGAGAGAGAAAATCTGATACTTGGGTCCAAAGAAAATGTCATCACAAGGTTAACATAATTCAGCGGAATATATATATTAAATATTAAAGATATTGACAGGCAGGGAAAGTTAGAGGCAGCCGCTTAGTAATCCAAGGAGACTGCAGTCTCATTAAGCCGCACTGTACGAGGACCTTGAAAGCACAAAATGGCTCCAACAACGAGGTGAATCAGCCTCAACGATGCATCCCTCTAGGATGACTCTGGCTTCTCAGTGGCATCCTGACGTCTGGCCTTGCTGCCTGGCTGTCTGCTCTCTGACTGTCCCTGACAGTGGAAGTGTCTGAGTAGCACTCACTCAGTGTCCTTGCGTCTGCCAGGGCACGACACATGCTCATCGATACGTGGAAAGATACACTCTCTGTGACGGTGGGGGGATAAAATTGAACTGATTTAATCAAGGCGTTCGATACTTCACCTCACCTTCTGCCAAATGACAATGTGATTGAGGACATTAAATAGCAATAACAGAGTGGCACCGTGTGAAGATGAACTCCCAGGCTGCCGTTTTCAAATTGCCGTCCTCATCTCTTAGGAGTTGTACACATGAAAAAAACACGCTTTCCCTTTGTTGTTAATCTGGAGAAGGGAACGATTTCCATAGTGTAGGTACACGGTGGAAAGAATAATGATCTGTGTTTGTATATTTTGCTTTCTTAAAACATTCCGTCTTTCGCACTTATTGCTTTGGGAGTTGGTTGTTTTTCCAGACTTGACAAATTCAATTGTCCTTCAGGAAAGCAATCTTTGTAATTAGACTGTCATTGCAATTAATGACAATGTTTACTGTCACAGCCATAGAGGAAGTTCTCTCAAGGTTGTGGCTGTTTTGTTTCTATTGTTGGCAAAAGTTTCCAAAAGAGAACTATCTGAAAATTATTTCCAGCCTGTCTGCTTGTTCCACCCTGCACACCTGGGTCTTTAACCGCCTTGAGGATCTAAACTTTTTCTATTCTCTCAACAGCATCGATCCTACTCGTTCCTATTTTGCAACAACTTCCTCTCATGCAGGATGTTGTTTTCTGGGCGGCGGCTATTATGGGTTGTTTGTTGCTGACCCATGGGGTTGTGTGGTGTCTCATACTCCCAGCTCTTAGCCAAAGTGATTCCGACAGGCACATTAAAATGCAAATTCTTGCCTGTGCACTCCTTGCCATTTTGTCAGTCTCTTTCTCCTTGTGTGGCATGTTGAGGGGAAAGGAATTAGAGCACTGGCCTTGGGGTTGAATATTCAAATGGCCAAATGATTTCCCAACAGAGGAGCACCAGCCAGGTTTCCATTTACATAGTTCCCTTTCCCCATTTACTGCCCATCTATGCAGACGGAAACCCAACTATACTCCACCATTCACAGAACTTTCAACTCCGGCTGGGAGAAGCATTCAGACATTTAACTACCATCTTCCATCAACCACACTATGCTTCATGAAAAAGAACCGTTTAGAAAACTTCAGGCATCCAAAAGGACACAAAGAAGTCATCATTAAAATATTGCTCCATAGAGCTCATTACCACTACTGTCTCGACAGTATGCTTGTTGGCAAGGTCAATGCTTTCATGTAACACTAGAGAAATACTTGGGCTTTGACTGGCCAATTAGAAATAATTAGTATATAATGCAAATACGAGCACAATAACACAAGTAATCGAGCCTTTAATGAAGAGGAGATGACTGTGCTCGCTGGGAGAAAGATTTCTGTCAACTGGTTGAACTTCTATCGACTTGAAAGTACAGAGAAATGTCATTTTAAGCTGATGTCTTCATGAATTTTCTCCTTCTTTCTTAAATGAATAGTACCATTGCATCCATCTGTCAATGAAAGCTGAATGTTAGCCGCTGCTTGGTTCCTGTCTGTGTTCTGTCCCAGCATTCAGGTATTGGTAAAGGGCATGACACCTATTTTAAAGGTGCAGAGTGTAGTTTCTGGAGGCGTCTAATGGTGAGGTTGCAGAGTACAACCAACTGATCAATGAATCAACTACAGTAACTGGGGTCTCCATCCAAACGTATCGAAATTTTAGAACCGATTCTGTGAAATGCACAAAATGAGAATCGATGTCCATTTCCATAGGTTATTGTTTTGCAATTATTGTGAGAGGGAGAGTTCGATGTGAGGTTATGTCAGAAGAGACTGCGAATGTATCCATGACAACGAATGACACTCAGCCGCCACCCAACAGCTGATCAAGGATAATATAGTGGTGAACCTGTCGGCTTTGCAGGGAACATTAGCTACAGTTTTGTTAGCATTTTACAGCCTACAAAATCATGCTGAAGAGGAGAAGGGAAAACAGATTTTTAATGTTACAAATGCTGTTGTAGTTTGCTGGAGGGAGACCACTGCATCGTTTTTCATATATTTGAGAGCATTGCCGGGTAAAAAAGTTAAGCTTATTCGCAAAACCTGACTTGTTTTTTATATCAATACATTGAGAAATCCACCCCCTTCAAATGTAAAAATGTATTATTCAGAATTTTTGAAAATGTGAAAATGTTTAAAAAGTATTTATTCGCAATTTTTTCAATGAAAAATGGTTTGTTCGCTTAAGGCTACTGTAGAAACATGGCAGGCTCTGCGTAGGAAGACCCACTCCATCAAAAAGTCTTATTCTAAGTTAATAAAGACAACAATTTATAATTATGAATATTCCATTTCTGTCAAGATCGTCTAACTGGATGTGGCTACACATTTTTATGAAATGCCTCACCATGTTTGGATCAATCATGTGATGAAGAGACAGTTTAGAGAATTAAAAAAAAAAGATTTGCTGGGAGAAATGAACAGATTGTTACAGTAGTTGACATGTTGCATAATAAAATGTGTGGAAGAACATGAAGTGGAAGAAGTTAATTTCTTTTGAAAATGTATTTAATAAACTTATGTGTATGCAGGAGCTTAGAATAGAATGGAACTAGAAAAGGCAGCCTGTCCTATCAGCCACAAAAGGACATAGTCAGTTTTGAAAAAGTTTTTTCCTTCTTCCAGATACAGCACAGGCAGACTGCACCAACATACTCACTCACACTCTCTCTAGGGTCATAAACTCATAGACTCATGAACATTTCAATGAAAAAAAACAACTTTGTAAGTGTCTCTCTCCTCATTTTTTATTCACCAATGCGAAGGTATTTGATTTTATCATATTCCTATTCTTCTATTGGTATATCACAAATCCCAGCAGATATTGTCTGCCCTTTTCCGGGTCAGGCCAACTTTTCTTCTTGTTCTCATGGGAACCGGTGCCAAAGTAAATTATGTTATGACTCAAGCTGAGCCTGTCTGCTAAACAAATTGTTATCTGGACTTTAACAAGGAGATGCTCACATATCTGCCTTCACACTTTCGGCAACATCTCACAGTGTCTACTCTGTGGAATTAGACCGTTATCCCAAGTGTCAATAAATTATTTTGCTGAAGACATCGAAGTCTCCCTATATCTCTGAATTACCACGCTCCAAGAGTTCTATCACCGCAAGTATCTTAATAGAAATGCTGTCACCACCACCTTTAACCACCTTCATGGCTAAGAACCTGTTTGCCATTCTGAAATGATAAGACAAATTCAGAATCTGCTTCAAAACCGTGTTAATTTATGTGGTATCACATTTCAATGACAATGACATACATGAGAAAAAACTATAATTTTGATAATTTGTTTGATATTAACCACTGCATACTGTATTTCCTTCTACTGGTTTTATTCTTCTGGCTGCTGCTGCTGTAAAAACTGGTATTTCCCCCCAGGGACGAATAAAGTTTACCTTACCAAGTGTATTATTTAGCTATGGCTTGCCTCCTCTGATTATATAGACCATAGATATGTTCAGCTGTACAATCATTTTAGTTACATTTTAGTAGAAAATTAAAATTAATGATTTCAATTTTATTTATTGGGTTAATCAATATTCTAAAACTACTAAGTGTTGTCCCACTGGCTCTCATGATATGTCAATATTGACGACAGAGATTAGTATGTAGTCTTCAAATATTCTCCCTAGAGAGAATAGAAATACTGTAAAATGAATCTCCCTTTTAATTGAAGACCAGATTAGCTGAAAAGTGGAGCCAGGGATCTCAGGCAGGGCAACAGTAACAGATCTTGAAGGTGATAATGGTGTAGGACTGAAGAGCAGAGCAGGTCTAGAGCAGAGGTGGGTAATACTGGTCCTGGAGGGCCGCTGTGGATCCAGGTTTTTCTACCAACCACCTAGAGCCCTTGCTAAGGCCTTCATTAGTAGAATCAGGCATGTAAGTTCTTGGATGGAACAAACTCCATGGACCAGGATTGCTGGTCCAAGGGGGGCCAGTGGACTTCCTCCAAGGACTTCCTCCTTTTGGAGATCTGGGTGATCATTGGACATCAGAGTGGCTCCTCAGTTGTTACAAATAAGGCTCCCGGGGTTCAGGGAATGAAGGATCGGGACGGGAGGGTAGCTGGCATGAGATTCATGAACTTGAACCTGAGCCTAATCATCAAGAGTGCAGCCTGGTTACAACTGGTCTGGCATGCAGACTCGAAGCCAGCAGACCGGAGTGCAAACTGTAATCTATCCTGCTAGCATGCTGCAGGTCGGTTGACGGAGGTTCAGGCTGGAATTCACAAGTGTTAATAAAGTTCTGTGCCCGCCCAGGTAGCAATTTCCTCAACCAGGACTTTGAAGCCACCGCCTCTCTGTCTTCACTACTAGAGGCATATTTCCAGTCATTACCCAGGTACAAGAGGTTATAAGTCACCTCACGTAATTCCTGTGAAAACAATCCATCTGCAGAAGGCTTGGGGATGATAGATTCTGGCTGCAGAGAGGAGCGATTGTGACATAGATTCTAAATGAAAAATGTTATTGGTTTTA
Organism: Lepturacanthus savala; assembly: GCA_030544235.1. Taxonomy (NCBI): domain Eukaryota; kingdom Metazoa; phylum Chordata; class Actinopteri; order Scombriformes; family Trichiuridae; genus Lepturacanthus; species Lepturacanthus savala. The sequence goes on along the minus strand of CM060471.1, from coordinate 15,654,386 downwards.
TTTAGAACTATTAGCCACATTGTTCTTTTGTCTTGTTATTGATAACCTTCAATTTCATTCATTCGTTCTGTTCGTTCCTGCTCATTTCATCCCCATCTCTTAGGAGTTTAGTGAAAATCTTGATTTACTGCCAATCCTTGTGTTAGATGAATATTCCTGTACAGCAGAGATGGAGATAAATCTAATGAGTTCATGACAAGTCAAACCATATCCATATCAAAGACCAAAATAAAAAAAAAAAAGGAAATTCAGGATTACTTTACTTAATACTGGATTTATTTCACCAAATATGGGATTACTTTTCACTTAAACAGTTCTGAGGAATCCTTTATTATTCCAATCTCTCTCAATGACTGCCCTCTTCCCTGGCATGCCCGAGCTGAATGGCTAATTACCTGGATATGGTGCATGGGGAGCAGTCAACCGTAGCAGCCACCTGTCGGCTGGAGCGCCTCCAAATGACAAATGCCCAAAGGGCTGTGCTGCCCAGGTTCAGTCTATGTTTTCCACTCTGTCGCCTTGCACGGCACCTCAGCATGGCAGCATCAACCTGGGGAGCAACTGTTGTCTTTACTAATTTACCCAAAATAGCTGCCTGCCTCAGGCTCTTCCATGCTGCCAGTGCTGGTGAAGAGCATCTGTTTTGAACTGCAGGGGCAAGCGTAATCACACTGCGTGGTGGCTCTGGGCGTGAGCCGGGCTCCCAGCTAATAATACCGCACATCTGGCTGTTCCTGACTCACGGAACATAGGTATCCAGGAGGTAAAGGGCCTAACTGCATAAAATATGTTTTTACTAAGTGCCTCAGCCTTTTCGCTTCTTACAGTGACCAGGGTATTTATGGTCATCCATAAATAATGATGAGGTTAAGGTATTGATTTCCCAGAGGTCAAGAAACATGAAACATTTTTTACTCCCTGAGTTAAACTGTAGTCGGAGTACGACTGCTCTAAATAGAGATAGTCTGTTTTTATATGTGCGAGCAGAAGCATCGAAATGTTTCTTTTTCGTTTTGTTTGGCGTTCCTGTGCACGCGAAAGGCAAAAAAAAATCTCTAAAAGGTTTTGGAGAGCGTCTGAAACAGAGCATCGAACAGGGGAGTAAATAAAAACTTCTGTTCCTGTTGTGTGACTGGCAAACCGGAGGCAATCAATACCATTCTTCGGCTTGTGTGTGGTGTTCTCTTGCCTATTCGGTGAGCCAGTCAGGCTCAAATGAAGTAGCCTAATTAGCATCCAGAGAGAGAAAGAGAGAAGGGGGGGGGGGGGGGGGGGTCTTTCAGTTTTCAACAGATTTCCTGATTCCTCCACGGCTAACGGGGGAGCATGGAGCTGTCCGAGAATATTCTTACTGAAATCTTTACAGGTTCAGCTTGAAAGCTCACAGGCTCAGCGGCGTGTCACGGTTATGGTCGGAAGCGCCGGATATTCTTTTCCTCCACTTAAATATCTAGATGGATACAAGCACGGCATTTTACTGAGAAGAGAGGTATGTGTTGTGCAAAAAAAAAGGGTTTTCGGTCAGCATAGAGAGAGGGGAAAAAAAGCTTTTAAATCTGTCTCTTTAACACAATATGTTGTGACGAAATTGTAGCTTTATTGTCTTGTAATAAACCATAATTGTATAATGCGAGGGGGCGCTCGGCTGAAATGTAACAGCACAGAAACAGAATTACCCCGCCATTATGTCTAAAGCGCACGGATCATTTCAGCCGGGGATGGGTCGAGGTCGGGAAAACGCATCAGAGAGAGAGAATTGTTTGAAGAGTCGTCGCAAGTGTTAAGTGCAAACATGAGCACACATGTTCGATATAACTCTGATGGCCTCAACCTGTGGGACCCTCACCTCATTGGTTAACATACACACACATAGAGAGACGCAGACACGGTCCAGTAGGTGTCCATCTGAGAGGCCACAGCGAAATGACAGCAAAGGGATTTTGGAAGCAGGTTTGAGGGTGGGGGGGGGAAGCGTCGCTTAATGTGGCATCTGTCGCACAATGGCGCGTTCCAGCTTGAACAGAGGGCTCCGGGCCGCTGGGGTCTGATGTAAAATATACTGCGGAGAAGGTCACTTTTCACGGCTCCGCTAAAACGCGGGCTGCTGCGAGCGCTGGCTTCCAGTCCGAACACGAACGCCAACGTGCCGGGTCTCCGAGGTGATGGGCACCGGCCGACGTGAGATGCTCATGAAGACAAACGCGTGGAAATGGCGGGATTTTATCGAAACGCGAGTTTAAGGGTACGGGGTTGTTGCGCGGGCTTGCCGGGTTACCGGAGCGCTTTAATGGAGAGCGGCCATCGTTAACAGCATTAGTTCCACCTGGCCATCTCCTGTTATAACGGCAGAATCTCTGCTGTTAAAAGGGCCTATGGAAGGATGTGACATGAACGGTTCAACTGGGAAAGTGATACTGTTTGAAAGGGTTCTACAGAATTACAGACTATTAAAAAGGTTGCACATACAATGGCGTGCCAAAAGGCGTTTGTAATAATATGGTGGATGTTTTAAGAGAACTGGATACAGCCATGGAACCAGGGCTTGGCTCAGTTCTATGAAAGTTGCCAAGTGGCACATGGGGCCACTTCCCACTGTAAAGAAATTGTTCCTGCTTGCTTGACTAAGGCAGATTTATAAAGAGGCTACTCATTGCTGTAGAAAAGATCCAAAAAGTTGAAAAAAAAAAAAAATCTTGTGTCTCTGCAGGGAACTCTTAATGCGATGTGATACATCCCAGAATAGCATATGGAGTGCTGAGGTCTCAGACGGGGCCACGGCTCCCATCATTAATCCGCACGGCCCTTCCAGAGATGGTTTTATTGGCATTTTATTGACATTCAAAATGATTAGATGATGATGATCATCATCACAAAGATCAGGCACCTAACAGCTCAGGACCACATGGCCGCAGAGAATGAACGGCTTCGGAGTAATTCCATTCATATTTTTGAGAAATGCCCTGTGGCCGGTGTCTCATCTTTCTTCATCAGTAATTTTATCGCTGTAGCACTTTTTTTTTTACTTTATCTGTGTTTTGGCAGAATATGCACAACCCTTGATCTCTCATATTCAATGCATCTTCCCTATTGGATTAATTTGCTTGTTATTACTTCAATGCTTCTGACCTCAGCTGTGAACAAATTTGCGAGAAGCTTGAAATGTGACTGCTAATGGGATATCTAATCTTCCATTATTTATGCACCGGCAACTGAATACAAAACATTTGTATTAGTTATCTTCCTTACTCTGGTCACTGATTTCATCTGATAATCAGTGGTGTGTATGTTACTGTGTATTTTTAGGTTGGTTGTACACCATCAAGCCTGTTTCTTTTCCCTTCTACTATACAATCTAGTGTAGAACTATACAACTTTTCGACTATTATGGAGAAAGAGCTGAGGATGAGGGGTGCTTATTGAATCATTGACGTACACCCTATATTACAGCTCAATTAGAGACGAAAAGAAAATGTCATTCAATCATCTCCCAAACCGTTTATTCTGCTCAGGGTTGCAGCTATAGAATACATGTCAAAGAGAGAAATGAAAACGAGTCTATTTTATGACACAATCAGAAAATCATTTAACCTTTCGCGTAATTAACGGAATAAATCCCTTAAATGGAATAATATACCTCATACCAGACATGAGGTTGAATTAATTTTATTGGAACTATATGATGAATGCCAAGAAATCCTCTTTTCAATTGACATGATTGTACATTATATTATATCATATTGGGCAAAAAAAACCCCATCTCATTTAATGGCTGTAAAATGCAATTATGAAGTTTCATGGTCTTTTTTTTTTTTTTTTTCACGGAATGAAAAAGCAACACCACAAAAATCTAAACAAAAATATCACAATTGATCTGAAAACTCAAACAAACCCATCTCCACCTACCTACGTAGCCTCAAAGCTCGGCTCAGTGGAATTGTAGAGTACAAGTCGAACTACAGTACAGCATCTATTAGGCAGAGAAAGAACAGAGGACTGGGTAAATGAATACATTTGACAAGGTCTGCAACTGGCGACTATCCTCGCCATTGATCAGTTTGTTGTCCGCTGAGGCAGTTAATCGACCGGTTGCGTGATCGATAACGTGACTCAGTTCGCTCTCAGACAAACCGCATAAGGAGCCGGAATCGGGTGGTTTTTCAACGTTTCTGTCCCCAAAAAAAAATGACTCAAACAATCAAGTTGCAAAACCGCCACTGAACTTTGCAGCTTCACCTTTGTGTTGTCCAAATGTGTTTGGAAACCATGAAACTATTTCAGTTTCTACTGTGCCACAACATACAATTTAATGATGATGGTTTCACTTACATTTATAGCCCCTGCCCTTGTCCTTTGACTATTTCAAGCCAATATAAATCAAAATTTGAGACTGATTTATGAAGCGCTTTATTCTCTGCAAAAAATGTCGTCATCAACACCTGTCTTGAGCTGTTATAAGCAAAATATCAATGTGTGAAATCCATTAGCGGATGGAACCAGTGAAAGTGTTCTTCCAATCAGGTGCATCCAGGGTTTTATTAGATCTATGCATTGCAGAAGTGATCCCTGGTGTATTTGTGTTGAAAGTATCAACGGTCTGCCTCCAGAATAGTGGACTCTACTTTTAAGTGGTGTGTGTTTTTTTCACTTTAAGTAATGCTATTATCTTTCAATACGAGGTGGCTCACAATACTAAATAACAAATGATGTTTCTCAGGAACGAATATTCTTGGCTGCAGTTATAATTATTCCCCAATAATGTCATTCTGCCAACAGACTGTGACCACTGGGGAAAAAGGAAACTGAGAAGAGTTCATTCACATTCTTTTCTAAGAACACACCGTGTAAAAACCACCGCTACTCCTCGTCATGTTTTTTAAGAAATCAAAGAGAAAACATCTTGCGTGCAAAATTATGCGACAGAAGCCGCATTTGCAATTACAATTTCTTCTCCATGTTTGCTTTGAATTAGAAGAAACGGCTCAAACAGCCGAAGAACTTGGAGTGGCGCAAATATTTATGATTCTGCTGAATAACTGGATGCATAAATACTGGGCAGCACAGGCAAAACCAATTTAAAAGAGGGAGAAAAGAGAGAAGACGGGGGGAGAATAAGAGCAAACAAGCAATATTTAGTATGTTGTCATGCCACAAGCCTCTCACTGAAGCTGAATTTAATCAGATTTCACCTCGAGTGGAATTCGTCTTCAATCCGAAGGGAGCCGGACACGTACGCGCGGCGACGTCTGATGGGAATCACTGATCGTGATTTCGCTTGTCAATTTCTTCGGCAACAGTCAGCCTTTTTTCGATCAAAAGAACAAGTGATCTTGGAAGGGGAGGATGTGTCACCACCATGTCGGTGCAATCTAAATGGCTTTCTGATTCATATCATAGATTCATATTCATGGATTCATATGTAGTATTTCAATGGTGTTAAATTCTGTGGCCAGGTGACAGCTTTTTGACTTATCACTGAAGATTAATACAGAAAGATATATGTGTGTATGTATGTGTGTGTATATATATATATATATATATATATATATATATATATATATATATATATATATATATATATATATATATATATATATATATATATACACACCTATGTAGATATTGCACCAAAAACCAGATATTTGCAGCCAGATTAGTCAATTGCCACATTAGCAATGTATAGAGTGTATTTCTGATCAGTTTAAACTTATCTTGATTGTAAAAAAAGTGCTTTTCTTTTAAAAGTAGCAAAATTTGACCCCCAAAAAGTGACCCCAAACCTTTGAATGGCAGTATATATACACATAGTATATATATATATATATATATATATATATATACTATGTGTGTGTGTATGTATGTTATTTTGTATCACATTAATATGTTAAGATTGAGCAAAGATGTAATACAGTGGTATATTTTTTCTTAGAAATGGAAAAAAATAACAAGTTTTTCTAACCATAACCACAATGATCTGAATTCTTAATCATTTTGAGTTATCGTCCCATTCACTGCATGAAGTTGAGGTGGTAAAACGTCCACTTTACAGCGCAAATTACATCATCGTTGATTTCCAGCGCTGCCCGGAACAATTTCTTCATTAACTGCTGTCAGAAAAATAGCTGCGATCCACTGCACACCATCAGTGACAGCCTTCTTCTTTTCAGGAACAAAAAAAGGCGTTTCTGTCTGCGGCGTAACACGCAACATGTTCTTTGGCACATTGTGCGTCTTCTTCCCCTCCCCCCCTTAGGAGGAAGATTGAGTTAAACCGCTTCTTGTCTTCTACAATTAGCCTCGGCGGAATCGTCTCCTTCGCTTTTTAGGTGCCCTTTTTATATTACCTGCTCTAATGGCAATGAATTATGCTGACAAAGTAAGTGCTATAAAGGCCGTCAGCCAAAAGACGAGACTTGTTGAAGTTCCCATAAAAATTCAGGGAAACAGAGGAGAGTACATTGGATTCTCCTTCCACATCCCTTGGGTGAGGAACAAAGCTGGGTTGTTAAAGTTGGTCTTGGCTGTGAAAATGCAGTGAAAGCATCCCGGGCTAATCCTGGAGAGAGCCATCGTGACGCTAATGACACGCCATGTGTATTTCTTCCGTCTGGTCCTACTGACCCTGACTCGCTCTGCTGGCTTTGGGGAGGCGAGGATTACATCAGCTCTGTTTGTTTGCTGGAAGGAGAGAACGCAAGACAGAGACCTCCGTTCTTGGAAAGAAGCCGGCAAGGGCATCTTTCACGGCGATCTGCCAAACATACACAATACTGGATATTCTCCTTTTCTTTAGGCCTAGTGGCCAGGATACACTTTTCATCACCCGTCCAGTCTGTGGTTGACGCAACTTCCATAAAGCATCGCATTACATACACTCGGTGTTATGAAGAATTTTATATTCTAGTTTGATATTGTGATATATTTCCCACCAAATGCACTATTTCCCCAATATTGAAATATCTTATCTCATTGTTTCACGGATTTTCTTATTCTAAAATGTGTGATTTTATATATATATATATATATATATATATATATATATATATATATATATATATATATATATATATATATATATATATATATAATGTGTGTGTGTATGTACTTTCTGCCATCACCCATCTCATGATAATATCATATATAGTGATATTTCAGTTGGATAATATCACAATTATATTCTTTGGCACCATCCCAAACCTATTTATTACTATTAGAATTTCTACACATAATTAATATTCCCTACAGAGCAGCAAATTTGCAATTTGTTTCGAACCACTGTAGGCAAATTTGTCTTTCTGATGTGAAATGATGAAATAATTGTTCGTCCCACTTTTCACATTGACTCCGCTCAGACATTTAAAATTCAGTGCTGTGGTTTATCATAAGTGAGAGTAAATCCTTCTGCTGTTTGAATTATACGAGCATTCGAGCATTGAATTACACCATTTTAAATTGGGACTTTCTTTTTTTTTTTTTTTCTTTCGACTGGACTGAGATGAATTTTGAACATTTTAAAATCTTTCACAGTGTTCAAAATTGATTGAAGTGTTTTTTATTATTATTTTATTTGTTCCAATGAGATTTAGATTGAGATAATTTATTCACTGTGATCTTAGAAGAAAAACCAATATGCAAATTCTTACTATTTCTCTGGTTTATTCGCTCATATTGGATACATTTTTATATCTCCTGGTAAATTATGGGTCCAGGTTTTTTTCCCCAAATATCACACGCAATGGTTTGACCTGGCAATATCCAATAGAGTTAAGTTCTTTTGCCTTGGGACTGTAATCAGGCCTGACTGGATGAGTGGCCGTCCGCAATCTCCCTCTAAGTGTGTTTTACAGGCATGTTTGAAATGCATCAGAGCTCCCCATCCATCTGAGTTTTAAGATGTCTCCATGGAGATGATTGACGACAGCAGAAGGCCACTCTGGAGAGGGGGCCCGGATGAACAGATGAGATCACAAATCTCATCTCTTTCTCCTTCTCATCCTCTTTCTCTGTCACATTCTCTCTCTCTCATCCGTCCTCCTCGCTGCAAAGTGCACGGACGCAGCTCACATAAACACGGCAGCTGCACTTCACACAAACAAGCGCATGAATGTCTGAATGTTCTCTCTCCCCCCTACCTCCTTTTATTCCTCTTTCATCTTCATGGTGTCAGTAGATGGTGTTGGAAAAAGTCCCAGATAGTCTGAGCAAGTCTACAAGGAAGATGTGATTTGCGGTGGTGTGGGATGTGTTAACACTCCAAGGCCCCCTGTTCCAGAAAGCTGGTTTTGGTGGAAATTCGGGGTCTTGTAACCCTGAGAGAGACGAATCTGGGTTTGAGGTTCCGTAGGAGAGGAAACCTAATCTCAGGGTTAGTTACCACAGTAACCGAACCTGCTCTCTGGCAGGTTTTCTCTGTCTCCTTCCTCTTACAACACCGGGAATGCGTTTACTCATTCATTAGATCTGTATCAGAGCAATCAATTAGCAGAGATTTACTGTCGGAATCAAAAATCCTGTGTTTTTTTTTTGCTTTCATGGTCAAATATTCACCTTCAGCTCAGAATAAAACCTCTGCGTGGCCTTTACAAGTGAAGGTTCCTATAACACTGACACACGACAGCTGTCAGTTTCTTACAGCAATTCCTGCACTGACATGTTTATTGCATATATCTCGGCATGAATCAATATGGAGCCTTAGACACGTAGGATCAATGAATAATGATTTCTATCACTCACGACGGGATCTGTCGCACTGATGGAACATCATTAAATATCAGAGATTGCGCATTAATATTTGTGAGTGAGCAGATTGCGAAATGTAGTTTGAAGGGATTTTTTTAATTTTTTTTAATTGCACAGTCTGAATGTTATTTACCAGCATTGACGGTGTTTAAATATATCACGCTAGCTGAAGTAGCTGGGAAAAAAAGGTCATAAAATGGCATTGAGCTAAGATACAAATTAAATAAAATCTTAACATTTAATTTCAAGCTCAAACCGCAAAACACGTTATAACTGGATCAAGTTGTGAGTTTACACATCCTGCCTCTATTCATGTGATCTATATATATTTAAAATATATTTTTCATCTTCAGTTGCAGCCTTCTGTGGGCAGATTAAAGCTGAAAAAGTATATTTAAAATGTAATGTGCTCTGCAGCCCGATTCAGCACTTAATCATCATCATTAATAAATGAAAGTTTTCGTAGAAGATGAATTGAATGTTGAATACAAATTTATTGTAACTGTTTTCAAACAATACATGCACACACATGCATTAATATCTTTATGTCCACTTTATTAGAATTAAGGAGCTGCCTTTTATTTACCTGTTGCCATGGTGATTTGTAGTATCAGAGCTCCATTGATGATAACAGCTTTTTTTCCTTTACCACACAAAATTAACTAGGAGTGAATGTACTCAAACGTTGGCTGGGAAAAAAAAAAAAAATGGAGTTTCGTATCTTCAGGGTTCATTAGAGCTCAGAACAGGGCCCAGACATCTTTAAGTGGGCAAGAAGAGTGCACTTCCAAGGTCACATGACCTCAACTCTTCCCCAGTCGGAATAAACATAAGACCTTTTAAATCATATAATAGCTATTCTATCTCTAAGAGCTGGACCTAGTCAATACTAATGATTTGGTTTTCCTCAACTGTGAAACAGATGTTAATGTGGCACCATATTAACATCACACACACACACACACACACACAACAGTAGACAGGGGAATCATCACGGCCTGATTCGCGGACATTTTCAGCATCAGCATTATGGAATTTAAGCGATTTTAGCATTTTTATATCATTTCAGAATCTTGGCGCCCGTCTACGGCCAGAAGCTACAAAGAACCTTGATTCTACTCTCATGTCCCTCCGTCATGTCATTTCATTAGCGTAATGACCCATCGATTTAGCATTTATGCAACAAATTGCATTGAGACTGGCCGCTGGCCAAGTCAATCACGGGCAAGGCCGGCTGTGCGTCTTGGCAAAAAGGAGGCGATTAAACCAAACTTGGAAAGAGAGATAGTTTCTGTCTCCTCCGTCCCGACAATGTGCTGCCCGCTAGCGTACGCACCTGAATGAGCTTTTTTTTTTTTTTTACCTTGTCCTCAGGTGTGGGAGACGGCAGCGTCGGCAGCACGCTTGGCACATCGGATCCGGCAAGATATGTGGCAGGGAGACACGGAATGGCTGGGAGCGGGGGCCGGGGGAGGGGGGGGGGGCAACAGATGGACCTGGCAACGCGGGTGAGGACCGGGGATGTGTTCAAAAACAATCACGACCCAATAGGAACAGCTTGGAATCGCGCTCAAACTCAATGTGTGTTTGCTCTGGTTGAAGTAGGCCCGGTTCTCCTTCAGATTCGCAGCGGACAACGTCGCCGTTAATGCTGAAAAAGGCCGTCTCCTTTGTCCCTTCCCTTTCCTCCGTCAACACATTCACAGCCCGGTTCATCGTGCCAACGTGATATTGATGTTTAGCAAATTGGCGGGGCCAACTGATTTGCATATGCGAGCATGCCTGTGTGTGTTTACCCTTCAAACACGTACTTGCTGGCTATTTGACCTGCAGCAATTTGAGAAAATGAGTGTGCACTGAACTGGCCAGTACTGAATAAAGTGTTGACAATGATGCCACGGGCAAGGAATATTGTCTTATTTAACCTAATGCCATAAAACGCTCCATTACTCTAATAGTCATAAGGTGGGCTGGTTTATTGGACATTTTAGAAGATGATTTTTTTAAGTTCATTTTTCGTATTTTAGACAGCAGATAAGTTAACCTTGACAGAAAACAAAGGTGGAGGAGGAGGAGATGAGTGTGACATGCAACAAAAATCCACATTACGTGGTCAAAGCCAAAAAATACTTTTGAATCTATTTAAACATTCAGTTGATTTCATTACAAACCCCCCCATTTCTCTTCCTTCCCTGCCTGTGATATCCTCAATAACCCATATACATATAATTTTATCAGTTGAGTCACTAACAATCATATGTATCTGAGCCCAGATGTTTTTCAAGGTTTAATGCATATAATCATATCATGTGTAATCAGATGAGTCACGAACAGTTATGTTACGTATGCATTTTTTTTTCTTTTCTTTGCATAAAGTCACATTTTAATGGCTGTTATAGTTGCAGTTTGCAGAAATCTGCCCATGAACAAAAATATTTTTTGGGGGGAATTATTCTAAAGACCTGAAAGATTAAATACATATATACATGTTGGGGTTGAAGATCATAATTATTTAAATAAAATGACTCTTTCTGGGAGGGTTTGTCTTCATGTTCTCGGGAGGAAGGGACAGGGATGTGTTACGTGAGAGAAACGACAGGTATCTTCCTGGAAACCCTAATCCTAAAAGTACATTCACATAATAAAACTTGCATTCACAGATTGATGTATCATATAATATTCCACTTTACATACTCAATATACAAATACAATTTTTTTTCTTCCCGCCTCCAATGAAGCAAAAGAATGACACAGTTTTGATATCGATGTAATGTTAATGATCAGATGATGATTTTTGTATGTGCACGGGAAATAAAAAAGCGCATGTGGTTGAAACTGCAGCTCAAGTATGGCTTTGAAAAATAGAGGGAAATAAATTGCACTAACACTGGAAATTTGGATAATAGCTGATTTTGTTCCATGTCATGTCGACCATGGCCGTCAATAACCCAGAACACGACATTGAGCTAATTTGTACTAAAATGCCAAACGCCTTATGAATTTCTTTTCAATAGTTACAAATTCTATTGGTCTAATCAACATTTATAGCATGTACCTTAGTCATGGTTACTCAATTTACTCTGTATAGGTGTAGTGCCATCTAGTGGTCAGATTTCATATTTCTGTGAAATCTCTCCTAAATGAAAAGAAATGGCGTTGAAACAAAAAAAGCACGACAATAATCTGTGGCGTCATTTTGAATTGCATTTATCCGACATAAATTTTGTTTGTGTTTATAATACAGTGGGTTGGAATGGTCCCACTCCATCTCTGATTTAGACAATAACCCTGGAAATTATTATAGCCACTTTTGGCCAATTCAAACCCCTAAAACGCCGCTTTTTAATTCCATGTCACCGGTGCACTGAAGAAGACGTTATCGGCTAAACTGCAAAATTGTCAATTCAATTTACACTTTTGAGGGACGTTTGACCTTCTCGTGTGTCCCGTCTCGTCTGATAACGGCGGCAGGAAGCACGGTCGCGGCCCGTTTCGCCGCCGCCGACTCCTCACGCGCGCCCCCTCAAAGATCGCTGTTTGTCGCCATTCATCTACCCGACTGCTCCCACTTTAACATATTGGCATTTCTGAGGTAATTGTCAGCCACATGGTGACTCCTCGTTTGTTTCACTGACATTTTGCCTTTGGTTGATTGTGTATTTAACAGGGGGAAGGAAAGCGAAATTAATTGGAGAGAAGCCCTAATCTGTCTGCTTGAAATGTCACCCCTTTATTGTGATGCCTACACCAACACAGCGGGACACGAGAAGCAGCGACGCAGGGGGAGAGAATTAGAGAAAGCGAAGGCAGGGAGTAAAAGGCAAGAAAGGGAAATAATGTCGCACAAATAAAACAGGAGATAGACAAACCTATACATCATTATCTGAAATCACTGGTGCTTGTTCCTCCGCTGTTTAACCTAAACATTACCCCCCGGTAATTGCAAATTACATAAGCGTTGCGCGCTCGCAGTTGCGTCCCCGAGCTTTGATGATGAGGATCAGAGGGTTTTGAAGCTTCGCCGCAGTTTCAAACGGCGGAGAGGATCAGGGGATTCGTTGTTCTCTCCAGTCGGTCGACAAGACGTATATATATCTACAAGCGCGCGAGTTTGCACGAGGTGATCAAAGTGCGATTCTCCGGCGTTCCCAGTCAGACTCCATCCAGTCAGGTTGGAAAATGTCACCGAGGCCCCCGGGGAGGCCCCGAAGATCTCAGACGACCACTTAGACGGACCGGCACAGCTCACCGCTAAAAGTCAAATGATTTTAGGGGAAAAGAAAACAGTTTAACACATTTTGCCATAAAAAAAAAAAAAAAATCTGGCATAGTTTGTTTTTTTCATCGCCGTAGCTTTCATGCAGCAGCTTTAAATACTTGTCTTTTCATGCGTTTATGATTAAACTCTTCTATTGCTATTTAAATTTTAATCTTTCCTGTAAGTGCTGCTCTGTTCTGTTCATTCTATTTATCTGCACTTTTTATTTCATTATTATAAAACAGACTTGCATTAACAATCTCAGCAGTGATTTGAGCGACATTTTGACGGAATATTTCTCTCTGGACAAATACTCTCTTTTATTCAGGTGCTGCACCTTTCCATAGCGCTTTGGCCTGTGCTGCCTGCCCACACTCCAATAACACTGAGACATGAGACATGTACTTGTGTAAAAGGCTTGACACCCCTAGATTCACTGCTGTTAACCCATATGTACTGTATAGATGAGACCAAATGTTCCCTGTCAACTGACTCGGTGCTAAATTACAAGCATTTTTTATCCTGATCTGCAGGTTACATCATTGTATCTTCATAAAGCATAAAGTTCTGGGATATGTTGTTTTTTTATTTATTATTTTTTTATTGCTTATACAGAAAATACGTAACTTCAACTAACACGAAGGTGTTGTCCTGAACGATCCACAAAGAGGTGTGAAAAGAGAAAAAAGAAAACAAAAAAGTGTTAAAATTGATCATAAGCAATATATTTGAATATATTCTTATCTGTAGATTTTTACCAATCAAACAGGAATCAGTGAGGAGGACACATGACACATATGGAAGTAGGTTACTTTCCTGTTGCTGCTGCCTCTGATACCATACTTTATTTTCATTGGTTCACATTAAAGGTACAGTGATTGTTTCTGGAGCCATCTACTGGTAAAGATGCAGATTGCAACCAACTACCCCAAATATGTAGGAGAAACTACGGTGCGCAAAAGGCCATCCATAGTACGATAAGCAATATGCGTCACGATATACTCAATAGTGAACTTCCTGAGTATATTTGGAGAGTAAAATTGCTCCACGGGCAATATAAAATACTGTATAAATCAACAAAAATCACCGGGACACTGCAGATCATGACAGAAAATTAAAACTTCAGATTTCACGACAGGCTACAAAATTGTTTGTAAATGTCCTCTCAGAAAAAGAGGTTGTTGCATCACACTTGTCAAAGCGTTTTAATTAATTCAAACTCTGAACACTGAATTGATCTTGTGTCCTTGTTACAGAGTTGTTACTGAAAGCCGATTAAAAGTTCCCGTCATCTTGTTGCCTTTCTGTTATTTTTTTAAAATAATATTCCAATTACATAATAAGTCCCAGTCTCATATACACCTTGATCATCTTAGCATTGCAGTGTCCAAAACCTTTTACAACATGCAGGTTAATGTGTGATATTCATTCAATTAATAATTGATGAATCTTATATATGTAGTTTTTATTTGCATGTTTTACTTGTTTAATTGTGGTTTATGGATAGAGTTCAAGGAAACTGATGAAATGCTCTTGAAGTGAGATTTTTTTTTATTCACATCCTTTCCATGATGTTTACTTTTTTTTTTTTATTTGAAGCATAGATGGATCAGAGCTGTGAAAGCTGTGCCACTGCTTCACTATAGCCGAATCTTTCTGAATATTATGAGCTGCATTATTTGCCGACTCCTACGCACTCAGATGTTGCCTGTTCCAGCGTCCTGTGTCAAAATGCTGTTTGTTGTTATGTGTTTGTTTAGTCGTGGCAGCTTTAAAAGGCCAAGGTTGAATCATAGAAAACTGTGACTCAACCTTTGTTCAAACGCGCATACCACTCTGTGTTTTTGTTATCACAACCATCTTACTTTTGGATTTGGCAGCGTTTGCAACCGGCCGGGTAACATTCCTCCTCACAGCACTTACCTTACAACGTAGAGGATGATATATAATCATACTGTGACAAACAAAGAGGCAATTTAACACTGTCTATATGTAATGAAATCTATTCCTCCAGAGGGGCCGGTGCACCCCGTTGAATCATGTGTGTATATATATATATATATATATATATATATATATATATGTAATTTTTCTCTGTTTTAAACAACAGAAAAACGCAAATCCACTCTAAATCCACTGTCAAAACGTCAAGTTCCTTCACGAACACAATATTGAGTGAGGTCAAATAGATTTGGCAGACTAGCACTTCTTCCAAAGTATTTTAATTCACTGAAACGCTATCATTAGCGATAGTAATAACTCTGTTAGTAATAACAGTGTTATAACTAACTGTTAGTAATAACAGAGTTATTACTAAAAGCCCATTGAAAGATTTTCATTTGCTCCAGATGTGTCCCAGTATCATCTTGTTGCCTTACTGTTATTTTAAAAGAGAGCGCCGTTGAATACATTTCACCACATATGCTCAGGGTCACTTTTTTTTTAAATTTATAATATTACAATTGCTTTATACAATTAAAAAAAACAACTCAAAATCAGCTAGGCATCACAATATCCAAAAGCTTTTACAACATACAGATTATCCTTCTTAACATGTATTCATTTATGATAAGAGAGTTCAAGGAACTCTCTATCATAAATGAATACATGTCATGTAACTATTAATTTATGAAATATTGTATCAGTAGTTTTTATTTACATGATTTTACAGACACAGCTTAATTATATTTAAGTTAATTAGAGAATTAAAGGAAACTATGAGGAAAAGCTTGTGACATGACTCTCTTGCAGGTTGATGAGAATCAACCTGCGTTGAATGGAAAGCTGCTCCCGACGTCCATGGGCTCTTTCTGTAATCAAAAGGAAAAAAACTATATTAAATATATTAGAAAATGTAATTATATTATGTTTGTTGTTGTTTTTTTTTCCCCCCATGGTTTAAGGTTAAATACGCAGACAGGAAAACACAAATTCAGTTGTGGAATCTTGTGTTAGAAACTCAATCTACGGGGGAAAATATGATCCCTTTCCGTCAACTAGAGCATTAAAGGCCCAAGGCCAAACAGTTTGATAAGGATCCCAACTTCTGGGTATGGGACTTACATACGAACATGCGGATGCACATGCCGCACCAGGCGACCACGCTGGAGATCTGTAAGGCCCTGCCGCATTCCGGACTCATCAGACAGTCCCTCGTCCGCAAGCAGCACTTAGGACAGCTGCTGCCCGAGCTTTTACTCTCCGTGTCCCTGTGCTTCTCCGGCTGAGTTTGCCTCGGCTTTTCATCCCACTCGTCGCTCTCACCTCTTCCCATGATGCTTGTTTTTTTTTGTTCTTGTTTTTTGTTATCTGGAATAAAATAGTTGGATCAGATCTGCAAAAATATCAGAATTAGCCAGGTATGCGCTCAAAGCTGCAGCATCACAGTATTAGCATGCCGCTGCTTTGTAATATTTTAGTTTTTAAATGATACGAGCTCCATCGTTTGCATACTCCTACGCTATCAGTTGTCACTATGCGGGCTTTGTTTCCAACGACAGCGCCCAGCGGCCCATATCAAGATGTGTGTTTTTGTGTGAGACTCGGAGGCTCCAACGTGCCAAGGTTATTTCAGTGAAAGCCGTGATTCAACCTTTGCTCGTTACACGCTCTCGAGTGTGTTTCGGCGCCGTTTGCGACTGGCCCTCCAACATTCCTCCAGCAACGCTTCCTTAAAATACACAGTATGATGTATAATCATATTGAAACGCGCACAAAGACTGTCATTGAGAATGTGAAAATCCATTTCTCCAGAGAGGAGACTGAGTCGGTGTCTGTTTTCAGTTAAATCTCTATACAAATTAGTCCTTTTAAACCAACGGGGAAATGCAAAGGTGCGACACTGCTGAGCGTCATTAAAACGGAATTCGTCGGACAATTGCGGCTCATTAACGCCGCCGTCAAAACTTAAAGTTCCTTTATGAACACATTATTGAGTGAAGTCACATTGATTTGACAGATTAACACTTCCTCCACGCTGATGATCACCTCTCCTGCCAGGTCCCTGTTTTAACTGTCTGACACAATTGATCCCCGCAGACATTATCAGATATTAAGTGATAACCCTGATGGAGAAATAACATCTTATCTGTGCCATCCGGTGGCTCCACATTTATTACCGCCGCTAGTAAATTAGATCACTGGCATCTGGAGGGTATACTGGCATTTTAAGTGCACCTTTCCATCTCATTCTGCTTTCAAAACTCCATTGGTTTTCAATCATAGGTAATGAAATTCCATCATCCTCCTTGGCCATGAAAGCGACTTGGAAAGGAAGTGAGAGAGGGCCATTAAGAGTAGAGAAAACGAGTAATGGTCTTACCCTTTGCTTTCAGAGTTGCCTCCGCGTCGGATTGAATCTCCTCTCTCTGTAGAGCAGACTTTCCTGAGAGGAGTGCAGTGAACACTCAACCATCAGCCCTGCAGACACTCACACAGTGGCTTAACAGGGCATGAGTGTCCGCCCCAGCTCACATGAACGGAGCGGGCGTGTTTTCCGGTTTTACCGGTTGGTCACAAGTGAAACCACCTGAGGGAAAGTGGGTTTATTTACACCAAACACGCTGTTTATAAGGGAAGATGGAAGGAAGGAATGAAGGGAGCAAGGGAGGAGGAAAGGAAGAAATGGAAGAACGGTGGAGAAAAAGGGTAAAGAAGGAGGGAAAGGAAATGAGTGAGGAAGAAAGAAAGGAACAATGGGGTTAATTTGACACTGGAGAACAGCAGGAAGGTTAAAGGGATAGTTCAACACTTTTGAAAATTCACCCATCGTCATGATTTCCATAGTCACAACACAGTGCTTATTCCAGACCAGCAGAGCGGAGCTATATTCCTGTTAATTCCATGGGAATGTTCCTTTTAATTCCATGGGAATTAACAGAAATATATAGAAATAAATGGGAATAAACTCCAAATTTACATTGGTAGGGAACTTAAATATAGTTGTGAAAAAATACATTGTAGCAAAATTTTGGAAAAAAACAACCAGATTTAAAGGGATAGTTCAAATTTGCCCAGCATCATGATTCCTATAGTCACAGCAATAGGTGCTTTACCTTTTCTTTTGTCAATACAGGCTGTTTCCAGACAAGCGGAGCAGAGCTGTGAGCTGCTCAGCTGCTACTATGCAGGTAATGGTATTTTTTGGTTTCCCTCATCAAACTCAGCAAATACACAATTCAGCAACAGATGATGGCCACGGGATATATTCAGCTGCTTGCGTTGATCAAGATTCTGTAGGAAATTTTCATAGTTGGAAACATTCCATGGGAAAAGGGGAATATATGGGAATAAATGGGAATAAATACAAAATGTACATTGACAGGGAACTTAAATATAGATGGTGAAAAATACATTGTAGCAAAATCTTGGCAAAAACCACAAGATTTAAAGGGATAGTTCAAATTTGCCCACCGACATGATTCCTATAGTCACAGCAATAGGTTTTTTTTTTTAATTTATTTTCAAAAATGTTCATCTATCCCTATAATAAGGTTGAAATAGTAATGTAAACATGTGATTTCCTCCATCACTCTCTAAATGATTGACAGCTTGTTTCCTGTAATACAGGAACTCAATCTATATTATTAATATTTTCTAATGATGTGAAGTATTGCTTACATCAGTAGGCTAATGTTTTAAACATATCCAATTATAATCATTTAACACTACAGTTTTATTTATACCTCTGAAGCATTTTTTCCAATCCTTTTAACACTTTTGCTAAACCTTTAATGCACAAACACACCTGTAATTGCCACAATTGGCAAAACAGTTCATTTTAATGCTCAAAATCACACCTTGTAAATAAACACTTCTCCAAATACAAGAATATACCAACACAATACTTTACTAAAATAATACAAGCATGTCTTAAATTATTTTTTCCCCATTCTATTCCATTATGCTAATCAAAAACATTAGCATAATGTCATAAAACACCAACAGAAGATGGAATTACAGATTTCGATCCTTATACATTAGACAGTATATTGTAATGATCATAAATTTTCATTCATTCAGTTTCATTTGAAGCTGTTCTACAGTTTTTCATTTATTTTTTAACACCATATAGTGTTTTTCAATCCTTTTAACACTGGCTTTCAAAATGCAACACATTGATTGACAAATGAAATCATATGTCAAGGCAAAAAAAGAGACCTCAGGTGAAAATCTCTTGCAAAAGGAAAACAAGCCTTTTTTTAACTTAAAAAAATAAAAAAAAAAGTGTGTTGTCGTGTCAATACATTACACGCAAACTAACATTTGAATAAACACCAACAACGTACTGAAACTATATAAAAAAAAGAAAAAATAATGTGGGTTTTGCTATTTCTGCAGTGCAGGGCAGAGCAGCGTGTTGTATTAAACACATATATATGCACAGCAGGCATCCAAATGTGTAAAGCACGGATGTGTATTCCGAGCATAACAAAAAATACCAATACAAACGAGGGGAAACGAGTTATTTTGGTGTATTTTTTTTATTCTCAAAGTGTTCCATCACCCCTCAAACAACAAAACTGTCTTGTTTTTTCAAGGTTGAAACCTGACTCGTCCACACATGTTGGCCTGTGATGCATCTGTCTCTAAAAGAGACAAAACAATATAGCACCCAGAATAAAAAGACATAAGGCATCAGTCAGTAGCGCCGTACGCTTATATTCATATCATTCAGAAAATCATATTCTGTTGCTATTTTGTGATATATAGTGCTCTTTGTCATCAACTGATCCTATAAAGCTCAGCATTTGCAATTAAACTCATTATCTAAAAGTGTTTTCACGTGCCAGTGTGGAAAGGCGATGGGAATACAATATGTAGAGACCAATCTTTGCTAGAAGAATGTTAATTAATTACAAACTGATTGTAAAGCAGTCTTGTGAACTGTAAATGCTTTGAATAGCGTTAATGGTTTCAGAGAGACTAGTTAGTATTGAAGTAATCACAAAAAGAAACAAAAGGAAACCCGTAATAGTCGATAACGAACACGTTTCTTCTCAGGTCTGAATGCGATGCGATTCAATTTTATTTCTATAGCCCAATATTACAACACGGTTGTCTCAAAGCGCTTCACAAAATTCAGCACAAAGTGATTCAGACATCAGCAAGGAAAAACTCCAAAACCCAGTGGGAAAGAAGAAACTGTAGGGAGAACCACAGTGAAGGAGAGATCCACTCCCATGGACGGACAGACTATAGATGAACCGGGACTGACTGACATCCATCTGATGATGATGTCAGTCAGTCAGTCATTTTCTATACCTGCTTATTCCTCATTAGGGTCGCAGGGGTCTGCTGGAGCCTATCCCAGCACGTTACGGCAAGAGGCAGGGATACACCCCAGATGGTCGCCAGCCAATCGTGGGGCACACACACCATTCACTCACACACTCACACCTACAGGCAATTTAGAGTCTCCAATTAACCTCAGCATGTTTTTGGACTGTGGGAGGAAGCCGGAGTACCCGGTGAAAACCCACGCAGACACGGGGAGAACATGCAAACTCCACACAGAAAGGTCCCAGACCCAGGACCAAGGAGGTCTTGAACCTCCAACCTTCTTGCTTCAGTCTGTAGAAATGCCGTAGGCTGGGGGCAGAAGGGCGGGGCCAACCAGGCAGGTGAAGGAGTAGGTTCATCATTGGGCCTTGTGCAGTTGATCTGAAACAGTAGCCACGCCCCCGAAGGGGTGTGGGGAGAAGGACTCCGGGTGAATAGTGATGAAAAGTATAAACTAGATCCTGTTTATTAATGATGGATAGTGGTACATGGTACCAGAAAGAGATGATAGGGCTCAGTGCACTGTACTTCCCTCAGCATTCTCACTCCAGGGCAGCTTAGACTGAACTGTGGGTCTACATTTAGCTACCCTGACCATGACCAAATGTTTTCAGTCTAACCTTAAATGACTGTGTCGGCCTCTTTAATACTAGTTGGGAGTTGGTTCCATAAAACGGGGGCTTGGTAACTAAAGGCTCTAGCTCCTGCTGTACTTTAATGGACCCGTGGAACTACTAGACCTGCATTCTGAGAGAGAAGTGTTCCGTTTGGCACCAGTGTGTTACCCAGCGTCGGTGTGGAAAACGCAATTAAGATTTAATAAATAATCACACGGAGTAATTCATTGATTAGACGGCACATTTCAGTACACGACGAACAATGACGAATCGGAAAGAACAATTTTAGGGCAGCAATTAAAGCACGGCTAATTTGAATATATTCAAAAGAATCGCACTGCTTATTATTAAGAGACAATTACCGACTGAGCAATTCATCATCATATAAATGTAAGAAAAAACCCAAACAAACTGTAAAACATGTGTTTGCTTTGTGTCAATAAAACACTTGAATTGGTGATTCGGAAAAGAGGAAAAACAGAGAAGGGAGGTGCGTGTGTGTTTTTTCTTTTTTTTTATCTTTCTCACGGATGACTCTGTAATGAACAGACACAAAACCAACGACTGATAATGAATTTTAGCAATCCATGTGCCTTTAGCTCAACTGATTTTCCTATTCTGAATTGGGAAATAGAAAACGGGGCTTTTCTGTTTTGTCAGGAGGAAAAAAAAAAACTTCAGTTTCCTATTTTAATAACAAAAACAGAAAAAAAGACACAATGGCTTGAAATTCTATTCTTTTTTTTTACATTCACACGTTTAATTTTTCTTGATAACCCTTCAACAGCAGCTGCATTACTGACAACTCAGACATAGACAGATAATAAATCTGATATTGACTGTTTTCTCTTTTATTGAACTAAAGTATCACATTGAGATGGTTTCTCTGGTATGTCACATACATTACTGGACCCAGATTCTTAACACATTTCTCTTTTATTTTGTTATATTTTGTTATATTCTGTCATATTTTTGTTCTTTTGCAGTAATTTCCTGCTGTGTCAAATAAACCCCAGCAAATCCGTCACTTACAGTTTTCTCTTTTTTTCACAAACCGTACATTCTATAATATAAAGCAGCAATTAAATGGCTCATTCAATTTAGATATTGAATGTTTACCAAAATAAAAAATAAACAACCACACAACGCATTTACTAAAGAATATTGTCGAGAGGCTTTAAAAGAAACTGCAATGCAAAACATAATTGACAATCAATACCATATATTGTCTATTGTATAAGGGAATAACCGACACATGTAAAGTAAATTAACCGCTTTGCCGATTGTGTCCCGGCGCATTAAAAGTTGAGGAAAAGTATTGGAAAACACTTTTTATCGATTGTTAACAAAACTGTAATGAGGCGATCGATGCTCCGTGGTTGTTTATGTGAGAATTTATTATACATTTTTAATTTTTCTGATAAAAATCTCTTCATGCGCATGTAACATTCATGCACAACGGTCCTCTGCAATCGGACCCGCTCTTCTTTAATTTAGCGGTTTCATCATTTCTTCCAGGACCTGCCTCGTTTTTATTTGTTTTTCTCACTCAAGTGGTGCAAGAGCATCAAGGGCTGTGGACGACTTATTGTTAAATGCATTAAAGGGACCATGAATTGCGGAGGGAGTAGATGTAACCTGGTTTCTGACAATTATGTGCTAAGAAGTTTTAGTTCACTTCAGGAGTAAGCAGCTTTTTACGACTTGCTCTAAAGAAGTTGGCAGAGTGCAACAAAAGCCATAAAAAAAAAATACACAGAGGTGGTCTGAGCTAGCCAAGCCAACAACAGAAGAAATATTTATGTTCAGCCTGTATGAAATTAAATCCTGCTGCTACTGGACTTTTTACTAAAAGCGTCTGTATTTTCATTTCAAATTTTTTTATATAAATTACACAAAAAAACAGCAAAAAATATCATTTTTACCCGTTTCAGACAAAAAAAAAAAACAGTCAAATTGACGGCACAGACTTATTGTCAATCGATTGACCTTGGTTGCTTAGCAACTGCCATTATTCTATTTTTAACATCTTCTGTGGTGGCTTAAACACTGTGATGATTCTGATTTTAACTTACAGGGTTGATCTTTGCTCTCATTGGCTCGGTCTGCAATGCTATTATCCGCTCACACCAATGCTGATAACAATACAACTTATTATAGATAGAAAACGTCACACGGCAAATGCCCTGATCTCTTAATTGGATATTTCTTAATGGGGGAGGAGTCAAAGTACATTCTAGTAGTTAAATGTAGGTCTCAGCAGGAAATACACTGCAATACACTGTTGGTTTTGGTTAATTTAAATCTTTCTTTTAAGAAAATGTTAGATGAAATAGACCCAAATCAGGAAAAAAAACTTGAAATAAGCCAAATTATCTGCCAATGGAATAAGATAATTGTACTCAATATTGTACTAATTGTACTTTTACCTGTTAAGATTTCAGTTTTTGCAGTTTACACAATCCAGCTAATTGTCGGCAATAAGATCATTCATAAGCACTTTAATACGACAGGATTTGACAATGTGTGATGGGAGTGGGTTGTTACATCGCTATGTTTTTATGTGCTTCAGTGTTTCCTCTGGGCGCTATGTGCTGCTGTGCTGTGTTTGACCGACACACACACACACACACACACACACACACACACAAGCAGAGCAGAGAGGCCACAGCGGACAGGTGTAGGAGTGTTTATCTGTATTTGAGAATGTGAAACAACCAGATGACGTTTTATTTATGTGTTCCTCCAGTCTATTCTCCTTATTCACCTTCTCTTTCTGTCTGTCTGGGGAGGAGAGGCCAACTTATTCTACGTTTAATTGCTCTGTCTTAACATTCGTAGCGCTTTTTTTTAATTTTATTTTTTTATTACAGAAGATCAAGCTGGTTGATAACATGGAGGAAAGGTTGTTATAAATCTGCCGTTCACCATTCAGCCACTGCTATGTTTTATTTATCGGAACAATCAAAAGCAGGGAGACACTAAGCTGATTTATTTTTAATAGGGAAAACATAATGCAGGTACTGTGTGTTTAATTTTTGATACTACATGCTAGGAAAGGGATTGATGTTTTCTAGTTCAAGGTTCCTGCCGATCCTTAAAAAGTCTTAAATTCATTTTTTTTATATATATATATATAGAATTTGCCATGAAATGTCTTACAAAAATACAAAAAAAAAATTGTATTTTTAATTATGGTAGATAACGCTAGTTGATTGTGAGAACCAGAGCAACCTCCTCATTGTTTTACACAATGTTGTCAAAAATAACAATTATAAATTGTAAGAAAAAAATGAATCTAAATTAAAATAAATTAGTAAAAATAAATTTAAATCCTAATTTTAATGTATACACGCACAAACATTAAATTGGATCTATGCACAAATCTGAATGTGTCAAAAATGACTTTTTTTTTTTGCAAAAATCTAAACACAAACTGCAACATGTTGCAACACCGGCTTTCAAAATGCAACACCTCCATTACCACTTGGACTCGCGCATGTCTCACCTGTTGAAACTCCAGTGGCAAAACAATTCAATCGTGTCAGAGTAGTGAAAGAGGCCTCTGGTGATCTCAGTTGTGTTCGGGGGCAAAAATGGAGCAGGATGGAGGATGAGGAGGAGAATTTTTTTTTAATTTTCATATGAAATAGCTACTATTTTTTTGAAGTTGGTGTGATCAGCTGAATATTTGCTTTGTTGCTTTATTTGTTTTTGAATTTTTTTGCATTGTATCTATTCTGATGCAATAAAATATCTACATATATAGGTATATTCACAGTATATGTCTTTATAATGTGTGTACCATGGTTTTCATTTATTTTTTGGACAAAAAAAAAAGGGAAACAATGTTTACACCGGCTTTATAAAGCCAAACATTTTGACAAATCCATTTTAAGAAGCAAGAATGTGGTTTTGAGTGCAGTGTTTAATATTGCAAAAGAACAGTCTTTTTTTTTGAGTTTTTAGAAATTGAGGCGTAGTTTCTGGAATTGTGTTTAAATGCTTAGAACTGCAATAGGTTTTACATTATTATTACGGAGATACAAAAAACATTGAGAATAAATACAATGTATAGTTTTAATATTGTCAAAACTGATTTCAAACATGAAGCTCAACCCGAATGTACACTTGTTTTGCTGTGGAAAGGATATTGAATATTCTCTGTCAAGGTCTTACAGTTTTCCCCAAAGTGTTGACTGAACACCGTATTTTGCCAATTGAGTTTCACCTGATGTTGAAATGAACAAAAAAAAAAAAAGTATGTTCAATGATGCAATTGGTGTCGAGAGTTCTGCAAAAAAACAAAAAAAAAATGCGATTTAGAATGATATTGGTGAGAATGATGGAACTGTGGTCAGAGTTTTACAGTTTGTTGTTGATATATTACCTTAAGATATATGCGTAGCTCTGTTTTTTGGGGGTATAAAATATCTGGGGTTTTTTTTCTTCAAAAGTCTTCAAAAGTATTAAATTTGATTTTAATAAGCGGTGGACCAACCCTGTAGCTATGGGAACAAAGAGAAAAGGTGGTGGATGCTATATTTCGAACCACACTTTTTTAATTTTATTTTGACACCGCTACTAGATGCACATCTGTGTTAAACAGAAAGCGCTGAAAAGGTATTAAAAGAAGCAACAACACACATCCGCATCTTTTCATTCAAACTGCAAACTTCTCAGCATCCGTTTCACATTCGAGTCACTTCATCTGCTTCCAGAAAATGTTGCCAAGGTGAAATGTTTTACTTCTACCTGTACGGGGGACATTTTGCTCATCCAGCAAGGAGAAAACTGCAAATGAGAATTAGTCTTCGACTGCCACCAGGCTGCTTAAAACAATAATGCGTAATAGTTATTAGCACAAAAAAGAAAGTGCAGCGATAGCTGTGAGTCAAGGGTGTGGGCAGTGCATCAACAGCTGGCCCTGGAACAAGGGAGAAAATGGTGCCTTTGACAGAGCATTATTCTTGTAGCGCTCCTGTCACCTTCATTTTAGTACAATGAGCACGGCACTAGAAAGACTTGAATTTCTGCCTTGAATTTAGTTTGCAGCCTCAGAAAAAAAAAAGAAAATCCTTGCTTTATAAAAATGTGCCTGGTTTTCATCTGCACTTGTCTGTCAAGCTGTCAGAAACGTATGTAGGTCTCCGCTATGCTGTTGTGCTTAGTGGGATCAAACATTGCCCCCATATAGGAAGATATCTTCGCGGATCTTACTGCAGTCATCGACTTGTCTATAACTGATTCCTAGTGAATATGATTCTATACTTTTTTTATTACTTTTGAAATGTGGCAGCACCAAGCCTGTCATGCCTGAGGTTTGTTTTGGATTTATGTTATTTTTTTTTTCTTGTCTTGCAATATGCTATATGTGACAAGGATAGAAAATACAATAAAAACACACAATAAGTGATGATATCCCACACTGGGCATTGCTGTTTGGGCAGTTATGGCTGCCCTTTAATAAATCAATTATTTATATATTAATTTTCATTAAAAAAAATGCACCACAAGAATAAAACATATCATAATAACCACGTTCCCATAATGCATGTACACACATATACAGAGTTGAGGGATGAAAGAATAGGAGAAAGCTCCTGTGTTCAGGCATATGTCAGGGAAGAGTACTGTCAGAGATTTGAAGCACTAATCCCACTAATTACCATATTTTTACTTAGACATCTTGTACAGTTGGATTGTACATTATTTTATTGGATATTCGTTTTGGTAATTCCGAAGTTGTCTTATGCACTAAGACTAATTTGCTGATTACGCCCCTGGTGAACCCACATTCAGTAATCTTGTTCATGATTATATTGGACCAACACTATTTCAGCAATAATTATAATGTATCTCACCTCCTACATGATCACATAGTTTAGTAATTAATGTTACACAACAGCATTTATATAGCAATACAATGCCAGATGCTATGTTTTATTAGAAAGATAATTGTAAAAGAGGCTGTGGAAAGGTATTGTTATGTTACAGCCTTATTCTGAAATGGATTCAATTATTTTTTATTTAAAATTATACACACAACACCCCATAATGACAACATGAAAAAAAGTTTTGAGATTTTTGCCAAAAAGTGCCAAAAGTGAAGCGCTGTGATTACTTTCCGGATGCACTGTAGGTCTCCTGCATAAAAGAACCTACACATAAAGCTAATGTAAAGGGTGTAGACCTGTGTGTGGTTATACTGTAGCAGCCTGAGAGTGATTAAGTAAAGGTAAACACAATGAATGGCTGCATTTAATGACACTAAGACCTTCAACATCAGTCAGATGCTGCAGTACGAAGCAGCTGTGGACAGCAGATACTGTACGAATCACCCCCGTTCATTTATAGATCAATGCAGACTGCTTTAACCATATTAAACCTATTCTGTCCATTTTAGTATGAGAGCATTTAAATGAAATGCGCCCGTGACCTTGAGCAGGAATATGTTAGTTAATAACATCGAATAAAGAATAAAAAAGAAAAAAAAATGTCTTTCTCGATGCCTGTACAGTATGTCTCCTGGTCCGTTTGTGTTTCCTGTATTAAATTCACATGTAGTCGCATTGAAAAAAAATCGCCTTGGTCTATATACATTTCTTTTTACCAATGCAAAAAAGAAATGTCTTGCTTATTCATTGAGGCAAAACCCAAACTGGATAAGCCGTGCTATTTTGCATGTTTTAAAGGTGCGATCCTCATCCTTCTCAGTAGATCAGTTTGTGCATTTATTGGCGCGTGCCAATAAATGCAAGTTTGTATACCTGCTTATTCCTCATTAGGGTCGCAGGGGTCTGCTGGAGCCAATCCCAGCGCGTTATGGCAAGAGGCAGGGATACACCCCTGCGCCACTGTGCCTTGATAGATGTGACAATGTGAAATCCCACTATACTTCTATTTTATGTCACTATGCTAGCACTGTCTGGGAGGCACACAGTCAATTATTATTATTTTTTTATTTTACAACACCAGGATCTTTAGATGACACCCAAGTGAATGTAATGTAGCTTAAATTCTGTAGTTCATTCATAATAATTATTAATTAGTATACTATTATATTCATATATGAATGTAGAACATCTGCAGTGCTGGTGGTTACACACTCTGACCTTGTCAAGGAGAGAACACCAAACTCAGCACAGCAGGGAGTGACAATAGTAATTTCCCCCTCATGGGAACACAGGCACTTCATCTAGAGGTGGATTCCTGGGTATGAAATAAGCTTTTGAAATGATCAATGAACAGTAGCACGTGTCCGTGAGAAGGAAAATAACACGTGAGAGCGGAGACTTGCTTCACTTTATTTGTATCAATAAATTGGATGACATCTTCCTTTGTCACTCCTAGCAGTTAGTTTTTTTTGTTTTTGTTTTTTTTCCCAGTGATTTTTAATCTAACACTGCCTTCTTTCGACAATTCATTTCACATTATAATTATGCTACTAATTACGGCTTGCCTCTTTAGATGGAGCTCTGCAGTAAGTTGAGAACAAATATCACGCTGACACCTACAATTTCAAATATTACATCTATACACATACAATACGAAGCAATTAACTGTGATTCGCTATAGCTGACGTCTCAAGTGTTTATTGTCAGCTAATTGTCATGCGGAAACAATTCAGCAGAGAGCCGGCACAGCTCCTGAGTGTTACCTCAGAACTTCAGTTTAATTGAAAATGTTTTTTTTTTTTTTTTCCCCTCAGGTTATTGCCTCTTTTTTCTGTTTTGGAAATATATCGTCAAATCTCATTCCACTGCTGTTCATTGCGTTATATTAAACTGAGAATCGTCAAGAAATTGAGAAGTGGGGAAAAAATGGCTATTAACTTTTTACGTGGGAAGTTTGGCCTTGAAAGGACGAGCCTCTCTCTGTCATGTTCATTTCATCCTCGTTTCTCTGAGTGAATTCCATTCTCTGTCTTACAATGTGTTCTCCTTTCCTCTCTTCTTGAGGTGTCATCACTTCAAGCCTCTGCTTTCCCACTTCCGCTGTTCATAATACTATCTGTACCAGCACACCTAAAGTACAGTCACATCCTGTATTCTTTACTGCTATTATGCTTTTACACTATTATTTGCACACATTTTCTTGCACAGAAACATTAATGAATGCAATCCTGTATACAGTAGATTCCATGTAGTGTCCAGATAGAGGGGATCAATCAATAAATCAACTGGAGATTTGACAACTGACATAAAACACACTTTTATTTAGCAGTATGAGTTGTAAAATGAATAGAAAATATAGTCAAGACACTGACAAGGTTAGAAATAATGATTTGTATTTGAAATATTTTTTTTTTCCTTCAAACTTTGCTTTTGTCAAAGGAAGGTCAATTTTCTAGCTTCTCTACCCGGCTAAACTGTTTTCAGCTGCGCTAACATGATTACACAATGGTTTTCTAATTATTCGTTAACCTTCTGATGCAATGAGCAAACACCATTGTACCATTAGAACACTGGACTGATAGTTGCTGGAAATGGGCCTCTATACACCTATGTAGATATTACACCAGAAACAAGACATTTGCAGTTTGAATAGTCATTTACCACATTATCAATGTATAGAATGTATTTCTGATTAGTTTAAAGTTATCTTCATTGAAAAAAACAGTTATTAACATTATTTTTTGATATAGAAAACATTTATAGCAGACTATTCTTGTCCTTGTTCACCAGTTCATACAAGAAAGTAACAGCCTGTCTAGGAAGCACATGCTCAGCTAAATATTCGGAGCCTGAGGTTAAAAGTGAGTTTGACCACATATGAAACGCACCATTTAGCCCATGTTTGCCATTCCTCCCTCCACTCAGCATGAAGATAATTGGATATAAAACATCAGTGAAAAGTCATAGCTCTCCTCCTCCCATCCCCGTGTGTCCTCACAGGCTCAATTCACACAATAAAGCAGCATTAACACTTATCAATGATGCCTTAAATGTGGTGGACATGTGGAGACGGTTCATTAGTCTGTTTTACAATTCACGTGGATGCAATTCTCACTGACCTCAACCCCTGCTGGACGACCGCTTTCTTTATAGTTCCCTCTGCTATGTCAACTCCCGGCTCTCAAATTGTCTGTTGCATGTCAGTCTGGTTTTATTCTCCTAATGTATGATCAAAGTAAACGGCTGGCTGAAGTCAAACAGACATGTGCAATACCGTAATGAAACCCCCCCCAAACCTAACCGCGTCAATCTATATAAAGGGGACACTCTGCAGGTTGCAATTACTTTGATAGCGACCATTTCTCTTCACTCACTCTGATGCCGTCACCCCCTGAAGGTCTATAGATTATGGAGTCGAGGCAGCAATGACCAAACAATCATTTCTCCACATTAATCCAGAAGAAACCCGTAATATTCCATGCTGTAAAACTACAGTTCCACTGCAAATACTTACTCAGACTCGTGGCTTTCGGCTGCTGCCTGAGAGGTTACTGTTTGTGGGTCGTTCGGCAACATTATTTGTATTCCGATAAAAATGGGATTTGAAGTGGGTTTTGGTCTGAACTGACTCTTTGAAGGGAGATGTCGATGGAATTGCTCTTCTGTGGTATTAACATCCATGGTTTAAAAACTATTACACAACCCACATACGCTGACATGTCATTAAAAGGAAGCAAATTGTTGCACATTCTGATTGATACTTGACCTCCTTAGGTATTTGGATATTAATAAAGTTCATTTTTTTTAACCAAATCTGAAAACAGATCGTCTCCGTGTGCTCATGCTATGAACATTTGTGTGAATGCCAAAGTTGGATGGTTGAGACTTAGACATGGTTGCCTCACTAAATTTCTTTTTTTTCATTATTGCCAATGACCCAAAGCTGCGCAATGGAGCCAATCCCAGCATATTACAGGCTAGAGGCAGGGATACGCCCCCACACTCACACCTATGGGCATTTTAGAGTCTCCAATTAACCTCAGCATCTTATTGGACTGTGGGACGAAGCCAGAAAACCCGGAGAGAACCCACGCAGACACGGGGAGAACATGCAAACTCCACACAGAAAGATCCCAGACCAAGGTTTTCCTGTGAGGCAACAGCGCTACCCACTGTCCCACTGCGTCATTCCCCAATCCGTTCAATGTATCTATATTTATCGTGTGTTGACTATATAAGATGTAGATGGAGTCTAAAGCCTATAGAACCTTCACAGGTTTACAGGCGGCAATAACCAGAGATCAAAAGGCCTCGCGTCGATCTACTTCCTGGGTTACGGGGTGACCCGGCCCTTCCTGGGGGAGAGAGCAAACGAGTACGTGGGTAAATGTGCGAGTGTGGAGCAGGTGTAAAAGCATGAAATATAGGGGCGATGACGGCTGCAGCATAAACCTGGCCACTCTAACTTTTTTTAATTTGGATTGGCAAGTCGACTGCCGGAATGGCAATATTTTATCCTCAAGTCGTTTTCTGAGTATCCTGCTCTGGAGCGGAGTGCCTCTCCATCATGTTTGTCAGAAGGGGCTTTATTGAAGAACACTGAGATAGGATTGGATGCTGGGCACACAGTGTGTGTGTGTGTGTGTGTGTGTGTGTATGTGTGTGTGTGGAGGCTGGTATTGTTGGTGATTATATTGAATTGTAGGCGCTGGGATTTCTTTGTCAGTAAAAAGCCACGCTCTCAGTCAGTGAATATATTTGAATCCATTTAGTAAAGCGTTTATATAGCCCTGCTGTGGGTTGATTAGGGTGAAGTCCTCAAAAAAGTGACTGACACAATATAATTAATATGGTTTTGGTTCAACAGTCAATTGCCTAAACGGCTACAGCACGGAAATGAAACAAGGCTTTGTCTCGTAAGGTCTGGAACGCCACTCGTATCCTTGCCCTATTATATCTCACGTTGCAAAAAAAAAAATAGAATGAATTCACAAGAGTTTACAGGAATCTGACATTGCATTTTCTTGTCACGGCCGTGTCGGTTTACCTCCTTTATTCGCTCGCATAATACAATGTCTGGATTCTAGCCATGGAGATAAAAATGCTTCAGCAGCTTCTAAACATCTTCTTACATACAGTGATTTGTTCTTGTTTTCCGTGCAACCTCAGGATGTCCAGCTCCATCATTGAACCCGGTAGAGAAATCAGTTCATAATGTTATTTCATTTCTGATCGCTTTAATTAATATCGCTCTACAGCAGTGATATTCAACAGGCGGTCCGCAACCCCTAGGGGTCCGTGGAGGTACTGCAGGGGGTCCTCCAAATGAAAAAGAAATAATTTTTATTTTTACCAAAATTTTTACCCAAATAATTTGTGAGTTAAAATATATATATATATATTTATAATATGATTGAGAAAACTTCATTAACATGCGATAATAATCCACTTTTGACAAAAACCTTTTTAGTTTATTAACATAGAAATGATTCCCATCACGTCAGTCTTAGCGCTACATGACTAACGTCAACTTCAGAGCCGAAAAACAAGCTAGTTAGCTACCAAGCTAGTTAGCTACCATAGTTGTTGTTGGCAAAAGACACTTAGAGTTGTTTTAAAGACCTGATGGATAATTTCCTAATTACTAATCATACTATTACTACTACCTTTACTGCTACTATTACTACTACTAATTATAATAATAAAATAAGAATTTTAAGTGCGGGTCTCTGCTCTGTTCTTCTGACACCCAAGGGGTCCCTGGGCTAAAAAAGGTTGAAGACCCCTGCTCTACAGTATTATTCTTTCGTTTATGGCCATAAAAGTGTTTCATCGAGTAAATCAATTCAGTAATAGCCTTGCACACACACACACACACACACACACACACACACACACACACACATATATATATATATATATATATATATATATATATATATATATATATATATATATGTGTGTTTGTTTTAAAGATTCCTGGAAAATAGTTGATTCCTCCTTTGCCAAAAGGGTTTAAGTGAAAATCATCTTGAGGATTCCATCCTTCAGTCTTGCTGGTGTGGTACGACTGTCAAATCACATTGACACTTTGAACTCTGACAGAACTCTGTGCACTTAAGAAATGAAGCAGACCTGACACTTTTGACTCGGACGGAGGCGGTTGAACTGACTTAACATAACAGAAGGACTGAACTCGAATTTATGAAGTGAAAGAAGCTTGAACTTTTATTCTGAAGGGGCAACTTTGTTTTCCATTTGTTTTATTGTTTTGGGCCAAGGCTAAAGTGTGCTGTGTGCTCTTGGTAATGCTTGTTTTTTTTTTTTTCTATTTCTCTACAATTTCTTCTTTTATATTTCATATTAAATGCACCGCCTGGTTCCACTAGCCTATTATGTCTATTTATTCATTCTTTCAATTCCACCTTAAGACAAATCTTTAGCTATTTATCCATTCATCAACATTTTTATACATGATCGGTTTCTGTACTAAAATATTGACTTCATTTCATCTTCTTTCAGTCACCCCAAAGACCCGTTATCCCCCAGCCCAATTTTACAAATTTTCGCCGGTAGATCCACATTTCAACAATCCTCAACAACCTCTGTAATTGCCTCTGAGAACATGCAGGCCTCTCCAAACTCAACAATGGCCTTTTGTGTGAGCCCTTGGGAGCCAAATCCACTCTTGGTTGTTTGCAATCTCGGAGAACCCACTCGAGGAGGAGTAGGGTCAACAAAGACCCTGGATTCTTTTTGGTTCTCTTATTTATTCATTTTTTGCCATAGCTACTGTAGAATCGCTCATTCATGAAGGATTCATAAGAAACATGCTGTGGCACATGTTTTAATTACTTCATTTTATTAAAACAAACCTAAAAAAAACAAAACAAGTACAAGTGGAATTCTTTGGGGTTTTGTGTTGGCCCTGAATTTGTTCAAGGACCCCTGACTGAAATATAGTCCTTATGAATCCTCGAGGTAATGGAAAAGATGCTCTGCTGACAGGCAGCAGGGACCCAGGGTCATGTTTTTCCTTGCACACATAAATCTCGGCCTCCTCTTGCCCCCTGCCTGCCCTTCTCCTTCATTTGTAGCGGGAGCCGTCTTTTGGCTATCTTGACCGATTGAGAGGCGTGATTTATATCCACGGGCCTGGTCTATAGCAGAAAATTCAATTAAATGGAGCAACATAGATAGAAGATAAATGAATAAGTGCCCTCACCTCTCTGTATTGCTCTTTTTTTCCCCCCCGCAGGCCTTTGTCCACATGAGAATACATTAAAAGCTTTTTGTAAAAAAAAAAAAAAAGTGTTCTCATGAATACAATGACTCAAAGTGATATGTTAATTACATCAGCAGATGTGTTCATTGGTGGCCAATTGAGGTAAAAGGACATATTGTAGGCGTACATGCATATTCATTTTAATGCAGAAAAGCAATCAGCGAAACAAACAGCAGCACGGAGACATTATGTCTGAACCGGAGGAAACGGCTGAGATGTGAAGTGTAGTTTTCCTGAAGTGCGGCGCTTCCCGTGCAACCGGTGAAAGGGGTCATTAGTTTTTCATGGTGCGGTGAGGAGGACAAGAGAATACCATTACTGCGCAGAGGAAGATTAATGTCGCGCTACACGTGTGATGCAACACCGGGAACAAGGTGGGACATGTTCGAAAGAGAGAAAACGTGCCCCCCCCCTTACTCCCAAGTTCCTAAAGTGACTTTTGAGATTTGATACTTAAACCTTGAAAGATTTGTTCCCGGGCTCCCAATTTAGACCTGACCTTTTCCAAGCAGCCAGCTAGGCCATATCTCCTCACATGAAAATAGGATAATCCCGGGAAGGGCGAAATCAGTCTCCGTGCGCGCGCGGAGGTCGGGCCAAATAGCTGCTCGTGGACCGGCATCACGCTCTTACTCTATTGACATTGCCGGTTGTTTTACTGCATAATTTGCCGGGCCGCTGAAGTATTTATAGACCTTTTTTCGAAATGCACCACATGTAAATTAAGCTTCATCATAAATAATCCATTGGCAAAATATGCTGTACTATAATTGGAAACAGGTACAAAATACTCGTTCCCCTGCCTTCATAATGTGCCAGGGAGTTTATTTTCTGTCCTGCAGCGTTATGGTTGTTTTTCTTCCAGCTGGATCATTAATATACGACTCCCTGTTTCAGATGCCCTTGCTCGACAAGGAGTTCTAAATCTGTACAAGTGGTTAGGAGGACACTCGTCTTAGCTTCGCCGGGGCCAAAGCCTGTCTTCCTACTTAAGCAGGAACTAATTTATGCCGGGTGATAAAAAATACATCAAATAAAAGCAAGGAGTAGCCCCCAGGAAAAGAAACGGCAATAAGAGGTGTGAGCCCTCCATGACAGTATTTCAGAGTGATTTATAACCCGGTGACAGGAGGGGAAATGCTGCCATAGCGTGTCAGTCAAATACATTGCTGACACCGTGAACTGGAAAGAAAACGTACACCTCATAAAGGAAATCCTCTATATATTTATTGACATATTTTATTTATTTCATTATTTTTTTCCCTCTTGGTTTCAGTCCTCCAATTGCTCAGAACACAATCAGCCTGTTGAGCGTGTCTCTTTCTTTGTTGTATTCCGTAGATTACCGCGTATTAGGAATTGAAAGCCGCCGGTTTATTGAATAATTTCTCACTCTGATACGCCAGCTCTGTAATGGAGTAAGACACTACAGCACATGGTGCATTTGCATGATTGGAGGTGCTTTTTCCATGGTCTGCTTTTGAAAAATCACAAGGTCGTCGGGTCACATCTGTCCCGGCTAACAATGGCAAAAGAAAAAAAATGTATCATTGTGTTATTGATCGCGAAATGTCAGCAAACAAGAATGAAACAGGCTCTGCCCAATTTACAACGTGAATTCAGAAAGTTACATTATATTATATGTTAGTTTATAATATTATAACAGTTGATTTGGAATGATGCCTAAAGTACTTCGTTTCCAGATGCATCTTGGACTTAATAGAAAGCACAATAGAAGTTTTTCACCATTTCAACAACAACCGACTGAATAATTAAATAAGCAACAGATTAATCATCGATGAAAATACTCATCAGATGCAGTCCCGAATTCGTATAAGGCACATTTGCATGATTGGAGATGGAGATTATAGGATTATAATAGCTGCTTTGGAAGCATGGGCCTGGTAGTGAGGGGAAACGTGGAGCTGATTACCCAGGGTCTAAGTATAGAGTATTTTTTTTTCTTTTGACGAATGAATGAATTGGTTCCCTCAATTAATTGCTGTCATATTTTAATATGGTGTGAAATATATTGATAACATTATGAGAGAATGATCTTTGTGTCACACTACTATATTGGACATTCTGGGGTTTAGTCCAGGATAGTGGCCAAACCAACCAGTCATCAATATAATCTGATGTGTAACCCTATTTATGCCTGCTTATTTAAAAATATTTTTTTTGCTCCCCTGCTTGGAAGGATGCCTCAATTAATTTGCGCAGAGATGCAACGATTGATTACTCAATTAGTTGATACGTTGTTCAACAGGTAATTAATCTCCAACTATTTTGATGATTGATTAAACACGTTTTGGTATGTTTTTTGTTTTTTTTTAAAGAATAAAAATGCTATAATGCTTCCATCTTCTTAATGTGCTTTCTGATTTATGTTCAGATAGTAAGTAACAGACGATTAGGATTATGAACTGTTGGTGGATCTTAGACTTTGAGAAATAGCAGATTGCAATCCAAATGGAGTCTGGACTGGGGAAAAAAATAACTGACAGATTAGTCGATGACGGAAATATGTGTCAATTTGTGTAAATCCGGGGCAAAGTGGTCATTCGAGTGTTAAATTTAATTGCTGTCACTGTACTCGCAGATTAAAGTGAAAACAGCCTCTCTGGGTGTGTACAGGCGCAGACAGACACGGCTGATGCAAAGGTGAGGAAATGAAGACTGTCTGCACGCGGGTTGCCGATAAGAGCGCCGCTCCCTGCCTGCCTCACTCCCTCTGCTCCATATCTATAGCATCTGCTCTGCCCTCATTAATCAAGGGAGAGGTGGGCAGGGGGCTGCCACTTGAAATAAAGCTTGATCATCACACAGAACGCTGTGGACCACTTCTTGGCATTTAGCTGAACAGTTTTTGTCATGTGTCTCGCCCGTCGTCCCTCACGGGCTGCATCGCTTGTTAGTTTTTCCTCACGCGCCGTGTCACATGGGCAGATCGACACGGGCCCGATGCCATCTGTCTGTCCAGGGATGTCACCCTGCGACCTGGCGGGGGGAAAAAAAAAGCACAAAGGCTGCAGACCCCCTCCTGCCTATGCCATTTAACCGGGGCTTGACAAAGCAGCCACCTCCAGGTACAGTATCCCAGGAGGTTCTCTGACTTTCTACAAAACGTGAGCGACGCACGCGCGCATGTGCGTGATGCGTTCCCCTCCGCGGCCCGACGGGACCAGCGGGCTGCTGTGCGCGATCATTTAGCGATCATTTAAAGAGGAGAATGAAATTTCCTCGGAGGCGCTCCCTACCGCCTCTCCCTTTCGAACAGAGACTCGCCATGTTGCGTTCTTGGTTGGCCAGAGGCAACGGGCTCATCAAGCACTGGCTCGTGGAGACATATGTCACCGAAGACAAGGATGGCGCTGGTTCAAGGACACTACTCTGGAGCGGTGGGTCTCTGCCAGTGCTAAAGATAAAGTATCCCAACCAGGATCTTTTTGGATTCTTGGGTCATTAGCGAAGCCCGAATTGACATAATTTTCAGTGGCTTTAAGGAAAGTCAAGACAACACGTGCAAGAGGCTACATCCATTTTTTTTTTTTTTTTTTTTTGTGATAGATTGCAATAATATAACTCTGCAGCTGTAAGAAATTAACGAATGCGATGAAGGCCACAAGCCAAAAACATGTTGGTTTCACAATAAATTTGTTCATTCTCTTCGTATGTAATTATTTCTTGTTCGTAGAGAGAGAAAGAAATGGAATAGGAGGAATAGGAATAGGAAAGAGCATTTTAATGGTATTCCTACTATTATAGGCACAGTATTCTACTTCTCTTTGTTTCCTGTGTTGTTTTGTAAGTGTCAACATGCTACATAAACCCTGGTAATACATACCAAAAGGCAAAATTATTAAATTAAATTCTATCCTACCTGCTTTGTTACTGTGGTGTGACCAATTATTATCATTTGTTGGATATGGCAGGTTATCACATGAAATTAATGATAAATTGGTAAACAGATGATCAACCCAGCATGTGTTATTATTGTGCTTAATTTTGTGTTTTCTGTGGTTGAGAAGACAGGTTGTACTGTATGAAAATCCTTTATGGATGTTTAGGAAAGGAAATGAGGCTTGAATTCTATTTGATTTAGACTTCAGTCCTGATTTGGAGTATTTTTTTGCAAAAAGTAGCGAAGACAGATACAAAATGCTAAACATGCTTCCAGTTTGAACCTGTATTGCACAACATTTGTTTTCACACATACTGATGGAACAGTTTGTAGCTAATGCAATGTAATCAGTTTGTTCTCATAAAATTAATTTTTGGAGATAGAAATGAGATATGATATGTTGGTAATTGTGACCACCTGTTTTGCTGTTGAAGATACTGAAGACCTATTCATGAATATCACTCCCACTTGATTTTCTAGACAGCAATGTTAATGAGGAGAGCTGCCAAATAACCACTCTACACTATGTAGGTGCTTAGCTGCTGCTTTTTCAGGCTTAGAGAATGTAAAAACATCATCTTAAAAGTGACAAATATCACTCCTGACAAAATGTATGGATTTATACAGCCACATAAACATTTATTTGTTTATGAACCTTCAAGCGATTTTCCTGTAAAAATGAAAAATCTCTGCGACTAAGCTTTTTAAAGCCATAAAGATATTTATAGAGGCGTTTGATTCCCGCGGGGCTCCTGTATGCAGTATGGAAAAAAGTTTGATTTAGGTCTGGATAAGTATGAAAACATACTTCTGTTTCCTCTTCTGTTTTCTAAAATATAAAATCCAAAATCTCTTGTGGTCTTTATGTCTGTATGTCAGAGCCTGCAGCACAACTCTGCCAAAATAAAACTTAAAAAATAAAACAAGTGTTTCATTAATGTGCCAAATCAGGACATATGTGACAAAATTAATTAATAGAAAATGCAACAACATAAGACTAATGGCGTCCCATCGTCTGGGGATGGTAGCAAATGTATTTGGGACAGACACAGATCCTCCCTGAGTTGCCTCCATTACAAATGGAATTTAATACATAATTTAAAAAATGTATATATTTATAATATATCACAAATTTTGCTAGCATAAATTTTGAGAATTTTAATATATTATTATAGTCCTTTTTGTTAGAATCTAAGGCTTAAATGCATATCAAACACAAATAAAAACATGTGTATAAATGTATGTGATTAATTGCAGTTAATTTCCAGATCGGGCATATTTTTGATTGGAAGAAGAGAGCTGTAAAATCAGAGCAGGGAGCCATGGGCAATGATGCCGCTTTGGAGCAACCAGGGGAGGCTTTGATCAACAAGGCCGGGTAACCGGTCGGATGCATGGAGGATGCCCCAAGAAAAGCTGAGCTGCCTTAGCGAGACCCTTCCCAGGGCCTGGAACCTGAACTTCTCTCAAAGACGCTCTAAGGAGACCTGCCAACGCTGCAACTCCCAATACCTGAACTCACTTCCTGAAGGTAGCGTTGACACTGGGCAAACACAGTTAAATTTGACCTCAACCACCACTCAAAGTTCCCAATAGCGATCCCCAAATCCAAAAAATCATACTACCTCAAAGGCTGTGATCGGTGCCGCTCTGCCAAGGTGGTCGTACATGGAAGCCAATGGCGGAGGGAAATTTCTGGCGAAGCGAGGGTCCTAGGTCCGGCTACAGGAGGTGGAAGAGGAATATTCCTGTGTTGGCTCCCAAGCCTGCAGCCGCCACAATGGCACCATCGGAAGACCCCTGTGTTCACATCTGATTAATACAGAATAGGTTGCGGGTGGTAAAATAATATATCAATGATCAATTACTATGAAACGCCAACATAACAGCAGCACTGCAGAGCTGGCAGCTAGAATGTACAATGGGGGATACTGAGAAATACACACTTACAATAATAATTTCTACAATTATACCTTAGATTTCTGGAGAAACTGGTGCACTTGTTGCCTGGGTACTTCCGCCTACTCCACAAAGTCATCTTGACTGATTCTGTAGAAGAGCAAGTGCACTTACTCAGCGTGCTACAGTCATTTCAGACCACACGAGTTGTCAGGAGCAGAAACGGGATCCAGCAGGCAGCACATAATACAGCACATAAATGAAACTATTTTTATGGTACAGTTCACCATGGCAACTTTACAATTACTGAAAGCCTGCATCTATAAGATAATTAACATAGCCCAATTAAGAAACTTAAAGTAAAAGTTCTGCATTCAAAGTTTTATTGAAAAGTGACACTTAAATGGACCTGTTCACTGGCAGTGAGCGGCACAATGGGTAAAATAACCACTCTATATATACAGGCTACAGTTCAAATCCTGTATCGGACGGCCCTTGCGGGTTATTCCCCTCTTGTCTTACTCCCATCTTCCTGTCTGTCTCTAATGTACTGTCAAATAAAGAGGAAAAGCCCCAAAAAATGACATTTTTAATTTTGAGCCATGTTAAATAATGCTTCATAGATTAATGACGAAATTGTAAAAAAAAATATATTCTATATATCTCATCTCATTTTCATTTATAAAAGTACAATTCAAATATGGGGAGAATAATAATCTTATTTATTTATTATGTTAAAGGTACATTTTACACCATTTATGCTGTATGTTAAAAGTCCACACTGTACCTTTACCTGGCATTATCAGATTGCAACCAACTGAGGATGTAAATTGCTATTTTTAGAGCCAGTGTTTGGTTTGTCCTTTCTGGATTACATAAAACATAAAATGCACATTAAAAAAATGTCTCAATGGGAGGTAATAAACCGGCAACAATGCCACTAAATCTCACGCACTGCACCTTTAAGGGGAAACGGACAGTTGTTATTTTTATTGTTACTTTGAAAAAGAATACGCGTAGGAAACCTGTTCCTAGATCGGAAACGCCTCGTAGCGTGCTGTGTGCAGCAGAGGTGGTGTTTTGGATCATTGAGAGGAACATGGTGACAGTTCAATGAGACTCTCCATCACGGAGCACCTCAGAGGCCTGTCATAGGTTTGACAGAATATAGCCAAGAACCATCCAATCATGTCGGTTAATGACAAATGACCGTCGGAGTCACGTTACAACCTGATCGGTGTCGAAGCATAAGAGGCTCTGGAAGGATATGGAAGAGCGGCCCCTCGCCAACGGTGGTAGCGGCTTGGTAATTGATAGCAAATGACTGATGGGTTTGAGCCCCTAAAGTTTGTCATACACATATAATGATGTGTGTGTCTCAAAGGCCAAATAATGTGATAAAAGCACGTCTCGCCATGTGTTATCCGACGCGTATTGCAGTCGTCTCCATTATGTTTGGATTCAGTTGACCTCACAGACTGTGTTTTTTTGGTTCTGGGGATTTATATTATGACCTTCAGCGTGAATTATCTTAATTTTATCATTCACATCACTCCTTATACATAAAAAAAAAAAAAAGTTGGGTTTCATTGTACCCACCTTCTAATCAGTACCTAGCAAGCAGCATGTTAGTCTATAAATAGCGTGTATACGGCGCATCATTCTTTGTTCAACTTTTTTCAGGTGAGGAATGATTTGTTTTCCTCAACTCGAACACAAAGTTTCTGTCTTCCCTCAAGGGCCCAAACAATCCAGTCCTACATATTGATTAGCAAATGCCTTGTGGGGCCCTGAGCCATTGTTAAGAATTCAGCCCTGTCTTTTTTTTTTAATGGAAATCAGGGTGTGAAGCATTTATAATCTATACGCATGCTTTGAATGATTTATTAACAATTATTTTGGTATGGAACCAATTTGTTTCATTACATGCATTTGTTTATTTATTGAGCTGTTGGGACAAGGTTAAAAATTAATAAGCAAATAATTGCGAACAAAGCAAGTCTCCATGGAAGCCGCTCCGTGAAATATTGCTTTACAAAGTGATCCTGAGCGACCCCCCCCACAACGCACCCTCCCCGCGCACGGCAAAAATCTCCCCACAGCCTTTATTAAAAAGCCCTCACATGGCTAATGGAGGATATCATACGTACTTCATAACTGAGGTTTAATTCGAGCACTGTGATAATAAACATAAAAGGACAGGGAATGTGTAATGAGAAATGGCAATGTCATTTAGCTTTAAATTATATATTTCTGCCAATTTTACACCTTGTCTATAACCCATTGTAGATTGGAATTGCTTTTTGATTATAAGGGTAGCCGCTATATGAATTCTGTCCTGTGTTTCGAACCACTTCAATCCACAGAGGAATGCGCAAGAAAGGCGCACAGCCTGTATTCAGTGCCTGTGCCTGAAGTTGTGATGTCACAACTAAACAGCCACTGTGTACGATAGATTCAGTACAATTGGTCGTGGATTGGGTTAAAGGCAGTAGAGATGTCTAGAACTGTCCTGCTGTTATGTAAATTGGCATTTTTTTTGCTTTCTGCCAACACAACCCCATCAAAAAGGAAGTTCTATAAAAATGTATCAGACTC
Organism: Lepturacanthus savala; assembly: GCA_030544235.1. Taxonomy (NCBI): domain Eukaryota; kingdom Metazoa; phylum Chordata; class Actinopteri; order Scombriformes; family Trichiuridae; genus Lepturacanthus; species Lepturacanthus savala. The sequence continues at coordinate 15,611,911 of CM060471.1, read as the reverse complement.
CCCTGTGTGGTAAAATATGACGCCGACGGGTGTGACAAGGATAAAACGGTGCCAGGTACGCTTGATGGTGTCAGTCTAGACTCTATAGACTTCTGAGACTTCTGATTTCTGAGTGTGCTCTTGATGGACACGTGTTCCACGTGTGTTCTTGATGGACACGTGCAACGCGCTACAGATTTACATGCTTCTGTAACTCTAAAACTGGGGCACAGCTCAAATTCCCATTGTACCGCCAATCTCTGAGCCAATGGGGATCTATTGGAGAGAGAGGAAAGGGCAGACAAAACCGCTTTTCCTTGGTCTCAAAGTGAGAGAGCACACATTGTGTGTGTGTGTGTGTGTGTGTGTGTGTGTGTGTGTGTGTGTGTTAGCCAACCTATTCAAATGATTTCCTTGGGAATCTCAGTGACCTTTAAGTCTCCTGAAATAACTGCATCTTTTAAAGAGAGTAAAAGTGTGAGGCTTTTAGAAGAGACATTTTAATGATAGTTTTGGCTTTAATCTCTATTATGAGCCTGTAGGTGATGCTGGGAGGCCATCAAGGTACATTTCTCTTTTTGCATATTATTTCTCTGACACAGAAAATATCGGATGATTATACCGTACTATAATAACACTCTTCCAGTGTTGCATGCAAACATGAGCAGTCGCTACTGCAAGCCCTTGTAATTACGATTTAAATCTTATATAATGGGGCTCGTATGAAATGAAGTATTATTTACAGACATGACGAGATGGCACCTCTGGCAGACAGCCAGGCCGACAACTAATGCGCCGCTTTGTTTTCATGCAGCTGGGATGTGGGTGTGTTGTGTGTCGGAGTGTGTCTGTGCTGCTCCTGTCTTGGTGAACTACGGTGAAAAATAAGAATCAGTGAAAAAAACGGACGAAGTAGAGGTTAATCCATCAAACAATCGAAATGTATGGAGTAAAATTTGGGTCAGTTGTTTTAAACTTGAAAAAATACAAATTTAAACAGAAATTTTCAAGTTTTAATCTGTTTTTATCTGGAATATGTTGGTTGATTTATTAGAATTCAAGATTACAGGATTACAACTTGGAAATTTCAGTTTTAATTATTATTAAGTTTAAAACAACTGACCCAAAATTAGCTCCATACAAATGACACCTTTACCTCCTTATTTCTCAAGTTCATTGCACCACAATATGTTATTTTGTTGATTCTTCTTAGTAGTCGACTGTGGCCTGATATTTCGCCCGTTTCTTTGACCACCGGATAGAATCATTTTGGGTTCTGTGACTTTTACAGAAACTGGCTCGGAATTAGACTTGAAGTCATGCTCAGGTGGTCCTGTGTCTTACCGAATGTCATTGTTGTCATCGGTGGCCCTGAGGAATCTCCGGCCGAAGCACCTGAATACTAAATAACTTCCGGGGGGGAAAAAAAAAATACAAGGAAAAAAAAAAGTGTCGTGTTGTGCTATGCGGTGCTTTTACAAATCTAACAAGACGCGCAGCTACACTTTGTTAAATACAGTCGTAAATGTACTGCGACATGATCGCCTAATGCATTATGTGAAAGGTTATTTTCTCAGTTTGCAGCGGGATTATCAAAAATGATCTGCAACAGAAAGGAGGTTTGTGCTTAAAGCAAAACCATTTTTCAGGACACTTGTAAAGGTTGGTGAAAAAATGCTGTTAGAACGAATCTACAGTCATTTCAGGAACCGTAATTGATTTGTGTATGTAAACTATGGGAGGAGGAAAGGTGTAAGAAAGTAGAAATCCTCCTCGGCACAGAATTAGAGATATATTTTAATACCATTTTTACCTCTTTTATCTTGAAAAATTATAATTTTGTTATAATTTGTGCCTACCAGAAAAAAAACAAATATTTATTCTTCCCTTATTCCTAGTTATGACACCTGGGTCATAATTGTTCGACTCTCACTCTCTCTCTGTGACTTTTGCTCTTCCTGATTGTTTCTAATTATCTCTACAGCCTGTCTATAGTGTAATTTTCATGTTTTGTGTGAAGTACATAGAGTTTCCCTGTGTTATAATGTGCTATATAAGCAAAGCTCTCTTTGCCTTTCCTTGAAATGCAAAATTTGACTGAAAGAGGCTTTTGGCTGTTAATTGCAAACTCTTAGAGCACCTGACTCCCCTTCATTTAGCATTTCGGCAGAAGTATGAAAGCAGTTTGACTCAGGTCAAGAGCAAGTGTTCCAGTGCAGCGTTATGGTGCACAGAGCAGTTGACGCCTGCTTCCCTGACAAAAGCGACATTAGCTCTTGACACTTTGCAGAGCCAGGTGCGCTCTGGTAATTCTTTTGATATTTAATTTTTTTTTTTTTTCTCATAAGGCTGAATTGATTGAAACATGTTGGCCGTGCACTTACCGTGTCACAAAAGCCGGGCTGCTCCTCGCATCTGCTTTCCGTCGCAATTATTCAAATGGCTTCACCAGTTCACTGCTTTTACTGAATGCAGCCTGATCAGAAGGCTGTTTATGTCATTCCGGATTCATTATAGGGGTATTAGCCAAAACACTATCTCTGTTAAAATGGTCAGTTTTTATTTAATCTAATTTTATGCGGGGCTTTTTTATGGATAGAGTGAGATTAATTGCTTGAACCATAACAGTAATAAAAGGGTTATCTGGAAATCTGTAAATTACTTTTTCATTATCCCTGTGGCAGAAGTCAGCTGTGTGTGTGTGTGTGTGTGTGTGTGTGTGTACATGTCAGCCATCAATACAGACAGGGATAGGGTAACGCCTCACCTGGGGTTATGCTTAAACAATCTGCAAAATTCTTAAAAAAAAAAATTCAATGTAGCTCCACCACCCACCCCACAACTCCCTTCCTATCCTCCAATTGCTCCTTTTTTCCCTCCATCATAGAGACTGAGAGCTGCTTCTCAGAGCAAGAAATAAGAAGTCGGTCTCACTCCATTGGCCAAAGTAATAGAGAAATGTCTGGAGCAACAGGCAACAGTTATGTACGGCTTTATTTATTTATTTGTTAAGAAGTTATCTGGTACCAGAACAAAGAAAGGGGGGAAAAAAAGCAATGTTCATTTTTTTTTTTGTTTTAATGGGGCTGCCCTCCACAGATAATGTCCCAGTGTTATTTTCTTTTTTCCTGGGTTTTCTGAATGCAAAGCGCTGTTCATGTTCTTCCTGTTTATTAACCATCTTTGTCTTCCAGTTTAACAGATTTATATTATGTGGTTATGTACTGGTTAATTATATTATAAATAACCTGCATCTAGAAACAACACTATTGTGTTTATTTATTTCATTTAACTTTTATTCAACAAAGTAAGACATTAAGAACAATGGCGTTTACAATGGCGACAATGAAGACACAGCCTTTTGAGGGGTAGGGGGAAGTGGATGAAGGAAATACAAAGTTATAACAGTATAAAAAGACAAGTTCAGCATGACGTGACAAAAAAAGGCAAAAATCAATGCAGTCACAGCAAGCAAACAGGAGACAAGCCCTAGTTTAAAAAGCAGTTCCAAGTGTCATCAAGAGTCCTTGAAGACTGATTTAGAGATGGGATTTTGTAAATTGCTCCAGTCTTGTGAGCACATAGGCTGAAATGACAATTCACCAGTTACAGAATATGTTCTGGGGATTTTCAGCAGCAGGATGAGGTTTGCTGAACGTGCGCTGCAAGCAGCAGGTACAAATTGCAGTGGACGACACAGGTAGGGGCTGATAGACCAAGGAGAATTTTGTAAATTAGCATGTACCAGTATATTTCAAGATGGGTGTGCAAGGATGGCGAGTTTACAAAGGAGTAGAAAGTGCACCGGTGAGTTCTGATTGGAGAATTTGGAGCGGAATGCAACAAGCTGAAAAAATAGAGCACATCGAGCTGCTGCAGAGTGGTTTTGAAGGCAGATTGGAAAATGGTTTCGCTGTATGTAAGATGGGGAAGAATTGTCATTTTAAAAAAAGGGTGAGTAGCAGGAAAAGCTGCCTTCTAATGAGCTGCCATGGTCAGCCTTAGCCATCATTCTCTCATTTGAATTGAAACGGCCCCCCATCCTTCCAAGGGCTTTGAGAGACCAGCAAGAATCGAATAATTGATTATATATATGTATATACAGGGTGATATCAGGTAAAATGGGCCATTTAAGGTTTGGGGGTCCCGCCCCTATGGAAATTAGAGCCAAAGACTACAAAGGATTTCAAACTGACATAAGTGTGCTTGACAAGTAACAGGTGATTCTTTAGTTTATGGTTTCTATGGTGAGTGGGACAATATTTCAAATCTAGGCTAAAACTCTAGATCAAGCATAAACATAAAATAATATACATGATATCTGTCTTGGTGGCATCCATCAGAAATAATGCTGTTAGTTTGATATGGGCCACATGGTATTAGTTAAAATGGGCCTAACCCTCTGTGTCACTCAGACATATTTATATGACATTTGATTCAACTAAAACATGGACAGTATTTATATATGAAAGAAAGTGTACTGCTTCCACTGTGTTAGTGTAACTTAGCTTGTTACATAAGACTGGTTGCTAGCTTTTGTGTAATGAAAGCCTGATAGCGTAGCTTGATAGCTTAGCTTGTATACATAGGTGTGTTAGCATGTGTACGACACATAACTGATCTGTTCTTGTTTAAATAGTAGCAATATGAGTTTGTTTAATGCATATTAAAAGTAATGTGGTTCTAAGCAATTGTATTTTAACCTTCAAACCACTAATGAATTTATTTTGAAAATCCCTTTGTTATTTGACCGGCCCATTTTACCCGATAAGATGGCCCATTTTCGCTCATGCAAAAAGAATTGGCGGATACTTCGAGATTTGTATGGCCTATGTAATTATATTTCATCACATAATTTCAACACAAAATGATCAGACATTTATTATTATATACACCACATACACCACATTTAATCTCATACATAACTTTTCCTGATTGAATATATAATCTTGTACCTTAACAGTCTTGTTTACCTGTTATCCGGTTTAGCACTGCCTGGCAGTCCTGGCTTCCTCCATTTTGTGATATTTAGATCATATTAACGCTACTCTGTCTATTTTTCAGAGTATCACCCCACAGCCCTCCGTGCGGCTCTCCAGTTGTCTCGTGGCCGTCTTTTATCTCACTGCTGCTGCTTTGTTTCTACAATGTTTCCGACCTCGACCGTAGGCCTCGCCTAGTGCAATGTGTTCGCAGCAGCCTTCCCCCCGGCTGTGCCATCTGGCACGCTGCTAGCTGTGCTGCTTTTCATATACTTGAACCGTGTAGGGGCTGTTAGCCTGATCTTCTTCGTATTCCTCTGCGTGTGTACAGGGCCGGGGCTTGGCATATCCTTTGCTTTTTCCTTGTTTATTTCCGTTCTTTGGTGCTAGTGTGCATTCGCGCCTTTGGAGCTCAGGGGTGCATGCATGCGTCTACGGTTTGAAGCATAAAGTTGCATAAGCCAGCCAGCATGGGCACACACTTCCATTGTGTGTTTTACAGTAGACCATAGGCGCAGACTGGCTAACCGTTGTAGCATAAGCTAGGGGTGCTTGGCCTGGTTATTAAGATAGGAATTCCATACCATATCTGTTGTGATCAGCTATCCATTCTGTGTATATTTGCTGGTTGCCATACTTACGGGAGAACGGGAGTTGCTTGTCCTACAGCAGTGGGTTGGTGGCGCCGCCCTTACCTCACCGGTCGCTCCTTTTTTTTGTGCATCCTGGTATTTTGATTTCTTTTGTATTGAGCCCTGCAGTTCTCAAGTGTGATGTGGTTTTGGACCTTTTTATCGCCCCCTCCTTGTCAAATCTTTCCCTGCCTTGGTAAACTACAACCTAAAGACTCTCAAATCATACCCTTGTATGATGTGAGGGTCTAAGGATCCCATTGGGGTGAATCTGTGATTTGTGATTCTGGACTATACAAATTGACTTGACTTGAAATTGATTTGACCCTGCTTCCCCTATCAGTAGATGTTATAATCGGCCCGCTCTGCCCTATTGGTCCATGCTATCTTTCATACTCTAAAGGAGAGCCCTAAATATTGTGTTTTAATTGATTGATCACTGTGTAATGTGTGCATAATTTAAATAAAAAAGAGAACGTTTGTACCTCGGGAAACCACATCTTTGTACTTTGTGTAACAAACCTCTGTTGCCTGAACAATTGCCCTAACTAAACTTCTTGTGGCGCAATCCCCTTGATGGCGTAGTCGTCAGAATCTCATAAATCCCCCCCCCCCTTGCTCTGCCACACCAGGTTGATTCAGCACGTAGGTTAACACACCCACTCACCCGTTTCCCTTTAGCACCGGCTTTGCCTTTCATTCATTTTTCCCGTTTCTTTTTGATCTGCCTTCTTTGTCTCTCTTTGATGTCGGATCTCTCCCTTCTCTCTTCATCTTCATTTCTCACTACCGATTAAAGTCTGGAAAGTAAAATAGTGAAAAAAAATGAATAGAAGATTTCTAACTAGATGAAAAAGTAAAAACAAAAACACACTCCCTATGTGTATGGACCCCCATCAATACACTGCAAATGAATAATATTAACAGCATATTTCCATTGTGCTAAAAGTGAAAGGAGACAAGAGGACTTGCCTGGTTTATGCTAAAACTAATATATAATCTACATTCATCTTTGAGTTTCCACATATGCCATTGTACCTGTATGGTAGAAGTATTGACCAGGGCACAAACCAATCTCTATGTAAATTAGAAAATTCCATCTAATACCCAGTTCTATAGTTCTGAAAAATACATATTAAAATATTCAATCTTGGAAGATTTATCCTCATATATTCACTTGATACTGAACAAAAAAGTCCAGCTCTGGTGAAAAATTTTGTTCTTGAATCTCAGCATAGCTGTGGCTGTGGTGAACATGACAGCTTGTTGCCGGCGCATCTTCTCCCAGCAGTTAGAGACGTGCCGGTTCAACCCCAGGCATAGCAGGATAAATATAGATGGGAAAGTCTTCATCCTCATCACCGCTGCTGAGGTTCCTACGAGCAAGGCCCTTAATCTTCATTGGCTCTTCATTGGCGCAGCTGAATTCAGCTTTATCTCAACATAATGAGGCAATATTATTAATGTATCAAAAGAAAAATATCCAATTAAAAAATGAGAAACCTTTAATTACGCTCTTTCATACTGTATACAAAACGAAAGTCCTTCATTCAACTCCTTGTAAACATCCTTGAACAGGCCCAAAACCAAAAAACAGACCAATTAATGAATGCAATTTAACAGCAACGGCACCGGGATGACCCCTCCCCCTCGATTATCACGGGGTTAAGTGCCCGAAATGCGGCGTTCAGTGGGGAAATGAAAGGGGCGAGATCCCCAATCGTGATCGATACATTTGGTCCGACTTATTCCAGCTTTTCGCTCAGAAGCTGGCATATTTATCTCCTGCCCTCGGGCGCGTCATATTTGAACCGACTGATTCATCTGTAAACGCGCTGGCGCTCCAACTTCGGCTTCCGAGCGTATGGCGAGCTCATGATCATTTTTAATCTAACCCCCACCCCCCTCCACCCCCGGTCCCTACCCTTCAGAAGCTGGATGAAACAAACAGATGAAAGAGACAGAGAAACAGGGAGCAAACAATTACATGACTCCCATTGATTTACCAGAACTCAGGAAAAGGGTGTTTTTTTTTTCTTTTTTTTCTTCTCTTTCAGGCTACACTGGCTGTTCAGGCTTTACCTTCGCACCTCATAAAGAAGGCTAATGATTTGTTTGAAAGCCAGCTCACTTCTCCTGGGTGGGAGGCATGAATAAAAAGCAGCGAGGCAAACAAGCCCAGCCAGGTGTGCATGCTGCTTAGAGACGGCGAGACAGGAGGGAGGGAGCGGTGGAAACAGGCAGCAAGGCTCCACAAACGGCGTGAGAGGTGCCCTTCTCCGCCTCTAAAGCATCCGGAGGGGTGTGTGTGGGGGGAGGGGGGGGGGGGGGGGTGCGTGATTGATTTTTCTTTTTTTTTTTGGGCAGGAGCGGGTGTCTTAATGTCCTAATGCATTGCTCTGTCACAGAGGGCCACCTTGGCATGCTGCCCTTTCCACAGACTGATCTGCCGCTCGATTGGATGAGACCTGGGTAAATAAATAAAGAGGGAGGCCAGGAGAGGAGGACTGAAAGAGGAGAGGGACGGGCAACGAGCACACAAGTACGCCGCCAGATAAACACGCACAAGCGTTATTCTCCAATATATGGCCAGGCCCAGAATTAGGTTGACCCTTTGAAAACACTGAAATCAGCTTAAAGTCTAGATTTTTAAAGTGATACCCGAAATAAATAAATAAATACAAACAAATGATGCTTTGAGACAAGGAGTTAGCAAAAGATTACACAAGATATAAGAAAAACAGGAACATTTAATATGTGAATAAATATATATATATATATATATATATATATATATATATATATATATATATATATATAAGAAAAAAAGATCCTCTCCATACATTGCTAATGTGGTAAATGACTATTCAACCTGCAAATGTCTGGGTTTTGGTGCAATATCTACATAGGTGTATAGAGGCCCATTTCCAGCAACTATCAGTCCAGTGTTCTAATGGTACAATGTGTTTGCTCATTGTATCAGAGGGCTAATGGATGATTAGAAACCCCTTGTGCAATCATGTAAGCACAGCTGAAAACAGTTTAGCTGGTTAGAGAAGCTATAAAACGGACCTCCCTTTGAGCAGGTTGAGTATCTGGAGCATGACATTTGTGGGGTCGATTCCAACCTCGCCAATGGCTTGACTATATTTTCTATTAATGTTACAACTCGCGGTAAATGAAAGTGTGACTTTTCATGGGAAACATAAAAATGTCTGGGTGACCTATATAAAGACATTTTCAGGAAACAAATAAGGAAAAAGAGAGTGCTGCAGGATGGCTACACGTTGAAAGTGAAGTGGGGGCAGACCAGTGTCCGGCACTTAGGATGACTACCAAACACACTATTAGGTGGGTGTGAAGAAGCACTGGCGAGAAACTCTGCTGCCAAACCCCTTCGCCGACAGGGTGACCACACACCAGGAGATCCAAGACATAGACCGATAATGTTAGAAGCCACAATTAGCAGGTACAGTAGTTGCAAAAGCAAAAATTGGCACAGACGGCATGCATCGGGTGTAACAAACAGAAATAAAATGAACAAAAAAGACAAAAAAAACAGCGGTTAAGTCTGACCGTTGTTGCAAATAACAGCTCAGTGCTGAGCATTGATGTTACCGTGATGTAAGGAGCAGCAAAATGTGCTCAAGCAGCGCTGTTTATATGGAAAACGGCAACAAATCAGAAGCAGGAGGCGCAGAGTCCCTATCAAGGCCTACACCAAGCCCGTGAAGAACATTCACTTCTGGCTACGTTCAAAACCGGCTGGCAAACAATTGGTGTACGCTCACAAGATGATTATTTCACAGCGATGTTTGTTTGTTTCTTCACTGGATATTGATTTGACAAGGTGAGGCCCAGTTCATTTCAGGCCACAGGCCTCTGTTGTTGTTTTGTTCTTGAAGAAGGATAACACAAAAATCAATAGATGGTTTGACAGCATTTTCATGTGCTTTTACTTTCGCGAACAGGCCCCAGTGGCTTCTACTTTGTTTGGTGTTCTACTAAGAATTCTGTTCGTTGCCATGTTTTGCACATGAGCTAAGTACCCTCACTGAAAATTCATAGCCCATGCAGGAAGTAGATTCATGTTTACAATAGTGCAACAAAGGGAGGATGTGGAGAGCAGGGCTGGTACTACTCATATATATATTTTTTTATTTTTTACATTTTGAGATTTGCAGCAGGGTCTAAGAGCAAATGTGAAATGAATCCATTACAAGTAAAATCCTTGTATAAGAACTAGAAGTAAAATTGTAGTTAACAGCATCAGTGTGTAAGCAGCACGTTTCTGTTGTAGCTGCTAGAGGTGGAGTTAATTTCAAATACTATGGACATTTAGCTAGTTTAGTCCAATGGTTCCAAACCTAGGGGTCAGGCCCCTCCAAAGGGTCTCCAGATAAATATGACTGGTTGTGAGATGATTCATTTTCTTTTTTGGAGTTTGGGTGAAAAATTGTATCGTTTGACCATTTATTGAAGAGAATATTTAGTCGACCACTGGCTTCACCTTTAACATTTTTTTTGGATTCCAAAAAACGCATTATATCATCTATTGTGTCAAATCCTAGTTGAAAGACACAGCCTTTCTCTCTGAAATGTAGTAGAAGTATCAAGCAGCATCAAAGGGGTATACTCAAGTAAAGTAAAAGTATCTCAAATTTGTACTTAGTTACAGGACTTATGTAAAACTTCATTATTTTACCACTAAACTAATTTGAAAACTGACTCTTGCATCCAGTCTGCATATAGTTGCATATAGGCATATGTTTGCTTATACTTTAATTCTATGCGACATCACATAGGCGAATACGGCTGCAGGGTCAGAGCTATCGCTCTCCTTGTTCCACTCTTGCTTACTGCAATGTTACTTCAGCAGCAAAATAAATGAGGACTATTCAAGACCCCCTATTTATGTGCTTGCATTAACTGCTTTCAGTCACATTGTTATTAAGAAAAATCTATCAATCAATCAGAAGTCATCGCAAAGGCTTTAAGTGGGCAAATTGTTCATTATCACTCCCTTTGGCTTTATCTCTATGTAGGTTGTGTTGGACAAATATAACGTTCATTAATGCAAAGATCACTGTATAGTTCACAATATGAATTCCTCATATCAAAAGGGATTATATCTGAAACAACAAAGGAAATAATATGCATGCTATGGCTATGATATACACAGTAATACGCCTGAAGACTGTAGAATCTGGCATCCTTACGCTTGTAGCCAAGTCCCGCTATTGCCAATTTGGGTCTCGAGAGAAATAACTCAACTTCAAGACGAGCATTTTTGTTGCCAAAAAATTTGTAATTTGCGGCTTCAATGGAGTGTTAAAATGTAATGACCCGAGATGGAGCAGAGTGGAGGGGGAAAAAAAAAAAGACTTGGGAATTAGCTTGCATCAGAAGAGTCTTTGTGTGCGCCTTCACCCCTTACCACCTCAAAAACCCACAATAAATATGAACAATTATTGTTTGAAATGATGTGTACGAGCACAACAGACACCACAAGGCAAGCGCTCAGCGGACACACACTCGCGCACACACACGCGCACAGACGTGCGCACGCCTGCGTGCACAGCAGGCTCATGTTGAGTTTCTGATGGGGTGAAACAGACACTGGCTTGATTTGTTGCCACAAATCATTCCGCTCCCGCTCTGACCCCCGTGCCCTATTTCATCGTAAAAACTCTGTTGTGCCCATGGTAACTTTTGTCAGGAGGTTTTATTCTATAGCAAGCGCAGCGCTCACTTGACTGCTCCCACTGGTACTGGAGAAAAACCAATATAACATTTGAGTGCAAATGGCAAACTCTCGCCACAGGAAATGTAAACCACAGGGTGCTTGCTCCTGTCTGCTGTGATGCTGAAGTGAGGACTGAACTCTCAATCCACAGTCACAGCACCCGCCCTGGCCCCTTTGCCCTCTCTATCTGTCCCTCTCGTGTTTGTTTTTTAGTTTTCATTTCACCAACTGAAGGGTCGGTAATAAAAAGGAAAAAAAAAAGAAAGGCTTGCTTGTTTGTATTTCTCCTCAATGCTCCTGAGAAGAGCAACTGCCTGGCTTGGATAGTAAGAATATGCTGACACGTGTGTATGTTTGTCTATCTAAGTGTTCCGAAGTGATTTTCTCCTCCCTTATGCTTCAAACACATTAAAGACCCTGTCTTTTCCCTGTCAGCCGCTGTCAAAGAAAAGCCATCGCAATCTCGCAACGACAAGTGCGAGCGGTTACGCGGTATCCCACAGATCTGTCGTCTGACATCGGGGCCTTTCATACAGGGCTTAGAGAGTACTCCACAGCCTTCTCATCCTCGCGGCGCTGGAAGCGGGGGTTCAACAGGTGACTTTCGAGAGGAAAATGTGAGCTGGTTCAGATTATCTGCCCACTTTAATGTAAACAGACATTCCGCTGCCAATTCGCCGGCTCCATGGGTATTTCTGGGTTCACTCTACCATTTGTCATATTTACAGAAGCTTGTCAATCATGTGGTCTTGTTTTATTAAAGAAATGTTGATGATGTTAGGAATGTTTTTACACAAAATGTAATACGATTAGTTAGTTAATAGTAAATGCAATGCAGATAATTATAATCAACCATTTTATTTTATTTAACTTTCCTGTTGTCCCCCAGGATCAAATTGGCCTCACTGTTCCCCCCATTCCTTCCTTTCTTCCTTCTAAAGCTGCAACGAACCATTATTTTGATCAATTAATCCTTTAATTATTGAAACAATTAATTGATTAGTGATTTGGTTCATAAAATGGTGTAAAATGCCAACCACTGTTTCCCAAAGCTGAAAATTCAACCGAAAATGTTTTTTTTTTGTCCAGACAAACAACCCACAATCCAAAGATCATCAGTTTACTGTTATAGAAGACTAAAGAAACCAGAAACTAATACGATTTGAGAAGTTGAAACCAGAGAATTTGGGCATTTTCTTTTAAAAAATGACTCAAATCGATTAATTGGTTATCAAAATAGTTGACCAATAATCTAATAGTTTGCAACTAATTGTGAATCATTGCAACTCTGCTTTCTTCATTCCTAAACCTGAGGACAACAGAAGGGTTTACTTTCGGTCTTTTTAAAATACAAAGAAGTCTTTTTCAAGGAAAGCCTGGCCAAGAAAGCAGCACGGTAGGGGGGTTAAAAGTTGCCTTAATATAGACAATACAATAAAACATGGGAATACAGTAAATCACAAGCAAAACAGACAGCATAGTAAAGTAGGCATGGACAGTGCGGGATCAGGAAATCATAAAAAGCAAGTGCAAGCATGATAAGAATCTGCCTCCAGGTCCCTTTAATAGTTTTTTGAAAGATGCGACAGCAATAAGCTCCTGCAATTTAAGACTGCTCTGGTGGAGCCTGTTAAAGGTCTGTTTTCTAAATTCAGTGCAGTCTTTGGGAACAGTTAACTGCTATGTATTGGAATGAAGACTGCAATAGTTGTGAGCTCTGCTAATAGAGCCACACAGGTATGTGGGGAGTCAACCCAGAATGGCCTTGGAGATGAGTAAACATCAGTGAGTAAGCCGGTGTCAGGCTAAAGATGGCCACTCAACCCGGGCATATAAGGAGAAGTGATGTGTGAGAGCTTTGCACCTTGTAACAAAACAAAGAGCACTGTGGTACACAGTCTCTAGGGATTGCAGACAATATACAGACACATTCATAAACAACAGATCACCATACTGAAGCACAGGGAGGAAGATAGCGAGGTTTACCTTGCAGAAAAGGAAAAAACATTACTTTTTCCTGAAGAATAATCCCAGTTTAGTTTTTAGCTTTTTGTTAAGGCTCTTACTGTGAATTTTTACAGTCATCATTTTAACAGTCATCAGTTAAAATGCACAAATACTTCACAAATACGTCTAAAGTTTCAGGTCAACCAGTTGGGATTTCAAAAGATTAAAAGCAGTCTGCAAATAGCCAAAGGCTTGATTTTGGGAAGGACCACAGCTGCATAATCGGCAAAAAAAAATAAATTTGGCATTGGGAACATTCTGATTTGGCACATCCACATAGATACTGAATACAATTGGACCCGAGACCATACTATGAGGAAAACCAGAAGAAACAATTAAAATAACGGAAGAGCATCCATTGTCGGAAACACACTGATACCTGTCATCCAAGCAATCAGACAGATGTTTTACCAGGATGTGATGATCCACTGCGTCGCAAGTATTGGAAAGGTCAACAAAGAGAGCTGTAAAAATGTTTTCTATGAAATGCTGTCGTATGGTTAAAAAAATATGTTTATACGCCAGTCAGTCATTTACTATGCCTACTTATTCCTCACTAGGGTCACAGGAGTCTGCTGGAGCCAATCCCAGGGTACTTCACGCAAGAGGCAGGGATACACCCAGATGGTCTCTAGCCTATCGTGGGGCACACACACACCATTCACTCACACATTCAGAGCTATGGGCAATTTAGAGTCTCCAATTAACCTTAACATGTCTTTGAAATGTGGGAGGAAGCCCAAGAAGCTGGAGAAAAACCATGCAGGCACAGGGAGAACATGCAAACTCCACACAGAAAGGTCCCAGCTCAAAGACTTGAACCTGCGACCTTCTTTCTGTGAGGCAACATTGCTACCCACTGCGCATATGTTGAAAGGGTTTAGGAATAATATCAGCTGCTAGTTTTAAAGAGTACCGATCCAAAGTATCAGGGCCGCAGATTTTATAGAGTCAAGCAACACCAGAAATTTGTGAGCTTCTTCAAATGAGAACAAGGTAAAATGGAAAAATACATGACCTTCGTCAGGAACAGAAAACGGGGCATTTGAAGCAGCAGGCAAGACAAGCTGCAAATAAGACAATTAGGGGAGGGGACTTGAAAAGCAGGGAACCAGAGGTAATGAAAAGCTTAATAAAACAATCAAGAAGCCCTGTCAGAAACAATGGAGGAGTCGTTAATAATACAGGGAGGAAGTTCACTATGAGTGTCAGTGGCCGAGATGGATTTAATTACTTTCCGGAATTTCCTGTGGTCATTTAAATTTTTGACCATAGCAGAAAGTAAAGAAAAATCTGACTTGGCCTTTTTTGTAAGGAAAGAAAATCAATGTAGCTGTCTAAATGTGAGCCAATCAGTCTCCAGCCCTGTTTTCGTTGCCTGAGCCCAAACTAGATTTTGCCTGTGAAGTAAATTGCATGAATTGGTGTAAACCAAAGATTATCGCGCCCTTTCACTTTATACTTTCTAAAAGGTGCAAGTTTATCCACAATGTAAGAGAAGCTGTCATGAGAAATTGTGGGATATTAGTTAAGATCAGGTCAATTAGAGTTGATTTATCTAGGATTTGGGTATTTGGGTGTGTAGGGCTGATCTGAGTGAGATTAAGAGAGATGCATACATCTCGTAAATCATCAGACATAGGTTTTAACCAGTCCCAACCTATTAACATTGGTTTAATCCAATTGCCTGCAATCCATTTATGATGAACCCTGAAAGGAAGTAATTGTCTTCTAATTATATGTCCTGTTTAATTAAAGCCTGATTATCAAGTTGGGTTCTGAAACTTATCATATGGTGCTTTCTTACATCACAGAAGTTGTTTTGACCTTGACCAAATAGAATTTATCATACAACATTTGTAAACCATGTAAGATAAAATAAATAACATGTACACTACATGGGAAAACCATTTATTTAACCCATTGCTTCTACATTGTGAAGTTCTCCTTCAAATAGTATCTCTTACATACCTTCACATATTACCACAAAGTGAACTTTGAGACTTCGGTCCTCCCTGTGGGTCCAGGGATGCTGGGCAGTCAGCCGGATTTGCCCACTTGATAATCCAGTTTTGGATTGGTTTCATACCTCTTTACAAAAATGATGGGCATTAGTATGGCTTCCCTCATCTGGAAAGGGTTGGTAAGACCTGGCACACAGTTTGTGATCCAATTCATCCCAAAGGTGTTAGAAGAGGTCATCAGATCTGTAGTCAAAAACTACTTATTTACAGACCAGGTTTGTACGCGGGGGTATGGTCATGTTTAAACAGAAAACAATGTTGCCACAAACTTTTGAGAACACAATAGTCTAAATCAGTGGTCACTAACTCTGCTCCTAGGGAGCTACTGCCCTGCAAAGCCAAACGATATTGGTCACTTGTCACCCACTCCCACTGATTGCTGTAATGTGACTGACATTTACTTACCCTGTCAACATATATCCTTTATTGGAGACATCCCTTGTGTGCATCAAGATTTGCATCAAGTAAACGGCAATATTTGCAAAACCCCAAAACAAAAAGGCAGAATCTGAAAACCAAGCAAGCAGAGTAAAACTGTTGATGAGCATCCCCCTGATTCTGTGTATCCAAAGTGTCCAATTGGCCTTTATGTGCCACTGAGCAGCTCTCATAGAAATGAACAGGATCACGCCTCCATCTCTGTATCCAGTTAATATTATAGATCAATGCTCTGCACACCCCACCCGTCACCGAGCGTAAGATATTGATCTCCTGAGTGCTGACTTGTGATAATAATGAATATGATGTTGATTTAGACTTGCAGCAGGATATGTCTTGGTTGTGGACTGGGTGTTCATTTGTTGACTATTGTTTCGTCTGTAGGCTATATCTGTGTGTAAATAGGGCCTGTTGTCTGTGAATTGTAGTGTTGGATCAGAAAGGGTTAGTCTGAGTATTAAATGTGTGTGTGTGTGCGGTGTTGGAATAAAACAGTGTACATACACTTGAGTGTATGTACACTCAAGTGTATGTACACTTGTTGAGATCAGATATTCAGTCATAAACCAGAAGAATTACCAAGGACTGTATTAAGTGATCTCAAGTCCCCTGGCTGTCATAGCAACAATGTTGTTTGCTCCTCGTGCATCTGCCAGCGACCCATCGTCTTTCAACTTCACTCTTGCAGTAGCTGCCTGGTTGAAGTGGTAATGGCTGAAAATGGAGGTCAGATCACAGAGGGTCATTATCCACAAAGGCACATCAGATGATTATCTCTGCAGCTGTTCTTTGTGGGTCACTGCCGACCACTGTTAAAGCTGCCAGTCACAGAGGAATAAATCAGCTCCTCCCCGCAGTTAGGGTTCATCTACAATATGGACACCCACACACTAGTAAATGTCACCACACTGACTGAATGCAAAAATGAAAATAGGGACTAAAAAACAAAAACCCCATCAACAAAACCCTTCAATGACAATGACGTCCACTCCTTTGGTATGCATGCATGCCATTTTGACCAATAATATACACTTTAGATGGTAAGTGCTTGTTGGATGCCAACTCCCAGTCCATTACACATAATGGCAGGAGGGAACTCAGGAGGAGTCCAGGCAAGGTCAGATGAGGAAAAAAAAAGGGATGAGTCAGAAGAAACTATAGGGAGTGCATAATCACTAGCAAGGAACTGTATCTGTTTCTACAACTTCATCAGCTCAGCCACTAATTAAGACTAATTAGTAGGCACTGGGGAAAGGGGCAGGCTAAAAAAAAAAAACTGAATTAATGTGAGGACCCATGATGTCTGTGCATAACAACTTCCTCAGCACCTGCTTAGCAGGCATTAACCTACCATTCTTTGCAGATCTCTAGACAGTCTGCAGACATCCAGCAGAATCTTTAACTAGCTGTTGCAACCTTTGATTAGTGGTGAGATCTGAGCTGGTCATGCAACAGCAAAATTGATCAGTTGATAAATTGCTGTGCGCTATCCATAGTGATAACCTCCATAATCCATAATTATGAGCGTGAACTAGCTGTGTAGGCTGCAGTCATGCATTAAATGGATTATCAAAGTCACCTTTTAGAAATGTTGCTGCAATTATGATGTCAATTGTTATTGTTCACCAAAAAAAAAAAAGAAAATATAGACATGGAAGGATGATGACAACCAACAAGACATGAAATAATCGGGAAAAAAAACAGTGGTGAAATAGGAAACCCCTGAGAGACTGCAACATAATGGAAGATAAGGGATCACATCACCACCGGAGACAAACAAAAATTCATTTTCAGTAATATTCCCTGCTTGTTTATTTGTATTGTACTTAAAGATACACACAGCACAAATGGGAAAATGGCCAATTTTGTCAACCTGCCACTTCTGTGTGTTTTATTTCTGTTTGGTTTTGACAAAATGTGATTCAATGCAAAACAATGTCAAAATGATGATTACATTATGAGAGACATCCCTCCTAAATTTGATATCAATTATGAATATTTGAACATTTCTACATTTTGAAAATCACATTTATTGATCCCTTCAATATGAATTGCTGTCCGATCTTCGACGTCCCAATCACTCCCTACCGAAATGTGTCCATTGCAACATTTTTTAACTCATCATAAAACCCACAAGCCCATTTGATCTATTAGATAACATTGCAATAGCTCACACAGCCAGTAGGTGACAGCTGGCAGTAAACATGCCAGCACGTTACCTCACTAGCGGCTAGGCTAGTTCGGCTAAAAGCCCCCTTCCCCCCCTCGCGGTCAAGCGACCCTCACTTTGCAGGTCATAGCAGTCCATTGGGTCTAATTTCTGGCAATGTAGCGCCACAATGTTTAATGACACTCTCAGCCACCTTCTCTGTCAAATGTTACGAATCAGGGTCCCGCTGCTGTCACAGAGAGGAAAGGAGAGGTACTTGGTGAGTTGAGTCATGCGGTAGGAGTCAAGGTCAAGGAGAGACGTACGAATTGACAGCATTGATGTTCCTCCCACTGTGTTTTCTGGGCCTGACAGACTGCAGAGTCACAGGGAGGCAGCCCTCCTCTTAGCTCATTTAGAAATACATTACACCAGCCCATGATGAGAGGGCACCTGCTGATCCAACCTTCCTTTGACACTAACAGGCTGAGAAAGAAACATTCACAGACCACTGGCCCAGAGAGAGCAGTGTACACGATACTGTCTAATTCAATCGCGAATACAGCGCCAGGAAACAGGAATGCAAATACCAAGGCACAATACCGTTGTGATACAAAATCGTGGGGGTTGATGAAACAGATCACCCCATTATCTAAATCTGTTAAGTTATGATCTGCAGAGGGTAATCATTTTTGTTTGCACACATTGAGTGCCATTAAAGTCATCCATTAACACTGTGAAAGTGACCGTGAGCTGCTGCAGAGTCCAACGTCCTACACCAGAAGTCTAAAATTGGTTCGTGTGAATACGTTTAATGTCCACAGATTAATGTTGAAAGTTTATTTATGTTTTCCTGTGTTGAACATCAGAATATAAGTGGGGGGGAAAAATAACTTTATTCTTCCATATGCTGCTGTTGCGGTTTAATGCCAGTTTTACGACTTAATATTCCCCAGGCAGTGTCATATACATAACAGATTGTGTGAAGCAGTTGGAGGGTGAAAGAAAGTCTGTGTATATAGTACCATAGTATTTAAACTATCTAGTTAAGTATGTTGTATAGCTGCAGACATCTGGTCAGAGATGAGACATTAAATTGTTTTCCACTTTATTAAATGTTTTCACCAACAACATTGGTTTTCTATCAAAGAAACAAATAAACTGAGCTATAAACTAAGGGTATTCGCCTATAAACCCTGTAATAAGACAAAATACATAATTGCTAGATCAACCTTATTGGTAACAACTTTATTACCAACTTAAACTTCTTCGGCTTATATCACTTACCTGTATTATCATTATTAGCAGTAATGCGGAAATGTGAAATATTTAGATGCTCCAAACCAGAAACAGACAATAAAACACACAATTACAAGTAGAAAGGTTTACCATTTACAAACAGCCATACACATACAACGGTGACGAGCAGCTTCTTAAAACAGCATGTGAACCGCCTCTCAGACGGCAGAGACTAAGAGTCTCAACCCATCTGCTCACGGAGCAGTTGCTTGTTAAAGCTGGACAGACACTGTGCAGTTTAACCTGAATTTAACCCTGAATGTGTAGCACTGATTTTAGAATATAGACAAGTATTTATCAGATCGGTTGTCGCTAGAGTTTGCGGGTGGTCACGATGCCTAATTACCCCAACTATCAACCGATTGGCTCTTGGATTGGTCGGTTCGATTTTTGGCATTTTGATTGGCTGTCTTTCAGTATGAGTAGTTGGATAAAGTTACAGCAATGCGCTTGTGTGAATACAGAGAGCACTTTGTGTGGACAGAATCTATGGACACCAGGTGAATTGCATTTGCTTCCATACAAATTAAATGACTGGTGCACCTTTTTTGGGGAAAAAGTGAAGCGCTGTGAAAACGTTCATTGTGACCGTTACATTCACACCTTAGTATTAGCAAATAGGTTGCTTAAAACAGTTGGTTAAAACATGTAGTATGAGCTAAGATAAGCTACACAATTAATAAAATCTGCTGTGGCTGGCCCTCTCACAGCGATACCTCAGGGAACTGGAAATGTTCCGATCTAATTGGCGGTTAATGAAAAGACGATTATTAAGAATAACAGGTAAAACGGCAAATAAATATTCATATCAGGGAATCTCTTTTTCCACGGAGGGTGAGGATGGTGGGAGTGGAGCTGTCAGGCTAGCAGATGAAGATGATGGGATGAGACGCCCCGGTACAGGGAGGGTCAGAACCATGAGGTTGCATAGTTTGACACCGGGGATCGTCTTTGGCCCTTAGGCGGAGAGATGCGGGTTATTAGATGGCCGCAGATGTGATGCGACGCACTCACAGTTGCATGTCGAACACAGCAAAGGGCAGCGGGGACCACACAGGAGAACATAAGTTGCCCCCTTGATTGACAAAACTGCAAGCCCCAACAAACATACACTGCGATATATATATAAACAAGGACAAAACAGGGGATGGGTGGGGGGAAAAAAAGACGAGTGACAGGCAGAGGTCAAATGTGCTCAGCGGAATGCCAAAAAGGGCAGAGCGCTTGTCTCAGACTTAATTAAGACCCTCAGGATCGTGGTGATTAGAGCGATATTTCAAGCCCGAGCAATGAGATGAGCTGATGATTATTGGAACAGATCAGACGCTGGGTCCTGTCTACGGCGACCCGGCGCTAGAGCAAATCGATAGGTTGGGATTTTCATGAGGGGGCCACACAAAATCACCAGAGCAGCAGTGAAATAGCATCACTGCATGCACTACGTCACACGTTAATGTTTTTGTTTATGAAAAGAGTTTTTGTTTAATTATAGGTAAATATTACTTGTTGTTGTTGTTATTATAATGATAATAATCCAGAAACACCCATATAACCTTAAACAGGAAAAGGGGGTGTCAAAACTACACAATAAATGAAAAAAAATGTACCCTAATTTTAACTTATAATGTGCTCAATATTAAACTGGGCTATTATTTCATTAAATTCAACAGCATCCTGAGTTCATAGTGGCCGATTTTGAGCTGGATAAATTTCCTTTACGAGTAGGCGTTATCAATACTGGCTTGATAAAGAACAAATGTGCATACATGAAATGATTACTAATATCAAATAGCACGGTGCCTCCGCTGTGAAACCGCTAGACACGCACAGTGTGAGCTTCATTAGTATTCCCCGGAATCAACAGTAACTAAGTTAAAGGTCAGCATACTGTATAAATATAAAATGTTCAACCCAACAAAACAATTCATATTCTGAGATTTGTGAATGTGCTTCTTGCCTGGTGTGGAAAAAAAAAAAAAAAAAAAACACATCCTCACTGTAAATCACATTAAAGTAGCTTAGCCTCTATCCTTCAAACCTAAGTTGACCTTGTGATAAAAGTAATGAATTTCTTTTTCTCTGTTCTTCAAAGGAAAGTATTGAAAGAGCCATCTTGTGTATTACTACCCAGTTGGATACAACCTGCACAATATTAACACACTTGGTTATAATCTATCATGCAGATACAGAGTCCCAGTGCAATATTTTGCAGTTGAGCAGTTCAACCCTGAGCAATGTTCAAAATGTTACCAAGTGCTTAGATTTCTGACAGTTGAGGCCTATACGTTGGTGCACATATTGATGTATTTGCTTATTTACATGCTAAAAGTTTCCAACTACTCATGAGACCTCAATTTGTAAGATGGTTTAGCTTTAGCTGGAACAAAGTGCAACAGTTAATTGTATATGAAATGGCACCAACACAAGATTAGCCTAAGCTAATTTACGCACTGCTCCAATGGCTCCTCCTTTTTCCACCAAATGCAGTTGGCCTGGCTGCTACTTTGACTTCAAACCTCCAGAAACGGCGTTAGCAAACTGTGAGATACAACATTTAACTATAGTAGACTTGTACCAATACTTAGTCTACAAGTAGTATTCAGGTTGATGATGAAGCATTTTATTTGCTCCGCTGCGTACATGAGTAAGCGAAACTTAGTTTTTCACGTCCGGCTAACGTGATCTCTCATTGGCTTAAAGTGCATCTTCCCCCCCAAAAAAACAGATTGAGTTAGATTACCTCACTCAAACAAACTGAAAATCGGTAGGCACCATTCTCCTCAGCAGATGGTCTTTTCACTCCCCATTGCATTTCTTGGACAGACCCCTTTCAAAACGTACTTAAATTAAGTGAGTTTTGCGCAGGAGAAACGAACTGAATATTCCAGCCAAGGTCTGTTGTTGTAATACCTTGCTCTTCCAAGAAGAGTCTGTTTCTTCCCTGAAATCATCAGAGCTGAAAACATGTCTAGTTTTACCTGGTTGGTCATATTATCAGCGAGGTCATCCGGGGTTACTGATTGCTCTGGTCTGATCGGTTTAGCAGCTGGAGAGGCAGCAGCTGTTGTTGATGCTGAGCTTGAGGAGGCCGATGTTGCTGGTCGTGGGGTCATGGTTAGATGTGCTGGTTGGAACAGGCTTTTCTTTTTTTAAAAAAAATCAGATGTCCATTTAGTTCATGGACTACCTTACACATTAGGAAGTTGTTGGTAAAATGGCTACAGTTATACGCGTTATGTAGGACAAGCCATCCTTGTAGTTCCTCCACACACTTACACCGGGCATACACCCATGTGTTTAGAACCATTTATTTTACATTATTTGTTTGTTATTTATCTTTTGTGTTTTTTATGAATAAATGCCTCTGAGTAATACACGCTGCCTCTTTAATGTTGTACAATAATGAATTATGCCAACCTCTTCTTTAGAACTCTGAATCCTTCAACCATTTATAGCTAAAATAAGATCATCCTCATTATTATTATTATTATTAAGTCTATTGTTAATCAGACTTCCAAATTGATAGTTTAGTACAATTTATGAGACTGAATCAGAGAATTGGCTCTTTACCTCTCAGCCCGAGAGGTGGTGGCCCGACTTAACTAATTGATTTAGCTCTATTTTTAATTAATGAATAAATATTTCAAATAATTACTGATTATTTTCGATAGCCACTACATGTAAGACACTCGGTGCCACGAGCAAGGCTGCCACAACAGCGATAATTCCTCTTGACGTAGCTATACATTAGCTAACTATTAGCTAGCTCCCATTAGCTAACTTAACATCAGTGACTATACACAGTGTAATATTATCTTCTTCTTTAACTGGTTTTCTTTTAAACATAGACAAGCTCTCAGTATACAAGAAAAGGGGAAAGTTAGGTAACTATCTGGCGAAAAATGGGCAGGACATAGTCAGTTAAAAACTCGAGTCAAAGAGATGCAACGCTGTGGGATCACCTGAGCATAACAGCATGTGACAGGTCAAAAAAACACACACAAAGTCAACTTGTCGTCCACGTCTAAGAATATCCCTGTAATCCCATAAAACAAATGTATGCTCATTTTGCAAATTGCCGCAATATCCCGGTGGCCTATATTTGTCTTCTATCCCCCCTCACTATGTGTGCGGCAGCGGGTGACAAGTTTAAATAGGATTTGCATCTGAAACCGGTAGGAATGTGAGCTCCCTGCATGCAGGGAAGATGGCATGAAGATTGTAATTGAGGAGAGGGGAACAAATGGAAGGCACTACATTTGACCTTGAGAGCAGAGCTGAGAGGAGAAAGACGGCAGGCGAGATTGAAAGAGAGATTTGAAAAGATGAGGAGATTAAGGAAGGGATCAAATATCATTGTCACGACAAAATATAGCTTAAGGAAGAAATAAAAAAACATAATTCTGTAAAAGACTATGTAATATAGGGCAAGCCTTGAGTAAATGTTTTAATAAGATAGGATAAGCCTTAAATATCTCATTCGAGGTGGTGTCATAGCCCACGTATAGACAAGACACAATCAAACTGCAGTTCACAAATACACACACGTAGCAATATGCACATTGAAATATTGCAGATTCTTTTACACGTGCTAAAATTAAATCATAATGTTAAATCTTGAACAGATGCCCTATGCCAGATGTTACACTCTGACCATGATGCTAAATAAGGCCTTTTAATTATGCGTGTTGCATAATTCTTTGAGCAATAACTATGATTCATTACTCCAAATATGATATTTAATTAGTAACCGAGATATAAAGAAGCCAGTGCTACAAAACAATTAACTAAATAGACCAAACAGACAATTGAAAATCATAAAAATTTGATTCAATGTTTTTGTTTGTTCCCCGGCAGAAAACACAAACAGATTTACTGAGAGAATCAGTGCTAAATTATGTAAGTCTAAAAAAATGTTCAATTGGACTGTTGAATATTTAAGTGTAATTTCAAAGCTATTTCTGTCTCATCCGTAGGCAGAGAAAGTGTTTGAGAGTTATTGCCTCATTCTGCCTGTTACTGCACTGGCTATAATGCAGGAGAAAACACTATGTTTGCAGATTCTGAGAGCAGTAACTTCAACTCTGCTAGCGTGAAAAATGACAATGTACCCGTGGCCAATCAGGGACTGAGCTGTAGAGGAGATTGACAACGTTACTGGCCAATCAGGAGCTGATCTGAATAAAACAGCGTCGTCTGCAAACTTCAGGAGATACCTTTCATCGTAGTTACTCCTACAGTCATATAATTGTATATTATATAATATATATAAGCTTCTGTAATTGAGAACCATTAGCCCTGTTTGACTTGTGATAAAAGCTAAAGAGAAATGTTTAAAGAAAAGCTTTGCATGAGTTTTTGTACCCTCAAGATGCTCCTGCAGGTAATTACATGAAGTAGTAGCAGCATCGTCCACCCCTGATATGCATCAATATCCAATGATATTGGATTATCAGTCACTTTGATCAATCGGTGTGGTGTTTTTTTTATTTGGACGTCTAGATTCCCAATGTAAGCTTGTCCTACCTAGCGACTGTAACTAAGGGGGGTTCAATTAAGAACACATGGATGCACTAGCAGTTTTTCTGGGAATAAAAGATGTTCTCGCTATATTTCTGCCTGGTTTTGAGAAAGTTTTATCCATCTATTATTTATAGTATATAACCTGAGCTGAGAGCTGATTGGCAGAAGGAGGTTGTCTGTCTCTGCAAGCACTCCCCCCCACTGAAATTGCTGTGGAAGGCTGGAATTCCATATTGACACATAAGGTGAAATAGAATGTGAATTGAAGTGATCAAGATGTTTTTTTCTTTCCCGGGCTTACTTACCGTTCGCTCCTAATGAATAAACCAAACCTCCAATTGAGGATTTTCTCTGCTTATTTTTTTTCTCCCCCCCACAGTATCCCGCACTTCATCCTTCTGTCTCTTCCTCCTCCATGAAAGCACAATGGAAAGAGACAATGATGCCTGTGTGTTGGCTGGGATCAGTGGTAAGCTTGTGTAATGGGCCCTGTCAGATAGTCCCATTAGGGAAGAAGAAATTCTGCATGGTGTCAACAGGCTGGTTTTTCCTCCGCAGTCTTTTTAGCTTTTCTAACTGACAGCGCTAATCAAAGCTCATAGGAAAGTGTCTCCAGTCTTTTGACTGAGTTGTTTATCTGTTTTTGAAACGTGAAAACCCAGAGAGGGTACAAATTTTCCATTTAAATCTGAAGAGGCTCCTCTCGATGGCAGCAAGAAAAATAATACTGCGTTTCTCGTCAGTCATGGGGGGGGGAGGAGGAAAACCTTTTTTTTTTCACTTTCCAAATACCGTTGGCCAGGTTAACAGTGTTTGTTTTCTTTTTTTCCCCCTGTATTCTCACTGTTGGCATAAGAAGATTGATCATACCTTCCTTCCAAGGTCTGGCTCGGCTCCCTTTAGCTAAATACTGTATCATATTTTCACCGATTCTCTGCCTGCAGCTTGCAGGTGGAGTCACTGGGCTATATCTCCTGGTGACTCCTCATGACACCTTCATCACTAAAAACCTCCTCCGTCCTTGAACATTGATTGTACCACGAGCTTAATCCGAACACTATATAGTTCCTGCCAGAAAACCTTTCAGCCTATTAACGTTTTAGTCCTTTTTTTCTCCCTTGCTTTCGGGATCATTCCATCACTGACATTGTCTCTCCCCCTGCATTGCTCAACCTGTCTCGCGGGGTGTTGGATATATAGGATTAAGGTTACATTTGGGTTTTCGGAAAAGACAGTTGATCATGAAGATTTACGACGCGTTGCTTACGGCGCAGAGACAAATGAAGGAAGCGCCAGAGGGAAACCGTGGATCCATATTAAATACCTGTGTTAAACAAAGCAAGATGAGGACGCAGCGGGTTCTGGATGAATGTAATTGTTGCAGGATGGACAGCTTGTAGGCGGAGAAATCAATTTTCACTACGTAATGCTCAGCGATAGCGTGAACGCGGATGACAGGTGAAACCTACATACGTATTTTAAATGCTTGTGATTTACTTTGTTTTATTTGTTTTGTCTTAAAATATATATCAATAAACTTTTACTTAAAATGCAAAACTGCAAATATAACAATTTAATATATATTACTATGGACACAGTATATTTGAGTAATTTTGACTATGTGATTGTTGAGTACATGAAAGATAATAAATGGGAGTTAACATCGAAAATAACGTTGAGTTTACTGCCTGCCCCTGAAGCTAGCACTAGCACCATGTGTTTACAGCCTGCCCCTGTAGCTAGCACTAGCACCATGTGTTTCTTTTGCTGCTAAAATTAGATAAGCTAATTACACTTTAGCTAGCAGCCCTTCGCACATGTTGCGGCTAACTAGTAGTCATAGTTTTATCCTAGATATGTGATTAGAATTGTTGAACATTGGACGACATTTCTACCTGGCTATCATATTTGACAGTGTAAGCAGGGAAGTAGGTTTTTAGAGTGAAATAAATTCTTGTCATTCTTGTTTACCAGTTGGGTTGAACTAATACTACTAAAAAAGCTTTATTGGATAAACTTAAGTTTATCCAACAAGGCTTTTTTAGTAGTATTAGTTTAACTCAACTTGAGTTTATGTCAAGTAATACAATAGTATTCATTCTACTTACTACTTAAAGTTGTCTTAACTCAAAAGGTCCATCGTAATCCCTTACGTCACTTTTTTTAGTAGTAGTATAGTATGTATAGTAGGTATTAGTTTATACAGTGTACGTAGCCTTTGTGGACATTGTGTAAGTGACGGCGGTTGATGAGGCTTCTCCAGGGGGAACATGTCAGTAAATCTGTCACTTAATAAACAAATAGCATCAAACAAGTGCCAATAGCCTTGTCAGCGAAAAAAGAGACATCATGAAGTCATTTTATGTGCCGTACCTTTATATCTTTCACCTCCTCAATAAATAAGATACGGGGTCGGCATTAAATTTGAGAGGAATGCACCTGAGTAATAAAAAAAACAGCTGCGTTATGAATCAAAATACATTCATACGAGAAGGGCGGGAAGAGGAATGAGAGAGCTGGAGGTGCAGACACATTAGAATTCACTGTCACCGGATAATGACAAAGCATGGCAACGCTACGCCAAAGTACAGGTGCCCTCTCTGTATGCATATGTTCAGATCAAGTATTTGTCAGAGCCTGTTTTGTGAGCATTTTTTGACTCATTCTTATTTCCCCCCGTTATTTGCTCAACGACAACAGCCTCGGTCCCCATTTTCCGATGGTGAAATTATGCTGAGCCCAGCAGGAAAGTAATGAAGGCACTGCAAGCCAATAAAGAAATCAGAATGAGGGGTGCTTATAATATAACAATTTTGGGGGTTCGAAGACCACGGGCTATGTGTGCAAAGAAGTGCACTAGACCAAATTTGAAGGGGCGGAAGAAGACTGCAGAACAGGAGGAGAGAATGGGAAACTGAATGGAAGAAAAGAAAGGTGATGGATTTAGGAGAAGAGGTGTCATTTGGGTACAGCAAAATGTATTTATTTATAATAAGTTATTAAATAAAAGGTGGTGTGAGGTGTGATATTAGTATTGAGACTATTTGCCATTGTTCCAATAATCAGACATTTGCCTAAAGCATATTTGTCCACTCACCTGTTAGGAGTATTAAAAACTTGAAAAGTACACTTAGAACAGTTGAAAATGTCAAGTTAATTTGGAAGTAGCTTGATCTGTAAGCCAATATTATGCATTGACAGTGATTATTGATAGTCTATACATTCTTGATTTTGCTCTGAAATTGTACCGGATTGCTGCTACCAGCCTTAAACTAAAATGGCAGCTATTGGAGGGGAACTAGGAAGAGAATACTTGTCTTTATTGGATATATCAGAATACATTTCTCATCCAATGCCCAAAAGCAACACTAAGTAACACAAAGTAGTCCCTCAAACCAGCTGTCTGCATGCATAGCCTTACTGTTTATCTGCGTTTGTCAAGGATCTTAAAATTTGGCAAATTCCTGCAAGCGTGGCTGTTATCTAAGCAAATCAGTCCGTCCTGTCTCTACCAGCACTACCTGCAGGCAGTGAATCACATCTGCAGCAGAGGGAGAAAGACAGGAGACGGGACGAGTTGAGATCATGCAGTGTGTGCGTTGTGCATATGTATAGCTTGGCAACTTGAGCCTTGCAAACTACAGGAGTTTCTCAGGAGAAATGGTCCCCGAAATACGGGAGGAAACCTGGGAAAGACAGGAACGTTGGCATGAGCTGCAGAAAAGAAAAGGGGGGTGGGGTTGGAGCTGGGGGGGATTAGTGTCTGCTTGGTTCATTTCAATGCCTCCAAAGAATCGGAGACTAATCCTGGCCTCAGCTGCCTGGATGCTTCTGCTCTGTTTGCACTCAAAGGCCATGCCAGTGGGGCACAAGTATGCTGTGGAGATGCCACAGGGACAGCCAAATAAGAGGCTTTGTCCTCGCACAGTGCTAATTTCCCCTCAATCCAGGTGTCCGTGCTTCCATATTTTTCTGGGGTTTAAACCAGTTTGGCAGTGGCAGAGTTAAACTCCAGGAACAAGGCTGTGAAACACACTCAGGGGATATATATATATATATATTCAGAGCATTGCCTCAATTCTATGCAAAGTAGAGCTGTCAAGCGATTGCGAAAAAAAAAAAAAAAAAGAGAGAGCAATCATACTTTTCTGAAATTGATGACAATTAATTGAAATTTCTCACATCTGGGAAATCATGTTAAGTTCTGTTTGATATTTTTGCATTGTCTGTCTCATGACGTCCTGTTTTGGTTTGACCTTTCATGTAACTCGCTCTTTCCCCTTTCCCATGTGCTCCCTCTGGTGTGATTGGCTGAGACTGAAACCGGCAGCTTCCTGCCTACGTAGTAGGCAAAATTGAATAATCCACTATCTAGAAAGTCTGAAACCTTAGAAGGCTTTCAACTGGTAAAGCGGACGGTACCCGAATGATTTTCTACATTTAGTCATATTGTGCAAGAACCACACTACGCTATCCCAGAAGTCCCTGGGAGGGGCAAGATGGCGGTGCTGTAGTATGACCGAATTGTGCCTTCTACTAGAAGCTACTATTGCGGCAATTGAGTAGTGATTACTGGTTAGTAGGGGCGTACACAAAAGGTATACAAAAATCACGGTTTGTTACGTACCTCAGTTTTGACGTCACGGTTCAGTTCATTTAGTTAAATTCAACCAAAATAGCTTAGAAGGTGATCATTTCCCATACGCACTAATGCAAATGACGATCAACAGCAATAAATGTTTCAACAAGGTTATAATAGTCCTGCAAACATGAAACAAGAACAAGAAAAATTCGGATTCACACATGAACACAGACAGAAAGACTTCAAAAAGACTTTCTCCTTTGCATGGAGCGTTTTTTTAGCTCCCCTTCTGAAAATCTAGACATGGTTGGGACCAGTGGATGCATTAAGAATTTCATTTATCAGTCACTTCAAAGCTGAGCCTGCTACAGGGTTTGAAACACATTCATGTATTAATCATGTTAATGATCTTAAATTAATTGCAAAAAATTAATGCATTCAATTTGACAGTGCTAATGCAAAGATTTTAAAACATGTTGGGAATAAAATTAGGTTAGTATAATAAAGTTATGGGCTCCCGATTAATTAGGAAAAGATTATGGATTTGTTTCCAGAACCAGATCCAAGATGTAAACCTCGGTCCTGCACATTGGACATCATTCCATTCATCTTAACCTCCTCCCTGAGATTCCTGCGGCACACACAACTGTGGTGCTTCAATAACTCCACAAAATAATAATAAGCAAAAGAATGTGAATATAATTGAGGCAGTGATTGTGTTTCTCGCTACAGCAGAATTGGAAAGAGAAAGCTGAGACTATGCAAAATTCACTTCTAAGAGGAATGGTTGGACAAGCACAGCTTACAACAACAACAAAAAAAAAGGGGGTAAGAGAAAAATGGATGAACATGCAAAGGAGCTTCTCTGCACCAGAGTAAACAACGTTTCGCAGCATGGAGTTAAAAAAAAAAAAAAAAAACAGGCTCAGATTTTAGATATTTTTACAAACTCGAGAATATGTTGGTCGGTGTAGAACACAAACAGCATAATATAATAATAACAAAAAAAAAGGGGGCGGGAAGGTGCGATATAAATTACTGGAAGAAAGGTAAAACATTCTTCAAGCAACCTAATTTAAACATTGGCTGTGAAAATAGTCCTGGATGTTCATTTTCCTACTGTTTCCCAGTTTTGTTTAGTTTTTTTTTTATATTCAAACCACCGGAGTTACTAACCCTGAATTTACAAATAGCCTGTCTGCGATTTCATTTTTCATGCGACGTTCGTAATGGTTTGTTTTTTGAAACTTTCTCTCCGTGCCAATTTTTACATAAACCGATCTCTCAACCCCTGCAGTTTTCAACCAATTGATGTTGTCACATTGCAGGCCGAGGCGAGGGGAGAGACAAACCGCAATCTTACATCTGCGCATTCTGTAAGAGCCGTGGTGATGCCTATAGGCCACAAAAGCAACACTTGACTGTACTTATTATCGAGATGAATTAATTGATGATTAAACATGAAATAATGCCAGCCTGATCTTTAAAGGTCATACATTTAGGATTGCCTGAAAATGGGCTTTGAATGGCCTTATTTCACCCAGGTTTCCCCTGTCCAGTAATTTGTCAGTGCCACATACTGCGTTTGTGTGTGTGTGTGTGGATGTGTGTGTGCACATGTCAGCAAATGCATATTTGTTGTTGTACAATCTCTGTTGGCCTGGTTGGGTTAAGTGGATGATTGTGTGGAGAGATTTGGAGGGAGGGCTTGTGTTCCTTCATGCCTACAACTATACACACACACGCACACACACACACACACACCATGAATTACAGTTTTTCCTTCCTCTAATACACAAGCCCGGACACAGGCTATAATTCACTGGCTGCTCTGTGACTGGATTGGGACCTTGTATAATAGGAGAACTGTTCGCCAATTTCAAACAGTCTATGTGCACTTTTTTTTTTTTTTTTACAAGTCTGGAAGTCAATAAAGTTCAACATCTCCTGATTGAATTGGGGTGATGCAAGGCAGCATTTTTTTCTTCTTCTTCGTCATTTTCTCTGCGCATTTCAGGATTTATTGTTTTTTCGTCCGCTTGTTTTTTTTTTGAGTAACACCAAGGTACTGTAATTGCTTTGAAGGAGAAAATGCACTCGACGGCTCACTTGATGAGAGACAAAAAAAACAAAAAAAAACTATATATATATATATATATATATATGAGAAAAAATAGCAATAGGAGAAGTCAGAGAGCAAAAAAAAATCTCTTCGCGAATTTACATCAGTTATGACAAATAAACCAATTAGCACGCTAAAAGGCTCTTGTCTGCCAAACATCTCTTGAATTTACAATCACTCTCAGCCTTCACTCACTTGCAGCCAGATCCTCTGTGTCCCCGTTTTTTATGAGTTCCCCCTCGAGCCTGTGTGGTTTCTGTTACTGTTTGGACCACCTGTCTGCCCTTTGACCATCTCCTGTTTGCTTTTGCTCCTTTGGTTCTGTTTGCGTCCTTGGACGCTTTTTTAGATTGCTGCCTGGAAAGCTGAACTTTGATCTATAGATCTAAGTAAACAGCCTATTTAATTAAACATGCTCGATCTGCTGTGTCTGGGTCCGTGCCATGTCAGCCAGAAGGGCTTATATAATTTATATAATAGTTGGGCCCAGCAGAACAAGAAAAACATAACATCTGACATTTAAATGCGCAGATATAGAGACAGTAGCCATCATTTGAATATGTGCTTCACATACTTATGAATAATACAGCGAATTCATCCATAGTAAACAGAACCTTGTGACTTTAACACGAAATATTTGCAGAGTTTTGCACTTCACAAACAGAAATAACGAGACTCTATTCTTACAAACAGCAACAAGAACACAGAAGCCTGTCACTGTTCAGCAGTGTTGGGCAAACTACTTCAAAACTGTAATGCCTTTTTTTATTAGTTGTTACTGTTATTTCAAAGTAATTTGTTACATTAGAATATAACTGTATTCAAAATGCAATGGAAATACGGATATGGCGATCTAAATATAGCTCACCTTTGTCATTATTGCTGTTTTTCGCAACAGAAATCTTCCTGACAAGTTTTCAAAAAGCTGCTGATTCTACTGCTAAAAGTAGTTATCATGTATTCAGCAACACACTCTGACACAGAGGCTGAAGAAATCTTAATTATGGCCCTTTAGTGGTTTTATCGCCACTCTCATGCTTCTTTGCTAACTTCGTGTTGCTATGGCACCTTTGTAAAACGTGAAATTTACCGGTGCTAGTTCAGGAAGTGGATCGTTCTATAGGTGTAGCACACAAAGTGCATTTGACTACGATGTTTTATCGAGAACATTTCACTGCTGCTGATCTTGCACTGATTTTAAAGAATTTGTATGAAGAAAAACAAATCCAAAAAACACTTCAATCCAAAAAATGCATTGTAATGTGCGTTACTGACATTTGTACAGAGTAAATTGCTACCATTTTTTTTTTTCCAGTAATGTCTTACATTACTAATGTAACACATAACTCCCAACTCCCAACACTGCCGGTCAGTATTTCAATGACTTACTTTTGTGAGCCTCCAGGCTCAGCACTGACAGACTGGCCTCTGACCAGACTCTGATTCTTAATTAGCCAATGATACAACCCGCCTGAGAGAGATTTTGACTTTTGCCTTGCAGCGATCAGTGATGATCCCACAAGGATGAACTGTTTTGATTTGTTGGTAAAGATCTCAAAAAAACTTTTGAGATCTTTACCATCTACCTTTTCATAGATGGAAAAAAGACCTGGATTGTTTACTGTGTATCAAAGGAAAAGTCAGATGGCAAAGGTCAAAAGAGACCTACCAGCCGGACGAGCTACTATCAACATCAGCCTCGTATGAGAAGGTTGTGTCCTTTGGGCGATCCTCATGAGTCTGCTTCTTTTGCTATGCAGGAGTTCAGGCTTTTCCCTTCAAGACAGGAAAAAAACAAATGGAAGCATCCTCACTTTAAAATGACAGTACCAAACTCTTCTTGAGGCATTTGAAATTTCCTGCAGTAATTAACAAAAATGAAGGTCTATGGGTAAGCAGCCCTTCTGAATTGGCCAAACATTAATCAAACTGTGTTAGATACTGAATCAGATGTAACACTGTGCTGTCAAATAATGGCCAATGGTCTGGTACTGACTGAGGCAAAGGGAAAAGAACAGCTCCTTCAAGGTTTCCACATAACAGACTTGAATACGCTCCATTCGATATCTCTTTAATTAGCACCACAATGGGATTCGGCTGCAGCAAAATGTCTTTATGCCTGAAGAGATCCCGATTTCAATACATTTGACTCAGCTGTGGCTGATTGTGTTCTAAACCAATTAAGATGTCATACACCTTCACGGGCAAGGTCATATTGTTTCTAATCTGCATCGACAGTACCAGATTTTAAAATCAATTTGCAGGCTCACACGCAAAAATTACAAAATAGAAATAGTCCATTCACAAGAAGGGATTTAATAAGGCAGACAAAAAAAAAAAACAGACAGTAATTTAATTGTTTCATTCAAATGAAACTCTCCCTGTCCTCCGGGTTTGGCTGATTATCAAAGGGCCTTTTCACTTCTCTAACTTTACAGTGTGTCAGGCTAATGGGCTCTGACCAGACAGTTATTGTATATTTGTATCCCTGAAAAAAACCCTGTTTACCACACGTCGCAGTCTGTGTTTTCCCTGAAATGAAATGGGCCATTTTATAAATGTTTAGTTTGGTCTTACAAGCAAATGAGATTCTCACATCTCGTTTCTTGCATAAAACCACTAAATGTAATTTGAGTCAATCTTTAAAATAAGGACCTAGGGGAGCAGAAATAATAATGAACGACTCTGTAGTATAACAGTGTTTCTGTGGTCCTCTCTCCCTTTCTCTCTGGTGTTCACTCCCACTCTCTGTGTTCCTCCTTTCTGACTCTCCAGCCTCTCTTCCATCCTTCTCACTGCAGCCCTCTGATCATGTTTAATTCCCCACCTGCTCTCCCTAGATTAACGTCTCCTTGTGTAATCCCATTAAGTGTCCTGTGTTCCCGCCTGGTGCTCATTACTCCACCGCACCATGGCGTAGTCTGGAATTGACTCCAGCCCCGAACATCCAGCCCCGCATGAGGCCGTCCTCGGATCCTTACCCCAGCACTCAACATTCTGCGGCGCCAGCTGTCCTCCAAACTTCACCTTGCTTTCTTTGACATATAAAGGGTGGAGTCACGTCTTATGGTGTGTTCAGGCAGGAAGCCAACTGATGTGAATTAGTTGACTAACGAAAGGTAACGTCAATCGACTGCAGAGGTCCAGACTCAAATAGCTCAGCAGTGGCTGAATTGATTACCATGAACTCGTGGTCCCCAGAAGATGAAGATGAAGCCTAGGCTACTGATTTTTGATTGATCACTAACATTTTATCTTGTGTCTCATTATTATGTCAAAATGAGAATATTCTAATATTTTAGTTAAACTATGATGATGGGCAGGTGGAAATATCTAACATGGGAGTACCCCAGGGCTGTGTTCTTAGCCTCCTGCCGTTCTCCTTCTACACGTACAACTGTGTAATTACTTTCGACTCCAACATCATAGTGACATTTGTTTACCTGGAGGAAGTAGAGATGTCCTGGTGTCAGGACAATAACCCAGTGAGAATACTCGGCAAGAGTAAGGAGCTGATAATGCTTTAAGGAAGACACAGGAAGGGACTACTCAGCCCTTAATATCAACAGACAGTTTTAAGCACGTTGGTGTCGACATCACTAAGGTCCTGACCTTGGAGCTGCCTGCTGACTCAGTGGTGAGGAAGAGACGCTTGAGGAAATTCTCACAGATCCCAAATAAGGTCACTGAAAACTGCCCCCCTCCCCCTGTTACTCATTTTTAAAATGACTACAATTTGTAACTAATCATGACTTTGCTCATCATTACGGTTTTATTGCACTATTGAGGGAACTGATGGGAACACATTTCCCGCGATTACACTGTGATCACATGTGACAGATAAAGACTGATTGCGTGATTGATTGAGTGTGTCAGCATTTAGCTCAAAGCACCGCTATGTCTAAGTACAGGCTCACAGAGCTGCTGGCATGGTTTCTCATCTGTGCATAGAGTTAGGGCTGCGAGTTACTACAATTTCCATTATCGACCGATCTGCAGATTATTTTCTCAAAAATCCTATCATTTATGATGAAGAAAATCAATTAATTGCTTCAGCTCTGGCCGTGAACATATATTTTGTCTCGATCTGACCAAACCTATATCCACCCAGATGGATTTTCTGTTTTGATTTTTTCTGTTAAATGCGAATCCTATCTGTTGGACAGACAAAGGGATTTGCCAGCGCTCGATCATCCATCCTTGCTTATTGAATCAATGGATAATCAACCAAATTTGCTTTTGGATGAGGATGAAGAAGGTGATAAATTGCTCTCATAAACTAGTTTACTTGGATGCCGCCACCGCCGCTGCTGCGGGTGACCACACAGCTGGGGGGACGGGTGCCAGGGAACATTCAAACAGAAGGTTTTAAAGGAAAGATTGGGATGTGGGTATGAGAGCCACCTCCGCAACTTCAATAAACTCCCTCCCATTGTGTAATACAATAAGCATTTATCAGTTTGTTTTCCCAACCCCTCTCTCTAATGGCTGAGTGTCAACTCTCATTATCTCCCCCATATATCTGTCTATCTGTCGGTGGTGTTTTCCCCCCACAGTCTGAGCAAGAATTTAATGTGGTCACACCAAGACGTGTGACAGAAAACATATCTGTCTGTGTGGGAGTACGGCTGAGATGCTATCACGGCAGTTATTTTGCACTTGGCTGGGGTCATGCGGGAACGTTCCGTCGGCTCGTTATTATCTGCACTGCAAAATGTTTACATCTGTTCACTGTGTGCATGGTATATCCTCTATTATAAATCACATTCTGCGTGTGCCTGCACAGTTCTTGCACTCTGAATAAAGTTTCCTGCGGAACTGCAGTTTGAGTTTGGTGAGAACCAAGCTGTGCGGCAGCATGTCTTAGTCCAGCAACATAATACAGAAACATCAGAGTAAGGCATGCTGGGAAAACGAGTCTCCTTTGTGCCAGGGTTTGATTTATGGGCAGCAGGAGCTCAGAGAGAAGTTCTTAAAAACCTGACAAAATGTCTTCTTAGATCCAGTCAAGGTTGGCAGACGGTGGTAGACAGGTCCTTCAGGGTCGCTGCTCACTTCTGCTGACATCAGTCCTGTACAGTATATCTTGGGTGACGAGAGTCCCTCCGCTCTGTCTGGGATCCGGCAGCAGTCTTTGAATGTTCTTTAAAAGGAAGATAGCGAAAACACATCCCTGCTGGACCAGCAGCCAGTAACTAACTCCCGCTGTCTTTAAAGTCTGGGCCAGCAGGAGCACTCGTTTTCCCAAGCATCATTAATCTTACTTTTCCGTGGCCTGTCCTCCTACCACTACCTCCTCTCCAAGGGTGGTCTCCCTTGGGCACTCATTTACCTTCCAGTCTCCTTTCGCTTCTGTAAAGCACACACACATACACACATTGATGCCTTCCCTATCTCTATCTTTCTCTCACCCAATCTTTCTCTGTTTCTCTTGCTCTCTCTCTGTCTCTCTTCCCCCCCAGAGCCCAGCAGTTGGGTATACTGTACATGATCAGCCAGTGTCCTGAAATACTATAGATCAGACAGAGCTGAGCCAGAGTAGAGCTCCCACAGACACAGACTGCGCTTAGATGAAAACAGGGAAGGCACTCAACTCACTTTAATGACTCAGCACCACAATCCCTGTCACACAAACAAATTTCAAGCAGGCATCTATTCCAATTTTTTCTGTTTTGTTTGTGTGTTTTTTATGTACACTACCATTCGAACATTTGAGTTTGGGGTCACTTTGACATGTCACTTAGACATGTCCTTATTTTGGAAAGAAAAGCACTGTTTTGTTCAATGAAATAACTTTAAACCAATCAGAAATACACTCTATACATTGCTAGTGTGTTAAATGACCATTCTAGCTGCAAATGTCTGGTTTTGATGCGATATCTACATAGGTGTATAGAGGCCCATTTCCAGCAACTATCAGTCGAGTGTTCTAATGGTTCAATGTGTTTGCTCATTGCATCAGAAGGTTAATGGATGATTAGAAAACCCTTGTGCAATCATGTTCAGCTGAAAACAGAAAACAGTTTTCAAATACAAATCATTATTTCTAACCTTTTCAATGTCTAGACTATATTTCTATTCATTTTACAAATCATGGTGGTAAATAAAAATGTGACTTTTCATGAAAAACACAAAATTGTCTGGGTGACTCAAAACTTTTGAACGGTAGTGTAATTGCCACCTGTTTTTTTTGTTTTACACAAACCAGTAAGTGACATGGCATCCAACATTCTAATAATGTACAGTAGTAGTAGAGTGGAGATTTAGGTGTACATGGCACATGACCTTGGAACAGGAAACCAATGTCTATGTCTGTCTTTGTCTATTTAGGCTACTAAAACTGCAGTTGAATAAAAAAAAACTGTGATTTTACTTAAATGTGGAAAATGGAACTAAATATAACCAAGTGTTACAAAATAACACTGGAGTTGCCAGGGGGAGGGTATTGTAGGGAAAAACAAATTAAATAACGCCAAGCCTTTTTATAGAAGTACAAAGATTTTGCGCTGACAGTGCAGTGAGTGAACACTTTGAATACACTATACAGTACATTCAATATAAATCTTTCCTCATTATACTAATTCCTCCTCTGTTGCTTTTCCGGAGGTTTCATGGGGGGTGGGAGAAGGTGGGTGGAAGAAGATGAACAAAGGAAAGTACTTGCACACTTTTTTTTTTACAGTTCCCACACACCTATTTTTAGGGGCAAATAGGAGTGAAATACTTCCACTCCAGAGGCCTGATATTATGTTGTTACTTGTAAATTGTGTCCTGGTTTGGATGCAGAATGCTAATGCGACTCCTCATTTTCTCCCGCTTGGCTTCGTTTTCTGCTGGAGAGCGATGGTCGCTTCGTTTTTGGCATCGTCGGCCTTTGCTGTTTTTCTTGAGTCCTCACCGAAATGAGGAATAGCGGGGCTCTCTTTCGTTTAAAGAGCAAAGTTAATGTTGGCCAAACTTTTTCCTTCTTTTGCCTCGTCTGTGGTCTTTCGTGGCGACTGACAAACCAACATAAAGGTACGTTGCCACCAGCAGGACACTCTCGACAGCAGATGGCATAGTAAGCAATGCCAACCTATGAAAGTTGTTTCTTTTGCAAGCAACCTTATCCCAGACCTCAGAACAGTGTTTTGGCAAATGATTGGAGTCACACCGCCAATTACGGCGGCAGGATTCCCTTGATTTGACTCGACTTCCTGCAGAATGTATCTGCTAATGCAAATTAGCATTAGCATTAGCAGTACATGAATTTTATCATATGACGGAACCCGAAAAATGTCAGCAGGCATGGCTGCACATTCACATATAGTGTAATGCCCATGCAGGAACTGACAGTATGGTTTACATCAAGTTGCAGCCGCTGCTGCTTGAGACAATCCGCTATATTTCCAAGTGTCAAAACAAATTCGCAGCATCGGCAAATGTATTCGCTTTTCTGTCAGCGCTCCGCTTCTGTCTTCTCCTCCTCCACAGCACAAGAACTACCTGTACTGTATGTTCAGATCAAATGTCAGAAATAACAGAACCGCACGGTTGTTCACACAAACTGGTTTTATTAGTGCTGATGTACAAGAGATTATTTGCTTCAGCGCCTCAGGCGGGAGATGTATCCTTTCATGTCGTTAATATTATAGGGTGAAGTGCACGACTATCGTCACGGTGATGTCAGATTCTGTGTTTTGTGAAGACTACGCAGGGGAAACTTGCAAAAAATGAAATCTTACCAGGTCACAATGTGTTTGCATTTGGTCCAATGAGTTTTATATTGAGTAGAATTATCTTGAATCCTCTTATTCTACTTATTCCACTGACAGATCATTTTGCTTTATTTATTTTTAATCAGTGTCTATTTTAAAAATTTGAAGATAATTTAAATGGAACACAATGTAATTATTCTGATAATTCTACTATTTCTTTTTTCACTGCTAAAAATGTACATTTTTTTGCCAGTGTATTATTCGTATAATAAGACTCAAGATGCCAATACAATCAAAGTCACCCACCTGAAAATAGAATCAGATTTGATATGTGACTATTTGGTCAAAAAAAAGAAAAAACAGACATCATCATCAGATTTGATAGATGCCAAATCATAATTTCGGAATGTTACATATTTCCATACTCTATTCTATGCTGTATAAATTTACTAGATGAAGCCGCAGCATTCTGTGACAGGAGACTAATAATAAAGGATGAGAATCAAAATATCAAAATGAACAAATCAAAGTACCAAAGTTTTATAGGGGGTTTGAATACATTTCTTTGACTGCCGTTGCATGAAATGAGAAATGAGATTGATTTGATGTGAATGGCTCACGTGATGCATAGGACAACTTTGCATGTTAGTGAGCTACGTAAAGTCTGAGTTTAAAGAGCTGAGTTCACCATTGTGTATGGAGAACAAGCAGATTCAGTCCTCTTGTGTTACCAAGGAGTAGTAAATATGCTCACTGCATCTGCATTTCAAATGTCTGGAGATGTTTTTTTTGTAATTTATTTATATGTTGGTCATTAGCCCCTGCAGCTACAAGAATTTACTTTACTGAGGCCAAATGAGGTTGATGAGCAAGTGTCTTTAAATGACAAAATAAAGTGAAAGAGCACCATGGAAACTAACTGTTAAGACACATTTGTGTGTTTTTCTGAGGTGATGTTTTTCAGCTTTTTTTTATGAGAAAAACATGTTTTTACCATAATAGCTGTAGATTAACATGAACTTATGATGTTTACTGTAATGTGAGTGGGCGTCTATTAAAAATATTTATAAGTGATGATTTTAATTAATTCATTCATTTTAATTATATAATTACCTCTTTTTTCATTATGCAGGTTTTTGTCAGATCATTATTGTCAGTACCACCAGGTAAAATATGTTACATGGTACAATAAGTTCAATATTGAGTAGAATTATCTCGATTTATCTTACTCCACTTATTCCATTGACAGATGTTTCAAGTTTTTCAGGGTTTTTTTCAAGTTTGGGACGTCATCATCAGATGAAAATATGGGAATGTTAATCATTTCCAGCATCCTTTGACAAGAGACCAATGCTGTTTTACAGCTCAATGCATCTACGTTTTAAATGTCTGTGTGCAGTTTTATCAAATTAAGTGGATGAGGAAGTGTCTTTAAATGACAAAACAAAGTGAAAGAGCACCATGGAAACTAAGTGTTAAGACATGTTTGTGTGATTTTCTACGGTGTTTCTTTTTCTAATCATTTTGAGAAAAACATGTTTTTACCACAGATTGACATGAACTTATGATGTTTACTGCAATGTGAGTGGGTATCTATTGAATATTTATTCAAAGTACTATCTCTCTTTTTAATTATGCAGCTTTTTTATCAAATCATAATCGTCAGTCCCACTGTTAAAACTACAATACCTTATTTTGTTTTATGCAGGAAATAGCCTCTCTACAGCTTTTGAACAACAAACAACATAAACAATTTGGACAGATACATTTAATTAAGCCAGAAAATCAACTAATGAGTATCATAGAGGAGACATTCATCTATTTGAGTAGAATGATAAAAAGAGATAAAGAAGGGAAAGAGGTGGGGTGGATGTGAATTATGAGCAAAAAGCAACACAAAGTTTAAAAAAAAGGACATAAAGAAAAGCGCAGGGTAGATCTGACAGCTCCTTGAGTTAGCATTAATTATCCATATTCACAAGCCAAGTGTTGTTACTCTGTACTGTTATTTTAGGCCCTCTCCATTATTTGAATTGCTGACTGCAGAACAATGACTAACAGTAAATGCTTTTTGGATAAAGAAGAACAGACAGAACAGGGCTGGCGAATTTAACACGGTAATAACACAGATGTTAACAGATTTGTCCACTGTGTGACGCTGACAGCGTCACTCACATTCACCGTTACAGGGAGACGTGGCACTTTTTCAGTACGGAGCATATTCTAACAACTGAGTTGCACCCAGTGAGTGTTAGGGGTCTGTCGTTAGTCATTCTGGAAGCAGCGACCTTACAGGGTAACCAGGGTAACCAGGGTTATTGGTTATGCCAGGTGGGATAGAGAGGAGACGATCAAAAAGTAGGTTGTCTCTTTAACAACCATCATACATAGTTGTTTTTTTTTTCTAAAATAGTGTTCAGAATATGAAAGTCTCAGTTCAGAAAATAGTCTGAGTAAAACTGCCCATATGTAACTGGGCCAGCTGTAGTATTATAGGCCAATAATTCCACTATTCTTAAAACTAGTTGGTATTATTATGACTTAAATTAATGCTACAAAGACAGTGTAATCTTTGTTACAGCAAAGATTATCAAGATATTTTTCTGTTGCAGAACGATGATTGACAACGTCATTAACCATTAGCATAACATGGTTGGTTAATCAGTGAGTCAAAAATGTACATATAGTAATGTAAGTACTTCCACCTTACCTTCCCTTATAAATGTGTAAATAGCCAATTAGATTTATACAGCAGGTGTCATTATGCTAAATTTATTTCTATTTTGACATCTGCTTAGCTCATGTTTTCCCAGCATGTTATACGCACACACGCAAATTGATAGCATTACTCATATATGAATTACTAATATAATTTCAAAATCAGAAATAGTGTGTTGTATATTATACTGTACATTATAGTCTATATCATGCATGCATTTCTTAGGTTTTTCATTTATATTATTTAATTTAGTTTTATTGTTGAAATCATGTGTTTATTATGAGAGTGGTGTCACATACTCCTCTCTTCAGATGCGCTACTGTGATTCCTCAATCCCACCCTTGCAAATCCTTTTGTCACTTCCACCTATTAAAAGTATTATTTTGAATGTGCAATTTCTTTATTTAAATAAACAAATGTCTAAGACAAAGCTATTTAGTTTCTTGTGAGTGTGTGTGCACTAGCAGTGGAATTTATTTCAATGCAAGAGGAAGGTCTTGCCTGGGTTGCCAAATTAGTTTGGGCCTGGCCTGGTTATTAAACTATTTTGACAGTCCAGGACAAATTTTCAAATAGTTACACCTCTAATGTAAGTCTATGTCTAATTTAAAAGGTCAGTTTCCCTGGTGAAGCTTGCTGCCCTTGGGTTTGCCATTTTTTTTGATGTTGAGAAATATTTTAGAGAATATTTGTCATTGTTCCAATGACAACAAATAAACATTTTGCACGAGCAAGCGTATGTGTAAGTGTGTATGTGTGTGTGTGTGTGTAAGAGAGAGAGAGGGGGGAGAGAGAATACATGTGTGTGTCACATTGGCCATGTTATAGACTAAAGTAGGTCGTAGTGTAAATGTAGTAATAGATTTTGAAAGTTTCTTTCAAAAATTTCTTTAGCTTGGTTGGGGTGTGGACGATGGAGCAAATGAAATGGAGTGCAATAATGCATTTTTTTGGCTTACATACAGATATGTGCAGGATATACAGAATAGATTATGTAGAGAATATACAGTAGGTATTTGAATATATATTTTATTGTTGGTAGAAATTACATCAATGGGTATTTGCCAATCAGGGATTGTTCCTGACACTCAGTGGCTGGTGTCAAATGTTCATCAGAGCGACAGCCTGAGGAATGAAACTTTTCCAGTGTCTGGTTGTTTTGGCGTGCAGAGCTCTGTAGCGCCTGCCGGAGGGGAGGAGGTGAAACGGGTTATGTCCAGGGTGTGATGGATCTGTAGTGATGTTACCT
The DNA here is from genome assembly GCA_030544235.1 of Lepturacanthus savala. Lineage (NCBI taxonomy): Eukaryota > Metazoa > Chordata > Actinopteri > Scombriformes > Trichiuridae > Lepturacanthus > Lepturacanthus savala. Next base: position 15,568,763 of record CM060471.1, on the reverse strand, counting down.
GCCTGTATCCTGACTCTGGACACGTACGAGTCCTGAATGGAGGGCAGGCTGGCACCGATGATTTTCTCTGCAGTCCTGTCTGGCCGTTGTACTCTGTTCCGGTCCTGTTTGGTTGATGATCCAAAAAACACACAGTGATGGATGTGCAGTGGACAGACTTAATGAGCACGGTGTAAAATTGGATCAACAGCTCCTGAGGCAGGTGGAACTTCCTGACTTGGCGAAGGAAGTAAATCCTCTTGCTGGTCCTTCTTCCTGATGGTGTCGATGTTGGACTCCCAGTTCAGGTCCTGGGAGATTTGTGGTACCTTAGAACCTGAAAGTTCACTGCAGTGTCAATTCCACAGTTTTAAGCTCCAGGTCATCTGCACGAGAAGGCCAGCTGTTTCACTTTCCCGCCTGTAAGTCGACTCATCACTGTCCCGAATGAGGCAGATGACACTTGCAACGTCTGCAAACTTTAAGAGTTTAACATTTGGGTCTCTTGAGGTACAACCGTTGGTGTAGAACAAGAAGAGTAGTGGGATAAGCACGCATCCCTGGGGGACTCCGGTGCTGACTGTCCAGAGGCTGGATGTGATGCTCCCTAACCTCACCTGCTGCCTCCTGTCAGTCAGGAAGTTTGCGATCCATTGACAGGTGGGGGCTGGCACAGTGAGCAGAGATAGTTTAGAGTGGAGGACGCCTGGAATGATGGTGTTTAACAACGAACAGCATCCACAAACAGGATCTTGCTTAAGTCCCCGCTGAGTCAACTTGTTGTAGGATGTAGTGTAGTCCCATTAATTCATTAACATCAGCCATGCTGTCAAGGGTAAAGAAGGACATTGTCAAAAATCACAAAATAATTTTTCACAAATAAGAGCTTTGCCATTATTGGTCAGGATACTGGCACCAGTTACCAGGCAGTAGCAGTGATCGGGTTTTATTTGGATCATTACTCCCATGGTAATTATCTCAATGACTTTTGTGGCCTGGAGTAATGCTACCGATGAAACTACACTCCGGTTAATTTTTTTTTTGTTTCATTTCTGAGGCTAACTGATGCATACATCCATGCACTGTTTGGTTAGTATAGATCAGAGAAAATATGTTTTAATGGTCTCCTCAGGGCAGTACAGTCAGTTAGAGTTCTACAGGCACAGTAATTATTAAAGAGAGTGAAGGTCACCAAGGAGGGAGCCAGACTACTGAATGTTTCCTTGGTAGAACAATACAAAACATGTTTTTTAAAGGTAGAATAGGCCTGATTTAAAAGAAAAAAAAAACTATCTATAGCCTATAGCAACATACAAAAGTAATCCCTCTCAATTATCCATTGTGACCCCTTGCTGAAGACCCTGCCCTCTGCCTATATTTTCAGATTTTATTGTTATTTTGGTGTGTTTCTGGGTGTTTCTGGGTGTCAACCTTGCGAGTGTGCAGCCCCCTGGCAATGACATCACGCAGGGTGTGAGGTTGTATAATTAAGCAATATTTCACAAAAAAAGCTATCGAGGCCACACCCCCTCAACCCTGACAACCCCCTTAGCTGCAATATAATGATCATGTATCATGGCCTGAAGTGAGCTTTTATGAAAAGGTTACAAAATATGGCAGTAGAAAAGAAAATTAAATGGTTTCTATTAGTAAATAATTAAAATGGATAAATAGGCCCTCTTGATACTTACTTCGAAATACACAGCGCATCCTCCCATTCTGTACATAGTAGCTCAAATCAACATAGAATAAAAATGCAGATTTTATAATTACAACATGATTGAGCTAACAAATGTATGTGTGGTATAAAAACAATTTTTTTATACCACACATACATTTATTACACATATACCATCTTTAGTGTTTCCTCTGCTTCGCCTTTTTAAAATTTTGGATACAATAAAACAATTGACAAATAATATCCGCTCTTATATTTATATATAACTCCTAGACCTTTTTATAATAATAAAAAAAGCAATTACAAATCTCACATTGTACAACATGAGACTTTTACATAACTCTAAGTGTCTCTTTTCACATTGAGACCTGGTTTTATTGTTGATCAAAAACTGGTTAAACCAATGTATTAATAAAACATCTAGATTGAATGAATGGGAGAAGTTTCAGTAGTAGGGGGGGGTTCAAGGTACCCTGCATTAGATCGCCTTTGTAATTAGTAGTATAATGAGTAGCTCAATTTAACCTTTGCAAACCAACAGTATTTAGGAGCATGCACCCTTTTCATTAAGCGGTTTATTTTTTTCTTTTACTCCCAAGTGCATTGATTGATTTGTTGTTCTCATCAACAACTGCCTCTCCGATTATGGAGGTTAGTTGAGGGGAGAAATCATTAAAAATCCATTGTTTGAGAGAACGAACAACTTCAAAAGCTTGGCAAGACTGCCGGCCTCTCTCCCAATAAGTGGATTTAATGCTCCAAATGTCTCAGAATAACAACATGGTGGAGCGGGGCAAAAAGCGAGAGAGAGGGAGAGAGATTCAGATCTTCAGCATGTGACCAGGGAGAAGGGGAGAGAAATAGCTCTTTATGGATTTTGCCGTAATTCAAGGCCCTGTTACAGTATGAGTCATTGGACGTCAGTCTTTTGGGAAACATCCTCCTATGCTGCTCTACAAAGTCCAGTGTATGATGGTCCAACGGCACCAGCATCACAGCTGACGTCATTGGATCCCACTTACCTTCAAACCTGCATCTGAGCACTTATGCACAAAATAGGACAAGAGGAAAAGTACTTGTTATTGTTACTAGGCAGCTAAAATCAAACTTTATTGAGAAAAGTGCCATGCTCTGACTTGTGATTGGTTAGTGTCCTCAATCAGGTACAACCTGCTCTAACTGAATTCAACTTTTCATAGTTTTGCCATGTCTATGCCATGTTGTTTGAACTTCAGAGTGAAAAATTTTACTTTTTTTAAAAAAATTACAACACAAAATGAAACCAGTTGGTTTCCAAATTTTTGGACTTTTGATATGTCCATAAAGTAGTTGAAACTAGTTTCAGCTATTAAAACAGTCATTTTTTTGATGTTGTAATTATGTCATATATAATAATATATTAGCCAGAAGGACACTTAGGTCACATACTTTTAATTCTGTAAGTATTTGCTGCTAATATTTGATCACTTTTAATTAAGGAGATTTTTTTTCACGCAGAACTGGAACATTACAGTACTTTTAATATATATATATATATTTACATTATTGGTACTTGGTACAGTTTTGTAACACAAAAAAAATCTGCTAGAACTTCTTTAAATTCTTCATTCACACAGAATCTTTACTGTTGTCAATTGTCTCTCTATCACTTCAAACCTTTGCTTTAATTTCTTTCCAGATGTGTTGCTCACTCTGAATCAATATTAACGTATAGTACATGAAACAAATGTTTTGGGACTGTTGTTTTCATGTTGGTGCCACACAGCGCTGCTGGCTCCCACCATGATCAAAAGGATCAACATACCATATTCTAATTGCTTTATTAGTGGCTGATAGATAATTTATTAATGGTTTAATAAACTTTGATGAGAAATAATGACAAGCCATCTAATAACCTGTCAAGACGGCACTTATAAATTCCATTATTCATGGAGGACTCTTCAATAATCTATCAAGTCTGCTGTTGTGAATAATAATAGGCTTGGTCCAGATGTTTTGGAGCCTTTATCCACAAGGTAAGTGATTGAACCGTCCATTGAATTCAAAAGACAAAGAGGAGGGGGGGAAAGACAAAGCAGTTGTTTTAATGGCCTAACCATCGAGATTACTGGTAAAGCCTTTTATGAAGTGGTAACAGAAACGGGTACAGAGGGGTGTTAAGAGTCTGATGTACGATTTGTCAAAGGGCGGTGGGGAGGGGGGACAGAGAGTGCGTGCGTGCGCATGCGAGTAGAAGCGAGGAACTCGGCTTAATTGGCGGAATTAACAAGGTGCTTTACGAGGTTTCACCACGGGCAGGAGGGGAGATTCTTAAAAAAAAAAAAAAAAAAAAAAAAAAAAAAGTGAATAACACCCGAGGCTTAACCGCAGGGATATAGCATGTGATGAGCACAAATGACTGGAATAATTAGTGACACATCGGCTTAAGCAACAGCGTTTGCACTCCCTGACAGCTGGGAATTACAAGGGTGGATGACACACACACACACAAAAAAAAGAAGCTGCGCAATTCCGACAGATGTAAGCCCCCTCCCCTACTCGGGGGGGAAAAACACAAAAAAAAAAACACTTGTATTTGTGTCTTTTGTAGCTATTGTGAGGATTTTGGCTGACAGTGAAACCTTTCGCCACACGCTGCTTAAAAGATTGCATTGACTTTGTCATGTTTCCTCGCCGCCATTCATTATTAAACCCTCTTATTTGCTCTTTGCCTCCGGGGCAGAGCTTTCCATGCCTTTAATAACCTTTGTGCGCGGTGCTCCGGGTCTCGCCGTTGTTTTTTGTTGTGTACAACGGGGCGTACGGATGATCGGGATGAATTATGAAGAGGACTGCCGCCGCTCCCCCCCCCCCCCCATCGTCTTCACCTGTTCCTCCGGCTGTGGTTCTCTCACCTCTGACGGCAAGTCTAATCCTAAGTGACTGATAGACAGATAAAAGTAGTGGAGAAAAAAAAAAAACTTCAGACAGTCCTGACTGCACATCACATAACCCTCAGGGTGAAAAAGCCGAGTCGGAAGGGGGAAGAGGCGGCGAGACGCGCGGAGTGAAAGAAATCCTAGCCTTTCCTTTCCTCCTGCTTCCTATTTTCACTTTCTCCTTAGCCTCTGGGCACAATCTCCCTGAGCTGAAACATCCACCGCTAAAGGGTCACTTGCTTGTGCAGCCAATAGCTTTGGTCCCTGTCAGCTGTGTTTGAACACTGGCGCAGCATCACCCACGTTGTATCGGCTTTGGGTCTTGTTAGTTGTCGCTGGATTGCCTGCCACTCAAGTTAATTTTGTGAGCTTTGAGATTAACTAGGGTTTGCTGTGGCTCGGGTCTGGAAATGTTAGCACATACCAGGAAAGCCAATGAGAAATAACTATCCTCTAACTGTCAGCGGCCATGTATAGTACTACAACCCCGATAGAGAACTATGCGTGTTTCTTTTTGTCGTCAACGTCTTTGTTAACCCCCTTGAACTCCAGCCCTTTTTTAGGTTTAGGACATACCCATAGTAAGCAGGGTATGTCTCTGGAAAAAACACAGGGATGTTGGTCGACACAAAATGACCATTTATTGCTCTCAAATAAAAAATTTTCATCCCAAAACAGCAACAAAAAAAACTAATTTTTTGTTAGTCGCTTCAAACAAGCGACTTTTTACTTTAGTGTTCTTGGCTGCTAGTTTTTGTCGTAAAGCTACACTGATGGTACCGTTTGACTCGTCAAAGTCTCAGCTTTCATATGAGACATCATTTGTTTGTATAACATGAAGTATCAGAGGGCTATCCATCAAAATGTGGCGAGAGTGTTGGCTTTATGATCGTATACCGATTTTCATATTTGTTAATTAATTTGCTTGGTGTTGGAGTTGGTTTGGTGTGTGTAAATATGACTTATATATGCTTGTAGTGGAGTTTCTCCTGTTTAATTTGATATATAGCTTGACTATATTTGTACATGGTTAGTGGAGCAATGTCAGGGAAACCCCCACAGGGGGAGGCTGGAGTTTAACGGGTTAAATATGGTCAAAGATGGATTTAAAGAGACAGGAGGAAAATCAGCCTGTTTCAGACAGAGCTGCTTAAAGACCAGCATAAAGTAAACAGATTATTTTAACTTTAAATCATGCAAAGATATTCCAGTCGGTGCATCACTTTTTAATACATTTTGGGGGAAACAAACCCACCAATGTAATCACGATTTTAAATACAAACCATAACTTTATTCACAACAGAACTGGTGATTGTGTTTAGTCACGGACGAATGTGCAGGAATATCTTGCTCTCAACGCAACCGCCGCATTCGTTTCAGGTTGACTTGTTTTTGCTACTTTCCAACCGTAAATGAAATTATATTAATGGCAGCAGTAGTCAACAAATACGCCTATTTTCAGAGGGATCTCGAGAATGAAAGAAAGAGCTAAAGGAAGCAGATTCATGAATTTGTTGAACGAGACACAGGCGAGAAAGGAAGCGAAAGTCCAAATGATTTCTCAGACAAGAATCTGAAAGGTCATGGGATTCGAGAGAGGAAGAGACGCTTGAACTCATATTCAGAACATTTAATTATATGCACAGAGATGAAGGAAGGGTCAGCACAAAATACCGTGCAAGCAAGTTCACGGAGGAGGCGGCAGACGGCAAAACATTACGGTCAAGTGATGTGAATGTTTTCGAGCAGAAACTGTTGACTGTTGAAAATTCAACAGGAAGAAAAGCGCATATTAACTGCTTTCATAGCCCGCAGTTGATGATGATGATGGAGGGTAAATTCCAGAAAGTTTAATTAAATCCTCATCCTGATTGTTTCAGTCGCTGCAAGAGTACAGTTCATCACTTTTTGTTTTCATTGCACAAAGCGGTTCTATTGCCTGCCCCGGGGCTTGATGGTCACACCACATCTTGTAATACTTTTAGAGTGCAGCATGATCCTATTGGGTGTTCTTCTCCTTGTTTCACTCTCCTTCCTCCTGTAAACCGCGTTTCCTCCTCGGGGGCCTTTGTGTCTCTGTGTATCTTAAGCAACGGTACGCTTGAATTTATTTGTATTCTGAACAATCGACAGTCAACACACTGCGGAACAGTCGTCTGTGAGGTTGTGTCTGTCTTCATTTGCATTTCAAAATGTTTTCCAGATTATCCCCGTACAGTTCGCTCCGTACAATCCTGAACGGTACGGGCGTATATGTGTTGCACACACAGCCCCGTTCACACGTAATTCCCAGTGAATTACTGGCAGCACCTTCCGGGCACCACTAGTGATTTGTGAGTGGGTGATAATTACATTTTCCACAAATGATTCGGTGGTTGTATGAGCTCATAATTCATATTTGGGGAGTACAAAGAAAGACCTGTCCCTCTTGGAGGTTTTCTTGTGTGTATGAGACACGTACTAGTGTTTTTTGTTTTGTTTTTTTCAAAATAAAAGCACTTTTCGTCTTTCATGTTTTTATCAGGTGGGGCAAATGATTGTGTTCTGAATATCGAGGGGCTGCAAGTCCTGTCACCTGTGTGTGAAATGTCACATGGATGCAAATCTTTACTTCTACTTCCCAGCGATGTTCCACGGCCTTCCATGTATATCCGCTTTACTGCTATTGGGTTTCGAGTTCCCAGAAAATCCAAATATGGCTCCCAATCACACACACAACGCCATCCTGAGGAAAATGCTGGAACATTTCTGGGAAAAGGTTAAATCTTAAATCTTAGGTTAAATCAGCAATGTCCTGTGTGAAGGCTGTGGAATTAACGCGGGGGGTCGTTACGCCTAATTCGTCGTTAATGAAAGCATTTGGTTGCACTTATGCAAAAATCCCATAAAAACAACGCCGAGATCTGCTTAAAGGGGGAAAAAAAGAAGAAAAGGAAGAAGAGAATACGGGGCAGTGGGATATTACTCATCTGCAACTGAACAAGAACCCGCTTTGAGGAAAGATGTAATATTTCCAGGAAAACACTTAACCCTTATTGTGACGAGTCCGTTCAGCGCAACTTATTCCCGACAGATAGCGACATCTCGAGCTTAATCAGGAAGCCGACATGAATGTCACACCGCGCCGCCGTCTACGGAGAAGTGGCAAAGGCGACTGTCTGAGATCGAGCATAACAAAAGGGGGAGGGGTCGGAGTTTGAACACTTGCGGCGTTTGTGCTGTCGGGAGCGACAGACTGCGGGGATACTTTTATTCTTGACGATGAGGGGGGGGGAAGAAGAGGTGAGGCACTGTCATGGACCCCATGAGCTGTCAAAGACACCAGCGCAGTGATTAATGAGGCGGCTTGGGGTGAAATATTTGTTTATTTACAGCGCAACAGTGTCTCTGTATTGTCTGTGTGTGCGAGTACGGCCACAATATCAGATGCATGCATAGATAAAGAGGATATTATCAATATTTCCCCATCACATCTCTTAGTATTTGAAAAGGTCTTTTGCTTATATACTGCACTGTGATTCAGTCAGGGGTATTATAGCATCTGTTCTAGCATCTTTCAGCTCTTGTTTTGGTACCTTCTAGCAGGCAAAGCAATGAAAACTTCTGATTTGAATGTTTCTTCTTCTTCTTCTTTCTTTTATTGGCTTTTCACTTTGCAGAAACAATAACAGGGCATAGAACGATTTAGGCTACATGGGTGTGATTGACAGAGATATCAACCTATAGCTACTTTTTTGTTTAGGTCTAGGTATTATTCATCAAAAGACTTATTTGCAGGTACCATCAATTACTGGGTGCAGATTTTTGTTCCAACCAAGCAGTAACACACCCGATTCTACTAATCAACCGCTAGAGCCCTTTCTAAGCACCTTCATTAGCAGCATCGGGGTTGCCTACCTCTGCAATACACTTATCTCTCCGAGCTGTGGATTTCACAGGTCCTTTTTTCCCCACACTTGATATGCATTCGAGATTCAAGCATTCAGCAAATGAGGGGGTTTCACTTTAAGTCAACTACCAATTATACAAGAGAATACACATAGAAAATATGTCGAGATTTGTGAACCAGTAGACTGCTTACTATCGAATCTAGCACGTCATTCCGTCATAAAAATGTTTTACCCATCTATTTATGTGTCTAGACATGCATATTTGTACATGCCTTAATATATGAGCGCATATATTTTGGATGTGTGTGTGTGTGTGTGTAATCATTGCCAAAGTCACTGTGTAGCTTTCAAATGATCTGATTTACATGTACACTTTGCCGTGTCGGGCTGCCAAATTACCTGTCTAGGATAGTTTATTGGTACTTAAACAATCATTTTCACAGGCTTCCTGCGTTTCCTTGCTATTAGTGTAGCATCACTCATGCCTCACTTTCTTTTTCATCATCTTGGGGCTTTTTTTTTTTTTCTTTGCCACTGCTGCAAAGAGCAAATCTGGGCGTTAATGGAAAGGGAAAGAGAATCAGATGCACACTTACAAATTTAAGCGTTCAACAAAAAGACCTGTGGGCTCCGTGGCAGATATTTTCACACAGTTAAATAACTTTGTCCTCAACGGCTAGAGACCTTTTCCCCAAATGCTTTCTCCCTTCTCACTGACAATGATATAATAGCGAAGTAAATTTCAGTTATATAGACAGTCAAACAGAGCGGGTCTAGACCATGTTCTTTAAAATATTTACAAAAGAAGACCCAGCATTCCCCCATTAGCAAACACTTGGTGACAGCAGCAAAAAAAAGAACTCAAACTCTCCTTTGAAGGGAAGAAATATTTAGCAGGACTACACTGGGAAGTATAGACTGTATAAATAGGAGGTGGGGACAAAAAGAGATTGAGACAGAGCTGCACAACATCCACAATAATATTAAATAAAAGAATAAAATATACTATTTGAAAAACAACTAGCAATAATACCCACCTACTTAGCACAGAGTGGAACTCTGAGTTTAAAAACATGGAGGATTCTTCATCAACGTATACCGAACTGAAATCGATCTGATAAATACGACTTAAACCAGCTTAATGCGGTTCTTTTAATGCCAATTAAATGTTCTAGTCTCCGTAATAGGATCGGACGATAAGTCCTTGCATTAAGAAGGTCATTTTGAAACTTTCACCAGTGCTGTCTCTGTTCTAAATCCTAGCTGAAAATCCTCCCAAGAAAACCATTGTTAGGTAGAAAGTAACATGACAGATGCTGATTGCTTTCCCTGGGATCTTGAAGTCAAAGAGAAGGTTAGACATGGGTCTGTAGGTGGGCGGAGCAGAAAAATACTGTTCTCATCAAATGCTTTAAATTTGGAATCTGGTTCTTGATACCCACCCCTTTATTCAGTCTCCAGGTAGGACCTGGTAACTCACTGGGTACTGAGGTTACACTTGTAGTTGTGTCAGATCAAGGTCAAGTCAAACCATTCTGGAGTTTGCTCAGACTGGACTGAGATCATACCCTCATGAGGTCTAGGTACAGTTATTCTGGTCCACATTTGATGCATGATTGCTGTCTTCAGACCTTCTAAACAAATTCCACTAAGGCGGCAAACAAACTAATGTGATTCTAAAGCTTAAACAGTGCAGATCAGGAAAAAAAAAACATGCAGCTGATACTTGTTATTCATGCTCTTCCGCATTAATCTCCATCATTCTTTCCTTCTCTTTGTGCCTTATTCTCTCATTTCTCACTCCTTCCATCTCCCCTGTCATCTTCTGTTCCATTCTTCACGCTCTCTCTATCCATCTCTATCGCTACCTTTATCTTCCTTGCATTCTGTCTGTTCTATTTTTCATTCAACGAGTAGATTCGGATAAATTCAATGGTCCACTGGCTGGGAGCCCGTTGCTGTTTAAACTTGGCTTCTTCTCGTGCCGAATAAATCCACCAGGTCTGTCTCTGGCGGCGTTTTCCCTCATGAAGTCGGTAGACGCTAAAATCACAGTCGCAAGTTTGACTGACAGCTGTGGATCAAATATTATGCATGATGTTGTTAGAGAAATTTAGGAACTGGAGAAGGATGTAGGCCGGTTTTCCATTTTTGAGGCTAAAACATCAATGGATGGGTTTTACTCAGTTTTCTGATTTTGTGAGTGTGTGTGTGTGTGCGCACAAAAAAACGAAAGAATAATGTCAGCCAAGATGCAATTTCCTCCTCCTCTGCCTTGTTTTTTTGATTAATTTGATCGTTTGATTTCTACAGACTTGGCAATCACCACTAGCAGCCTGTCACCTCTATGGACTTTTTATGGAGCGAGTAGGAGTAGTTCACATTGATCTTAAGCAACCGATTGCTAGTGGGTGTACACTGATAGCTGGCACCACAGTTTGTCTTTGCCTGTGACCGCCATAGCAAAAGAGTGGGAGGCACATTGGATCCACTCCATGTCCCCTTATTGACCTTTAGTCTGTCGATGAAAATGTTCCTTGTGGCTTAATGCACCTTGGCGGGGTTTAAATGTACCTTTTTATAATGTCAGTCCCTTGGTTGAGCTGCAGTTTTTCCAGGGTTCTTATCTAGTCTGTAATTGTAATGTACATTTTACTGCTAGATCATCATCTCCTACTGTATGTATTCACTTATATTACATCTTAAATTATCAGCAACAGTGAGCAAAGGCAATGGAATGTAAAAAAGGGATCATTTAGTGGATCTTACCTTCTTTACCAGAAGCCCATTCTAGTAAAACAACATCACCATGTTGTCTCTTTCTGGCATTCATTTAGTCTCTTGTCCTGGGTCCTTGCTGTTCAGTTGTTGCATGTGAGATCATACACCACTCTAGTCTTCCTCTCATTGTGTACTAGCTGTGATTTAAACAGGCTTAGCAGTTTGTGATAAAGTGTCAAGCTGCTAGTTTAGTTGGTTCTTTTGTTGTGTTCCACATCTTTGTGCCACACAATCACAATCAGGATTGAACCATCTTCTACCTGAAAATGAACTTCTGAAGTCATAATTTGGACAGGCTACAGATGCAGTTAATTAAATAACATTAACACTGAACAGATGGCACATTGAGAAAAATATGGAGACAGAAATAAAAGCATATGTAAGAAAAATCATTAATTTGAAGCCTTTTACTGCAGTGACCCTGAGTTACCCTTTCCTATCCACGCCTCATTTTTCATCACAATCATAGTTATTGCCTGGACTGATTTATTCTCGTCAGCATGCCCAGTAAATACAAAAACAAAAGCACAAGTGGCTTTGTTCCAGTAAATGAAATGTCTCACTGATAGGAGGAAGAGAATCAATTGCTGTTAGTTTTACTGAGCGTAGGCAATGTGGAGACACTGTGACTGTGGCCACGGAAGAGCTATCAGGGAGCGCTTCAGATCAATAGCATCAGGATTCAGACAAGCACTCCATCAGCGACAGACTGAAGATGGAATTGGAGCGAGTGTGTTTGTGCAGGTGTGTATATTTGTGCCTGTGTGAACAAGATTTCTACTGATCTGCCTCCCCAAAGCACTAACAACCATCTTCCTAGCTGTACTTGTTCAAGAATCTCCTTTTTCCCTTTTTATTGCTGTACACTGATCTTGGCTTTAGTGCCACTTGATCCCATTTGGTTTAGCCTCAGAGGCCAAAACAGTATTTGAGATGTACCATGGTCTTGAGACTCTTGATGCTTGGTCTATATGAGATGTAGATTCTGAGTGCACATGCGTTTGTACTGATGTGTGTGACTTGTTGACACAGAGGCACTCTGTGTGTATCTCTATTATTGAGTCATGTCGATGCCAGGTGGAAAGGACTGGCTCCAACACCTATGTACTTCAGGAGTCCCCCAGGGCTGGGTCGTAGGTCCCCTTCTCTACTTCCTGTAAACCCACAACTGAATGAACACAAAGCGCTTCAATTAAGTTTTGGAGACCTGATTACTGAGATTGATGAGACAGCCCACAGACAACAATCAGCCCACAGAGAGGTGCCAGTTGAACAACTTCAACAAGAAGTTGAACAACTTCTTGTTCAACGTTGATAAGACGAAGGCTGGACCCCATTTCATTTCAGGTGGCATCAGGTCCAAGATCCTGCAAGGTGCAGACGGATGCAGAGCGCTTCCCTTCATCCAGAATATACACACATGGATGGTGAATGGCACACCAACCATCACAACCATGGACTGTTTCAGCTGCTGCCTTTTGAGTACCACCACAGCCTCAAGACTCAGACCAGCAGGCTTTAGAACATGTTTTTTTCCCACCAAGCAACCAGGCTTATGAATAACGGACACACACACACACACACTACACACACATAGACATCAGTAGCTGTACAGACATACACCAAGTCTATTTATGTAGGATTAGCTTGGACCCTCCCACCCAGTTGCCTGCCTTACCCCCTAGCCCCCTTGAACATGCAAACATACAAATACACTATGAACCCCTGCATGAAAAACACACATGATCATGCAGAATAAACAGCTATTATAATCTTTAAACACGCAGGATCAAAAGCTCTTAATGGCAAAAACACATAAACATACGAATACACACGCACACATACAAAATCACACACTCCTATAGCTCTTTTATTTGCCTGAATATTTTAACAAACATGCCTCATGGCTGCTTGCCCTTAGCTCAAATGCTCTTACCCGTGGCTCCTCAGCAGCGTCTCATCTCTCTTCTGTGCGCTGTCTACACTCTGAATGCTTTAGTAGAATTAATAGAAGTCTCCCAGGCTCATCACAGTGAAATGGGTGCCATGTGCTGTGCTGTCTGCCAGCCTGTAATTCATGTATAATGCATCCTGTCTTCCCCTAGCTCTTATTCAGCAGAGGTGAAGAGACGTTGAGTGGATGCCAAGTGTGACCGCATAGCATATAGGAGCTAGGGGTCAGCTTGTGGGAGTGAGTCGCATAGCGTAGATTGAGAAAATGAGAAAGAACCAGAGAGTAGAGGGGCACAGGGAGAGGACAAACAACAGATGACAATGAGGTAGAAGTAAACGGAGGATGGATAATGTATGAGGGACGGAAATAAATAGAGAACCCGAAAATAAGGGTTTGCGACCGGAAATAATTCAGTAAAAATACCAATTGTCGAAAAGTAAGTACATTGACCCAAGTGCTGCTGTTTTGCTGAATTCCTTTTTTTCCCCCCCTTGTTGCTTCAATTGGATGCTGTAGCTTCACCGAGGAGAATGATGAATGTGCAGTGTTTGACACTAGAATGCTGCTGTCACATTCATCTGCTGAAAGTAGAAAGTTTCGCTGTTCTCCTACCGGCATGATTTATGACATCACAAGTAGTAGAGGGCCAGTATACAACTTACACATGTGTAATGCGGAAACCCGAAGCCTCCAGTGCACACACACACACACACACACACTGAGAATGGACTCTACAGTGGGCGACGCCTGTTCCCAGCAGTTAAACTTTTAAATTAACTATATTTGCATATACATAGATTCTGGATTTTTCAATGAGGGATAAGGAGGAGTTGTGATTTTATGTAGCATGGTAATTGACACTATTTTCAGTGGTTAGACACAATTTTGTTTTCCTTTTTTATGTTATGCATTTTTTAATCTTATAAAACATGCGTGGATGGATCTTTAAAAGTCCAATATCATAGTAATTGATATTTACAACTCTTTTGTGACTGTATAGAAGGTCTTGGTGTTGCAAACAGCATAGATTCGTAAACTTTACCTTGGAATAACTTCCTATATATTTCCTTGAATTATGATGTCACACCTATACAGTAACCCACCACCCTCCATTCACAGCCATTCAAATCATCCAATCGGAGGAGTGGTTCATAAATATGAATAAGACAGTCCAAAATCACCCTGTTCTTTCAAAAGTTACAGAGAGAACCTTGAGAGAACAGCTGTAAAACCATGATGAGATTCATTTTGGTGCGTAAAACCACAAATATATTATGTTAGCATTATTAAACCTTCAAATAAAATACAATATGGGACTTTTAAGTAGAATATTCAATTACCTTTCTTAAGATCAAGGACATTGACTATGCTGTGACGTAATGTGCTGCCCATGCCTGATGCCGCGCTTGCACTTGAGGAGATGGGTACCAACTACAACATCACTCTTCGTGATGGCGTGAACCATGATGCCCCTGAAAAAAAAAAAAATACGGCTGGCGTCATTCCATCACTCACAGAGCAGCTCAGAGTCCAAAAATCCGAGGGCCGGAAAATTGAGCGCAGCTTTCGGCAAACTGGCTTAACCAACAGTCCCTCGGAGAACATCGGAAAAGCATCCTCCTCCTGCAGTGAGTGCCCCCAGGGCATCGTACTACTCCACTCTCGACGAATCAGGCCAGGAAAATCCAAAGCATCTGTTTACTACAATAAATCAGATGCTCAAACCCCTTCATATACGATAAATATATCATAAAGATATGAACCACCCAACATGGCCGACTAGGGAACTCTAGATGTGGTCATGCCATGTTGATTTTGATACAATGTGTTCAGTACATGAACGAGTTCATCTTTAACACAGATCTATAGAAACCTGACTCAACAGGGACTATAAATCATCTATCTCTAGGTCACTAAAGGTCAAGCTGGAATAGTAAACTATTTTTTATTACACATGAGTCTATTGACGTGACTGATCGTTTTCCAGGTATTAATCAGACACCGTCTATTTCAGGGGAGATAACACCAGTAAAAAAATATATTATTGAGAGTGAATTTCCACACAATATGAATGAATTTTAAATATAGCTTAGCTTTTATAATAATCGCAATATTATACGAGGGGATGTCCCTTATCATCATTTTGGGATCAGATCTCCTACGCTTTAGAGTAATACGGCGTAAATCAGACCTTACATTATTCCTCCCTTTTTTAAATATGATAAAATGGTTCCGTGTGAGATGAATATTATAACGTTTAAGCCCAGATGCTGCAAAAAAAACGACAAAAGAAAAAAACAGGTCAGCAGTAACTTTCACAAGCGATAAGTTTGTTTTCTCAACAAGAGACGGGCGACAGGCAGCAGAATCACTGCCAAACCTGGGATCCTGTCAACGCCTCTGTGGACGCCTCTACACTAATCCCACGTCAGCACTTTGTTTGACCCTCGCATATGGTCTGTTTAAAGCATAGGGTATGCTGGGAAAAACAGCAGAGGGCTTAGTGTGTGCATTACAAATTCAGTATGAGATTCAATTATTTACTCGACTGCTGGTAAACGCTTGTATACCGTTTTTTTTTTGTTTTTTCACCCATCCGCATCATTTGTATTCAACTGAAACAGAATGGATCGGTTGTGAGGAGACAAATGTACAATGCGGCTTTGTAGCCAATCAGTGGACGAGTTGTTGCATTTTCCCTTTTTCAAGTGAACCATAAACCGGACGCAAAAGCAGCATGAGCAGCATTAAATATATATATATATATATTCATTAAACTAAATATTCAAACACTTGTAATCCAAATGAAAACGAACTTGACAAATGAAAATCATTTGTCATTATATATATTTTTGCCTTGTTAAAATTATATATATATATATATATATATATATATATATATATATATATATATCCTCTCACAATGATGTTTCATTTCAACAAGTTCTCTTCAATGTATATAATGCCTATGTTATATTCATATTTGTACTACCTAGAACTCTCAAATGAGTTGTAAAGAAGTACAAGGAGACAGTCTATTGTGCTGTTCAAGAGGTACAAAACTTCTGTTCAATATGAGGAATCGAAGAATAAAAGGAGGGAGGATTTCTGGACCATATGTTATTCAGGAAATAGGTCATGCAGTAAACACCATTATGTTGTCAACATGTCAAAGAGGACATTAATTCAATTTCAACAGATAATAAAGAGAGGAGCACACAACCTGAGAAAAGTGATTGTAAAATATATATATATGTATAAAAAAAAAAAGGTTTTAAGTCCTTGGTCTTTTGTAGGTGATAAGAGTGTGTCTAATGTATGACGTCCTCCACAATGGGAACTACTTGAGGAAGGCAGGCTGTGATGTCCAAGGACAGAAATGGATTCCAAAAACTGTTCATCAAAACAAGCAGTGAGAGGGCAGTAGCAGTAGCTGTGGGGTTTTGGTTTTAAAAGTAAATACTTCAAAGTCTACGGTAGCTTCTTTCTCTTATATGTATCCAGCCATAGGTGACTGAATGCCAAATATTGCATTTAGAAGTTTGCCGACCAGTTTCTGAAAAAATGGAGACACCACTTCTATCCAGGCACCCCAACTGATGAAGAGAAAAGAATGAAATTGAATTGCATGGAATTGTCCTGTCTTCAATGCCCCAAGTATCGCAAAAGTGAGTCATGCTACCTCTAGTGGATGCATTATTTGGGAGAAAGTATAGGCTCAAGTGAGTGGGAGCCGTATTTGATAGCATAACACTACTGTCAAAATGAACTACAGCATAGTCATGTTAATGAGTTGAAATTGTATATAACTGAGGTAATGAAATATGTTGTAAAACTGGGGAGGTTAGCTTTATTGGATCTGGACAAATGTAAACGGGAAAAGTTAGGTAGTTTATTTCTACAGACTAGTAAGTAAACTAATTGATAGCATTAAGCTAACGTTAATATCTACACAGCGTTATATAACTGCAGACAAGATGAGCTTAATGGAATGATATTGACTGACTAAAATGATGATTGTTGATTGTAAAAAAATAAATGTGCTCACACTTGGCTAATGTTTTGGCTAATGTTTCATGTAATCATATAGGACAAGTAACATTAGACCAGGGGGCACACACATACGGAGCAAATAGTGGGTCATATGTTTATTAATTATATTTATTTTTTTATTATATATATTTTTTTAAGAATTCAAGATCAAACCATGGAATTTCAGCTTAAATTTAATTATTTTCAAGTTCAATACATTTGACCTAATATTAGCTCCATACAGAAAGAGCATCTTGCATTAGTTAATCATGTATTGTTTTAGTGGTATGATGTAAGTTTCTGTGATGCTTGTAAATGTCGTTATCTACTGAAACTTGATTTGAAGAAAATGTTCTCAATGTGTAGTCCATACCTACAACCCATTAGAGATACGAACTCTGAATGCCTTTCGTACACAGTATATGTTGTTTTATATATCATCAATATATTTAAAGAGGCTACAAGACATGTGTTCTTTTCACTGAAGAACTCAGTGTAGTGCTGTCCGGAAAGTGCTTGAGTTTTCAGCATCTACAAAAATATCCCAAAAATATCTGTAAGTTAAGTGTGTTATTTTGGGGAATTCTCAGAGGTTTGATTCCCGGCTCCTCTGAGCTGCATGTCGATCTGTCCTTGGGCAATATTTTTTACTCCAGATTGCTCCCAATGGCTGTTTTTTTTTCAGCGTGTGTCCGAGTAGATCCCAACTGGTGAGCTGAGCCATGAAAGCGTAGTTGTACAGCATGGCAGCCACCGCTGTCAGTAAATGAATGCATGAGAATGGGTGACGTATACTCAAAAAAAGACTAGAAAGGTGTTGCAGTCCTTTTACTTTGATACATTTTTACATGTATCATAAAACAACTGTACAACAGTCATTGCTGACGATTTTTCTTCGCAGTGTTTCAGAGATTTTAATGTAATATTATGTCCTTCAAAGCGTTGCATTTCATATTTCAGGCAATATTTCTACTTGTATTTGAAAGCAAGGGTTTTTGTGATTGTACCTGCATGCAGGGTTAGTGTAATGCTTCTAGGTTATGGAGAACACTATAAAAAGCCACTATTGGAAATTCTGAAAGCATGAGTTGTGAGTGTGCAGAAAGTGAAGAAAGGAGAAAATGAACACTCTTCTTTTTCTGCCTCTGAGTCGAAAACTGTAACAACGCTTCTTAGCTACTGACACTAACGCTATCCCTGTGCTGTTAGATTTTGCAAAACTGCTCAGACAGATCGGGCAGATTTCAGTCAACTGCTCATTCATTTATTAGCCGGAACCACTAATTGCTTGACAACCCCCCCCCACTCAGGAAATGTGCAAATTTCCTGAGTGGAATCCACCCAATATACATTATCTTAGTCCTCGTCCCAGTAGTTTTTTTCTGTAATCCTGTTTAAATTGGCTTGTGTTAAAACTGTAAAATAAAATAGTGGCAGACCCTGATTCACATACCGCTAGTGCGGATCTTATATTCTAACTTGCAGCTAATCTTCACCTTAACCTCGCTCAATCTATAATAGAAAAGACCTTTCAGAACGTCATTCATTCAATATGTCTATTGAAAATATTCTGTAGCGCTGCCTTTATTCTGTCTTTATTGCCTTGTCATTATTTTGGCCTGTGCGCATTATGAGCTGGAGAACTTGGCCAAGGTGTGCAGGACTTCATCCAGTGATCCATGTCCATCCGGTAATGCTATCCTCTATTCTGACTTAACCCTAACCCAAACCACCTTGGATGCTTGACTTTTTATTGTTACTGCTGTAGATTGTCGCGCCATCCTCAAGGTTTTGTTCGCTCCTTGGCTTCAATGCTTGTGTCGTTGAAATGTTTAATTCACTTAAAGAAAATAATTTCAAGTCTCTGTGCCACTACATGTGGTTCTTTCAGCCATTCATTCATTTACATTCTGTAACCTCTATATAGCAGATTGCGGATAGATCATGTAATTGGGGCTGGATTCAAATGGCCTTCACATACATGGTATTCAAAAGGAAACAATACATGAACGGAATTAATTGAGTGCTGCAACAAGCACTGCGCATTTCCGGCTGTTGATAAGGCAGGTTCACTGGCTTTCATTGTGAAACTGAGAAAACTCAATGTATTTGACGCCAAGCATGTGTGACGGTGCCAGAATAGGTGCGACTAACATTTTCTTTTTGTATTGGGGGAATAAACTAAATAGGGGCTCTAGTGATCACCCCCCCCCCCCCCCCCCCCCATAATATTTTGAGCATCATAGACTGATTTCTGGTGGACTTTTCTGAAGAAAGACTTGCTAATAAAGGTTTGGCTACTTAACACAGGTTCAGTTTGATTCCAGCTGCTTCCTCCGAAGTGATGCCATGGTCAGAACTCAATTGTCAAGATCTTCATTTTGTGCCCCCTGTTTCATTAGCTTCATTTCCCTGACCATGTTTTGCCACGGCTGCTGTGAATAGTGCTAGAAATCCGCTGCCACGAAAACCTGAAAGAGTCGACCACACGCGAGACGTGACAATGTTGGGGGGAAGGTATGTCGAGTTGAAGAATCCAAAGATCATTTTGTCAATTTACCGAGACATAGAATTTAAGTGATTTTCGTAAATGTAGCTTAACACAATAAAATACCGATACAATGCAAAATTGCCAACGAAGTCAAGGCTGTAGTCGTTGATTAAAAATACATTCACAAAGTAAAGTTATTTTGACAGCAGATGAGGATGAGGCATTCCAGGGAGTATTGTAACAATCAGTGACAGCGACAATGAGGTGTTGATGAAGAGCTGCAGGCTGCACACCGCCAACTCCCCAGCAAGATAACAATTTCCTTTACTGTGCCCTGATGTTGTGCGCAAAACACACTCAGCGGGTGCAGCATGAAATCAGATTGTTGGCTCATGACGGGTGTAAAAAGGCCACTTATTCATTTATCCAAAGGGTTGTTCGCCGTAACAACCCTGACCGTGCTGTCAAATTCAACACGTTATGTGTTTTTCAATTCATTTGAAATCATTAATAACATTATTATGGTAGTTTCATTTTCTCTCCTCTTGCTGGCACAGAATTCCCAGTTTTCCTCATCTTTTCCAGCCTTTCCTTCCAGCCACCTTCCGGTAAACACATTCCTTTAAGAGCTCGGGTATGTCAGCTCCTGAGATGCACCTTCAATATACCGAAAATCCACACTGAGTCTATTTCACCACTTTTCTCCCTACTTTAGATGTCTTTTATTTCACCGAGATATGTGTTGAGGTGGCCCACGGTGGAGAATTGTTTTTCAAATGACTTGCCGTGGATCTCGTTTTTTTTTTTTTTTTGTACAATACAGTCTTGATTGCAGCCTCGAGGGCAGAGAACTGGGACATAAATTGATTTTACCAAGCATGTGTTCCGTCTTAATGCAAAAAAAAGGAGGCAAAATGCTGCTTGAAGTCTTGAAGTAGCAGTGATTGCTTTCTAAAAGAAAGAAAGAAAAAAAAAAACTATGCGGGCTGTTTTACTTCCACACCGTTCTCCCTGGAAATATTGTATACTTATATACTCTGCCTTCATTTAATTCATACTTAAAATTGTGTTCAAATCAAGTCATTGCATTCATAGGTAGAAATATGGAAATAGGGGTGGGGGTGTAAACTGACTGGTGTGTAATATGATGGCAGCAGGGAATTATAATGGGGAATGTGACAATGAAAATGAACCAATGACCGTGGACAAATTACCTTCACAGAATGCAATTTATTCCACCATGTTCACGATTAGCTCTCACCACATGAGCTAATCAGAATAAATAAAGAGACCGAACCAACATGCGGCTCAAGAAGTCTGACAAAGTTACCTCCCATCAACTCCGGTGAGCAACGTGCCATTTCAAATTAAGCACAGCTTTGTGGCCTCAAGATGAATCACACATTGTGCGCCTGAGATGTGAGACACGGGAAAAGTTTTTCTTTTTTTTTTTTTTCCGTCTCTAATACAAATTGAATGACAATAGCTTGGGGCAGATGCTGTGATATGAAAGTGGGGTGTGATCTTTTTTTTTGTGTCGAGATTTATTTGTTGAGAAAAAGAGCCATGTTTGAAGCGACATGAGAGGTGCGCCACTCGTTAATTCCTGCTACTTACAGCCATCTGCATGAGGTCTCTTCTTGACATTTTACTATTAAAAACTTAGGTGACAAAATATGTTAAACGGGTGTTTCTTAGCCTTTTTTTTTTTAGCTTTTAAAGTATGCGTTCCTGAAAGCCTAAACACTATCAGTGATTAAATCACTGTTACTGCTCTTGTATAATAATAATTTATCATGTGCAATAATCTACCCTACTACAGCATATCCTTATTGTATCAATATTGTATATATGGTGCATCTATCTTATATTATATTATTTTTCTTATATAGTCTTATAGTATTTTTCTTGCATGTCACTTGTACTGCCTCTGCTGCTGTTCCTAATGCAATTTCCCCACTGTTGGACAAATAAATGATTATCTTTACTTATTCAATCTTGTGATTCTTCAAGCACTTTCTCAGAAAAGCATGACATGACAATAAGCTTTTGTTGCAGTAACCACCACAATTTTATTTGGACAAACTGCTCTGGCCTGCAGGAAAACAAAAATGGAGGTCACGACAAGAAGGTCGCAGGTTCAAGTCCTTGAGCTGGGACTTTTCTGTGTGGAGTTTACATGTCCTGACTGACTGTTTGCTCATGTATAGATTGATAATCAACTGCTGGTTTGGTTTAAGTTTTTGTGGTTACTGTGTAGCGTTTTGGAAAAAAAAAAAATAAAATCCAAAGATAGTTCCAGTTCCCAAACAATCACAGAAAAAAAAAAGTTCCATCAACAATCTACTTGATTATAGCATTCCTAACCATATTTAATATGGCCACTAGTTGGCATGTGTCACTCAAAAATAACTCCATGTCTTAACTAATTCAACAAGTGCTCAGTGCTTTTAGTCCTTAAACCTCTGGGCGGTTGATCATAGGAAATTCCAAGTCGTAAAATTGAAACTGAAATTCTACGCTTACCTACTCTCCCTTGTTAAACTACAAGAAAAAAAAATCTCTTATGATATTTCAATACACAAGCGGGTGCATATTTCTGTATACTGAAATGCCTTTTCTTAGTTTTGACCTTATGAAGTTCAGATTTGCTCATATAGGCCTCTGACGTGGGTTGTTTCTGCTGTAAGACAATGTGATATTTTTATCAGTTTCTTATATCATATATGCATTAGGATTGAGCCCTATTAAAGCATTTTAACGTATAAATATTATTCATGGATAATTGCAAATTGTTTTCCAAGAAGAAGAAAATTGCAGTGGTCAAAAAAGTGGTTAACAGTAATTGCTAAGTAGTGCTTTTTGTAGTACAGCTTAATTCTTTCACCACCAGAGTAAATTAGAAACGTCAGCATTTTTGCCCAAATTCACTGATCTTTCAACACGGCCGGAATATTCACTACAATGAATATATGCATTTTTAAGAAGATTATTGGTTTTCACTCACATCCAATTTAAGGGCTTCAATTGTTATTGAGTCATGACCCAGCTGTGGCGCAACCCCTGTGTCTCTGTTTTTGATGAAAAAAAATGGTGGAGAATGAGACGTCGAACTTCCCCGTAAAACGGGGAATAAACACAATTTACTTTCTAATTGAATATATATATATTTATTTATAAGTGCAGAAATGTGTTTCAAGTGGTGGTTTTGCCATCCAAATAACTCCCACATTTCAGACAGGGAAAAAAAAAACAGATTAAAAAAACAGCTCTAAAACAGTGTTTACTGTTTGAGTACAGTATCCACCAGGGTTAGAGAGACATATGGACTCTTCATCTGTTTTCTACATTAATTGATTCCATAACACATTAAAATAGTGCAGATCAACAACGATTAGAGACAAATTGTCAAAGGTAAGCATAATTCATGTTCTAATTACTCAAATTATGGGCATAAGTTTGCAAACGATGGTATATTTATCTTGGGGTGGGGGGGTTATTTTGATATTCAGAAAATGACTTAAGAACACACACCTACACACATTAGGCAAACAGCAGCTAACTACTAGTTAATCTCTTACGAGAGATGATATCTTCAATCAAGTGAGGAAAAACAAAGATCAAGTGTCATCAAAAAGGACTCAACCTGTGCTAAACAAGAAATAAATGATTCATTAACAGATGGTACAAATGAAACAAAGTTAATAAAACGGCTCATAAATTCTGATGTGATGGGGCAGGTGGGCCGTGCTGGGAACATCGAGAGCCGGAGGGAGGTACCGCATGACATCACAAAGTCAAGGAAGTCACAAACAAGCCATGAAACGGCAAAGATTCTAAATCCAGGCTTAGTGCATTTCTCAGTTTTTTCAGTGTTTAAGGAATGGGACAGGTGTTATATAACCGTATTTAGAGTAAATGTCATTTGCAAGATGTGAGACCTTTAAAAAAACAAAACAAATACAATAAAGCTGAACAAAGACATAGTTGACTAAGTATGACTAATCTCCACATTTATCACTCTTAAAAAGTTGGGTATGACCAATAATAATTACTAGGATTCAGTACAGTGAGTGTGGTCAATCATTTTTTATGTGTTCAAATGATACATTTGAAATGTAATAATAATTATATTATGGTAATATTTTAAGTTTTGAAGAACCAACCAATTCAATCATCTCAACTTGTCACAGCTTTCTAATCTGAATAACTCGGTTATCACATATGAAGAATGGGGCGCAGCAGTTTGTGCCAGCTGAACATATATTTAGAGAAGAAATCTAATTGTATATCATATGCAGTATTATTGGCTTGGTAAATACAGCCAACAAATAGAAAAAAAAGAGTCATCTCCCTAAGGGAGATGGCTATATAGCATTAAATTAAAGTGCATAAAACCAATATTTAACATCAAGACTACATATCGCACATGTTCATATTGGAATTGACTCTTGATTAGGGTGGACACGGAGGGAAACACATGCTTGACACGACTCTGGCTAAAATTTGACTTTTCTGGACTTCCTGGCAGCAAAGGCTTCTCTTTTCCCATCTTCTCTTTTTGGAAATTCAAAGTCTGATGTCAGCAGCTCTGTGGACGAACTCCGCCCTCACCTTATTAGACAGAGATGGCCAATCAGCAGGGTCTAAAGGTGCTGCCTTGAGACTCATCGTGTAAGTCGGGATGTGTTGACAGCTTGTCCTCAGGCTGTTGAACGGTGCATGTTGTGCTTGTTGCTTCACCTGCAAAGAAAATCAAACATATATGCAAATATAAATATCCTTCAGTTTTAGTAAGGCTACGAAATGATTTACAAATTATAGGGCATCAGGCATAAACATGTCTGAAGCATAAATTATGAATAGGAGTAGTATTGTTCAGTAATGTCACTGCAGCTGTAGCATCAATTCCACAACGCACCTGCTTCAAGCTGTTTGTGTTTCATCAGAGGACCTCTCTCCAGCAGCCATTTGTGGCTGTAAATATTTTCTGAGTGCATCTAAATATATATAGAGAAGGTATATTTATTACTATACCAGAAACAAATTAATGAATATACAAATACAAGGCTGCAGCTGGCATTTTCATCACTCGGCTACTGAATTCCAGCACAATATCAACGTAGGTATAGCCAGTAGGAGGAGGAGAACCATGTAGCACCAACAGTGACACTGTTTTGGCTATATTTTATTAATGTATACCATTTATTATTGATTTGATTAGTTTAAAGTAGTGCTGTCAGTCGATTAAAGAAATTAATCAAATTAATTTCAGGATTTTGTAATTAATTAATAGAATTAATCGCATTTTAATGTCATATCTGCTAAAGGTCTCCTGATAAAGAATTTGAATTCTAGGATATTCAAAAATGTAGTGCATGACTAATCAATTTAATACAGTAAGAAGAGGAGATTTGAAATCCAATTTTTTTTATTGGTGAACTGTGCTTAAATGAAATCCGAAAAGTAAAGGTCAAGCACATCCGCAAACCAGTTAGGCCAGGTGCATTATTCAAAAATGTAAAACAAATACAGCAATACAGTTAAATAAATAAAATAAGGCTGTCCTCAAAAATGTAATACAAATACAGAGATTCAGTTAAATAAAAAAAAATTCTGAAATAAAATAAGGCTGTCTCAAATAGGCACTTAAGCTCAATATAGCAATTCAAAAATGAATAATAGAAGTATAACACGCCTCTAAATGAGGCAAAATGAAGGACAAGACGCCAACAGGCATATTTCTTTAGGCCTTTCACTGAGGCCACATCTGCTGCTGACACAGCAGGTAAGTCAGGAGAACATGATTTAGTTTATCAGAGGTTAACAAAGATCAGAGGAACAACAACTCAACCCCAAAAGAGGATCTGTGTTTTAAGTATCAACCTCTGAAATCAAAAACCCACAGGATCTAACTTGCCTGCACATGTTTCGCATTTAAATGGTACGTCAGGCTGGAGTTGCTCCGGTGGTCAGAGAACTCCTTTTTGTTGTTATTTATCATCGCGTCTCTGTTCTTTTTGTAAATAAACTTGTCGTTCAGTGACTGAAGACGCACATGCCTCATCCTCCTGAGTCTTGTCCATGTCTGTTATTGTTGTTATTTGCCGGCACAGGTGACGTAACCTGGCCGAGAAGACTATGGGTCCTTCAATGGTCCAAAATTCAAATGCTCAAGCATTGGCTCGCCACCATTGATACTCATAATTAATTGCGTTAAATTGCGGTGTAATTAATTAATCGAATTAACACGTTAAAATGACAGCACTAGTTTAAAGTTATCTTCATTGAAAAAAAAAATAGCGCTTTTCTTTCAAAAATAAGGACATTTTTACCCCAAACTTTTGAATGGTAGTGTACAATTAATATTCTATTATTTATAATCTATTTAATTGTTTGTCTACTATTAATACACCGAAGGCATCTAAAATAGGCTCCAGTAAAAAATAATTCATATGTATTTAGTGATTAAATCAAGTACTATACTATACAATATTAATATAACAGTCTGCATAATGAGTTATTTTATAGTATATCTCAAGTATCTTAGGAGGTTAAACTTCATAAAGTAGCGAGAGGAATGCGGCTTGTCTAACCTACATAAGCTCCGTTGGGTTGAACGAATTCGCCTTCTCATCTGTTTGGGCGTTTTTCATTTCAAATCAGTATTCTTGATGAATAAATGAACAAAAACACACACCGTGGAAAGATGATTGGGCAAATGGGCCGAGAGAGTTTTGACTCATGAAGGATTCGCTCCTTTTTCTCTCTCATTTTCCTATCTGTTCATGTGCGTACGCCATCTGTAGAAACGCTCGAGCCTATAATAAATGCATGCTTCGAGGTGGAATGGAGACATTTCATAGACACTTGTCTCTGGAAGGTGCACTTTCTTGTCAATATGGAGAAAATGCGTGGCACTCCATCCCTTAATTGAAAGCTCTTTCCCTGAAATGATTCCTTCAAAATTCATGAATTATAGAAATGAAGGGAAACACAGAGAGGTAAAGTGGACCAACATGTCAGAAATTTGATATCAGAAATCAGCGCTTTCCTTTTCTCACTGTCGAGAAGTGGCAAAACGCATTCAAGTAATTGGTTGTTTTGTGCCTGACCACTCTCCTTTATTCATTAAGCACCAAGCCAAACACTTCAAAATATATCTGATGCCAATCCAGCTCGCCTGCCTCCCAGACCGAGGGATGCTCAGCGTGGTGATAATACTGACGAAAGGTGTGGCAGCTCCATATTTCAGCAAACTTGTTTCTATGGCTCCTTTTTTTATTTTCTTCTGGGTCAGTTGCTTTTGATTGTCCACTCTTCCAGGAGGTAAAAAGTCATATTCACTTTTTGTGTTTTAGTTGACTTGCAGGTAGCTGGAGCGCTTCCAAGGCTTCGGACTGATATTAAACTCTCCCCGTCCTATAGTCCGTACAAAAGATGTTCAATAACATTGGAAAATTTCTCGCTCCGAGTTTAAAAAGCCCAGGGTAGCGGCGTGTTAACTTCAAAGGTAGCCCTCATTGTGAAATATCCCGTCAGCGAGATAAGCAGCCTGTTGTGCAATCTCTTTCTCCAACTTTGCAATGATGTAATAGAAGGGTCATTTGGTGTTAAATCGCCATCCAGGGAAGTAGCTGCAGCACTGTCTCAGATTTCGTTTATCAATATAATGTTCGGCCAATTCCATGTTTGACTTCTATCTAATTATCTTGTATTAAATAATATTAAAAAGAAGAAGTTTTAAATATAACTTCTAAGATTCTCAATTTAAATATATATATAAACACATCCAACCTTTTGAGATGTTTGAGAAAGCTATTCAGGATCCCACTTTTTCTCTCTTTATACCCAAAGTTTAAAATATTTCACTTGTTTTCATTATCCAGGAGAGACAGTTCCAGCTTCAAATGTCCTCCATTCCAATGAAAAAAACTATGTTTTAATCTTTAATAAATGAATAATAATGCATTTCTTTTCAGGAACCTTTTTCTGAGTCAGTCAAGGTTGCAGTATAAATACGAGAGAGTATTACAACAGTGTATGAAACACCCCTCAAACACAATGAGCAATGCACATGTTTATCTTTAATAAATAAAGATTACAACTCCTCTGATACCGGATTTTAATAATCATGGAGATACTGAGACAAAACAATGTAATCCTGAAATAGATATTTTTTTTCTGCCATAGGTAAAACATCTATTTTAATATGAAGAATGACAGAAGGACTGGCTGCTCATAACATTCGATTCATATTATCTTCATCTCCATTTGTTATGGAAACCTCAAATATTAGCATAAATTAACAAAGGGCTGAATTTGCAGGAAGTGCAAATACAGTGTGCAGTACCCTCAATACGGATTTTTTTTTTTTCAAATGTAGGCTCATAAAAACAGGATTATAATGGTTATAGAACAGAAAATAAATGTGTAGCTTCCACTCTGGGCTAAAGGAATAACAGTTAACAGTTGCATTGTTCTTTTGCACAATTCAGTTCTACATTATTATATTTTTCTGCTCACTGCTTTCAGCCTCCTTCATATTTTATCTTGTTATTTCACGACAGGTATTCACACTAAATTTTAAACACAAGCAGTTAAACCAAGACAAGGAGACAAGGACCTGCCCTCGTAGGTTGTTTATTATTATTATTATTTGTTTTGGTTTGGAATAGCACTTTACTGTATCATTTCTTCATGTATTGTGTAAGCACCTTGGGCTGTGAGGAGCAACCTTTTTGTCCGCATTTGGCAAATAATAAACTTGAACTTGAATGCTTGTCAAGATATTAAATCCCCAAAACACGCCTTAAAGAGATAAGGTGTTTTTTGAGGGCTGAAAAAAAATATATTTCAAAAGAAGTACTTTAACGGGCCTTGGTCTTGCAATCCATTCATGATTCAAAGGAGACGCGGTTTCAACAGTCACATCACACACACACACATCACGCATCAGTGCTAGAACATTTTGATTTGACCCTAAAGTCACCATTGGCACTATTGTCCAGATTCTTTCTCGACAATGGTGTCTGGGGGGGGGGGGGGGGGGGGGGGGGTGGCGGCACAGGGGACTTAACCCCCTCCCTTTTACAAAGTTGTCCCGTCGTTGTAAACACAAATAAATAATTTTGAATGTTAAATAAATATTAAATAAATGCACACAAACGTGTTGCTAAATGTAAAACAATGTGTTTCTTAATATAATAATATAATAATTTCCATTCCTCACAGGGGTTTCGTCCAGATGCTGTTTTCCAGTGGGCGGGCCAGTATAAATATTGCTATAACATTGCTATAACTACTATTACTACTTTTAGTAGTGAACATGCTAAAGGCTCAAACCTGCAAGTGTTAGAGAGACAAGACCATAGGGCCAGATTAATATGGCAGTAGAGTATTTTCTGGCAATACGATTACTACACTATCCAGGGGGATACGCATGATTCTATATTGGGACCACTAAGGTTCACAGCTACCTATCTCCTATGCAGAATGAAATGTCTCATCAGGCAAATAAGACTGAGATACGTTTCGGAAAAAGTAGCAGGAGCTGAGTGCCGGAACAAAGAGCTTTTTCATCATATGGACCCATAACCTGGTTAAGGTAGATCAGAAAGAGAGAAGGTGTAAGAGGGAAGGCGGGTATGTCATGCACATCACGGAGCCTTTTCTTCTTCCGTTGTCAATTAAAGCGACGGCTCCGCACCTGCATGCGGATGCCTGGCGCTTATAGCCAGCGTTCACCTCAGCACCGGCCGGCCGCCCAACCGGCTCTTAATGAGGGGCTTTGTGTGGATAAAGGGGGGCCGGCACATATGCGCAGGCATCCATACATGGCAATTAAGAGTGAACCAGTTCTATAGAGATCACGGCTAATGCTTCTCTCCCTCCCATGCTCTCTAAGCAGCCTTGCTCTTTACGCTTTTGTAAAGTAAGACACATGGACAGACATGTACATATGGGATTGGGGGATCTTCAAATGTTTGGAAATGACTAACTGTAATCCTCAAAGAGGGATTCATAGTCCTTTTTCCTGGCAAAGTCCATTCTAACATGAAACGTACATAGTTGATCGATAAAGTAGCATTTTGAAGTCTTTTTTGTCAAATTCAGCTAATACCTCACTCTGTGTGTGCACTGAGAAAATATATATATATAAAAAAATATTAAATAAACAGATCCAGAGTTCTTATACAGTCCTAAGCCACACGACTCTATTTCACGACTCCAGCCAATCAGCACCAAGGGGGCATTTGTTTCGCTGTTGAGTGTGAATTAACAACAACCTGTCTCCAGGATCCACCTTTAATACTCTTCTACACAACAGTGGGAAATGACTTGGGTTTTAAAGCTCATTTTAGGAGCCGATCAAATGAATTTCTATCAACCGAATTGGTTTGAAGCTTTGGGAGACAAGCGCTAGGAACAGATATTCTGTGAGCTGTCACAGATTAAATGTAAATTCAGGTTCAGAGTAGCTTTTCACTTCAAACAGTATGCCACCCACAAAAAATCTCATTGTATCTGCTTATGAGAGTTATTTTTGACTTTACTTGCTTGGTGCAAATGCAAGTAATGGAAACACCGACAGCAAAGGCTGATATGTAACTTGAATCAGATGAAACAAGCCGGAGTCAAATATGATATTAAGAATTCATAAGGCTGACAAATACAACCACACGGGTAGTTTTTTTTTTTTCTTTCTTAATCCTTTCTACAGTCATCAAGATCGGCTTCAGGTTCTTTTAACAAGGCTCCTTACATGTTTTTTTCCCCTGTACTGATAACGTTGGAGATTTGCAACCCAGCGAGACAAAATTGAACATGAGCCGTGTGATTTTGGCAGGCACATTAGACAGCGACAGGAACAGAGAGTGCATCTCTAAGACACTCGCGAAGCGAATACTTAGCTCTTCAACAGGTTTGGCAACGGCGCTTACTTTGGCGAGAACATCGCAACTGAAAAACAAAAGGGAGAAAACTTGAAGAGACATGGATATAGCGTCGGAATAATTTTTGACCTGAGGTTGGTTCTACACGCTGAAACTTTCGCGCGACTAGTCGAAAAACGATTTCCATGCAAGTTGACGGTTCCGCGAAGCAAATTTAAAACGAATAATCAAAAGTCTCACCCAACACGATTTAATCGTTAATCTTTTTGAGACTAGCTTGCTAGATTAGTCATTTTTCACCGGTCGTATTGTTTCAGTGAATAAACAACTTTTACATAATAGGTGGCATTTGCAATTTGGACGGGCTTGCTGCTCTAATTAGTCAACATTTAATTTACATTTCGCTCATTAAATCAATTCATCGAAAGGTGTTTTCACATATCCTGCCCATTCTCAGTTTTGCAGAGGAACACTATGCCCTTCACAGTCACAGCAAAGTGTTTGCCAAAGGTGTCACTTGGATCTACTACTGTTGGCTCCTGCAGACAACCAAGTGTGCTACTATAAATTTCCATCTTGATGGCATCATTTTCTTTATTATCATCCGCTCTTCTTTTCCTTTGTCTTGGTATCGGTGCCTCACGGGTTGCCAAGAAAAAGTCAGCGGTATGTTGGCTGCCGCTTGCACCGTTTGTCCCTGTGATCCCACCCCCCCCGCCCCTCTTCCTCCAATAAAAATGCATTTTGATCGGCTTCGGCGTGAAACTATTTTCACGAACTTGAGTTGTTTTCTAACCCTCGCGGCTGAGATTCTGACAAGTTTCGAGTGTGCGGCGGCGAGCGTCACACCTCGCATCTCAATGGCAACCGAGTTTCACCTGAGCCTGAAAAGTAAACTTCGAAAGAAATGATTTGCTCATCAATCACGGCGGAGTTTGGAGGGAAGATGATGAAAATCCTTTTCGATTTGAAAAGGTAGACTTTTGTGTGTTTGCTTTATTTGAATAGAGAGGCCAACCAGTAAATCAAAGGGGATTTTCTTTTTTCTAAAGTCATTTTGTAGACGTAGAAAAAGTCAAACTAGAGGCCTGTCAAGGCATAAATCTTACGTGAGTGGCATCTCAAATACTGCTGAAATCACACCTCGTGACAGGATCATTCCAGCATGACTGAGGTTTATCCAGATGGTTTTTTTTTTTGTATTTTGCATGCATGGAAGGGATCACGTTTAAAGGTATCTTGGGCCTATTTGTAGGAGCTTCCACCACGGTAGACAGAAATGCGTTTTTCCATACCTTCCGGGCCACACAATGACTCCCAACACGTCTAATTCAGTCAGTAAAAGTGATCCATCACCGTGATTGAGGGGATAACAAACATGTTTTGCCAAGTCACATTAGAATACCAAGTGTATCATGGTGCTCCGATGCCCAGCTTGCGGTTATCATCTTTCTAACCAAGCAAGTAATTGTGTGTTCGCAGCCAAGCCGCAACCACAATATGTTCTTTGCTCTTAAATAGTCTTGCTCCGTACATGTTTTCAGTATGAAAAGATATGCTGCAGGCCGGTCTTGAATGTTAGCTGTATTTTTCTTTTTAGAACCAAAGCATGCTCTAATGCTATTATATACAATATTTGCTCAGAAAATTAACATTATTGCTATAATGTAAATTAACTCATTGAAGCCTATAAGCCTTTAAGTCTATGACTGTCATTTTATACTTAAAATAAAAAATTTAAATCTTAATTATACAGCTTTGTTTTCTAATGACATGAGAGTAGACAACTTCGATAAAAGGTTTTAGGTAATAAATGTAAATAAAAGTGCTTCCTGTCATGTGACGTCTTCAACTTCCTGCTCCTTCTTCCTGAGAACATGGAAAAGACAAAGGGTAGGTAAGAGGTAATTTTATTTAGATTATTATGATTATGTTCTCTGTTATGTATATTCTATATTATATATATTATATATATATTTAATAATTTAAGTGTCTAAAATACCCCCCCCCCCAAAAAAAAAAAAAAATGTACATGGGATAAATAGTTTTATGCAACTGACAACTATAATAGCCATTACAAATGCTATTTGCATCGACAAAGAAAGGAGTACAAACTGGAAAAGCTGATAAAAAATAGATAACATGACAAAACATAACAACATATATAATTATATGCATGAAATCTGTGTTTAAAATCTGGGCTTAAATTGGTTAACAAGGCACACTGTGTTCATATATACAGCCAACATGTCCACATCTTCAGTTAGGTGCAATGGGCCAGCCCATCTAGAATGTATTAAATAAATATAAATATATGTCTTTGACAGCTTTGCTTGTCATAGTACACATTATTCCAAATATGTAGCGTACAAGAATACACCAGTGACACAAATCTAAATTTCTATACTAGTTGGAACTGCACCTCAGGAGCAGCAAGTAGCAGGGAGCGCTTGTTTTTTTCCTGCTTAGCTGGCGAAGCATATTTCAGTGACCATCCTCTGTGCTGATATCAGGAGACAGAGATATTTGGACGTTTTCAACACTGACAAATAAAGCTCAGCAAACATTGAATCAAGAATAACTTTATGCTTGCTCACATAGTTCATGTTTCCGAATCTGATGACTGTTGGCGTTTCCCTTCGTGACTTATACCAATCTGATGTCGCAACAACGTCTGTTAACCAATCATCTTATTGCTGTCAGATTTAAGACTATTTCTTTCTGGGCTGCTGTCAGCTGTCATTTCAGTCTGAGATTGATGAGAACCACCTCCACCCCTCACCCTCCACCTCCATCTTTCATCAGAGCCAGCCCCAGAGTATTTCCAGCTTTCGGTTCGTCCAATAAGCCAGAATCCCACACCCACTCCCTGAAGGCTCAATCTTCTTCAGATATTCACCTTCACCTGCGTCTAGATTCCATGAGGGGATATTTCTATGCAGCTCATAGCATTACTACCCTGGAAAAAAAAAACAACAAAAACCTAATATTCAGCTCTTTCAATGTGGTGCACCTTATCAAATAAATTAATTTCATTACAATTCTCTGGACGCTTTTGTCTGAGGAATCTAATTGTCTGTCTCCTGCTTTTTTTTTTTGTCATTTCAAACGGGAAAACAGCCAATCTCAGCATTACCTTTATTATTGATGCGGTTTGATGGCAGAGAACAAACTCTTTCCAGTGAAATGCAAAGCCAACGATCAGGTGGCTACCTCAAATAATTCCAATAGAGGGATAGGAGAATGGTCTCTATTTTGGTGTATTTCAGGAACACGAGACCTGAACTCTGTCACACTGCTCGCCAGGCTATGCGAGCGTGGATGTGCCTTTCATCCAACAGGTTCAGCTGTTGGTTTGTGGCGTTAGGACTGACTGTCATGTTCCTGCTGAGTTTCGGAGAGACACTCAACCTGAGTTTAACCGGGGGCTCCTGCACATGAGTCACTACATCGCTGGAACTTCAATGAGTGGTAGGGGTGTTGGTTCCTGCTGACAACTACACAGTATTGTCCTGCAGCGAAATACAAGGGGAAGTCTGGTCCAGCTCTCTGTGCTACGTGAAAGGTCCCCACGTTCCTGACATTCAAAACGTCAATGGAGATGTCACGACAATTCACGGGCCGCCGCCAGGAGAGCGACATCTGCACCTCGGCATTGTGGGCCGGATCTTCACTAGGTGGTCTAGGTGGAAGTAGATATGTTTGCCTCGAATCAGAATGCTAATTGGCTCCCGATTGCCACCCATGTGGATGTACACATAAAGCATATAGAACGTGCCTTATTAAAGCTTTCACCACTTTCTCCAATTACAAAACTTCCAAAAATAGCTTTAACCATACGCTAACAAAACCAGAAAAAACACAGAAGTAACCATCGGCTTCGCATCAAGAAAAGCAGCAAGTCACACACACTCCGTATGAATGAAGTGAAGCTTGAACTAATGTCGTAAATTTTAAAGTAACATTACGATTATTCTGTTGTACTAGGCTTCTTTTGTAGAACTGAAGAACACACAAACGTCAACAGGGTTTCCCGCAGGGCTTTGTAGTTAAGGCAGCTGCCCCTATGACAAATGTCCCCAGCCTCGCCTACATCCCTCTAAAATAAAATAAAATTAAAAAAAATTTCTGCACCCTGCATGGATAGTAGTCTTATGTCTCTCAAAAAACATGGCGGTTTAGCTTCTACTTGATTCCTCACGCTAACCGAGGCTACTGTAGGCCTTAGCTAACACCAAAACAACTAAATTACGTCTGTCAGAGTCATAGTCCAATAAGACTATGATAAGACTTATTGGACTATTTCAGAGACATAGTCCAATAAGTTTGGTTTAATGTCGGCAAGTATTGACCTCTCTGCAGTGATGGTCAAGAGACTGTACATCAGTTACTACACTTGCCTTACTATAGCTGGAGAAAGGCAACTGAATCTAAGTGGCAAAAATGGTTTGTCCCATCAGCAGCCTAATTCATGCCAGATTTGTGATGAATAGCACATTAGAATAATTTCAAATTTGGGATAGGTCCAATGGGATTCTGCCTCAAGTAATTTGGTCAAGGTCCCTAAAACTGTGCTGATACACAACCCAAATGGCCAAAATCAGCCTAAAATTTGCCATTGTGTGTGGGCCACAGCTGGCTTGGGTGCTGGGAGACAAGTCACGTGCAGCCTACTGACATTTTGTCATAATTGGCCCAATTCAGAAGGCGACCTCTTGTCAAATTTTTATTATTTGATACATGAGCGAGAGGACAGCTTAGCCATATCAGCTCTCAGCCAAGAACAATCTCAGAAGGGCCAAGAAAGCCAGGAGAACCAGAAAGTTTTCGTGGCGAACGCTGGTGTAAAAAACAAATATTGCTGGGTCAGTGCAAATAATATATACATGTCAAGACTTTTAACTGGAAAAGCCTGAAGTGTGGCCTCCCAATCTGTCTGTCAGAAAGAAATACTGAGACAGTCAGAAGGTAAGAGCAGGCCAGTCCTTCTCAGCACCTGGGGTCTGCCTGACAGGAAGTCAAGGAACCACCTGCACAGTTGTTTAATCCCAGGTCCTTTGAGCTTTGTGACAAGCCTGGAGGAAACTATATTATTGAACACTGATCTGAGTCAATGGGCAGCATTCTCACACAGCTCCCCTTTCTTGTCCAGGTGAGATATGGTGGTGTGGGCCAAATGGCAACCAACCATTGCACAACTTGGAGCCATGAGGAGCTGAAGTAAAACAAATTTATTTCTAAAAATGGAGACAGTATAAAATCATGTGAATTAAAAATTAGAGTGATGAATAACCAAGTGATTAGATTCATTTGAAGATGATGAAAACAGTCATGTTTCATCATTTTCTTTGTCTTACATTTCATCATTCATCAGTCACAATGCAAAAATTCAGTTTATCATTTGAGGGAAATGTGAATTGTCAATTGATGAACTTTTATGAACCTGATTTACATTTTATTTGAAAGAGTGGTGCTCTGATTATCAGCTGGGTTGTGTTACTGTCTGTTAGCTGCCATTTATCACACATAATACCCAACTGACCTTTATAGCACACATTTTTTTGTTCTTCTTACCAAAATGTGAAAAACCATGGTTGAAGAAATAATAATTTAGTCGAACCAGAGAAATGTTTTTTTAAAGATCACCTGAATAACATTTCTTGAATATCCAACTTCCAAACGGATTGTCTTTTAAGTATTTTTTTGCAAATATAGTTCAACACGTGAACAACATGACCAGGGATGTGATCTAATAGGGTTGCAATTACATTTTTTTTTCTTTTTATTTCAGGAGAGCTTTAACCACTCAACCAAATTTGAATAATTAAAAAAAACTGGCAAGAAATTAGGTTTGAGAATTGTGAAAAAAAAAGAAATCAGTATTCTCTGGTGTGGCGTGGCTGCTGAAGGCTAAAAGCACCAACAACTGAAGAACCTGGCTCATGTAGAACTCCTTATAATACATAATTTAGACAAATAGTGTTTTTTTCATTTTGTAGGAAAATGTTGAATTATTAAGTACAAAATGTCATTTAAATGCCTAAGAAGTGATCCACCAATCATCGTAAGAATTGTCCTCACTTCAAATTAAACTTCCTTTCTCTTCCTCCTTTTTCTCTTTCTCAATTTTTCAATGCAAAGAGATTTGCACCGGTTACACGCCCGGGGTCCCTTAGGGAGATTTTCCTTCTGGTTGTCGCTATAATGGTACCACAGTTAAGGAGGGAGTCCCACATTTTGAGACAGTGTGAGTCTGCCCTGGGGAAGCAGCTGCCTGCCTCGCCAGTCATTAAAATGCACCTCTGGCTAGCATTACATTAGCAACGACGAGTAAAAATTCCGCGTAGATACATAGGGTTCCCGGGTCGGGCGATCACTCAACTTGGCAAATGATGCATGGGTTTGGGGGGGGCCGCATGGTGGCTGTGGGGCACTAAAGCAGCCGCTTAGTTAGTGGTCTTGTTTTAATAGACACGGGAATGATGGCGGACTCCTTAAAGCTGGATAATCTGGAGCTGTAACAGTCATTTATGTGAACAGTTCGATATGTTCCCAGGTAGAAACGACACCTGACCATGCTGCATGCATTCTCAAGTGAACAAGATAATGACCATTTGTGGTAGGAGACACAGCACAAGTGGAAGTCACTGTATTTCCTGCACCTGAATTGAGATTAGACACAGGTATCGATCATGGGTCAAGATTGCGCAAATAACCAAAGACCAACACTCTTAGTTCATTGCTACTATTGTGAAATCTTGGTGTCATTTTTCATCAAACCACGGCTTAGACAAACAAATCGAATCAATGGCTCGATTATGCTCTCATCATGACATTAGGATTAGACCGCTTCTTTCCACCAAAAAAAAATCCGTAAACTCACCCATGCCTTCATATCCAGTCGATCGGACTATTGTAATATCTCGCCCTCTGGCATCAGTAGAAAAAAAATCCATCCCCTGCCTCCAAGTCATCCAAACATTTAACTCACATTTCCTCCGCTGGCTACCTCTTGCCTTTAGAATTCATTTCAAAATATTATTTATTTACTAAGCCTAGAGAGGCTTCATCCTAAGCTTGTTATTACATCTCTTATTGATATCCCGTCTTCTTCTACATGTTGTTACTCGTTGTTCCAAAGTCCAGATTAAAGGTGATAGATCCCTTGTAGACCAAGATCCTCGATTTCAGAGATCAGGGCCACAATCTCTGTCTTTTAAATTACTTTTATTTAAATCATTTTTTTGTGAATTCATTTATCATTCATAATTTATTTGTGTTTTAAATGCCTCATTAAAGGCTTAACATTTTTGCAATGGATACATTTAACCTTCAGCTGCTACAGAAAGCAGCTTGGCCAAATTAGCAGACAACCTGAACCCAAACTGGTTCATCAGCAAAATCTAATGGCTAAAATAACCTATTTTCGGATACCTCAACACTAAATGGAACAAATCTCCACTGAACAGCCTGAGCACCCACTCCTGCCTTCAACACTGTGGGGGTGTGAGGGTCGGGACTCAAACACGGAGGCCGGGGCAGAGCGCCGCCATTGCAGCGTAGAGTTTGGCAGTGAATACCTTGCCTGGCTTCAGGCTCAGACACATACATTGACCTCGACACTTTCAAGTGGGCGGAGGAGCGTCAATACTTGATCTCATGTAGGTGCCTAAGGTTTTACGTTATGCACCAATTACAGCTCTGCATTGAGTAACGTTTGATCCGAGGTGAGCCTAAAGAAGTGAATCTGATGGGGGTTGAGTGTGTCTTTGTGTTTATATATGTTCGCCCTGGTGCACTTTATTTCCATTTCTAGATGGTGTATATGCGCTGTATCGATATTCCTATTTCTCATCCAAGGTGCCCCAAAGAAGTGAACCCAATAGGGTTTTACTGTGAGTCCATGTGTTTATTTATGTGCTAGCTCTGCCACACTTTATTTCCATATAATAAACTACAGGCAGAGCCCTAATGGCCTGCAAGTGAGGGTTATGGCTGAGTCACCACCGAGTCAGATGGTGTCAGTTTGGCATCTTTTCAAAAACCGAGCGGGTTTAAGGCAGTGTGCGAGCCACACACAGTGACAGTTTGGGATCTGGCAGATGGGCTTATAGCCCAGAATTCAATCAGGACTAAAAGAATGATGCTGTATTTCAGCTTTGACGTGGCTTCATATTCATTTTCCCCAGCCACTAATAAAAGTGAAGGAGGATTCTCAATCTATATTAGGGCTGTGCCTCTGCGGGCCCAGGTAATATGTCAGTCGCAGTCACGGCTCTGTTAGCCTATTTGCCTGTACATGCGTGTGTGATGCATGTGCGTGCATGTTCCCGTGCACGTTATGCATATTTATCTAATGCCCTTTCACATGCTGCTCCGCTGCAACTAATACCTCACATGTTCGAGGTAGACCAAGCATCTGAATCCACAGCCGGATAAAGAATCATCTGCTCCTTTCTTCGGATGCGTGTTTTCTAAAAGCCTACTCAATCTCTCGACAATAGATCACAAGTGAGGATATATTCTGATGCCAGTTTTTGTAGCTTATTTAAAGAACTGTGTACTTGACTGAAAAAAAAGGCACAATGGGCTGTATTGTATACAGTCTATACTACTCAGCACACACTGACAGCTTTTTC
Source organism: Lepturacanthus savala (assembly GCA_030544235.1). Taxonomy (NCBI): domain Eukaryota; kingdom Metazoa; phylum Chordata; class Actinopteri; order Scombriformes; family Trichiuridae; genus Lepturacanthus; species Lepturacanthus savala. The sequence continues at coordinate 15,529,506 of CM060471.1, read as the reverse complement.
TCTAGCAGTCATTACGCAACAGTCTGAGCAGCATCTTTATATCACTGCAGTGCAACATGAAACAATTCAAGATGATTCTGATTTGGGGCGGGTCCTTCAACACACAAAAAAATAATTGTTTCGCTCTTGGGAGAAAAAGACCAAAAGAATAATAATTACCCATATAGTGTTTGTACTAATGTGTCTTATGGGAAATGCTGTGTTTCTTTTTTTTGTGTGTGTGTGTGCATACATAACATTTTTTCATCTGGTGCATAAATCCACCAGTTCTTCTGACCTGTTGCCTTTCAAGCAAGATGTATGAGAAATGTTAAAAAAGCATTAAAGGTCACCAGTTTCAAAGAAGTTCAACCAAGGTTACCAGTTACACTAGATACGCCACAGACTTCAGGGATGTTGTTGTTTTATTGGGAGCTGGTTTAGTTATTAGCAGTAATATATTTATATTCTTTATCAAAGGCCATTATTGAGGGTTAAAGTAAAAATGTAATTATTAATAGGTATTATTTTTTTTATATCCACGAACCACCTATTAAGGAGTTTGCATGTTCTCCCCGTGTCTGCGTGGGTTTTCACCGGGTACTCCGGCTTCCTCCCACAGTCCAAAAACATGCTCAGGTTAATTGGCGACTCTAAATTGCCCGTAGGTGTGAATGTGTGAGTGAATGGTGTGTGTGCCCCATGATTGGCTGGCGACCATCTGGGGTGTATCCCTGCCTCTCGCCGTAACGCACTGGGATAGGCTCCAGCAGACCCCTGCGACCCTAATGAGGAATAAGCAGGTATAGAAAATGACTGACTGACTGACCTATTAAGGATGAAAGAGGATGTTCATCTAGAATGATACAAAATCTCAGAGAGAATTAATATTTACAAAATGAACAGTGAATCTTTGAATCATGAAGTGCTGACTCCCCTTGTTAACTTAACATTAGTAACATGAATTTTCAATCAATGTCATTTCTATTAATAAAACATCCATCATCTAACTGCAACCGCCAAATACAAGCAAACCTTAACCTTGAGAATTAATAAGAATTAGCTTGACTCACTTGACAAAAGTCGGTTCTGTGTTTTTCTCATCTGCAGGAAAGGGGTGGTTATGCCGAATGACTTCTCTCAGGGTTCCTGGTGTGTGCGTTTTGATTGAACACTAAGAGTCCCAACTTTCGGGCTACTAAAGGGTTAACGTACATACGCGGTTTACGCCGCCTTTTACCTCGGGATGTCTGACTGGAGAACGGCGAAACGGTCTGCCTGTGAAGTGCAAAACGTGTCTGGAACTGATGTGTGGAGTCCTCGCTGCTAGCTGCTGCTAGCCCCACAGTGTAGGCTAGCAGTAGAAATCCCGATAAAAACCAAAAAGCCCTGCATGACCAGACACCATTTCCAGGTAAAATATGTTTTGGGGGGTTATTTGGCTGAACCTAAGTGCAAATAGAGACATTGATCGAAGCTTCATGAATTATTTTGCAGTCTCCTGAAAGTAAGAAAAGGAGCGAGGCGCATGTGAATAGGGGGAGGGTGATGCACTCAGACGCAATCAGACGGTTCTGCCCGATCATACCCATGCACTCAGCGCCATAAAAAATCATTTAGGCAGTTTACCTGTGAAGTGGGATAAGTGGGAAATATGGAGAGGGGTGATGAAATGGGTTTGCAGTCAAATTAAAAACAAGCTTCCCCTGTTTTATGTTTCCACCCTTTTATGCTTTCCTTTCTCTCCTAACTCCTACACCTGGCCCGTTCGCCACTGTTTATCCGCGTCGGGCCTTCCTCTGGCAAGGTTGCCGCAGTTCTGCTCGACATATTTCTTCGCTGCTTTGACCATCTGTCGCACGCAAACAGTTCTCTACTTCCTCTTTCCTCCCTCTGACTTTTTTTTTTTTTTGACTAATCTCTCCCTATGATGACTACTATTAGATTTGTCCCGCGCCTCCATCTGCCGAAGTGCCTCCGATGAAAGATCCGTGCATAAATTTGAATGTCGATCGGGTGTTTCGAAATGTCACCTTTTTCTTTTTTTTTTTTGCGTTTTAGCCTCCCCCACTGTGAATATGACAAAGAGGCACCGTGGCCTTGGATGCGCTGTACTCCGAAATAAAAAAGTCCCTCCAAATTATGCCGTACACTCCACAACGTCTCAAAGAAAAGTGTTCTAATGTGGCGCCGTTATCAGCAGTCACTGGCAGTACATCATAATTTGTCTGCGCTTTTCAATAAGCATACAAAAAAAGTGAAAGAAATAAACATGTCTCATGATCTGACAACGCTGTGGGTAAGGTCTGGTTAGTCTTACAAGCCCAGCCTTGCACTTAAAAGAGTATGTGGCCTTGTGGTTAATTTGTGCATGTGACATAACGCAGGGAAGAAAAACAACAGGTTGTATGTGGGCTATTAGCCACAACCACAGTGTGTGACAGGCAGAAAGAGAGAAGAGTATCTCGGTTAAAAGAAATAATTTAAAGACGTTAGTGTTTGATCTCGCACCATCGGAGGGAAAAAGAGAAAGCATGTGCAATAACACCTTAAACGATGGTAAACATTGTTTACAGCCGTCGCCATCACTTAAAATTAGGTCACTTTCATCATCACGGCGTCTTTGTAAGTTTCGGACCTGACCACCCACCCAACAAACCACCTCCGAATATGGAAATTTGGAAACCTTAAATTGACTCGGTTGTTCTTATCAAGGTCTCTAGATGACGCCTGCCAATCAAACGCGACTTTAGGTTGGCTTTGGCGACTGAATTCATGACCTATAGTGATGATTTTCTTGGATGGAGGATGGTATCCAAAAGGAAAGGAGTACCCAAATAATTAGCTGAGCATATTTAGCGTAGGATGTCATTCTTTGACCCCTGGGACACTGTAGGAGACAGTCGCTTGGATTTGCAGTTTTAGCTATCTACTATAATATTACAGAGGAAAAAAAAACTCTGGATTAATATTATTTTTTTCAATAGCTCATTCAATTGTTAAAAATGAAAGAAAGTTAAGGTATAATAGGTTCCTTAGAAGTGAGCCTGCCTATTACAATGCGCTTATCAGCTCCTAGAAATAAGCCGGCTGAAATGTGGTAATGAGCGATGCCGCATAAACTGGCTTCAGTTCAGTCTGTTTATGTTGACTGGTATTGCTGAAATGGTCAGTGGAGCCCCCGTGAGAGACCTTGAGTCCACAGCTATCAGAGGGATGACAGATCTTTATTGTAATTGGCCTTGGAGGTAATAAGCAATGCTCATCACCCCATTGGCCTCCCACTAAGCTCCCATTTCCATTATCCCCTGCTCGTTCCGATTCATTAAACCTCGAGCGAGACTGGTCAGCGTGAGCGGTGGGAGAGGGGAGGACGGAGGATGCACTTTTGGCGGAGAAGATCGCTGTTCCTTTGACATCGCCCCTTAAAATGAACGCTAATTGGCAGAGAAGTGTTCATGGGGAGATGATGAATGATAAATAACCTCGAAGCCATTCGTGCGTCCATGCGACGATAAGACCTGCGTTTACTTCTCCGTCTTTTGTAGGTACAAAAAAATGATAAAACCGCCGTCAAATGGAGGTACTGTTAATGCTGCTACTCTCCCGTAGTAAATATTAGAAGTTAATGCATCCAGCATTACCCTCAAGTTATCATCAGGGTCTGTTGTGCATCAACGGAGTGATGGAGCTTGTCTGTACGGATGATGTGGCCTTCACAAATCTCTCCGAAGCACTCAAGACTCTTCCCTCAGGTCTTCCTTCCTCTTGTTTGTCGACCTTTGTCTTTCATCAGGGATGCCGACAGATGTTATTTACGCTTTTGCAAAGGGTGTGTGCGCGCGTGTGTGTATTTGTGATATTTCCTAGGGCGAAATCCTCACAACCAAAGGGAGGTGAGGATCTGAACAGTTGATCTCGGCTTTGGTCAGCGCGCGTTCCCGGCGATTTCGCTCACCGATGCCCTTTGTTGTCTGAATGAAAATCACCCCTCGTGAAGGTTTTAGTGGAGAATGTTATCTGAAACGCGCATTAGAAAATGATTAGCTGAATGGAGGATGCGTGATTTGTAGGAAAAGACCTTGGAAGCACGCTGGGTTCTTTAAGGATTCTCAACTAGTCGACCAAGGTTTCCTAAAGCTGCAGATGCAACTTAAAATGTACTTATTTTGTCCAGGGCAACAGTCCAGAACCCAACGATCAGATTACAGAAAACAGATTTGAGAAGCTGGAACCAGAGTATTTGGAGCTTTCGATTAATAAGATCGTCAGCAACTAATCAATGAATAGACTAATCGTAATAGCCCTCAACCAAAATACACTTCTGATCTGCAGCATAGACGGATATGGAATGGAAAAAAAAAAAAAAAAAACTTGCAGCCTGATGTGTATCAATTTGTGGGTTGAGAACCACTGTAGGCACGTATTCTCCAATTACCTCCAGATTTTCTAAGCCCTATTTTCCGTCTCCTCCGCTGTGCCAAAAATGGCATCCAGTGGTAGACGTAAAATATGGACGCCCAGGGCAAATGTCAGAATAACTCGGAATAATTGCAGTCTGCCGCGGAAAACTCCAAATCATCATTACCAGTTGTGCGGCTAATTCCGGACAGACATCAGCGCGTCTCGCGCCTGCGACGGGTGCAGCTCGCAGCGAGCCGCCCCGGCACCTGTGATCACAGCTAGCCATCGCTCAAGCCATCGCCGAGGGAGCGAACACCTGGCGGGCGGTGGCATCTGGGACGATAAAAAATAAATAAATAAAAACCGGGAAAAAAATAAAAAGGCAGACGACTTGCGAGCGGAAAGCTATGGCTTCAATAAGCCGCGTCCGGGCGTTTTTTGGAAATTACCCCCGGTGCTGACTTCAGTCACAGTAAGTACTTTGAAAAATCCTAATCAGGTCCCGGAGAAGCCCTGAGGGGTGGCTGAGGAAACGCTCCATCTAACTTTTTTTTTTCCTAATGATAACTATCCCATTATTAAATTTTGTGCAAGGTGTCACATTTTTTGGGGGGGATTTTTTTTTGGTGACTATACTAAGAAACGACGGAAGCTCTCTTACCCTGGGCACGCTATTTCCTTGGTGCCCTGTGGTGCCTTTAAATAGGAGTCAGAATTTGCAAAAAAAAGGGCAAAAATACACACTAAGCACTGCTGCTTTCTGCTGGAACATTTGCTCACTCACGCTCCCCTTTCCATCAGGCCTCCTGTCTACTGATCCTGTCGCTTTTTTGCAAACAGCATTTGCACAGTCACTCTCTATCACCCCCCCCCCTCTCCCCACACTCTCTCTCACTCTTTCTCCGCTTTTCCACCTTCTGTCCTCCCCTCGTCCATCCCTTGCCTCCTCCTCTTATACACAGGCTAGATAACATGCAAGCAGTTTTAGCTGCGTCTGTGTCTTTAACATGCACCTCAAACACTAAGGGGGGGGGGGGGGGGGAATTTACAAACCCTGAACTTCATTAAGAAAGAAAGGAAAAAGAACTATACATCCATGCTAAGAGGGGGTAATACACAAAAGCATGGTATTATTGCTGTGTGCTAAAATGCAGCCAAAATATATAAATCCCCATAATTATGCCTTGGGGGGCGGGAAGAGAAAAAAAAAGAATATAAAGGATCAATAAAGTCGGACGGATTATAAATCCCAATAGAAACACTACAATGATTCCTCCCCAGGCACTCCACTCCAAACAACTGGCAACAAAAACACGTATTCCTTAAATCATATTTAACAAAGGGCTATATTCATTCCACCTTTTTTTATGTGGTATGAAAGGCAGTAACCCCCCCCCCCCCCACACACACACACACACACACACACTTGGAAATGGGGAGCTTTTAAAGCGCGTGCGTTTCCGCGCTCGGCCGCACGGTGGCGACCTGCGCTGCTGCGCCGCGCGCTCCCCGGCGCATCACAATCCCAACGTTTTTTTTTTTTTCCTCCATAAAGAACCCGGGATCCTGCCTCATCCGACATCACGGCCGGCAGAACGGGCTCCTCTTCGCTCCCGAGTCCACCGTGACGCCGCCGCCGCGACTGCGCGCGAGCATTCCTCTCTCGCGCTCTGTCTTTTTTTTTTCCCCCCCACCACCGCTCCCGGAGCTGCCGAGCACGAACTTGTTCCTCCGCGCGCCAGGGAAGAACCCCCCCCCCTAAAAAAAAAACTGAAAGCGGCGACCTTGACGGGTGCGCTACTGTTGTGGGGAACGAACTTTAGCAGAGGAGGTTGAGGAGTGAGGAGGGGGGAGCAGCCTCGCGCGTGCGTTTGCGCGTCGTAGCTTTTTTTTTTTGCGCCCGTCTCCGACGAGGATACGAGGAAAAGTCCGTTCGGAACGAGAGGAAAGAGAGGCTGAAGTTTAGAGTGGAACGAGAAGAGCATCGTCTCAGAGAAGAGAGAGAGAGAGAGGAGGGGGGGAAGAAAGTATGAGGCGCAGCTTCTTACAGGTGCCGCGAGAAAAGCCGCTGAATTAGGACCTAACCCGGATTCATCCGCCAGAGTTGAACCAACTCCGGCTGTTTCGCCGCTTGACAACGGGAGCGTGGTCCACCCTGCGGGCTCCGCGGAACCGGAGCGAATTTGAAAGAGAGACCGTTTTTTTTACCGAATTTCCGCCGTCGCGCCAGCAGCCGCGGCGGTGTTTCATTTTGTTTTATTGTTTTGTTTTTTTTATTACATTTCCCCTCGTTGTCGTGGTTGTTTGCGCTCCCGGTGGTCGGCGCGCTGCGCGTTTGGCTCGAGCGGCCACAGGTTCCAGAGGAGACCCGACAGCAGGCGGACAAGCAGAAACACACACACACACACACGCGCGGGAGGGGAGGAAGAGGAGGAGGTGGGAGGGGAGGGGAGGGGACGTGGGGGGGGGGGTGTGAGACTTGGACACTGTAGCAGTCTTCACGCTTCGCCGGGACCAACTTGTTGTCCGGTCCAGAACCCGGTTTGGGACCATGTTTGAGGACTCGTGGAGCGGGTCGATGTGGCGCGCCACATGGATTTTATTCTTTTTCCTCCTCACCCACAACACGCGAGCCCAAGGTAAGATTAGTGCTCACTGATTAGTCACCGCGCAGGCCCGCCGCTGTCTGTTAGTGGCAGCTCTATGTGTGTGTGTGCGTGTGTGTGTGGAAGGTGGCACCAGATCTGTGATGTGTTCATTATTATATTCCACCCCCCCCCCCTTTTTTTTGGTTGTTGTTGCACGTAGCCTGTAATTTTCTCATTAGACTTCCACTCTCTGTTAATTGCAGGCTAAGTGACTTAGACCCACACATTGCTATTCCCTTGTTGTCGATTACCCCCCCACCACACACACACACACACACACACACACACACACACACACACACACACTACACCCTCCACTCCATATAGGCCTGGTACAACTTCACTTTTAAATATTTGAGGTTGTTATAATGTTTCTATATATGAGGAGAGGTCCCCAGAAAACAGTCAATCTATGGGGACAAATAAAAAAAAAAAAGAAGTCTTAATTAATTAATCAGTCAACCCTCTCAATCCACAGTAAAACTTTGCACAGCAAACAAGCACAGTAAATAAACACCATACTGTGTTTTAAAGGCGAGCGCATTGAAATGCTGGAAATTAATTGGTTCTCTGAGAATTTATTACGCAGCCTGTCTCTCTCTCCCCCCCCCTTCCTGTGCATGAGTGAGGAGGAGACCACAGCCATGTGTGGCAGTTTGCAGGCAGTGACTGGATCTGCTTCTCTTCCCCCCTCTCCTCTTCTCTCTCTCCTCCTCCTTTTCTTTCAGTTTTTTTTTTTCCTCCCCCTTATGATGAGCGGTAGCTGGAGCAGGACTGAACCTCTCAAGTGCCATAATCCCACAAGATCACATCAATATTCCTGATGAGACCTGGGAGTCGTGTCTCCTGGTGCCCAGTAGAGAGACTCCGCTATAGCCTCAGACACTCTTCATTCTTTTTTTTTTTTTTTTATTTCTGACTGGACCGTCCTATCCCTTTAAGGGGTTAGCTTTTACAACCAGTGATTGTTATTGCTTACAATAGGGAAGTGAATATGTTTGACATTTTTTTTTCCTGCATACTTTTTCCTGTTTGGATAGACCTATTGAGATATATTTGTATCATCTCAGTATAGTTTTCACATCTCCTCTTTCAAGCTTCTCTCTGGATCTCGCATATGTCTCGTTAATATTAATGAGTCTCTCTGATTGGCTGATTTGAAATAGGAAGGGGGGGGGGTGACAATAGTTTGACGTCTCAACTTCACAGAAGTCCCCATGGCTCATTTTAAGCCCCAATTTCTGAATATGTGAACTGAACGTTTCAAAACGTGGCGCCGAGATCCTCCTTATAACAAACAGGAAGCTCTTTTTTTTTTTGTACGATATGAGACCTTTAAGCCCGTTACCGCTGGGGGCTGAAAAGTGGAACTCCTCATCTTTGACGTCTTCGCAGCACGTTCTCTTTAACAAATCTCGCAGTCTGCGTCGTTCGGTTGCATGATGACACACGTAGTAAAAAAAAAAAAAAGCCACTCTCGCTCTCCGCTTCCCTCCGCTGCTCCCTCTCCAATCGGGTAATTGGCATTCCAACTATTGCTGCCACTGTAAGGAGGGCGTATTACCTCTCACGATAGACTCTTAAGCCTTCGGTGGCGCTCGCTCGATAATATGATATAGAGAAGATGGAGGAAGGGAGGGGGGAAAAAACCAACAAAAAACAAACAAGGCAGATATCCATCATTCATGAGGGCATATCCTAGCTTGACATTTACAGGAGATTGATTACTTGTGTGTCCTAGGGATTAAGAATCCTGACATTGTCGCTTCCCCCCTTCTCTCTATAACTGTATATCACCCTGCTGCTGTGAGTCTGGGTGCTCGGTTCCTGTCTTTCCCCCTTTTGAATGCTTCTTAAACCATGCAAGTTAAACAAGAACACTTTTTTTTTTTTTTTTTTTTTGCGGCAATAGCCTGAGAGAAGGCATTGTCTGCTGTTTTTCTTTTGTATGAGCATGCTTATGTGCGGAAGTTGGGGATGGAGACCGGTGCCAGATATTCTTCCTCTATCAGCGTTTGATTACGTCGGGTCAGAAATGCAGGATTTAATTGGACTCCCTTTTTTTTTTTCGGCGAGCGGCCTCGTTGAAAGTGACCCCGGCGCGGGCTGCCGCCTTTGCATCCGATGATTAAAGAACACGACGAGGCGCGCGAAGCACTGCCAGCCTCCGAAACGGACGTGACGGCCCGGCGGGCTTCCCGCGTTTTTTAATGACCGGTCGAGTGAAGCGGCTTTTTAACGATGGGAGAAACGGCCTTCATCAGACCGGAGCCCTGTGAAGTCTCGCTCGGAGGCGAGACAATCATCGGCGCTGCTTTGCGTGTTGTCATTCATAATCACGGTGTCGTTCACAATCAAAGCGCCGACCAGAAGAAAAGTTTAAATGCAAATGAGGATTCCTCGCTACCTGACTGACAGCTCGTCAGTAACTGTTAATCTCGTTTTAAAGCGTTTCGCATCCTGCGGCCCTGCGTCACTTAAGACTTTATTTTTGTAGCTGACACATAAGCTCACTTCTTCCTTTAAATTATATAAAAAAAAAAAATGTCCATCCTTCCAATTCACCCTGGATATTATAAGTGACAGTTATAGGAGCTGTCTGGTCTGTCCCGCTGTTCACTTCCATTCATTTACCGAGGTCATGCAGAGACAATGCTGTGCTGGCCTGACGGGTTTGTCAGTTCTAACGCGTCTATTTCGGAGCCGGGAGCGGCGGGGGAGCACTCTTATTGGGATGTCATATTTGGCGCGCATACTTCCGCATCACTCAACATCCGCGGATTAGCCCGACTGGTTACAGCTCGACTTTAGGAGCTTCAGCAGGAGTTGAGGACTTCATTCTGTCAAAAAGCGCGGCCCTCCGATTAAAGACGGCAATGACAGAGCTGCGGCGGCGGGGAGGAATCTGGCCTATTTCGTGCCGTCGCCCTGACGCGCGCTTAGAGCGACGGCCAGTTTTCAGATTACGGCATCGGCCGCAGACCTTGGTGCAGTAACAGAAGTCAAGGGTGTCATCTTCATTACAAATCTGTTAGGAGATTGGATTGAAATTGTATAGCCGTAATGGAATGAATGCGGTTTTGGAGCACCTCTCGACTGCTGCAAATTGGATGCATTCTTATCACAGGCGACAAAATACGTAATTATAGACATGGTGCACATATTTTGTGTGAGCGTTCAATGGCTTTCAGTTGAAGAGGTGGCAGTTGCATGTGGTAATATTGGACTTTTATTGCAACCGTTCCTCTCTTCTCCAACTTTGAGGAGTCAGTCAATCCCATTACGGTACGCTACAGGCAGCACATCTGAAGCACTGTATTTAGATGAACCAGCGCTTTTAAAATCAGGTTTAATTCTTAATTCGATTTTTATTGATCGCTTTCTTTTTTAGTTACACTTCCATGCCGCCTTCTGTTTTTTTTTTTTTTATATGAGGCACCCTTTTATTATGCAGCAGGTATAAGTGTTCTTTTCAGCTTTGTTTGAATTATTTTGATGGGTCGTGTGAACCGGAGTGATGGAAACCAAAGAAAAAGAAACTCTTCGAGATTGAAGTGTGAGTGATTTGTGCAGTTGAAAAGAACGTCTCCAGACTACAAATGCTCTGTTTTGTCACTCGTCTGACTTAATTGACCGTTGTGGGATTTTGTAGCAGCTGTGCTCTGAAAAGATTTGCAAAACAAGAAGAAGGATTTCAAAAAAAAAGAAAAAGCGAGACTGTCCTGATTCCCAGCAGCCTGGACTTTTGTAAAAGGTCACAACGCATCATTTTTCATATTCAGGGCCTGGCGGGAAATCTTATGGTCAAAGTCCTGTGATAGATTTCTCAGAGGGATGCCTAGAGTTTCACTGTGCTGCGTTCAATAAAACAAAACTTAACCACCCAAGGTCTCCCAGTCCAGGAGAGACATAACTAAAAGACTTTTGTTTTTTTTTTCTCTCTAGAAAGACTTCCAGGACACTTCAGAGTGAGGCTAATTGATTTGAGCCCCTGTTTCCATTCCTTTTGAAAAGATTGATTGTTTCTCAGTAGGGCTTCATCAGTTTTCTTAAAATATTACATGCATACTTTGAAAAATGAAACAGGAGCAGGAGCGTGCTTATGGCTTTCGAGCATCTTGTGGCACAAATGAACACTGAAGGGAAACACAAAAAAAATGAAATAATTAATTGAAAGTAGTATAAGAGATAAAACTTGGTATGCTTTCCTCATTTTGGCTCTTGCTTGATTATGTGGTTAACACTTTTTTTACTCATATATACTTTATTGAGAATTATTGCTTGTGTTATTCAGAAACTATAAGAACTCCCTTGACAAGAACATCATAGTCCTTGACTAGGGTAACTAGCGTTGGCTTAACTAATAAAGGGTGTTGTGGGAGCAGTCAAACTCTTGTAAAAATGTTCTTTTGTACCAGTTATTATACACTTAGAATTCTTGTTTCCCTCCAAACCATAGTTTTCCAGAGTTGTTGTGATATCTATTGCAGTGAAGATGGTGAAGCTAGTCAGGCACAGGCTTGTGCTAGGAAACTAGCCTCCGGTCGCTGGCTAGCTTCGTGTCACACAAAAAAAAAGAAAAATACAATGGCAGTGTGTATGTCAGTTGAAAATAAGTTGAACACAGTATGCTAAGTGCTACACTAGCGTTCAAAACTTTAGGGTGACTTAGAAATTTTGTAATTTTTGAAAGAAAAGCACTTTTTTTTTTTTCAACGAAAGTAACTTTAAACTAATCAGAAATACATTCTATACATTGCTAATGTGGTAAATGAATAATCTAGCTGCAAATTCTGGTTTTCGGTGCAATATTTACATAGGTGTATAGAGGCCCATTTCCAGCAACTATCACTCCAGTGTTCTAATTGGCCTTCGGGCGCAATAAGCAAACACATGTGTTTGCTCATTACGTCAGAAGGCTAATGTAATACAATTTTCTATTCATTTTACAACTCATGGTGATAAATAGAAGTGTGACTTTTCATGGAAAACACTAAATTGTCTCGGTGACGCCAGATTTTTGAACGGTAGTGTACATATAAACGGTAAGTGTGGCTGAAGCTTAAGTGCCAGAAAGCGTTTTAAATCACATTACAAACATCCAGCAGAACAGATAATGTTTCTATGTAACTCAGTAGTGCGTCTGACTACACGGGGCATATAACACTTGAACTGCAAAGCGTGTAACTGCAACTCAAAGCGTCAACTGTTGTTACCCTGCAACTCCTATTTTCCTCAGTTTTATCCATATCGGAGCGACTGCTGATGAAAAACATTTTCATGCTACCACTTCGTATTCAAATCGTTCCACCGGCAAACTTACAGGAGCCTTTTATTGTGAAGAACCTACGGGAAATGAAAAGCTAGCGGAGGTATTCGGGGGGGGGGGGGGCAAGCAGAAAGGGCCACGGTGAGGTGTTTGAAAAGGGCCGCAGACGATGGGCTCTGCTGCGTTTTCCGGGAAAATAAAACAGCATCTCCAACAGGTAACTTTTTCACCCGCTGCGTGGAAACGCGCGTAGCATGGCAACGCGGCTCAACCGCTTGCACCGCCGCTCGGCGCGACCGTCCCCCTTAATCCACAGGAAAAACCCTACGAGTTTAGACTTTGATATGTGGCACAAGGGAAGATTTTGTCACCGAATAGAAACAGATTACCTCAGACTGTGAAGAAAGAGGAGGAGATGAGGAAGGCAGTGAAAGGTTGATAATGTCATGGCACAGATCAGATAAGGGCTGTAGTGAAGGCAATGTGCAACATTCCTTTTGATAACCAGGTACATCTGTACATCATTGATTTATCCATTTCGGCTCACACTTTAAAGATGATTTTTTTAAGTTCATTAAAAAACAACAAGTTATCAAGCTATCATCTTGTTGCGTGCGCTTTGATTTAAATAAAACAGGGTTGATTTACGCTTTAGAATCTGTTAATGTAGAAATTGCCAACGTGTGACAAAAACTGACAAAACTGACAAAAACAAATCGCTTAACATGCATTTACAGGGCGCCAGAGAGTGTGATGAGTAAATTTGGGTGCATGTAATTAAGCTAAATATAAAAAGTAGGAAAAAAGGTGCAAAGTGTCAGTTAAAAGGTTTTGTCTTTTTACACACGAAAATGATGCGCATGGATTAATCTCCACAACAAAAACCTGCCAAACACGGCTGGAATTTCCTGCATTTATCATGCAGTTTGACATCATCCAAGGCATCTGATTATATTCGATAATCCTCCGTATTTAAAGTGCTGAGAAAAGGCTCCTTGACGGGATGGCTGTAAAAATTCTGCTGTAATCTAAACTACCTGGTTTGCGCTCATTGTAAATGAGAACAGGCACATTTATAAACCGCTTCCTTTTAGCTATAGAGAATGACCATGACTCAGAGCAGATGAGGGATTTAGATATATCAATGCCATTAGTACCCCACTAAGGTTTTTGTTCAGATGATTCTAATCTTTTTTGAATTTTTCATGCAAACCATGGAGAAAATGACATACCTGCGCACCTTCTGCAACATCGTACATCAATACAGACCTAAAAGAATCACTGCAAAGCTACAATATCACAATGCTCTTTTTGAGCCCCACTTTCTCACTGTAGTGCAGCAGGTAAAGATAAGGTCAGTCTAACTGGGGCGAGATGACATGGAAAAAAAAAAAAAACCCTGCCACAAGCAACGGCTTGTTCATCAGAGGGTACTTCTAGGTGACAATGGCGTGGCATAATCAATGCCATTTCACAGCTATCTGTTCAGTGACCGCATTTGCCTCCTAATTCCCTCATCGGCATTGCCGGCCACATTTTCATTTTTCTCTCTCGACCCGTGGAGTACATTGTAGGAACCGTAATCCTTTAAATTTCAGCCAGCCCTGCTCTTTGAAACACCAGTTATCTGTCTCCAAAACATTACTATTGGATTGAAAAGACAAAAAAGAAGAAAAAAAATGTACAATTTCTTCTCTCTTCAGTCTAGACAGTATGACTAGAACAAAAGGCAGCCTTTTTCATGAATTTCTTTTCAAAACCTATGTCATCTTGCCTACTGTCTGGGCCATGGTATGAAGAAACAGTGTTAATTGTATGCCAGGGCTGTTCTGTTTGTCTCCGCATGGAGATTTATTTGGGTTGTGTTCACGCTACTGGGCAGACTGGGAAAAGAGGCTAACCCAGGCCAGTTTAGAATTGCCAATATACACCGGGATGGACAAGGGTCAGTGTGGAATAACCTGTTGGACTGAAAACAATTAAGAATTATTGCCAATAAAAGGACCACTTGTCTCCCTTTTGGCTTTGGTAATGACTGCTTGTTCAGCCATATATCCTCTTATATATTCCTAATTAGGGACTGACTGGAGTGGATTAGTGTGGATTTTCTTTTTTTTTTCTCTGACATAGCCTCCAACTACTTTTTTTTTTCAGTACTATGCACAAGGGCAACCAGGATTACTTGCTCTGTACTCTATGACTTTATGTTTGTGAGTGCGATTGTTTTCATGTTCATTAGGTCTTACATTTACTGAGGTGATTTGAAGAATGTTAATGTGATCCTAAGCTTTTGTGTTTCTGCACCTCTGTTAGCTTGTATTCACTCTTTGATATGCCATAAAGAGAACTCTGATAGCTCACATGTGTATTATACTTGACTTTTCATTAACAGCACTGATTTTTTTTTCCTACCGCTTCTACAACTTGCCATGAAAGTGCTAATTGAAGGGTTGAGCTATTGTTTTAATATCGCTGTGGTGAAACGGTGGTATCTTATGGCCATATTTGCAAAGCCCGGGCAAGCCGCGGTTCTGGCGCCCCTTTTTTTTCCGGGTTCCCAAATGAGCATCTGGATGCCTTCTGCACGGTATCTGGAAGTGAGCGTGGACTGCTGCTGCTGTCGCACATGTCCTTCAGAGTGGGCTTCAAAATAACCTCTAAAAAAAATAATAAGCCAGAGGTAACGGATGTGATTATGGACTTGAACTTTTCCCTTGCTCTTTAAGAGGGCCATTATGCATGCAGCGATGGGCGAGCGGGGTGCGGTGGAGCGGGGTTGGGGTGGGGGGCACTGTCGAGACTTGTTTACCTGCATCGTCCCCTCCCTCTGGCCAGATGGAAATGAGTGCAGACCTTAGAGTGACACCAGCTTCAGGAGCAACCCCCCCCCCCCCCCCCCCCCCCCCCCCCTGATCTCGGCTCATTCATGCAGATCCCTGTGTGTTTATAATATGAATATGCTCAGATTGGCTGGGGGCTTGGGAAACCACCTCTGACCCCTGTAATTGCTGTTCCCCGGGGGAGGTGTTTTGTGTGTGTGTGTGTGTGTGTGTGTGTGAAACTGATGAAATGTGACTGTATGCATATATCAGGGGGTCTATATTTGTGGATTTGTGAGTGCTTCCAAATGGTGGCCAATCTAGGCCTGTCGGCCGGTAAGCAGCCCTTTAGCTATACATGACATCCATGACATGCTGTCACACAATGGGCTCCCTGAGGCTATAACGATCTCCCTGCAGAGCTGGGTGAACAAAAAGATGGAGGAAAAAGAGGCTGCAACTGTGGTTCAAGGAGTTCATGGAGGAACATTACATCGAGAGAAAAAAAGAGAGCAATTCCTATTCATTTTGTAAATGAAAAGGAATTCAGCTCAACTTTTCTACATAGTGTGGTATCACAGGCATGATTCTCTCTTGAAGAAGCTGGATGACAAGCAAATCAATTTAATGGCTTAGATGGGGATAGTAGATGGCCTGATCGATTCTGACAATCACGCCATCTTTAACAGACATCAAAGGCCCATTCCCTTTCTCGCCATCCCATTACCCATCCATCCAGCACTTGGATCTGCTGCCTATTTACCCATCCCATGCAGGAATAATGGGGCCTTCACCCCCAGTTGGATTAATCAGCCGTAACCATATGCTACCGTGTGCAATTATACTGCAATTTTGACCAAGGGAAACAGCTGTTGCCATTTGAAAGGGTGGAATAAGATTGTAATTGCCTTAACTTTGATTTGTGGGGTGCTTTGATTTGATGAGAGAATACATTTTTATGGTTTACATAATAACATGGAATGAAGAGGACTATCAGAACATGAGACCTTTTTTTTTTTTTTTCTGCTTCCAGCGTCCCGATGCAATCGGCTGATAACCCACCCATTATGAGCCATTACTCACACAGAGAAATTGATGGTATTAATTTGAATTCTACCCTTGGAGGCATATTTTACTTTGAGTTGTCTAATGACATTTGAACATGTTTATATGTAGCAGCGCCTTGGCGTGTCAATACAGGAAACTCTCCTTCTAATCCCTCCTAAGGTAAGAGAATCACACCAGACAGGTTGTCTGCTGAGGTCCTTTGCCGTTGCATATCAGTTCCATGTTTTAATTTTTTTCCTTTTTAATCTCTTAATCAATTCGATGACAAACCCATTTACCGTTCAAAGCATAGGGTATGTGATGCATCTAAGATGATGAATCCTAGAATTAGGGCTGTTTCCTGCAAGTATCATGTTAATGTCACTTGGTATTAAATAGAATTAAGACTACAGGACTTCCAAAATGTAATAAATTAAGGCATGGCTCACACAGTTTTTTTTTTTTCCCAGATACACTACAAGGAAAAGTAGAGAAATCATTGTCTTTATGCAAATGCCCTCTTATGCAATATCAGCATAAACCGAGATTACTCGGTTTGATTCCTGTGGAAAGGAAGGCTTTGTTTTCTATTCCACTGCACAGCGATTCTGTTGTGTAAGATAACTTTACAGAAAGTGGAGGAAAAACTGATCATTTTGGTCCCGAGCTTCCCAATTCTTTAAGACAGCGGTTCCCAACTGGGGGGTATGCTTACCTTTCTATTAGCAGTGGTTTCTGTCATTGCATGCAACAGACGAGTCCATGTGAAGAGCTGGACATAGCCGTCAACATTACTAAAATGGTATCTTGGATTTATGGGAGTTTCAGTTTGTTTAGTTTTTCTTTTATTATTAGCTTGGGTCTCTGGATTTATGGGAATTCATTGGACTATGAACAGTGAGTAATGAACGGAAATGGAAGTCTTGGACTCTATGTCCGCTAGCTCTACTGGAAGCATAGAAATATTGGAGCTTACCCCCAGAGGCTAATGCATTATCAGATGATGGGTTCTAAAATTGCTTAAATAGTGAACTAGCTAGCAAACATGGATAAATGGCTCAAATGACTAGTTGCTGTTGCTATGGATTCAGAGTTTGGGGGGGAAAAAGAGGCCATGTTCAGTAAAAATATCAATTTGTATGGATTTACTTGCACATCTGCAGATCAGCCGCGGCCACAGTGTTCTCTATGCGGCACATTCTGACAAATAACTTCACACCAGAGCACCAAAAACTCAGGAAGTCTTGAGTGTGTCAAGCAAAGCACCGGAGGGGGTCTTAAGCTGTATCTCTACTTGTAGCTAAGTCCAAAAAAAAAAAAAATCCACACTCTATCATCGAAGATCTCATTCTCCCCGCAGCCAGGGGTTTTGGCTGAAACTTTGATTGACAAAAAAAAAAAAAAAAAGAGCCGCTGGTGCAGTCAAGACATTTTCAGGTCAAGCAGGTCAGTTCACTTTACAGATGATGAAATGACAGATGTTAGTGAGGAGGCTCAGCTCCCTGACTTTTGCGTTATAAAGACGTGTCAGACATATTTGAGCATATATTTTTTTTTTTTGTAAAAAGCCTACAGGAAAGAAAACATTTTACAGGTTCTAGACAATAGACAAGCAATCTGGGGTGGAAATCCTGTTGGGACAGGGGGCGTCCTGGGGCTACTCGCGCATGTGGAAGAAGGTAAACCCCGACATAAAGTGGATGCGCATGTATTATTCACCGGGAGGCATACGTCGCCAAGAGGATGAGCCCCGAGTCAAGTGCTGTTTCGGATGATGTAATTAAGGTGATTAATTTCATACAGTCCAGGCCAATGCATCACAGGCTGGTTCAAAATCTTCTTGACAGCAGGGCAAAGCACAGACAGCTACTGTTTCACACTAGGGCTGGGCAATATTGGAAGAAAAAGAAAATGATATTGCGAAAATATAGAGGAAGTGAAGAAAAGACTGCAGCCTGCAGGGTCGCCTGCGTGTCACTCGCACAAGTTCTCCTGACACGGAAGATGTGTGAGCAAAAGAACATGTAATAGGACGTGTTTGAGTAAATTTGCCTACTTGACATCGCACTGCCTGCGATGTGACTATTGCGCATGCAAACATGTGAAGATTGGCCGCTTCCTGCTGCTTTGATGCCCGTCTTGCCACCACAGAGGTTGACGGAAGTCCTGATGATATTGAAGTGAGTCAGATGTACTGGGCCGGGTCAGAAACCCTTTTAGTGTGAATGAAAGCTGTGGCAGCCTTCTCCAAGACTGCAGGGAAATCTGACGGATTTGTGCTTTCACCGTGCAAGGGTTGAAGACGGCTGAGGCTGAGGAGACACTGACAGACCTTTGGTGCGATGTTGAAAAGGAATACCCTGAGCAGGGAAAATATGTATGAAGTGACCTTCTTAGTTTTGAGTCGCATAAAATCCAAGCGGAGGAACAGGCTGAATGCGGAGCAGCTCGGTTACTGCTGTGGCCATTATCAAATCTAATGAAGGAACAAACGAGACCTTTTAAAAGCTCGGGTGACTGATGAAAAAGGGCCGGAACTGCTAAACCTGAATATATCTCTTTGTTAAAATCATTCAATGATTTCAGTTGTGCTGGATACTACAAGTTAACCCTTTAGGCTCCAAAGGATTTTTTCTAAAGCGTTCGAATTTGACGTCCTTATTTACTTACAAGTGATAAGAGATAGACTTTCTGTAAATTAGAGAAATATTGATGACCCATTATGTAGGGATTAAATGTACCCCTCTAATTTGCATATTATAACATCACATGGCAGGAGCCAACTTGGATTATAGAATATTCATAAAGTGTCACATATTTTAATCCTCTATTGCATAGTGTTGACATATGGCAACAATTTATCTGCATTTTTCCAAAAAACTGTGATATAGGATCTGTTTTTAAAGTTTGGTGTGAAAGAGGGCTTTTATTTTGGAAGACATACAATTTGGGGTCACATTGAAGGTTGCTACTTATTCAGAATTCAGTACAGTGTGTGAAGTCATCAGTGGTGCCTAGGGGGTTAATATGAATTTAATAAAGCAAATTTAGGAGAATCATCAACATGCATCAGTAAATTGGGACTATTTGCATGGCTAAACGGCTTAAGAGGTACGTAAGACCAAAAATGTTGGGAACCACTGTATCTTTAACAGAAGAATGATGTGTGGAAACAAATTGGCATTGACAGCTTATTAGAACAGTCAGAAAACTGAGTAAAAATTACAATATGTCCTGTTGCCCTCTTGTCCTGTCTCGGACGTGTCTCCAAATCTGCGGCTTCCATGATCTCATGATCACGTGTTGACTAATCACTCGGCCAGAGACAACAGACAATAATAGACTGTTTGAAAGTGCCTGCTTCTTTCCAAACAGTTTTCAAAGAAGACTCCCCAGATGGCCGTGTGTAACACGCCATCTGACTGTGTCGGGTCAGTTCCGGCTACAAACCAAGGGTGGAAATCGCCGTTGCACCACGGATGGCTCGCCGTGGGTCAAAACAGGTCTCTGAACCAGACAAACCCTCACGATGGGCACGGACACGGTTTATGTAATGACCGGAGGGTTTCTCACCCATAGATCTGGAAACAAAAAATGTTTCTGGCACAAGCAAAACCGTAGTTTTAGTCATGGAGTCTTGGCTTTAGAAATGCTCTTTGTCGGGCAGTGTTAAGACATTGCCAAGTAGATTATTATTTTTTTTTTTTGCAAATCCCAAAATATCCCCAATTATTCATTGTTGGATAAACCGCAGATATATCGAAGATATATATGTGAGGTGAGAGGATGATATCTGAAGTGGAAACAAATGGAAAATGAAAGGAAATGTAGTAGAACAGTGACGTTGAACGCAGAATGTTGACCATAATAACAAGAAGATTTTGACAGCCTTTGCGGCACCGTTTGAATTTTTTTTTATACGCCAATCGCTGAAGGATGTACAAAATTACACACTTCATCTTCGCTTGAAACGGTCCGTTTCTTTTTGTAATTAACTAAAGCACAAACCGATTGAGAGCTTCAAACAGGATATCGCAATTACGCAGTGCCTTCTAAGAGCGTCAGCTCTCCGAGTCAAATATTTCCTCCTCTTATAACAAATCAAATAAATCGCTGCTCCCCGAGAACTTCTTTGGAAGCTGCGCTCAGATTTTGGATACACGCTGTGATTTTTTCCTTTGTCCTCCTTTTGATGCTCCCAGGGCCAGTTGTGAGAGATTTAAGGCAACGGCTCCCTCACATCGCGTCTCTTAAAAAATAATGTTCTCTGCTGGTATTTGCGCATTGATCACGGATGGCTGTGATCGCTTTTGAAGAGTTCTTTTCCGACTCGCCGAGCACTGTTCAAATGACTTTTTTTTTTTTTTTTTTGGTTTTGTTTTGCGTTAGACATACTTCAAAAAATGTCTCGTGTGATGAAAGCGAGTGAGTCAGGGAAAAAAAAAGGCAAAGTAGCTTAAGAGCAGCGTCGCCAATATATCAGAGGCTAATCAAAGGCTGAAACGCTCACCATTGCCTGAAATTTTTTTTTTTTAATCACACGGAGACTGACGGGATTCTTGATTTTCTTCCTGTGAAAGCTGAGCTTCCATTATAAAATTCAGCTCCCCATCATACAGTACAGACCAAAAGTTTGGACTGTTTATAGTTCTGATGCCTTCAGTGAGAAGCTATAATGTAAATAGTCAAGGAAGGTGTGTCCAAACATTTGGCCGGTGCTGTATACTCATATTTTCTGATCTGGTATCACCTTGCTTATTAAGATTTGTTACTCTATGACAATGAAAGGTTGGAGAAGGTTTCCGATGTTGGGGGATGTTCACAGCTCCTCTCGTGCTTGAGCAGCTTCATAAATGTCGATTTTTTTTTTCCCCTTAATTATCATCTCGATCACCGTGTGCTTGGTTACACCTCGCACACGACCTAGTCACGTCACACTCCTAACAGTCGAATAAATTAACGCTAACGGAAGGTGACGTGGAAGAGTGAGACGCGTACTCGGGCACGGGGTTGGACCGTTACTATGGAAGCTAATTAAACAAGCATTACTTGCGCTTGCCCTCGACTCTGGCACACTAATAGGCAGCGTTACAGGTAGCGCGCATCCACGTACGCAACACGCCCACTCGAGACGCGTTAGTAATTTTCCATCCCCGGCGTATTAATCACATAAAGATAATCACTCTCTCAGATCTGAGCAGAACAGGCGAGACATGCTCCATCCATCTTGTTTTGTCAATAGTTACAATTTTAATTACACCTGAGTGCTGTCAGCCTGCCAAGCTGGGCGGGGGGTATCGATTGGCTCCGGCTAATTGATTAATTGCCATGTTCAAGGGGGACAGTTTTTTTCTTTTCTATCCCCCCCCCCATTCTCTCCATGTCGCCACACTCCTTATTTTCTCTTTCTGTATATTGCGTTAGCCGGGCATTAAGGTCCCACCTGCAGGCAGAGTAGCGTTGTGGAATAAGTGCTTGTAAAGGAGAGGCGTCGTATTTTACCCTTCCAGCAGAGTGGCGTATTAAACGGAAGGAGGCCTGTTGTTACTGTAGAGTAATAGGCTGTGATTGAGCACGAGGCGGTTGACGCAGTACATCACCGCAGGTGTTATGTGACATTTAAAGGGGGCGGGCCGGCTGCCGGGGACCTTTTTACTCCCAACTGTAGTCTAAATATTCAACTTCCTGGTGGAATTTTTTTTATATACATCAACGATCAAAGAAACAGGACAGCGCACCAGATTGGCTCGCACCGCTGCATTCTCTAAATCTCCCTTCCTTGCCGGCAGAAGGCTTTAAACCTCTCATAAAATTACAGAACTCCGACGCCTGCGTCCACAGCTTAAGTCCGCATGAAATTCGCCAACTTGAAAGGCTAATTTTCTGATTGAGTCTATACATTTCTTTACGTCAGCACCTTTTGTGTATGCTATATATATATATATATATATATATATGTATTTCACCAGTGTATATGTAAAAAGCTATCAACCATGACTTCCATCACTGACTACTATAGTATTTATATGGTTCCGTTGTAAACTACAGCTTGGTCTTATAAATATTTATTCTCAGTGTGTGTGCTATGTTTAAACCAAGGAGTCAATGAGTATAGTGACTAGTGTTTGTTTCTTGTGGCTGGTGGGATTTGTGTAGTTGGAGCTGACATGATGACTTTTGGAGTGTCGGGGGCGGGGAAATTACCGACCGTCGACCTGAATTTCTACTGCGTACGCATATTACAATCAACCAAAATATAGCCGCAATCTCTTAGATGCGAGACCCGACCAAAAACAAAAAAAAACCCTTTAAAATCCTTAACCTCGACTCTCTGAACTGCTTGTTTTTTCTTCAGATTTTTCCGATTTTCCTCCCCGTCAGAAATCCCAGCATGCATAGCTGAAAGAGAATCTGAGAGGAACGTGTTAAATGCCTGAAGCTCCGCATGGTGCGGTTCAGAAATATCCGCTTGTGCGACGCGCCGCTGACATTAAGAGTGCCAAGCTGTTCCTAACGATGGTTCAAATGTTTGTTTTTATACCTTGAATTCAAACATTAGATTTGTGTTAATGAGCGGTGAATTTCTAATCATGCGGAGAAGGAACTCAACTCAATTATTGTTTTTTTTTACAGCAGATAGAGTGCGAGTACATATGCAGAGATAGGACTCTATGGGCCTCTGAAGAAATGTCGCAGGAATATTTGGCGTGACTTGATCACAATTTCCGAGAAGTGACGGGAATGACTTGGGTTGTACAACAGAGACAGAAAAAAAGGAGCGTGTGCGCGTCTGTCCCCGTTCTTTCAACGGTGGTAAAATACAAGCAATAAAACCGCTGAAGATGACTGCAGCACAGAAGAAAATGTTTCCTGTGATGACCAATTACTTCCTCTTTCATTCTCTCTGGAAGCTGGAGAACACAACCTACACACAGGTTTGCCACCCCTCAGTCCCTCATGGTTCTTGCTCAAACACACACACACGCATAAATGTACGCCATTGCATAAATTATGTCATTTTCACGCCATGGGACTTATTCCTGTAAACATTATCTAAAAAATACAAACACACACAATGGCAGAGTGCTGCATGCGTAAAACACATATTCCCTTCTATGGAATTGACAGCACACCGTTTTCTTTCCCCCTGTCTGTTACTTTCTTCCCCCTGTGGGATTTAGGAAGTGATTGTGTGAGGATGTAGAGGTCTTTATAGACCACAGAAATAGGCACACACTCACCGGGGCAGGAACAAAAAAACCCAGTGAAACGGAGAAAGGTTGGTAAAGCTTGAAAGTGTGTGCTTGAAAGAGCTAACATTTGAGCTAACACTTTTTCTGATCTTTAAATGATTGTTATGCCATTTTGGGGAATCAATGCGATCCATTGACACCGAGTGCCGTTTCCAATATTTCTGGAATGCTAGCTGGGGTATTTGATGACTTCCTGCACCGGTTGGCACCTCACATCCAGCACAAAAATGCACACTGGATCTCGGCTAGATATATTGGGAAGTGAGAGCAACACTGCCCCCATGGCTTCTGGTGGTACTGCGGCGTCTGGTTCGTATCTGTAAGCTTTGTGGAAAAGGACGAAATTAAAACACAGTACGGACAAAAGGCCCCGTCTGTATCTATATGCGTGTAATTCGCGTGTCAGTATATTTTGTTTTTGAACTAAGTTATGAGTACTTTTAACATTAAACACAAACATTACATGGCAAAAAAGTGATTTTACTTTTTTACCTTTTCTGTTTCTGTCGAGGAGGTTGAGGACAAGACCGTCATCAGTGGATAGGGTTGAAACCATCCGCTTTTTCTGAAGAAGGAGCCGTTTCATTTTCTTTTACAAATTCTCGTTCCTGTGTTTTTGCTGCAAATTTGAGGGGACATCATCTGTCATCCAATGGACCTTAGCATATGAAGTGCATCTCTAATCATCTCTGTTTATGTGCCCTTGTGGCTTCTTTTAATCATATGTAATTCTTCTAGTGATATTTATATGCCCTCATCCTGTCAAAGATGGTATATGAAAATAAGCCTTTATGACTATATCTGGCACATCAACAAGTATCACATTAATTAATGTGTTGAACATAGATAAACATAAGCATCACAACCTGCCAAGATTTCTTCTGAACATGAACACATTTATAAGTGTTACAGAAAAATAACAGCAAGGTATTAGAGTAAGTCAGTCATCTGCTATACCCGCCTATTCCTCACTAGGGTCACAGGAGTCTGCTGGAGCCAAATTAGTGCATTGTGGCGAGAGGCAGGGATACACCCCAGATGGTCGCCAGCCAATCGTGGGGCACACACACCATTCACTCACACCTATGGGCAATTTAGAGTCACCAATTAAACTGAGCATGTTTTTGGACTGTGGGAGGAAGCCGGAGTACCCGGTGAAAACCCACGCAGACACGGGGAGAACATGCAAACTCCACACAGAAAGGTCCTAGACCCAGGACCAAGGAGGTCTTGAACCTGTGACCTTCTTGCTGCAACAGCAGTAACCCCTATTCCACCGTGTCGCCCTATTAGAGTAAGGGTGAATCTCAATTCTCATCTCAACCCTTACCCTTAACCCTCTTGCTCAACCCTTACTCTTAGGAGCCCTCAAAACCAAGTGTTAAAGGCAATTTGGTGACTTCGAAATGGGACATTAGAACACTGGAGTGATAGTTGCTGGAAATGGGCCTCTATACACCTATGTAGATATTGCACCAAAAACCAGACATTTGCAGCTAGAATAGTCATTTACCACATTATCAATGTATAGAGTGTATATCTGATTGGTTTAAAGTTATCTTCATTTAAAAAAAGTGCTTTTCTTTTAAAAATCAAGATATTTCTGTGACCCCAAACTTTTGAATGGTAGCATACAAAAGCTATATATATATATATATATATATATATATATATATATATATATATATATAGACTGTGTGCAATCTTTTCTTTTTCTTGAATGTCACTTATACTGCCTCTACTGCTGTTGCTAATGCAATTTCCCCACTGTGGGACAAATAAAGGTTTATCTTATCTTAAGTAGCAGGAATTACATACTTTGCAGCCGCCTGACTGATTTGTCGCATTAGAAGTTTTCACACAATTGTCAAATAAATGTTAAGTTACCAGTAATGGTTTCTTTCATTCTGGAAATGGCGGGGGGGTGGGGTGGGGGGGTAGAACAAGTACATAATAACACTCAGGCCCACCATCTGTTGAAAGTCAAACTTATTAAAACAGAACTATTTTTACTTGCACTTTAAACAGAGATGGCGGAAATAAATGTGCAAAACCATCGTCCATCACTATATCCGTCCATCATTATAACAGGCACACAGCTTGTCTGCTCCTCGGCTACTCACAAGGGATCATAAAATAAAAATGAATGGTAAATAATCCATAAAATGGGCCTAAACCAAGATAATACAGTGTTCTCTCTATTAACAAAGATATTTTTTTTGTTTTAAAATTCTGAGGACAGCACTTTTGCATTGTACATTTTTGAAATTGCCGTGCTGAGATGTGCGCTGCCTCTCAGCTGGTGTTGATGGAGAAATATCCCTAATCTGGGCTAATTGCTCCATCAAACCATGCCATATTTTTACAAATGTCAATAAAGACATCAATATAAGTAATCCTACTGGGAGAGAGACCACACCGGGGGAGGAAGCTTTAAAATGTGATTGACAGCCGTGATCAGGAACCACCTCTTTCGGGGGGGGGTAATATGCTGGTATCTCACAGCTGGGCCGACAGAGCACACGCACCCGTATCCCATATCCGTGTGCTGCTCTGAGAGACAATCCGTCGGACGGCGGCCAAACGCGGCCCCGCTGCTCAGCCGGAGCTGGAGGGGGCAGCTGTGAGAGCAGTGGGGCTGTCAGCTCCGCACTGCCTCCTCTGCAGGTACAGCCAGGCGAGAAGAAACAGATTTTTTTTTTCTTTTCGCCCCAAAGGATCCCAGTTTTTTTTTTTTTTAATGCCGGTTGGCAATTCTCCCTTTCTCACTCCTTCTCGCTGCCTTCTTTCTTTTTTCCGCTCTGCTCGGTCTCTTTCTTTGCAAAAAGCTTTGAGGGATGAGTGGGGAGAGGGGAAAAAAAAAAAAAGGAAGATCAAAGAGAGCCCACACACTCTGCCCTCCAATATCATTAGGCTATCTCTGATGGCATTATTAGAGTATCTGTCGTGTGCATGTGTGCGCGACACCACCACCACCAACCCCCCCCTCCGCCCGTGCATGATCGTGTCCTAGAGCCGGCACGTGCCCCGCCTTCCGCTGGCACGGGGCCCCCCCGACTCTCGCCGCTGGCCTCCGCCATATTGAGCGGGACGACCGGCGGGCTCTGTTTGATGCCACTTCTGCTTTGCTCTGATCTTCCTCCGCCAAAGCCGCCTCGCGTCAGCACAGACGTACGCGACCGCTGAAATAATAGAGGATCATAATGGAGAGGAGGGGGAAAAACAGAAAAAAAAACATCTGGAGCACGAAGGCGCAAAGTCTCAAACCACCTGCGGAATCAAAAGCTCACCTCCGCTCCCTTTCTGCACCACCATTTTATCCTATAACGATCATTAACGCATATTAAAACCACTCAAACAAGCAGTAAACCTGCCGTTTAACCAGCAGTTGTTGTAACATTTCGCCACGCAGGTGCATGTGTGTGACATATCCATTCATGGCGGGAGACTGCGAGTGGAGTTTATTTGTCTCAGGCCATCAAAGCGGCAGTGATGCCTGATGCAGGAGGAGCTCTGAGACTCGACACGCAGACAGCTGAGCTCTAACTACAGTGGCGCTTTAAGGCATCGAGACATAAGCTGCAGGCTTCATCTATACAGCTGCAGTTAGGGTGAAATCTTGCTTGTTTTTTTGTTATTTTAAGGAAATCTATTGTTTATAACGTGAACATTACAAAAAAATTTAGTTTGGCAGTCATGCTATAGGCTTTATATGGATTTTTAGTCAACGTATGTTTGTTTTTGTGGATTGACATCGATAATTATGCATGATTTCCTTTTCAATATTTGGGGAGCATTCTATGCTTGATGACGTTTTAATACATAAATGTAGAGGCGGGTGATATAAGAACATATATTGATATAAAATATCAGAGGATCAGGAAAAGGACTTGATTTGACATTTGTCTGCAAAATGATTCATTGAGGGATCATCACTGGTTTATTTTTTTTTTTTTTACCCAAACCGTGAGTGAAGCTATCATCGCCTGATATTGATAATGTTCTATTAGCTATGTACATATACTATGGCCAAATCTGACAAATGCCTTCCCTTTGCTTTTAGAGTTCCTTTCACATCTTTTAGCAATACTTATACAGTACTCAATATACGTTGAATTTTGACTATTTTCCCTATCCCTGTCCCTTTTGCATAATTTATCATGGCACCTCATATGGAATATATCACTGTATATTATATTTGTCGTTGAAGAATCCAAATCTTTCTCCCCCCCCCGCCCCCCCGCTCTCTTTATGAAACTCATGCATTTGAAAGCGCCTGCTGCGGGAGATGTCATTTTGATATGACTGCAGGTGCAATGTGTGAATTAAATTGAAACGGCGCCGTACGCCGGCTCGTCCGAGTGAGCGTCTTGCTCAGCGTGCGGGGGAAAAAGTGTGATCGTGTAGCGCTCGCGTCCCGTTCCCGCCAGGACCTCCACCTGCTCCGCACGTCTGTGCGTTGCTGCAGCAAGTTGGAGACTAGTGTAGAAGCATATAAGAATCCAGCCGGTGTCAGCGGGGCCGTTAGTCCGTGCCTAAATGTCTGAATTGCTACTGGAGGTCCATTTTGCCTGGAACTGAAGGTCCCTGCTGTGTGTTTCATTTCCTTTCAATTCTACATACATCATCTGTTCTATTGCTCATTTGGCCTGCAGTGGGCCTCGACTGAGAATTCTGTGCGGTTTCCGTGCGCGCACAAGTACAACATAACCGGACTGCGTGAGGAGGGACGAGTGAGCATGCAAGATGGAGGGATTGAAATATCGAGAGCGACAGGAGGAAGAAGGAGGGAGGGGGGGTGGGCAGGGAGACGGGAGTCTGCACAGTTACTGAATCCATAAAGGATGAAAAGGGCCTTGGCAGGAGTCTTAGGGGGCTAATAAAATAACGTTCTCTCAGATTAGTTAGCTAATAGAGCCGTAACATAGCGTTGCGTCTTAATGCTGAGGGGAACATGGCCTCCCGTGCGCTGGCTGCAATGGCGGGGTTGGGGTTGGGCGAATGGGCGTGGTGGTGGTGGTGGGGAGGGGGTCAGGCACTAACAGAGCACCTGCTGTGAAGAAGCCCTCTGGGTCTGGTTATTCAGTCAGGGGTGAGCAAGGAGACAAGCGGCGGAGAGAGAGCCTACCTGCCATGAAATTACTCTCCCAGCAGCTTTAGTGCTTACAGTACAAGATCAATGCCAGGCTGGAGTAACTACATGTGCTTCTGTGAGCTCAAGGGCATTAGTGCATTGGCTTTGGATGTAGGGTTTTGTGCTCTACTGTTGGTGCTCACATTGCCTGGATGCCATGCTCTAAGTAATGGCTACAAAGACTATTATGTAGTCAATCAAAGGATCTACAAGGATTCAAATAAGGGCCTTGGTGTTTAGATTATTGTAGCTACAAAACTGTAGCACAGTCATCAGTGATTCAGTAATTCTGTTTGCCATAGTCTTGTGATTCAAACTAATGTGGCAGAAGGAGGTAAGGCAAGCCAACACAGCTGTAAGATAATCAATCAGGGTCACGGGGTTAGGCCTAGTCCACACGAACATGGGTATTTTTGAAACCAAACTTTTAAGGCCCCCAGTTAAAAAAACCCAAACAACTCTCGTCCACACAACCAGCGTGATAGCACCACAAAATCCACAATGTCAAACAATGTCTTAACATGTGCGTACCCACTTGTTATGTGCACATGCTAAGTGCATGACAAGTAGGTATGCACAGTTTAAGTAGGCCACAACTGCAGTTGTGTTTCAATGAAAGACCAAACCATGCAGAGAAACACGGTTTAAAAATGGCTGCATTAGTGTGGATGGCCCCTTAAAGTGAAACAACTAGCTTCCATACTGTGGCATCTTTCTAGCATAAACAGGAAACAAAAAAAAAACATTGGGAGGAATTAGATTGAACGGATAGTAGCATGAATGAAGAATGAATCAGGCTTTCATTCTTCCAATATAAACATCCATAACTGCTCAAAATAAAACTTTCCCTGTACCACCTGGATAGTTTAATTAACACAGTACATTGCATTGTATTGATAACACTGTGAAAAAATTGCGTCCAAACTATTTAATTCAAAAATTTCCACCACAACACTAATTGGTTACATTGTAGGTGGTGAGACACATATGGATATGGCTGGGATATTGATACAGTATTGTGGGGACGATCAACTGTAGATACAACTTGAAAAAAAATACACACAAAAAACAAAAAAAGCACAAATGCAGTGTTGAAAATGTTAAATGTCATGCAAGTGTTCTGTCTTATAAATTACAATGGCTTATTCTGAACTTCTCAATGAAGAACCCCCCCGACCCCCCCAAAATAATAATCAACCTCCAAAAAAAAGTTAAACTCAAGAGGTCAAGGTGAAAAAATACATACAGTGATGAGCAATCAGGATGGAAAAACCCTTTTTAACAAAAGGGTTTTTTTTTTTAATACTGATTAATACCTTCCAGCTCCACGACCGCTTTCTGAAACACTTCAAAGTTGTACTTGAACTCAGGAGGGTGGTTTAGGTTCAAAGCATACATTAGGCCTGACAACATGGCAGCAGCTAATGAAGTGTTATCCAACTCCTGCAACACGATCTGGCCCTCGAGGACAATCCTGATATTGTCTGCTTGGTTACTGGCATCTTTTCTCGGAGAATCTACTGCGGTCTCCTCAGTGGTTCTTCGGATGAGAGCTTCATCTGCTGCCTGCAGAATCCGCACGTCACAGAATCGCTTTTAATTACTGCTTAATCTGCTGACCATTTTCTCTGTTAATATATAAGATGTCAGAAAATAGAGGGGAAAATGCCCCCCCAAAAATTGCAGAAGGCCAAGGAAGGAAATCATAATTTTTCTACATTTGAGAAGGTGAAACTGGGTTTCCATAGTCATGAAAAAGCTATTATGTTACATTTTCAGGTCTAGAAAAGTTCCAAAATTTTGTAAAATCTTTAAAAGTTATTGAATTTTTTTTTTTTTTAATTTACAATATCTTGCAGCAGTCATGGTGGCAAGGGGTCAAACTTTCGCTAGGACCTCTAAAACAGACCTCTTAAAGCTTCCCTGGGTCCGAGAAAAGTTACGGAAGAGATTTTTGTCTGAAAATGCCGGAAAAAAAAAAAAAACGAAGCGGCTTCGAAGGAGAAAAATACCTCCTGACTTTCCGTAATGATCAAATCCATAGTCGCTCTGCGCCCACAAATGGCCAGCATTCCTATTTTAAACTGTATTCCAGAAAACAGCGATCAATTTGGAGCGGACTGCGGTTTCTGCCGCTTTGAATCCGTAACCTTTTTTTTTTCCCCCCCAGATGACATGATGTCCACTGCTTCTCTTCTGACGTCTTGTCTGCAAGGCAGGAGGGACCATGCCTCAGGCTCTGTCTTTCTTTGCTTCAGTGCTTATCCAAGTAAAGCGCTGTGATGAGTGCAGACTGTATAGAGACATGAAATGATGTGCATCTACTGTACTCTCAAGGCCACGAGTTAAGATTAATACATTATATAGTACAGTTGTGTTTAAAAACATGAGTAAAGCCAAAATCCTTATAATAATCTTTATTTCGATGCATTGGGAACACTGCATTTTATATATCCCAATTTAAAATAATGAAAAAGTGTGTGTATTACTTTACAGAAAACTAAGAAAATATTAGGCTACGCAAAGAAATAATAGTGTCTCCATTTTTCTTTACAAACTCAAATATTTACTGTATGAACTGAAAAACCGTGTATTTAGCATCCCTGTGAATCACTAAAGTAATATTTAGTGGTATAACCATGGTTTCTGAGAACTGCCTCACATCTGTGTTGCATGGAGTTGACAAACTTTATTTCTTGGCTTTTCCTTAGAAGCATTTTTGACATCACCCCCACAAGTTTTCAATAGGATCCACAACTTTTATGAACTTTTCCCAGAAAATGTTGGTCTGGTCTTGTCTGAATCACCCATGTCAAGGAAATATCCACTTACATAAAGGAACATGACTTCTTCAAGTGTTTTGATATAGGCAAAATGATCCGTGATCTCTTGTGAGTGACAGACCCGACACTGTAGTAAAAGAAACATCCCCATATGGTGCCGCTTGCAGCACCATGCTACACTGTCTTTAGGGTGAACTGTGGCTTAAATTCAGTGTTAATAGTCGTCTAACAAACTGCCTGAGGCCCTTGGACCCAAAAAGAACAATTTTACTTTCATCAGTCCACAAAATGTTTCTCCATTTCTTGTTAGGCCAGTCTTCATATCACTTTAGCTATTCATGAGAAAGCTAAATCCTGAAGATTTTTCAGTTCATATAGAAAATATTAGAGTTTGTAAAGAAAAATGCACATACTGCTATTTTTTTGAACAGCCTAATATTAAATTTTCTAAATGTTCATTGACAAATTGTTCTATACATTTTGGTTTCGGATTTAAAAGGCAGTATTTCCTAATGCATCAAAAAATAAATTATTAAAAGTATTTTGGCTTGTTTTTAGACACACTGCTATTATTTGACACAACTATATGTCAGTCAAAGTCCGCAAAAAAACCTACACATGACCCTAGGAAGGAAAATAACAGTCGAGAGTGGCCTTTCTTCTGAGAAGAGAGAAATAAGTTGAGCAGGACGGCGAAAACGCAAGGAGAAATTTGAAGTTGTCTCTTTAGAGATTGGAGTAGGGAGTGAGCGAGGAGAGAAAAAGTAGCTTGCCTAATAACAGAGTGCAAGTAGCTTCCTCAGTGCCGTCATTATCACGGGAATAGTTAATGAGAGCCCTCTCAGACTGGAGACTGATTGAGTGTGTCATCTCCATTCTCTTCTACCCCCCCCTTCCCTTCCCTGCCCCCTAGTCTGATCCCGCTCTTCACTTCTCTAGATCTCCACTCAGGCTCTCTTTCATTCTGAGAAACTCTCTGTGATGTCTTGCTAATGATTGTCTTATTATTTTTTTTTCTTCTCCAGCTCATGTAAAATGGAGCTAGTTATCGCCTGAATAAAAAGGGGGGGGGGGGTGTTTGTGCACGTGGCGGCGGGCATGTGCATGTGGGCTTGCAGCGTGCGGTGCATAGCGATGCTCCCGCTCTGTGTGTGGGCATAGATCACGCAGCACATCTTTGTACAATTCCCCAAACCCGTCACCATAAAAATTGTAAAAAAGCACTTACTTTGTACATACACTGTGCACCATTAGGCAGGTCCCTGACGCTCTCATTAGATCCTGCTCGAGTGTTTAATGTTGGCATCAAATGTCTGCCTGTGGGCCAAATGTGTCCCTTCACCCGGGTTATTTGAACCCCAATTGAAGCTCGACATTTTTGGCGATCCAAACTTTTTATGCATGTTTCATGTTGTAGAACAAAAAAAAAAGCTCCAACATAAATATCATAAATCCTTCACTCCTATTTTCACTAGTGTTAAAGCCATTGGCAGAGGTTACAATAAAAATGCTCCATTAGAAATGACATTTTACTTAATGTATATATGTCTTGGCAGCTAAAGTAAACAGTCCTCATTTGATTTGATCCCTTTGATATATTATTGTGTGTGACTAGATTAGATTGTTGATGTCAATTCATAAGCAGCATGTTACTGTCACCTGGGGATAAATCTGAGGAGTGATGAGATGGGAGAAAAAAGAAGAAAATCCTTCATAAAATCTTTGATTTTTGGGGATATATTGAATCATTTATTGATGTTTAGAGGGAGAAAATCACTATTTGGTGGAGGTGTTAATAACTCATAGACATGTGAAATGTGAGCCGACTACACATTGGTTTCTGACTACACATCAGAAGACCAAAAAGTTGGAAACCACTGGTATCGTCTTTAACTAAATGTTGAATTTATGTTATATTATCCGTTTTGTCAAATGTGGATCTGAAAAGTAATGCAGCGGAGTAGAAATAACCATATTTCCTTCTGAAATGTGGTGGAGAGGAAGTATAAAGTAGCATCACAGGGGAATACAAGTACCTCAATATTTTTCTTAAGTACAAGTGATTACTCGAAGGTATGGCACGAATAATTGAATATTGTCCAAACGGTTTAAGAAAACCAGCTATTATATTTACAAAATGAAAAGTGGCTCGGACGGGCTTGCATCTTCATTGCAACCGCAAATCTGCCTTTGGCCTCCCAAGGAACAGATCCTGGTCTTGGAAGAGAGGTCAAGTACTTTAAAGGCAACACAAATCCTGGTGGTCGTATTATGTTCTGCATTGGGATAGAAAACACAGACACATATATGAACAGTGTGGAAGAGCAGCAGTTTCAGCTTTCGCTCAAATCATCCTGTAATCACTCTGCTCCGGGCCACTCCAGGTTTTCTATTCCCCACTTCCAAATCATTCTCTGCGCACAGCGAGAGGAAACCCGCTTTTGTCCGCTCTACAGGATGCCCGCTCTAAACGCTGCCCTCCAGTTGAATTATACAACTCGAGGCGAAACGTCGCGGCGGCGTGATGACACACAACTTCTGATGGAAAGACGGGGAACGTAAGGGAGAACCGGCGCGGACCGGCCCGCGGGTTGGAGAGGACGCGGCAGGCTTTGGTTGAAAACGTTTCAACTCGAGCAAAATGGAATCTGTGGTTTCCTTTTGCTTTCCTAATGATGGGCAGTCACAAAATAACAGAGGGCCTGGAGGAAAATATCAGAAACAAGTTCCTAGTGTATTACCGAATACACATCCCTTTCCTTTGATTTGAAAAACCTCTGGACAGTCGGCGGAATTTACCGCCAAGAACTCAAATCGAGGAGATAATTAAAGATAATACACCATGAAAATATGAAAACTATCTGTCATACTTAATAAGCATGTTACACGAAACTGAAACAATACCTCGAGGAACTGAAATAACTCAGATTACTAAAAATCCTTGATGCTAATTGTTTCCATCTTGGCTTTGTTTAATGCATATTACAGTACGGCGATCGCGCTGTGCTAAATGCTCTAGCTTAACTCGATGGATTAGCGGTACCGCAAGTAGCTGGTGCATTGCCATAAAGCTGGGTTGAAGTGAGCAGGCTACAGAGAAAACAAGAAAAACAGTCTTTGCAGAGTGCAATGAACTCAGGCCCGACAGGCCAGAGAAGGAAGACGAATCACCCAAAGTTTGGGATCATTTCAAACTGGAACAAAAAGGGAAAACTCTGCAACTTACAGTGTGAAACTTGAACTAGCCAAAGCAAACATCAGTGCTTCCAACACAATGTTAGCATTAGCGTAGCATCCGATTAAAACGGCAGAATGATGCTTGATTACCTAATGTTATACTATATGATATTTAAGAAAAAGTTGGACATGTACTCACTACATAGGAATTATCTGGAGTATTTAAAATATTACTATGATTAGGATGAAAACAATTCATAACTTCCCAAATGATAATTAAAACCTAGAGCAGACAATCAGTCTCTCAATTGGGACTTTGCATTGCTGTTTCACTGTATTAATGCCCGCAAACAACAAATAAAATCCTCCAAACTGCTGAAAATTGTGTCAATGACATCTTTTCTGCATAATGGATTCACTATGCAACATTCCCAAGACGTCATCTTTTCTTTTTTTTTCTCCCTATATTTAGCTAATTCTTTATCTGAGAAAAAGAGAGAGACGGAGTCTTACCGAAACGGATTACTTGACGCCTGATTTGAAGCTCTTAAGCTGTTTTGTGCTTTCCGAAATGAAATTAAGCCAGAGCGTTTGTGTTGGGTAATATTAGCTATATATTAGTCCTAATTTACCCCTACTGGTTTAATTCGGGGTGGGGGCATGCGTTCTCTTTCGGGGTCCTCCCTGGAGTTTCGATCTTTGCCGTTTTGCAGCGTTGCAGCTTGACCAGAAACGGACGGAGTAAAAGGGGCTACCATTAATAAAGACCAAAGCCATAGGCCGGAGCTATAGCTGATGCTGTAATGATTAATGAGGACCGGGCTTTAGCCTCAGTGGTGGTATCTCTGTTGAATTAGGCTCTGATTACGTCTGGCTGGGTCACACATGACTAATGGCTCTTGGGCCTAATCCATCCTTCTTTGAGCCGGGCCATGTGGAACAACCACTGGATGTGTTTGATCTGACGTCTAATTGTAAAAAAAAAAAGGAAAAGAAGGGAGCCGGTGTGCATTTTCTACGTGTCTATGTGTGTGTGTGTGTGTTTACACAAATTTCCACAACAAATATTTCCTCCCTGTAATTTTTATAGCCCCGATGATGCCTCTGTTAGCTCACGGAGGAGCACTTTTTCTCGATAATTAAGATTTCGCCATTAAAATGTGAGATTACTGCGGTGCCTACTTAACTAAAATACATTCCCCCTTCCCTTAGGGCTGTTTTTTTTCCATTAGGATGTTATGAAATGGCTTTTTGTTTACTCATTATTATTTAGTTTTCATAGCTGGATTGTAATTTGTTAGCTTGAGTAGGAGGAAAGAGGCAGGAGCTGTTGGTGTGGTGCTGCGTAGGAGATTATTGGCGTGCCCTCTGCCCCCGAGGGAAGGGAAACATAATGCACAGCAAGGTGCAGTAAATCTGCAGAGCGACGACGGCAGCCTGTATATCTACTCAAGGACTGATAATGGCGCTCTCGCTGGCTGATTAACAGGGGCTCGCTTGCTCTGACTTAGGAACTGCTTGAATGTGATCTATCTCCAATGCAAACAAATTCTCATTTCGCATAGCTAATGGCTCGGCAGCCGAGGTGAAACGGGTTATAGCGAATGCAAATGACATCGCGGATGTTAATTATGTGTCTGCGACGGGATCCAAACCGGAAGCCTGTCGCATGAAAGCGAGAAGTGGCGGGAGCCCGTCCACCACCTCGACCTGCACACGCCGTCGGCGCTGTTGATGTTGGCGTCGGATGAATCCAACGTCTTTGGAGCTGAGCCTCAGAAGAAGTTGTTACTAGAAGTCGATCCGCTACAGAGGAGACGCCATCGAACCAGTTATCTTGCATTTAGAAATTCTCAGTAGATCTGTACGCGGAGAGATCTCCCATTGTCTGATATCGCAAAACTACCAAGGTTAATGTGAAATGACAAGCTGATCTGATGACTGTCAATCAATCGTTATGTGTTGTTAAAAAATTGCATATTAAATTGCAATTGCAATATTGGGAGGAAAAAAATATTGCAATAAGATTATTTTCCCAAATCGTTCAGCCCTAGTTAGGAACAAAGAAAACTCAACTATTGTTTACCGAACCCTAGTGGAATTGCGTTTTGATGATCATGTCATGTCTTGATTTTAGAGGTGTAATGATTAGTTACAGCTACGGCAACGAAGTTAATCAATTAACTGACAGAAAATGTATAGGCAGCTAATGGAATGAGTCAATAATCAAGTGAAAATGCCAAAAAAAAATCTCTGGTTACAGCTTTTCAGACAAATAACTGACTAAAAATCAATTAACAATAAAACAATTTAGCATATTTGCATATTTTTTATTCATTTAATGGACCTTAATATGTCTCAAGCATTTTTAGTACAGCGTCAATGTATGCCAATGTAATTTCAGATGTTGAGAAAGGAGAGAAAGGGTCACGGGGTCAGCCTGAGACGTGGATAATCCTTCACAATTACACTTCCGTTCAAGTTTGGTGTCACCCAGACAATTTTGTGTTTGAAAGTCACATATAAGTCACACTTTTACCACCACGAGTTGTAAACTGAAAAGAAAATATAGTCAAGACATTGACAAGGTTATAAATATGATTTGTATTAGAAATTATTTTTTCCTTCAGACTTTGCTTCAGTCAAAAGGTCAGTTTTATAGCTTCTCTAACCAGCTAAACTGTTTTCAGCTGTGCTAACATGATTGCACAAGGGTTTTCTAATCATCCATTAGCCTTCTGATGCATTGTACCATTGGAACACTGGACTGATAGTTGCTGGAAATGGCCTCTATACACCTCTATGTAGATATTGCACCAAAAACCAGACATTTGCAGCTAGAATAGTCATTTACCACATTAACGATGCATAAAGTGTCTTTCTGAGTAGTTTAACGTTATCTTTATTAAAAAAAAACAGTGCTTTTCTTTCAAAAATAAAGCAATTTCTGAGTGACCCCAAACTTTTGAATGGTAGTATATGCTGGTTTTGTGACTTGTGAACCCTTTTGACCTTTATATTAACAAGGTGGATTATAAGAGAAGCTGTTGCTGAGTGGATCATCTTAAAAGAAATCAAGAATTTATTTCCTTTTTTTTAGGGAGGGGGGGGTAGTCTCAACAAATTCCCCGTTAAAACAGATGCTAATCTTAACCGCTCTATTAAACTCATGCAACGGTCCTCCTGCTTCTTAACTCCCAAGCAGACAGGAAATATTAAGTTTCATTACCAAGTGATCGCCCACGCTCACGCTTGTTGACTTGTCATCTTGGCTCCTCTAGTCACCATTCTGCTCCATTTCCCGAGCAGCAATCACACTGTCAGGCCTGAGATGCCGTTAAGCTGTTGCTCATTGCACCACGGCTGTGCTCGCTGGGCACGAGCCATGTGGAAGCAGCGGGCCCCGGGAAAAGGAGGCAGGAGCCTGGGGGCGGACGGACATGGCGGTGGGATCCTCCGCAGCGGCTCCTTGACCCCTGTATTTTTCCACTCAGGCGAGCTGATTGTTTACTGCTCAGCAGTGGCAGCGTGGTTCTCTCTACTGGGCTAATTTGTCACCCCATAAAAAAAAAAAAAAACAGGACAGCACTGGTGCACACAGAGTGGGAGTCAGTGAGCTTGTTAGGTTCTTGTTCTTGCGGCGGATGGCGAAGGGGGAAGAGGGAGAGATACGGAGGGGGAGCATCTGTGAATAACTGGTTCGTGCAGCAAAAAAAAATAGAGAAAAATGAGAAAAAAAAAGACAGACGCAGGAGAGAACGAGCTTTTAAAAGAAAGGAATGAACGGCAACTTGTCACGCCGAGATAAAGAGACGCATAAAAACGGTTTTGGGACGGAGCGGTGGCTCCTCTTTCATCGCCCTCTCCGCTCAAGAGTCGGCTCGTTTGCTATTCCGAAGGCCCGCCGCTCATTAGAGGACCGTCTGAAGCAGGCTCCTCTAACAGGGCGCAGCTCGGCGCTGACCCGGGGAGCGCCCGCGCGACAGCGCGCTCCCGACTACGCTGCTGTCACGCTGTGATGAAATCGCCGTAATGATGATATGTTTCCGTATAAACATACCCACTCTCCTAAAAAAAAAAAAAAAAAAAAAAAGAAAAGAAAAAGAATCCAAAATTCTCTTTATCTCTTCTTCTTCTCCCTCTCCCCTTTGTGCTGCGGTGTGTTTTCAGTTTTTATTATCCCCCCATATCCTTCGCTCTCTGTGCTCGTGTCAGTAATGAGCTGATTTGGGTTCATTTTTTCTCTTTCTTTCTTTCTTTTTTTTTTTTTTCCCTGCCACAGGCATGTTTTTCCTCCCTCGCGCGTTCCTCATCTTCCCAAAGGAATTTCCAGGTTGTCTTTGCTATGTGTGTGTGTGTGTGTGTGTGTGTTTTTTCTTCTTCTTTCTTCCCCTCCTTGTCCTAGGCGGTCACGTTTTCTTCCCGGTGTTTGAAAAAACTTTTAATTCCATTCCCACGGCCCCCGAAAAGCTCGCATCGCGCCTCGCCTCGGCCGTCCGTAGCATCCGCCAGTGATTTTCGGTCCAAGCGGTCCTCATCTGTCTTACAGGTGTGAAAAATGTATGAGCTCTTGTATCGTGGCGCCTCAGGCTAGACATAGACAGGATCGCGCATGGCTCTGAGGTAGATGGTATAAACAAGAGGTCCCGCTTGCTATAGAATATGGTATGGAATATGGCAAATATATTCCAGGATGGAGGAGCTATTACAGTAGACATTGAGCTTCTATTTAATGAAAAAAGGAGAATAAAAACTTCTCCTCACATGTTATTCTGTGGACTTGAATCCTTTACGGTTGGTGCGACGATTAGTCGACTTATTGCATAAACTGATGATCTTTGGGTTGTGGTATGTTGGTCAGGACAAATTTTAGGTGCGTCTTAAGCTTTTGGGAAAACCATTTTTTTTTTACTCAATAAGTAATAATCATTTCAATAATCAACAGGTTAATTGACCGTTAAAAAAGCAATAATATTAAAGCTTAGCGTCTATTGCATCGTATCGTAGGAATAAAATAACACAAGCTCTTATTTTCAGAGGGGGGGAAAAAAGTTGGTTTCTGTAAGTATGTAAAGTTCTTTTCATCCGTATCAAAGCTCTGACTATTGCCTGTTGGCTTTTTGCCCGCCGCGTTTTAATGTAGTTTATCGGAGGGGGCTAAAAAGGA
This sequence comes from Lepturacanthus savala, assembly GCA_030544235.1. NCBI lineage: Eukaryota > Metazoa > Chordata > Actinopteri > Scombriformes > Trichiuridae > Lepturacanthus > Lepturacanthus savala. The sequence continues at coordinate 15,489,826 of CM060471.1, read as the reverse complement.
ATATGAGAGCGAGAAAATTCCCATGAACCAATTTTTTGGTCTTTCAACAACCAGGGTGAAGTGGCAGATTTAGCTTTTGATACAGAGATACCCACTTACTGCCATTTGAAACAAAGAGATGGGTAAAAATTACACGAGGGATGAGGAGCCGCTTTTTTATTATTCATGCGTCTTCACCCCAATCAAGCTTAAGCTGTCCTCTCGCTGTCAGGCCCCAAAGAAGATTCTCACAAATCCTTTCTGTTTTACGGCCTGATTTTTTTTTTTGTTGTCTGAAGTGACCCAGAGAAGAGCTCACTCCAGAGGGGAGTCATTGTAGTCCATGCACCGCCTGATTAAAAGCCCTGGCTTCTACGGCTTTTCAAGTCAGGTGGACTCATTTGTATGGACGAAATGGCCGCGGTCGAAGAATTAGAGATGGTATTGGTTCGAATTTGTAGAGGGGTCAGCCGACGGGCTGCGCTCGTTCAGAGGAACAAAGCCTTCGCTGATTAACATTGTTATTCATTCATGAGAAGGAGCCCGGCGAAGCCAAACCATTTGTCTTAGATACTTTTAACAAATGCAAAAACCAGAAGAGGGGGTTGAAGGGGTGGGTGGGTAGGGAGAGGGAACAAATCTCCTTCGGGAAACAATCGACTAATTATGTCCCCTCAGCTCGAACCGGACCAATGGAGTTCTAAAGCTGCCAGCATCCTTTGTTTAAATATAGAGTTTTATTATAGTAGCATTAAGTTTTATGGATTTTAATTAACCTAGATGCCTTCTGCCTGTCAGCCAGTCGACATGTCCGAAGCCATTTGTCATTACATGCAAAATGACCAAAAAAAAAAACAAAAAACTGCCAAATCAGCCATAAGTTTGGACTGATGGAAAGGGTTAAATATATATATATAGTTTGTGTGCTCTCTGCATGCCAATCACATTATCATGAACCACAATATGTTCACGTTCCATGCCTGGGCTAATTAACAGATGCAGTGTAAATGCCAAACGATCGATATTATGAATAATTAAATCAATTCATAAGACCTATGGCCACGCTCCAGAGGGACAGATAACTATGTATGGATTTATTATAGGCTTTAATTGTCACAGCATTATTTCAATATCAATATATTGCACTGTTTACTAACATAGTCAATATTACATGGCTTAAAGGGGGGGCTATATTTATATTCCGGGACTCTACTGGTGCTGATTTACGGTTCAATAAACTCATAGTGGCCTTTTATGCAGCTTCTCAGTTCAGCCTCTGAGGCTCAGCTCCTGTTTCTTTAAGCCCCCCCCCCCAGATTGGTCGGTTTTGGGAGGCTACCTAAACAAACAGTAGTAGTAGGTTTTCTAATTTTTGACATCTGTGGTATGCTTGAGTCCAATTCTGACAATAAAACAGTACAACGATATGAAAATAAACAGAAAATCACCAATCAAAGGTTCCTCATATTCATGCAAAGTCTGATGTGTTTCAGTGAGCAACATTCTGTTCCCAATATTTCATTTTAAAATAGTAATTATTCATTTATGAGTAAACTGTCGGTCTTTATTTCATTATTTCAGAGTCACTGCCTCAGCAGAAACTATGCTTCCTGGGATCCAACAATACAATATTAATTTCCATAAATGTGTAAAACCAAGAATGAAGTTTATGTAAAATAAGTTCATATAAAAGTTCAGCAAAAAAGATACAATAAATTAACATTAATTGAAAATTAAAATGAATAAAATAACACAATGTTTTCAGTCATTTCCAGCAGCAACATATGCAGGTCAGCAGACACCTGGAATGAAATCCTCAGATTAGTAGTTATGTTATCACCCCAGCTGTGGATTAAGCATTCAAACAGTGTTTGTGAAATTGCCGTTGGGATTTTAGTCATCACATCCTCTATAGTTTTTTTTTGTTCCTTATGACACTTGACTGTCTCTTCTTCTCAGTGTTTCATATCCAAACAGACTATTCCAAACAAACCCTTAGACGTCCTGTTTTGTCTGCTTCTCTGGGACTCACATAAACACATGATAATAGATGGTCACTAACCCTGGACCCAAAAGCTGTGTTTGTGGCTTCGGGAATGTACACGCTCACTCCTCGGGATGAGGAGGGAAGTGGGAAGTTACACCCGAATGTCTTTCTTTTTTGCTCTGTTTTGTTTGGATGACGCCAGTAACATCCATTTCAGTTATTTTAACTGCCGCCACGGTTCATTTCACCGCAGAACACTGCCTCCTTTGTCCAAAGTATTTAAAGCTTTACCTCACGGTTGCAATATAGCACAATGAAACCCGGATTGTTTTCACTCTGAAGCAATAATAAATCTAGAATACGGTTAAAAAATCACGCCGTCCAATCTTCTATGTCATGATGTTCTCCATATTTTCTGCAGCACGACAAGCTTGTGCAATTTTATATAGGCTGCAGTGTGCTTATTTAATATTTCATGTCCTTTAGAATCTGAAATAGGAATGTTGAATCAATCCAGCTCATAACAATAGCTCCTCTAACCTGAGGCTTCTTTTGAGTTGGATATCACCCTACTGGGTCAATGAGATGCGTTGCCATGTATGGCATATTCACAGGGCTTGGCACCTGTCCTGTCTGGGTGTGTTTTGTGGCGGTGGTGCTGCCGGTGCTGCTGCTCTAGCCAACCCTCCGTAATGAGAGCAGAGGAACAACAGAAGCAGATGGAATGGCCTGTGGGATTGTGGGAAGACTCAGGGAAGGGCTAGGACGACGGTTTGCGGAAGGGTAGCCGGTGCCATGTGGTGGCGTGCCCACTCTGCCCTCTGGACATCTCTGCTTGGTGGTCATCCAGGCGCACTGGCCTGCCAATTAAAGACGGGCCCGCAGTCAACCCCGAAGGTTCCTCGGAGCCTGCAGGCCTCTCTGTTCCACCCTTTCCATCGACTGGTTCTTCATATCACTCTCCTGCGAACGCCCTTTCCCCACATTCTGCTTGGTTCCTGTTGTCTAGTTCAAGGGGGGGATTCGCCGCGCTGAGCTCATCGTTTCTCATCTTTCCTCCTTAGCCAGATAGCAACTCAACCCAAGTGAGGTGTCAGACTAGTGCTGTGATCTGTTCAACCATGCGATAAAACACCGACTCCCCTTGACTACTGCTGTAACGGCAGAATTAACATGCAGATAAGGACGAACTGAGTGTGTTCACTTGCTCCTCAGCACCACGACCCCAGGAACGTTAGACCCGTGCCTTCGAGACCGGTTTCTCCAGAGAGGGTTCAAGAGTTCTTCACCCTAAGGTTTAAACGGTCAATAGGCGAGGTCGGAGGTCACTGTTCTGGCTGGCTTTATGTAAGCGGATATCTTGTGAAAAAGAGATGAAGACCAGGAGGTAGGTGAACTGTCAGCACAGCAGTGGAAACAGCTGACTGCGGGAGAACAGGCCGATCACAAGGAATACGGAGCCTTGTTAGCGAGCTCCAGAAGCCCGACCGGCATCATCTACCACCAGCCTTCGGGCGTGATATCCCTCGCTAAACTAGCATACATGAAGCTTGGTTGTTTAGATCTTTTTGTAAGTCGAAGTAGGGCTGTGTTCTAATTCTCGCAAGGTCCACGGAGACCTCAGATGGCAGAGAAACTGTCTGACTTCCATATGGAGTGGACAGATGTGAGGAACACATCAAGCACTCGCATGTTTGAGTCCGGGGGGCGTTCCCTCTCGGATCCTTGAGGAGGCCTCGCAGCTCGGCGTGCGCGGATGGAAATGTCCCCATTTCTGATTTCTGCAGCGCCTTCTCATTCCGAAAAGGGCTCTGCCCATCTGCTCTAATGGAGCTGTTACCTAGGACCATGGCCTGAATGTTGATTTCTCGAATCTCAGGTATTGAAACATCTTAAATGCTTCAAGGGGCGGGAGGGGGGACGAAATGGAGCATGAAGGTTTCTGAATTTCGCAGGCAATCAATGCAGGGCTAAATAAAACTGTCCATAGCTTTTCAGCTTGATTTTAGCATCAATTATAATAATATGGATTAATATGGACCAATTTCTCCTTTTTTTAAATTAGGGTTTACAGTATTGGCATTAAGCAGTAAAAAAAAAAAAAAAGTGTTATTCCTTTTATCTCCATTGATCATGTCCCAGAACAATTTTCTATCTCACAGGCGTAATTTCAAACACCTGGTGTTTTTTTTGTGTGTAGCTGGAATCACAGATTCTTTCATATCAAACAGAAAATATCTTAATCTACCATTTGGACATATTTAGCTACCGTCAGAACTTTAGTTTCGCACTGGTTGGAAAAAAACAGCAATGGCATGATGGACTGAGCACATGCCTGGGTCGGACCAACTGCAGCCATCTTCACAGAGCTCCCTTTTTCTTTCCTGTTTCTACTCCAGGAGGTGATGTCATGCTGAAAATAAAAGTACAGCAGGGGATATATTTATTCTCTAAATGAATATAGCACATTTCCTGTCAAATCCAGAAGTTCAGACGGAGGAAGCAGCCTCCGTGTTTGTGATCGTGATATTTGCACAAACCAGCTTGTCATTAAACCAGTTGAAATGTACAGTAGCTCACAGATTGTTTGAGCTGGTATTCTAAGTGAACAAGATTTAGGTTTCTTATGTGTTCATTGCATATGAATGTTAGAATATAGCCTAGATGTTGCATTTAATTTTGGTCATGGGCCCACAAATGAGTAACGACTGCTCATATTAGCTTTATTATTGATTGTAAGCTGCTGTGTGTATTAGCATGATTGATTGTGCTTGACAAAGGGCAAGTCCACAATCGGGCTTCCATTATACCGCACTATCACCGGCTTTCAGCTTAAATAACATGTAATGATTATTTCCTTATATTACCATGCTGCATAGATTGAGTCCTTCAGCTGAAGGTTGTAATTACATAGTTTGCACTTCCGTTTGCATGCTCCTCATACATGCACATGATTGTGGTTTAAAATGGGGGCAGAAACCTGGAAAGATACATAATTGGCATCATTATTTACTAAGAGTAAAGAAGCTGAATCAATCACGCTATTTTATCTTGTGATATGATACTGATACACTAACACCGAATATCTATATGATTTTTGTTTTGTTTGTGGTAATGGCTCCTTTGAAAACGACACCTCCATGCAGTGAATAAATACATAATTACTGTTTTTTGCCACTTAAAGGGTATTTTTTCTTCTTTATTTACATATATCGTGATATATTATAGATGAAATTTCTTGCAATATATTGATTATCATTATCTAAAGCAGCAAACCAAAGAAAAACAACCGAGTTCAATACTTGACAGGCGAGAGGAAACCGCGTGGTCTACGATGAAAGTAATCCAATTACAATTTCAAGTAGCTCCGGGCACTTCATGCAAAATCCGTGCACTTGAAAATAACACATTAATATTCAAGCGTTTTCAAGGATTTCCAGCACCGGCACTAACCCTGAGCACAGTGTTGCAATTTTGGTGTTATCACGACAGCCCCAGCAGCAGGACGGATGGTTATCAGTAGCTCGAGAGTCCCTGTTCAGAGAAATCAAAGGAAAATCTAAAGCCGGCAGACAAAAAAAAAAAAAAAAAAGCCACAAACACCCTGAAAAAAACATGATATTCTTTGAATGGTTCAAACCTCTATTCGTAAAAAAAATGATCAAAGCCTTTGATCAGTCGATTCTAGTCACTGGATTTTTCTGAATTTTTGGATAAGTCATTTCTGGGATACATATCTGTCAAACAGGATTCCTTTTGTGTAAACTGGCAGTAAAAGCAAAACGATTCGGCACTTGAGTAGAAATGATGTTTGGGATATCGCAGTATATTACCTACAAGACTGTTTTAAAATGCAGTACAGAATTGTATGTACTTAAGGCTCTTTTTAAACTTCAGTTGGGTTCAGCATGTGGGAGCTGAAACTAGTTTTAAAAGTAAGAAAAGAAGTAAGAAATATATTGTTCTCTGGAGACCATCTGAAGATCCGGTCTTTGATGTGATCTGCTCCTATTGTGCTTCGCACTCCAGAAGTTTCCCCTCACAAGGCAAAGATGCATCTTAAACTGGAGCACATATTTGTTTATGGATGAGGGGCCCGACATCACAGAGCCTCTCGTCCAATCAGAGCGCTCCCTGGCTTTCCTCCTCTATCAAAAGTCCCTGTCATCTTAATATGGTGCAGATTTTTTCTCCTGCAGCGCCGCTGCTGTGGTGAAAACTGGTGCTTTCGGTTCTAGTGTCAGACAGAATGACGAATAGATTGTACAGCGTTTTAAACACAATGGGACGTCAGCGAAAATAGCATTTGTGCCAGGTGTCAGAAAATCATAGGAGAGCATCCTATCACAGCGCAGATGACAAAACATTTTGAGAGCTAATTCAAGGTGTCAGAAGAATAAATTAAAATTGAATGATTAACTTGCACACAACAACAGATGCTGCCATTTTCAGGCCATATAGATCGCTAGATTTTTTTTTCTACCGCCGAGAATTTGTGCATCTGCCTCTAACCCTTTTATTTGCTGTAGCCATCAATCAATGTAGTGAAACCAGATGTTCAAATGTATGGAGACTGGATACAGGTTACAGTCCCATGAACATGACATGAATAGATTGAAAGGAACACATGTGCTGTGTCTGTCACTCTTGACTTATGTATAAAAGACGAGTAGTCTACCTGTACATGTTTATGCTAATGTGTGGATTTTGCACACTTTGTACATGCTGTACATGTAATCTGCTTTGAAATTAAAAATCAGGTATGAATAAATAAGAAGTGAGGGAGCGTCCCAAAAGTAAATTCCAAGAGCCATTCAGATTGGGTCAATAGTGTTTTCATTTTCTATTAGAACTTTTTTTTATCACTCAAAACCAAATTCATTTCCATCTGAGCCTTAAATTAAATACAAATCATGTTTTATTAACTGGCTAAGAGCAGCTCTGACTGGATATTTGCTGCAGCTTAAGACTCCTGCTGGGAAGTTTGAGTTGTCTCAGTGCATTCAAGTCCATTGTAAATAGAGCCTTTTTGGTATTTTGAGATTTCTAGTGCCGGGTGATGCTCATCTCTCAAAAATACAGACTTGTAATAGTGTCATGACAAAAAAAGAAATGACCTTTCATTTTATGCACTGTAATTATTAACAGCCAATGAAGTAGTCTAACTCGTCATCAACCAAAGCGCTGCAGTGGTAAGATAACAAGCTGACAAGAACCATAGATCTATATTATCTGGATACAGCATTGGAGGTAGCACTCTGTTTATTCCTATAAGAGTTGCCCACTGGTGCAGGAAGGCAAAATGGGCTTTTCCAGAAATTATACTGTGGCCGAAAGGCCTATGGAACATGTAGACCAGAGACTTTGCAGGTAACGTCTGGTTTAACCCTCCAGCTAACTTGAATCGAACTAATTTAGTCATGTGACTCTCCTAGACATTCCCACTGTTACTAAACTGAATGCATTAAAGGCTTAAAAGGATAGTGAAACAAGTCATTTCGAAGGGGGGTTGCGATGCCCTGGAAAAAAAATCATTCACAGGTTTACCGCCGCTTCTTTCCCAATGATAGTGGGTAGGCCAAAAAGCGACACTGTTGTTGTAATTCCTCTGTTTGGCCATTAGTACAATCCTCTCCCCGGCGCTGTTCTTGGGGGCCTGACAAGAACCGAGCCTTGTCTGCAGGATAACAAGCTGACAGACTGAGGAGCACTGAGTCCACTGTCTACAGGCTTACAGACTAACAAGCTTACAACGGACCTGGCGAGCACCCGAATCCTGAGCAGCATTCTTTGGCATATAGGCAGTAGATCAGCATGTACGGGATGTGTCGAGGGCAGTGAGTCTGTAGAGAGCTGCTATCCGTCAGCAATGGATTGGAGTCTAGCATACAGGCTAGTATGAGGATGAGAAGGCTGCATTGGTGCCTGATCTACGTGGTATTATGAAAAACATGCCAGATCCATTGTATTAAGATCCCAGGAATCTGTGCTAACTTGTGGAAAAGGGCTGTAATATCATACTTCTAAGAGTTAAATACTCTTTTTATTGGTGACAGCCCATCTGGTGACAGCTGAGAGAAAGCCAAGGGGTTTTGTTTGTGTCTCGTGCAAGTGGCTACTTCCTAGAAGCAGTATGTTCAAACCCGCAAATGAATCGGCACTTTGGTTTCGTCCGTTCATTTTATGCCAGCACTACTTAAGACACATTGATTGCAAGGGAAATCAATATAGTTGAGCTGTAAGACCTCTGCGGTAGGTCATGCCCTTACAGCTTAGAATGGGCTCCTGCAGTGTTGTACCAATAACTGGCAGGATTTGTACACCCAGACATGCATTATAGACAAATTCATGAGGGGTGGGGGAAGTTCCAGGGTTGGCAGGTCTGGAGTGCTCCTGATGGAGTGTACAGGCGGTAGGGGAGGTTCTGAGGCTTAGTAAGGGGCTTCAAGCTCAATACTGTTTAATTAAAATACAAGCAAGATTATTGCATTGAAGATTGGGTAAGATTGGATCTAATCCTTTAAAAAAAAAAAAAAAAAAAGGGGGGGGGATTTGCAACATGGTATTAGGAGGATAGGGGCCAAATGAATTGGAAGACAGTGGGTGAGACAGCAGAAACAAACAATATAAAGTATTAGGCTAATTAGAAGAGAATGCATTTGTAGATCTCAGTTTTATCATCCCTCAATTCACAAAAGATTCTTCTAAACATTCTCAATCTCATTAGTGGAGACTTGGGGAGACATGGATTGACTGGAAAAAAACAAATAAACAAACATACAAAAAAAATATATATATTTCTCTGTGTTTTTTTGGTTTGATTTTGCTCAAATATTTGCTGAAGCAACATGACGAGCCAGAAACGAACGGGATGCAATTAATATTCCACTGTGCCTAAAGAAAGACCTTTTTTATTTCCAAAATGTTCATCTAATAAGACTTTGAAAGTGGCTCATAAATTTCAGGCTCATAAAGTGTGTGTCAACTCATGAGGGCCATGTATTCCTTCAGCTGAATCTGGTAAAGGACAAATATTGTTCTACCCTGGGTTGTGTTCTCCAGGTTGACATTTTTTGACTGTTAAGACGTTAACCAGCGATATCTAACTTTTATGTTTTGTTAAAAAATAGAGCATGTGGTAATTGCATCTACCACAATAGTCACATTCCCTAATATAGGCACAGAAATATCTTTATCATGAGTAGCGTACACATGGACGTTTTCACATCTGAAAGTCCAGACCAAGATCCAAACCAAAGTATGACCAATACATGACCTACCTATGTCCTGTTGTCATGGGCTGTATTTTCCTATACTAAACACTGATTGTTTGTAGATATTCGTATGTCCAATGTTGGGTGTGTTGGTTTCTGACAAGCCTGTCGGAACTTCCTGTTTGGTCCCGAATTGGTCCGAAAGTCTAAACCATCAAAAAATGGACCATGATGAACTGTGGTGTCAGAGGGAGATTTCACACCTGTAATTCTGGTTTGGATCAAGCTGGAAAATTCCAAAAGTCTGGGCCAGACTAGGTCAATATATCTATTTTTTTAAAAAGGATATCTGAAGGTCAAGAAACGGTCTCATTTGGGGTATTAAAAGGCAATGCTTCAATTAATCTCTTGAACCTCTCCTGTCTTGTTGTCTTGGGTGTGAGATGGAGTGCCGGGAGGAGATATTTCCAGCCCTTGAGTGCCAAACCATGCAGCATTAAGTGATACCTTTCAATTAGCGATCTACTTCAGACACGGTGGTGATGGGACAGCTTTATACCCCAACGATCGCAGTGATGAGCGATTAAGCACTGAGCTGGAATGAAAACTAGTGGACCTTGTAACATGGAAACAGAATTACTGCATCTTACTGGAACACTGTTTGAATGAGGTGCAGGATGTGTCAGATTTTATGTGTAGGTGTGTGGGTGGCTACTGTAGCAGGGAGGGATGATCAGTAGCAGAGAGGTAGAGATTGAGGGGGAGATAGAGCGAGACAAAGTGTAACCTAACCTTAACCTACCTACTCAATCACATTATATGTGCAGCTATTGATCACAGCTTCTTATCAACTTGTAGTTTTTAATTTGAAAGGGAAACAAAAGTGACTTCCCCTGTATTCTTGTGCATGCTGTACTGTTTAAACTTTAATTCCAAGAAAGGCAATCAGCATGAGCGCAGTGTTAACAATGTGAAAACCCAATATGTTTTTGTTTTCTTCTTTTTTTAATGACTCAGTACAAAGTTTATGTTGTGGCGTATGCACCTATTTTATTTATTTGTGGTATGTGAAATATTTGCACCATTTATACCTCAGATATCTACCCTCTTGTCAAGGCTTCTTCTTCAAGTAAACATCTTTATCTGGTTTTGTTCCCATCTAAACCCAGGCTCAGACTACAAGAGTTTTGAAATCCTAACCAATTTTGAAATGGCCTTGCATCACGCACATGAGAGAAAACTTCAGATATCCTTCTGTCTAATGCCAGACATGCACACACACTACAAGATTTGAAAACTATTGGTGTATCACACACTACAGGATACTGTTAAGACTATCCTGCCAGAAGCAACAATGGAGCACCTCAATAACCTTACATTCAATCTTATGGGGAAGCAGACATAACAAAAATGAGATTGCCATTGTACAAACATTTTAAGTAAAGATTTTCAGTGGAAAGAAAAAAATAACATAGGTTATCTCTTCTTTGGGGAGAACCTGGGGTCAGATTTTAACTGTCACTCTAAATCAATCTTTCAAGAGTAGTATGCTAGCTAATTTTAGCTTCAAGGGCTAGAATGTTTACCATTGCTTGGCAACACTATCAGCTGTTCCGAGACTACTGTTAGCTTGCAGGGACGCTTAGTCATTGGCTATTTTGGTCTTATGTGAAAAGTAAGATGATATAATCATCCATGTTTAAGATTGTATCTGTAAACCCCTCACAATACCAGATAATCTGGTTTTAGATCAGTAATAAGCTCGGTTCCAGACCAGATTTGGACAAAGATTGAGAGATGTCTTTGGTATACCCATTCCATGAAACCTCAGTATGCGTTCAGGCTTGGGTTCTCTCCTTTAAAGGTCACAGGGTGATCAAACATAATGGGAATTGAACATGATTACATGTGCACTAACTGTAATCAAACATGTGCAATAAAGATATTCAAACTTGATTACACATGATTCTCTCACAGTTAAGAAACTAAAACCCATTACAGATGATGAGCTGTCTGATACGGCTGCATGTCCGCCCAGCTATTGAGTTGTAGCCTTTCCCTCCTGAACTATAGAAGATATATACAAGCTAATACAATTACCCTGGTTAATAGCTATACCCAGGCAACCGTACTACATCATTTCATTTCCCATCCATGGCTTTATAGCATCAAAATCAATGTGAGACTCAAACAATATAATGATACATGCAGGCACAGATATGCACTGGGTGGCCAATTTAATTTTGTCCTTCCTAAGAAAAGGCCCAACAGTTTATTAGCGGGCTGAATCATTTGTTTCTGCTTGCATATTAAACTGAATGAGCCTCTTGGTTTGGTGCTGACAACAGACTTCCATCTCACTGTGGACTGTGCTACTATGTTATTCTGGAACAGTGTGAGAGCCCATTACTCAAATTGGAGGCACAGACAAAGACCCGCTGCCACTGGTCCAGATGTCAACGGCTTTTATGAAATCCCTAATGTGATTCAACCTGATCCAACCAACAAAGACCTCTTGTATTTCACACAAACACAATCAGTCTCTGTGATTGCCGCCGCTGAGCCCCTCATTATTGATAGATAAACAGCTGAGAGAAACAGCTGACCACAGCACGATAACAACAAAATGCCTTGTGATAAGTATCAGAAAAAAACCCGCTTTATAACCCGCAGAGGTGCCAACATGGCTCAATCAAGCGAGGGCCCCTTTCTTCGCTTGTGCGTTAACATTTGCATGGGGATCCTTTGCATCAGTCCCTCAGAACTCGTACGCTGTGCCCTTATTCTGGCTTGTTAACTTTAAACTTTTTCCTGTTGCCGGCTGACATAATTGCGACTCATTAGATGGGGGCTGTGGAGGCAGTTAAGCTCCGTTCTCTGGTGCAACCTTCAGGCCACCCATATTTCTTTTCCTCTACCTGTAGCTGCCAAACCACCGCTGACCCATGAGTTATTTTATTTAATTAAATTTTTTTTTGTTTTTTTTTACAAGCTACAGGTGGGCTGCTGGCACAACCCATCCTCTGTGCTCTCTCCTTATCCTGCATATACCCAGAAGTCTTAACATTTGCTGACCTGGCCATATGTATTTGCTCTTGTCTAGGAAAACTTTTTTTGCCGTCCCATCCCTTTGGTTTCCCCTTCAGCCTCTGGCTGCAGAACCCATCCGCTTTCCCGGTTGAATCTTATGAAATAATCTTCCAGCGGTAGAGAAAAAAAAACGCAAGGACAGCACTCGCCACAAGAACAGCTGTGGGGCTAAATGAGGGCCATTCATCATTGGAAACTGATTGGTACTTGAATGCATATGCTGATGAGGCCGATCTACCGATTAGCTCAATAATGCCTAATAACACAAGCCCTCCCTTCTTGCTGAATCCTCTTTCATATTCCACGTGCAAGCGTCAATGGAATAATATAAGAAAACTTTATACTGCTATTAGATGTTAATACGCCTATTATAAAAACATAAATGACATAAAAGGAGTGTCTACGAGAATAATAAGACAAGGAAAGCCGCAGATGTGTCAACTGCTAAGTTTAGCAGAAAAGCCCCTTCTTCATTCCTGGTTTTTCATTCATGCATTGTTGCATTGTTCTGGACTATAATCATCTTGGCGCTGAGGAAGTGGCTTTTTACAAGCTGTTTTAAGGTTTCGGTTGGTTTTGAGGCCTTGGCCCTGAAGGCCTTACAAGGGGGTGAAGGCTCAACCCTGCTATTTCATCTCCATATATAGTCAGGCAGCTCGACCACAAAGTCGGGGCAGACTGCCTGTCTGGCTCTGGACTGGGTGTGGCTCACCCTGCTCGCCTACAGTGGGCAGAGAGGAGGATGGAGAGCAGCTTGGAGCTCCTGCACTTTCTCTTGTGTAAACTCTCCCTGTTGCTTATGTTACGCCTTCCGCAGAGCATGGGCTTAACATGGAAATGCATGAGCGACTTAAACTCCCTCCACATGTCCTCTACCGCCGAGACATATAAATCTCGTAAACAAGACGTCGCAGTGTTAAAATTCACCCTGTTGAATATCAAACAGCTTCGCATCAAGTACCCCCCACTGCTTATATTTTGCAACCGGCCCGTACGGAAGCCTCGCGGTGCCTCTGCTGCATGTCATTGGCCCTGTTTCTGTGACTTCCTGGTCAAAAATTATTCAAAAAGGGGGGAATTCAAGTACAACAATATATCAAAGAAAGGCGAGGGAGCCCACTTCGGTGCGTGTATATGAGGAGTGACAGCCACATTTGCTAGACTGTTGGAAATGGAGCGGGAGGGAGGGTAGAGCACATCCCTGGAGACACAAGGCTCTTTGGGGGCAGATGAGATGTTTCAACTTCTTTACTGTATACACACACGCGTACAAAACGTCCCTGTCATCTTTTACCAATGACTTGCTTACGCTAAATCTTGAGAAGCCAAAAAAAACACTCATAAACATACTGTCAGATGCGGGGAAAAAAAAAGCACATAAGGGGAAAAAAAAGACTCAGCGTTGTACCAGCTGTTCATCCATGCGAGGGCATCGGGGGGAAGGGGGAAAAGAGGAAAGGAGAGAAAGAGAAAGATAGAGGGCACACTTGAAAGCAACATGGAAAGGGGGGGTGTCACATGTAAGGAAAAAGAAGTCAGAGAGATTGATGATGCAAAAAAAAACAGAATTAAGTAGGCTTTTTCCCAGCATGCTTATCCTTGAAATTGGTTGATGTCTGAACTACAGGTTCCATCTTTTGGGCCCCACTCCCCCCCGGGGGGCCCTTGTCAGTGAGCTCTCTATGAAGACAGGTATACACACAGCGCCTGACAGCAGAGACAACTTCCATAAACTAGTAGGAATTCAATGTGTCTGCTTATTTCTATGCCACCGTTGATAAAAGTCCCCTTATAAGTCGACTTGTAAATGCCATCCCATTCCGAAAAGGGATTAAAAGAGTATGCAAACGTTAGGCTGTTTTTTTTTTTTACCCCCCAAGGGAGAAAAAAGAGAGAGAGGCAGTCGTGTGCAAGAGAAGGATAGGTAAAGATAGCGACAGATATGCGGGAGGGTTGCATTGGCTGAAATTGGCTCAGTTATTTTCCCCTCACTCTTGACATCTAGAGGTCACGTGAGAGGCATTATGAATTCATAGGCTCCAGGGAACCAAATGAGCTCCCGTCACCTGGAATTTACACGAGAAAGAAATCACTTATTCTCAATGTATTATTTTCTCCCGTAGCACTTCCACGATGGCTTACCACTTTTTTTTCCGCCCTATGTCTCTCCTATCTCTTGTCTTCGCTTCCCCCTCTCTACCCTCCCCTCATGTAATCTTCTCCACCGGGGCGCCATTTCAGCGGCGACTTGGTCACACATTGTGATTTGGTATTCCATACCCCTCACATTATTCCAAATCTAGTTTTCCTGCGCCGTCCCTTCTCCTAAGTAGGTCATCTATCTAACGGCGCAGCGCGCGAGCTGCGGCCCTCACCGTTTAAATACCGCGGCCTGTGCCATAATAGAGGGCACTCTGATGGGGAGGTGTCCGGGTGAAGCAGACGAGCGTGACGGCAGCGGTGAACGGGCGGACCTCTGGGAGCCCTCGCTGGCCCACTTCGTGAAAGTCAACATCGGGTCTCATGTGGTGTCAAGTGCCGACTGGGAATTAAGACAGAACGGTTGGACCGGGGTCTTGGGAGGGGGTCGTGCAGTATCGCCCTGTGAGCATGGCCCTTAGAGACCTGGCTGGCATGCTTTCAGGGCCATGTTGGAGCACCGAGCAGCCTGCGCTTGTCATCTACGACCTAGTCATGTTCCAACAGCTGGGGTATTATTGTGGCTCTGTCTGATCTTCAACCCCCCTTCCTTTTCCCAATATGAGACCATAATCATGGTCACAAAGGCCTTCTCATTTTGCTTACAGTCTGTGTGACTGAGAATTCCAGATCCAGTTATCTGAGGCATGTACTGTAGGTCATTCCAATATACCCACGAACCGCATTCCCCCACTAACTCAATCAACCGCCCCCCCCTCTCTGTAGCTTATTCCTCCATGGTATCCTTCTATCCCCATTGTGCTTTGCCCTCTATCCCTTTATCCCTTGAGTCACCTGATATGCTTGATGGCGGTTTTCCCCCAAGGCCAAGCGGCTCTCCCCCGTGGGGCCCCCGAGACCCAGCGAGTGCCACATGGCCCAAAGAGCTCGGGACGGGCCGCTTGGGGGCCGCGGCCCCCTCGTGTTCAGGAGGTCGCGCTCTCCGACACAGATGTTTCCTCTTGCTACATTTGTGTTTTCTCTTCAAACACAGCTAATCCCTCAAGCAGGTCCTCCTCCGACGAGGCTCTTCCCCACCAAAATTTACTCAGGTGTTCCTTCGGTCGATCCAGTTACCGGGCGGAATGCAGCAGAAATCCCACCTTAACAGTGCGGTTGTATTTTTCAGAAGGAATCGTCGGATTCCAGCTTGGATTGCTTTTTTTTAGGGGCTCGGGGGTTAAACACGGTTTGAAGAGACATGCTTTTTGAAATGTAAATCTCTGTGTTGCCGCCGCCTTGGCAAGCGAGGTTCTGTTCAGCTGAAAGGCGGCAATCATGGACTCCTCAGTACATTGGGCGGAGATATAAATCAGCCGCTACTGACTTTCTGCCGTCTGTCATAATCGGCTCATTAAACCCATGAACTACATCGCCAATGGACAAAGTCTACTGCTTTCCAGCGATGGCAAGATAAAGTGTAATTAAATAAGAATAGGGAACAATTTGAGATTTCTTTAGCTTGATTAGACCCCATGCTGTATTGTTTGGGGTAGCTACTTTGACATGAATAAAATATTGAACCGTCAATAACAGTCACTGAAGCACTTGTGCAAACACAACATGTCACACTGATAAAATATGAATTTCCCAATGTAAATGGGGAAATGATTAATCGAAAATACAAGGAAGCAGATGCTAATTATTCCTGAATGTTTATGAAACATTATGTCCATAAATAAGCATATTTATTTATACACAGTTTCATTTCATTATTCAGTGTTTATAAGCTATTGTTAATGTGTTTGTTTTGCCTCAGCTGTGCTTGGAGTAATTATATTTCTCATCAACATTTCAATGGGGTTCTTTTTACTTTTCGCAGGTTACAGGCCTTTCATAATTGATGTGCTTAAGCCTGGATGATGAATCTATTAATATCCTCATGTAAATTACTCTTGTGTCGAGCAAGCCACATATATTTATCACCCTGACGCTTTTCTAATGAGGGAAGTTAAATTAAAACATTTTACCAGACAAAAATTGGGACAACATAGTTTTTTTATGTGAGCTGTCGCTCGCTGTCATCTGTCTGCTTAAACTGTGTAAACATGCAAAGTTTAAAAGAAAAAAAAAGCAAGACATACGGAGAAAGAAATATTGTTTAATCATTTTAAAGACTCAGACAGGAATGAAATGAAATATCTGGGACAAATGAAAATCAATCAAAAAGGCTGTCAGGGGGGGCCGTTTTTAATGCTTCGTTATCCACTTCAAAGAGAAGCCTCTGATCCACTGAGAGGGCTTGGAAGCACACTTTGATCCATTTTGCTAATTTCAAGTGGAAGTAGGCAACTTTTTGTAGGCTCCTGAATACAACTACAAACTGTCCTGTAAGCCTGCGATGAGAGGGAACAAGGTTTATCACTTTTTTTGTGCATGAAAAATCACAAGTGCTTAACAAATCGGCTGAATTGTGGCACCTTGCGCAATCATTAATTTTAATTGATGTCAGAATAAATTTGTTTCATGAGAAACACAACCAATTACCATCTGAGGCCTGTTGACCTATTGTTTAGCTATATATATGTCCACACACACACATTAGCCTCCACTCAAGCACTATTTCACATGGTCTATTTTAAACAGTTTTAAAAAGTTACTAAAGTCTGTTTTGCGCCTGTGTGTTTTCTTGCATAGTTTAGGAAAGGTATGAAATTTTTACAACAGGATTGTGCCTGTGTGTGTAAAAAGGGAAAAAGGAGTTATTACTTAAACAGATAAATTTACTTTAAACTATACTACCAGTCATTCAGTGCATCTATTGACTTGTACATCACATATATATATATATATATATATATATATATATATATATATATATAAAGTTAATTGGATTATTAACTTTATATTAACTTTATATATATATATATATATATATATTAATTGGAGAACAAAAAGTATGAGCAAAAATAACGCATACATAATAACGCATACTGTAACTTTAGTTTCCAGCTTGTCTGGGTCACTGATTGCAGATTTAATTGAATTCAACTAGCGACATTACAACAATTACTCACCCAGGATACATGAACTGAAGTCTGGCATGCCCAGACAGCTTTGAGCATAGGCGTCTCCGTTTATTGTTTAACATGGCATCAACCCTATGAATATGAATTAGGCTACAATGTGATGAATACATTTATATTGCCAATAGCAGGATGGAGAGTCTACACAGAATAGTGGGGGGGGGGGCTTGAAATGTTATAGGGTTGATTATAGAGGTGCAAAATTGTTTGCGTCTTGTTTTATGGTCATTACTGCATATTATTATGGATGCAATCAACAGGAGGGCACACAGCTAAATGGTTTTTCTGGCGTGCTATCTAAACGCATCCAAGGGATATTTTTTTGGCATCTTTGGTCAATCTGCTTGGCACGACATAAAAGACCGGAGGCAACACAAAACAACAAGGAAAGCTTCAATGGAGTGCAGACCCCTGCGCTAAGGCCTAATAATCTCCCCAGGTACATTATGTGTTACCTTGACGGTCAACATTACACTGATAGGAAAGCGTTGCGAGGCGGGTTCGGTGTGGAGTACGACAGCGTGTGATGGAGTGACCAAAATCAATAGATTTCTTGGAAGCAGTCAATTTATTTTATGTAAACAAACAAAAATATAGGATGAAAAAAGAAGACAGCGCTTTAGAATGAGGAACTGGCGAGAAGAAGTCCCGGAGTCTTACAGAAATAGATGTTGATGAAAGATGAATGCAATAGATCAATAGAAGAAGGAGTCTTTCAAAAGAGAACCAGCACAAATTTTAAGGAGAAAAAAAAAAAAAAACGTGGTAGGAGTAAAGGTTGTTCAGGCAGTGAAAAGAAGCGGCGTAGGCTGTGCTGTGGGAACGAAAGCAAAAGATGTGCTTTAAATTAGCGTGGCCCGAGGAATGCGAGCCTGTGAAGGAGGTCAACGATGGTGACCCCCCGACTTGCAACCTGATCCCCTGTGGCACAAGCATCTCCTTTGTGGTCTCCCTTCTTTCTCTGTCCTATCACCCCCACCCCCCACCCTGAACCTCAGCACGGTGAGCTTTCTGTGGGCCTCAGACCATTCCAATCAGACTGGAATACCAGGCGCCAAGAACGTGCCGGCTCTCGTTCCCCAAAAATAGGGAGCACTACCTCAGCTCCCGAGTGTTGAGCCCTTTATCAGCCAAGGCCTGGAATTCAGCTAATGATCACCGCTTCCCGTCTCTTCCACGAATTCAAGTGGCTCGGCTCCTTTGTCTCCATTCCGCCAGCAGAAGCTGAATGTCTGAATTGTATAACACGCATACATCATCTCTATCTTTTGCCCCTCGCTCACCGAATTACAATGCAACATCTTTTTGACCTTCTATACAGACCGAGGATGTTTTTTTTTTATTTCACCTTTTCTGTCACCCTTTCTTTGTCTCTGCATAAGCTAATAATGTCCTACCACACGTATCTCCCCTTCTCCGTTAATCCGCTGTATTCAACTATTTTTCTTTCTTCTCTGCCGTCTAATACATAATACACATTCTTCATCCGTCACACTTGTGCAGCTGTCCTCTGTCCTTGTGTTTTGCACCTGTTCTCTCTCCAGGGTCCCGTGCGTTGCCTTCGTCATGATCTCATCTCCCTTATAGCGCTGGGGTCAGGAAGCCATGGGCAGCCTGAGTGTCTGGATTATGACTCGCTGTCTGTCCTGACGGGTTAGGAAGGGGTGTCCCATTATTTCTAAATCTTTTTCTTGGTCAAGCTAATATCTGATGATGGCAGTTCTGACGTAGTTTTTTGCTACGTGTTCCTTGTGTTCTTGAAAATGAATCTCCCTGGCATCCATGTCTACCAGGAGTTTTACGTTAACCGCCATCGCATGTAGTTTTCCTGGGAAATGAAAATATTCCAACCAAAGTGTCCCTTGGGAAATAGAAATCAGAAATGGACTCGCTCTCACTGCCTGCGTGGCAATAGAGCTGACTGTGCGTCTAGACTGTGATGACACAGTAAATGAACTGGGGATTACCTCCTTCCCTCCTACGACGTCTTTAACAAGCAGGCATATATTGTAGCCTCTCTGTCTTTGAATAAACAAGTGGACTGGTGCTCTGTCTCAGCAAGGATGCCACCAGAAAGTAAGGAAAGAGCAAGAGGTGGCAGCAGTGGAGTGGAAGATTTAATCTAGAAATGCATTTCGACCAGTGTAAAATATTGTTCTATATGGCCAGAATTCTGGAAATAGTAACCACATTGGGTATCATACAAAAAAAAAAAATAAACTTTGACCTACACATCTTTGAGCCTTAGCCTTCTCTGACGGGATGTGTGCTGTTGCACACCATTAGCATAACGGTCATTTACATAGGGCAGAACTGTTCCAGGTAATTCAATCTATATGTAAAACACTGTTGCTAGTGAGGCAGGGGGCCAGTGACAGCTCAGCTCACCCATGCCGCCTGGAGCACCTGCGTTGCCATAATTATAGCCCACAATCAGGCCCGGTACACAGCCACGTTTAGAAACCAAAAGTCAAACCTGCACAGGGCCATGACTCATTGATCTTCCGTGGGGTTGTGTTTTCCCGTTGGCTCGCATCGATCAAATCCATGAAGATCTGTTTAATGAATGCGCTAAAAAAGCTGGGTTTACCCTACAAACAGAGACACCCAGCGCCGTTTCTTTGCCTTTACTTTTCATTTGCCAATCACGTTATCGTCCTGTAACATTGCGCCGACTGCTGATCCGTCATGCGTGCGAGCCGTCGCCGCAGTGTTATCATCGTAATAAGCCCCTGTTCATCCGTGAATGACAGCCAACGCGATTTGAATTGACTGACTCATTCGGAGTTGCCAAGTTCACGATGCCTCCGCTGAACAGAAGCAACTTGGCCTTTTTTACGGAGCACTTATTTTTCACCCCCTTTATTCCGTGTTCCAGTCCATTGTTCTTTCTTTTTCCGACTCTTTGTTTTTTTTTCCGTCCTTATTTGCCATCATCTTCCTCCTCTTCCACTTCCTCCTCATGCATAATGCATTGAGTCATACATAATTTAGGGGAAGCAGCCAGAGATTTACACAGCTCTTTGTGTCACTGAGTTTTGTTTGGTGGCATATTCAATAATTGTTTAATATATCAAACTGTCTGGGAGTAAGGAGCCTGGGCCTGTATGCAGCAGTGCCTGATATGTCTGATTATGGCAGGGGTGAGCACCAAATACTTTCCTACAGTAGGAGCATTGACATGAACTTCCTAGTCGCCTTCAACAACCATAACTCTTCACTTTCCTATTGGCTGAAATTCTCGTTGGAATCCTTTGCGGCATGAAGTTGAGGCTAATGAAGTTCAGAGTCAGTTCATTGTCAGTCGTTGGGTGAGCGACTCTGCATTTGGCCTCATGGTATATCTGGTTCCCATTAGCCCTGCTGTTAGGTGTTTGCCTGCCATAAATGTGACTGAGGATCTTCTGTTGGTCTACTTCGTTCTTCCCCGACATTCATGGCAATGAACCTCGGAAAGATTGTTAGCATCAATAACGTTTTACCTCGCAAATGTAGGACCCAGACATTTGCTAGTTCCAAACCTATTCAGGAAAATAGATCTATTCATCCCAAAGGAATGGCTCAAAGATGATCAGTAGATCAGTGGAGCGTGTTATTGTATACAATACGTCTAGCTTTCAGAATGTGTATTAGCTTTGGGATACACCTTTTGTTTTACTTGTCTGAATAATGATCAACTGGGCTAATCTGACATTTGATTCCCCGGCTACACTCCCGACGACGACGACAACATCAACAACAACAATGCACACAGAATAAAAAGCGTCGCAATAAAATCTGATCCTCCGGCAGCTTTATCCAACATCCACACATCCGTAGTCCCAAGCCTTGGGTGTATATTTATGACTGAAGGGAATGTAAGTCCAATTTAATGAACTACTTCTTACAACCAGTTCCCTTTTTTCATAAAGTGACTTGTCACTTCTGTGTGTGTGCTGTTTTTTTTACCCTGGGGAACCTAAACCAAGCATTTTTGCATTGTGCTTATTTTGTTTAGATTGTTCCTGGAGGAATTGTAACGTTAATCCCTCTACCTCAGATATTGACACTGCAGATTGCTTTTTAATTAAATCAGGAAATGATTTCAGACAGGTGTTGGGGTCAGCGTCCCAGCTGTCAACTTGTTGTATTATCCAAAACCAAATCTACATTCGATGACTATAAAGCTTATCTGGCATCAAGGTCCCTTCTCCCTCCTCTGGGTTCTTTCATGGCCTCACCCAGTTTGGACCCAGTCTACAGTTTTGTGTCCTTTTTGTTGCCAAAAGAATTTTTATTTCAACTTTTTTGTCCTTGTAGACCGATTTGAAAACCAGCCAGGGTTTACACTTTAATGTCCTGTATATATGCATGGTTAAATATTTAATTCGGAAACCATTGAGGTTAGAATTGGAAAGCAACTTTCTACGTTAAGCTGCGTCAAGCCGTTTAACCATTACTGATATTCTCAGCAGAGCAGACAGCAAGGCTTTGCAAGTAATTGAATTTTGATCGTGATTTCAATTTGAGCGTCAAACAATCTCTAAATGTATATTTTTCTTTATACAATTTATTAAAGAGACTTGCATCTGCAATACATTCCCTTTCACGCAGCACTGCTGACCTTTACATTGTTAAAACTCCTTAAATGTTTTAACCTAAACGCTAACAGTTGTGCTGTTCCATTGTTACCTTTGGCGTGAGTAAAGTTTTTCTATATACCCTGGCGTCTCATTTGGGGAGCTTTGTAAAATAATACCATATGGGTAGATCCAACATTTACCATTTTATTGTCCATATTTCATCAATTATCGATCATATATTGCAGCTAGCATTGACACTAATGGCCATATTTGTTTCTCATAATGCCTGGTCTTTTGACCAATGAGAAGCTGATCTAGCTGGAGAATATTACTTCTTCTCTCCTCATTTTTTCCAACCCCCAAAAAATAAACGTATGATTCTTTTTTTTAATTTTCAATGGAAGGTTGTAGGGTGGGCCTAGGCCTGTCAGGACGTGCCGGCTTTACAGGTTACTCTGAAAAGCAAAGGAGGTGTGATAAGTGTTTAGTCTTCAAAAAACAGTAAGAGCTAGAGAAATAACAAAAGGAGGGCTTGGTTGGGAAAAGGGGCCGGAAAAGTTCTCTTATATGGAAACACTTCGGGTTCCAAGAATCCAATAAGGAGCAGAAGCATGTGATGTGCAGGATTTGCCATAAAGTGATATCCACAATTTTCTGCAACACTAGAAATCTGTTTCACCATCTCAAACAACAGCACAAAGTCACTCATGTGGAATAAATGCATTGTGTAACTAAAAAATAAAAGTTTGAATAGTCATGATTTCAATATTGACCAAGATAATCATGATAATGACTTTTGCATAATCAAACATCCCAAGCAGACAATGTGCTGTGTCCTGGCCTAAGGGTAGATGTAGGTCACACTATTGCTAATGTCATTGTTTTCAACGCGCATAGTTGGTTGACTGGCAACGCTAATTGGCTTGATGCAGTAATTAAGCACAACACTGCATCCTTGGAATAGAAATCCTTACGTTCTATGGCTACAGTGTGACATGAAAGCAAAGTTGCATTATGAGCTTTGCTATGCAGAAATTGATTATTGAATGAAACCCTGTGATTGGCTCTTTTGCTGGCCTGGGGGCCAAATTTGCATAAGAAATGCATTTAATGAAATTAGTCATTCATATTTAATCACTGATTTGGGCGTATAGTATGTGTGCGACAGCGGTGGTAATCCTCCATTATTATTTTAGTCCAAATTTTATGTAAAACGCTCTGCGCTAATTACGCTGTGATGAAATTTCTTTGACATGTTTGCCAGGTGCTTCCTTGCCACTCTGCAACGGCGCCGTAAGGATGAGCAGCTTCTTCCTCTCTCCCCCGTTTTATTGTCACAGTAAACACACTTGATGCGTCAGGAGAAATCTACTGTGTGGAAAGGAGGGGGGGGGGGACTGATTTGACATCAGCTGCTCCTCTGAAGGAAATGTCACATGGCATGTCACTGTCAGCCACCAGTGATGCGTCATGGTACAAAGACATTGTTTCCTCTGGCTTTCTTCCCGAAAGGTGTCACTCAACATCTGCCATCGTGAATCTCTGTACCTCGCTACAGGAAAATGGCATATGTCACTCGCCGCGCGTTGCCTACTCAAGGCCTTACAACGGTGTGTAGCGAGCTGAGGCGGACGCCGCCGCTGCCGAGGCTCCCGGGCGCCACCAGACAAATTGGACCCCAGGAGGAATATGAAACATTTGGCTGTTGGAAAAACAATCGGACATTTAAGGACAACTCTTTTCCCAAGAAAAGGCGTAGGCGACTTCTGATGGGAGGAAACAGGTGGAGGGATGGAAAGCGGGGACGTGGATGGATCTTTCGAGCAAAGAAACAGCAGGTGTGCAAACATGTCATTTTTAGGGACAGAGCGAGCGTGGATAAGCTACAGTTTTGGAACTGGGGACAACACTGCATTTGCAACCGTGCCGGGGAAAAGGATTATTCAAAAACGGCATCGGTGTCGTTAGTCCACTTTCTCGCCCTGTGGGGGTAGAAGAGCCGAAACAAAGCGCAAGGTTACCTCAATGTGCCAAAAGACGGCGGGAAGGAGACACGGCGGGATGTGTCAAGATAAATGAGCGAGGAAAAACAGAAGAAGGAAAGGCCGGGAGGGAAGGTCTGAGAAGAGATCAAAGGAGCATGAGGGATGTGTCCGCACATGGCGTCGGAAAGAGCATCAGAGAGTGAAGAGTGATAAGTCAGTGACAGCTGTGGCATCATTAGTGTATTAGGATCAATCCGTGAGACTCCTGTTTGCCACCTTCCCTCGTATACATGGCCGAGGTCATTCATGCGGGCATAGTCGTCCAGCTGCTGCGGCAACTTCCCAACCGCTTTTCACTTTCCCCACATCTGCGACGTCTGGTTCATCTCTGCCCGTTCCTGCCAGTTCACCCGCACCGTGCATAATGCCGCCTTTTTGTCTGATCCCTGCTTCATCTGATCCGAAGCCAGAGCTCGACCGATGAGTGATGCCTCCCCATCGAGGTTTATCTTTTCAAGCGTCGACGTGAGAAATCCCGGGGTTAAGTTTTCTCACCCGCGGCCCCTTTTTCCTCCACTCTCCGTATCCACCTAGGAGGTTCTGCCGCACAAATGGGCTCAGCTGCCCCTGTTGTTGTGGCTATTGGTTTATCAATTCCAGTCAGCAGGCAGTAATTTGTCGGCGAATGCAAGAGTGTGATTAAAGATCCCTTACCACCCTGAGCCAGGCAGCTGGTGCACTGTGACAGCAGAGCATGGTGGCAACACGTAGGCATGCTGATAAATTTACACAAGTGCTCAGACACATAAAAGGACTCGTAGCGGGGCTTACTGCGCACTCACGCGCTATTGAAGACTCTGTTTGTTCCCATCCCTGCATGTGTTAGCGCTCGCATGCATGCAGTGTGCATATTAGCCCAGCTATTGCTGCGCAAACGTGGCCTTGACTAAGGTTGGTTCCACTGGGAGCTAATTTGAAAGCGACTTTGCGGGCTGGGTTGTGGCTATTGTATGTGAATAATAAGGCAATCTGCGCTGTGATCGATTGCCTATGTCAGTAGAGTGTATATTGCAGATCGCCGTGTGTATGCATCCTTCCCCGGTATGGGTATACCTTTACTCGCTCGCCTCACTCCGCCGAGATTTCTATTTGACTTTCTAATCCGGATCTTAAAACTATAATTGGAACAATGCTCATGTCAGAAGACAGAGACATCTCATCTGTTGGAGGCGCGCACCCTCTGCTTCTAATCTACATAGAGAAATGGCCTGATACCCTTATCCGGGTAACAGTTTAAACTGAATGTCCGCCCGTTTCCAGTCTTTAGCGTTATCTCCACTCCGGCTCCGGCAAGTTTGCGAAGGGCCACAAAAGCTGTGTCACATTAACGGGAGAAGAAAGCCCGCGTGTAATTACTTAACGCATGTGCCGCCTTTCAAATAAGGGAAAAGAAGCGAGAGAGAGAGAGAGGGAGGAGGAACGACAATAGCTGAACTCGCTGTCTCAGTTACAAAATGAGGCCTTTGGACGTCTTGTCTGGTGGGCAAGAAGTGTGCACTGTGGTGCGCCGGATCTCATTGGTTCCCTTGATTCAGGGGTTGATTGTTTAACCTACGGCACCTAATTATGATACATTAGACTCATATTATCGCACATCACAGCACATTCTCTGTGTGTTCCATGCGAGCTCCGTGTGGGAGTCTCCCCATTCATGTCTCGTTGCATCTGTGACACTAATGATGCCCCAGGAAAAATAAGAAAAACTCGTTTTCGTCTGGCGTCCCTAAAACAACTGAAGTAATCTTTCACCTTGTCACGTGCGGAAACAAACAAACCACAGCCGACACTTTTGGGGAAATATCTGCTGTGCCAATGCATGGGCTCAACTTTGCGGGCTCGCAGGAACCCCCGCTCATAGGCGATTGTCCCGTGGGACCGTCTTGCGTCACTTAAACGGCATTACCAGCAGCTGTGTCTGCGCCTGCTACGTGTGCATACACATGTGTGCGTGAAATCTCTGCTTTTCTCCTCATCTCTCCCGCAGACGTCCCTCCATCCGTCTCTAATTGCCTCCAACCTCACACATCATTTGTGTTTCGGCCATAAAAAGAAACATTGAAACCTTACCACTGGGGATCCATAACCGTTTTCCAGCCTATATGCTTTTTATTGCCGTATTTAGAGCCTTCATAAATATAGAGCAAAGCATTAGGGAAAAGAGAACTACTGAAGAATCACAGCCAAGACACCTGCTGCTATTTCTGGAGGTAATCAGGCAGATAGAGCCTGGGAATGGCAGGTAGACAGGTACATGCATGGGGGGGGGGGAAAGGAGACTGACGTGATAGCAAAAAGCAGCATCTAGAAATATGAGTGGTCTTGCACATATTTATTTTTATTCACGGATTAGATCACATTAAAACGTGCAATAGAAACTCAGAAGACAGTCTGTACCCAGCAAAACAAGGTAGTACGTGTGTGTGTGTGTGTGTATACATGTGTGCGTGTGTGTACTTTCAACCTGCAGGCATTAAAAATACAGTCATCTGCCGTTGAAACAAACATTTCTCTCTCTCTCTCTCCCTCAATCTCCTTCATTTTCTTTGCTTCCTCTCGTTGTCCAGCTCCAATCCTTGCTGATTATGCACAGCTTGGTTCATATGTAACCATACAATTGCAAGGACGTACGCATCCACAAACACACACACACAAGCTACACACACACACACAGAAAACCCTACGTCTCAGCTCGTTTAGCATACAGCAAGCATATTTGCTCATTGTTCTCTGGGAGTCGCAAGGTCAACAAGTTCCCTCCCTGATAGACACAACATGGAGAGGATGGAAGATGAAAAAACAAAACTCGGGTGGCACACACACAGACAACACCCTGGTATAAACACACACACACACACACACACACACACACATACACGTGCAGAGGAGCAATTGCATCCTTAGCTGTTTTTCCTTCCAAACAAAGAGTACATCAATTTATCACAACAAAGAGGACATTTACCAGGGATGTTCTCTGACCCCAGTAACAAGGCAGCCAATAAAACATGTACGCGCCCTCCTGCCTCCTCTGTGCAAAAGCAAGACTCCAGCCAAAATCCAGCTGAATGCTGCGATGCTCCACACGGTAATAATACTCAAATCTATCTTACTGCCCAAGATGAGTCAAACTAAGCTGCGTTTCATTACTCAAGCTGAATTGTCTGTTTTTGTTTTTTTTTTGTTGGTTTGGTTTTTGTAGAAATGTAGTCACCTTTTAACAATGATATATGTATTTGATCACAGTAAACCGTCTTCATCTAAAATCCACTTAAATGTTAACACAATTAGAAGGTGGGTGCTGGGCAGAAGTTTAAACTATTGGTTTTGCCCAGAGCTACTCTGGTTGCTGCAAAAACCAAATGCTAACTTTTGGTTGTGTCATGCGCTGGACTGGTTAGAAAAAAAATGACCAAAGATTGATAGATATTCAAAAGTGTTTCCACAACGGACTGATTGGCTTCTCTCGCGTCTTAATCTTTCTCTGCTGCCATTACTGAACTACAACCGTAGGCTAACTACAACTTGAACTAGCCGCGACTTTGACGTCATCATTCTCAGCCGCGTTGTCCGTTTGCTTTCGCTGTTGGATAGTATAAATGTGTCCGGAGAAAACCCACGAATATATACGGAAAACCCAGACGGAGTAGTGGAAGAAAATTGAAATTAGGAGGCAGGCTATAGGTACAGCAGTGCTTTGGCAATATGGAAACGTCTGCATGCTAATATAGCAACAAAGATAACGATAACAATAAAACGACAATGCTAACATGTGGGTTTTTAACAGGTGTAACATTTATCGTGTTCACCATTTTAGTGTCGCGCTAAACAAAAAACATTAGTCATTGTTTTTTGGTGCCTTTTGTTGTTTTTTTTCATGGCAGCCATAATGTCAATGCTAATTGGGACATAGAGAAAAAAAAAATGAAAGGATCAAAAAGACATTAGGAGACATCATCTAAGGTCTATGGACATCTGTATGAAATTATCTGCCAATTAGTCTAGTATATATTGAGACATCTCACTTCAGGGTATCTTCTATCTTATGTAACTTATCTTTTATCCAGTGTCAATATTGAGAAGCATGTAGCACGTCTAACATTCATGCTCATCAATTAGAGTCCAGGCCCTGTCTCGGGCTAACGTTTAAACGAAATAAAATAATTTGACCTTTAACCTCTCTGTGGTTTCTCTGGAATCATCCCTAAGGTACCAACTATCTATCTTGCAGTTTCGGTATAAAAAAGGCTATTGATTCTCCATCTTCAGATTTTATTTTTTTTTTTCCTTTGGCTTGTTGCTGGGCTGACTAACAGCTTTCCGACCCTGCAATCAAATGATTGGAATGTTCTCCGTGACAGATGTGAGAACAAATCAATCAGAGGAGGACGTAAATCCTCGAGCCAAGTTGCCGGGTCAGAAAATATGACGGTCGGGGCCCGATCGGCATTGTGTCTCTCTTTTTTTTTTTTTTTTTTTTTTTTAGGATGGCTTTTTAAATGATAGACGATGTGTTCATTTGCAGGCATTCACACTGCTGCACTGACTTTTCGAGTCTTTTACCGATTATGAGTATCTCTCCACTTCAACTTGAATATGACGCCGTCTTCACATATCTTCACTTAGCCAGACAGCGGACTGAACACTGGGAGAATAAAGAAATAAATAAATAAGAGAGGGTGAGGAAGACAAACAGATGGCTTTTATCATGACTCATTTAATTTGCTTGTCTTCTACTGGCAACACGGAGAGAGATTGGATTCTGTGTGTGTGTGTGTGTGTGTGTATGTCTGTGTGGGTGTCGGGAGTACAAGATGAGATGTCATTTTATTGCTCAGAGTGTTAGCAGCGAGGGAACTGGTTGAAGTCTCATCACTTCCTTTCTCTCTGACAGTCAAACACAGTTCCGCTACACCTCACAGCCGGCACATTCCACACAAGCGCGTTGGTTTACCCTCGCTTTCCACGCGGGGAATCGCGAGTTCATCACTACGCAGGCTAGTTTTTCATGTAGCCAAAGGTCCGCTGGGATTAGACGGATCGACAGATCTGTCAATTAATCAATCGCGCACGCTCGGTATGACACAATTAGTTTAAAGCTACTGATTTTGACTTGGATATCGGCGCCCGCTGTGCTTTTGTCTCAGCATTTGATTTTTTTTACCCCTTTTATTGCTCCTCAGTAGCTTCCTCCGTCTCCTTCCCGTCCCTTCCATTCATTTCTCGCCCTCCGACCTTTCTCGACGTCGCCTTTTGTCTCGCTCGCAGTTTTCTCTCTCTCTCTTTTTGCCTCTTTTGCTTTCATTTAATTCCCTCTTTGCTAATTCTAATTAAGGACCAGAAACGTCATCTTTTATTAATAACACGGCTAATGAAACAGAGAGTGCTTTTGTCAGGGACAAAAGTTTATTACTGATTCATTTGTCGCAATTAAAGTTGAAGATACAGATTCATTTTGGAAGCGCGTTTTGCTCAGACTCCCCTAGTGCGATGTGTTTTTTTTTTTTCTTCTTTTTTTAATCCATATGCTAAAAGCCTGAAATCCTTGTGGGGCTTTTTACCTTGAAGGTATAATCTATGAAAGGTAGGGAGGGTAGAATAGAATTCAGATCCCACTTTTTTTTTTTTTTTTGAATTGGCTTTAATATTTCCCAAGGCTAAATCATTTAGAGAACTAAGCAGTTTTTCCTGTGGTAAGGTTAACATTTATAGTTTATACATAAATTAAGGTTCTCATATGTTATTTCATGTGTGTTTTGCGCCGTTGTCGCAGAATTCCATATGAGGCATAAAGAATGAACTTTGAACTTCAGTTTTACGTGTTTTAATGAGTGATTTTGCAAATGTTTTTAATAGACACGCAATTAATAGAGTGCTTTGTTTGATAGTAGATTATATATTATGTCAAGGGAGGATTGTCTAGCAACCGTAAAAACAGATGGAGGTGACATGCAACAAAGGATTCGAGTGTGGTTATGTAGCTTAGCGTCTTAACCAGTGAGCTACTGGTTTGAGTAAACGCCTAACGACCGGTTAATTGATCCCCCGATTAATCGCCATCTTCTCTAACGTAAACTCAGCCGTCGCTGGCGGAAAGCCGGACTTCCCTGGCAGGCCCGTTACAAATGGAGAGGCATTAAAGCCGTCGCGGTCTCCCATGACCGCTGCGTTATCGACAAAACTGCTTTGCGGCAATTTGTGAGCAACAGCGCTCCCGTTCTGTGTAGGATTTGAGTGTGAGAGTGTTTTGCGCTGGCATAAGAGAAAACAAGCCATTAAATCGAACACACGCCATGCACCAGATACAGACAGACACACACACACACACGCAGAGCACTCTCTCACCCTCTATCCTCCGCTCAGCATGTTGGAGGTTTTTTTCCATTCGTCTCAGCAGTGCGCCGTATTCTTCTGAGTGGCTGCTCAATCACCTCACGTGGAGCAAGAAGAATGTACGGACCCACTGAGAGCCTAATTAACCCTAATTAAAGACAAAAAATGATAATAGAAAAGGGAGTCGCTGTGCCAAGTTGGCTGGAGCCGCACCACGCCGACATGCCTTCCTCGCTTTCGTTCTTTATATATGGATTTCTTTCTTTTCTTAACGATTTCCTCAAGGGGCGAAGTCAACGGAGACCCGGGAAGCGAAGGAAAAACGGGGTCACGTGATGACGTTCAAATTAGTTATCCGTGCCAGAAAGTAGTGAAAACATAATTTAAAAAAATCCCAAATCTTCATGTTACAGTAGCTGCGTTTTAATCTAGTTACAAGCGAAATTTTAAGCAAACTTCAGAGTCAGTCAGTGATCTTCTGTACCCGCTTATTCCTCAATACTCCCAGATGGTCGCCAGTACACCAGTCACTCAAACACTCACACCTACGGGCAATTTAGAGTCTCCAATTAACCTCAGCATGTTTTTGGACTGTGGGAGGAAGCCGGAGAATGCGGAGAGAACCCACGCAGACACGGGGAGAACATGTAGAAAGGTCCTAGGCCGAGATCTCTGACCTGTGACCTTCTTGCTGCGAGGCAACAGCGCAACCCACTGTCGCGCCGTGTCTCCCGACTTAAGAATTCTTGCCAAAATAGGAAAAAGTACAAGAGCAAATGCAAGTTCTGTGTTCTTTCATCTCTTCATAAGTTGGCTATGTCAGACTTTTTTTTCCCCGTGCTGTTCCCATCACATTTTGAGGCGTTGACATTTTCGGGGAAAAAAAAAAAGCAGAAAACTTCCTCATGCGAGTGTCAAAACTTCTTTTGTTGCTTCCGTTGTTGAATCACGATGGGGGGGGGGGCAGCATCTTCACATCTCTTTCAGATACCAACCTCTCGCTTGAGTAAAAGTTAAACAAATACAATGAAATTGATCAGACGGTCGACCAACTGATTTCTTGACTAATTTATGCGCTTTAGAGCGTAGGTCCTTTCTCCGCGCGCGTCTTTGTTTCCGCCATGCATGCTATCGCTTGTATTTCTGTTCCGCAGCCAAACACCAAGCTGTGTAGGATCCGGCAGCCTCATTATTTAGCAGGCTTACAGGCCCTGATAAGCTTCCTTGTTTCGGGGCCAGTGAGAGAGGAAGCCCAGGTACGATAGTGTCCGCGTCCGTGATTCATAGAGCCTATTCTCCACCTTGCTCTTCATCCTATCCTCCATGTAGGAGGCAGATTATCGAGCAGACTAATGAATGTCACTCTAAATGAATGACCGGAGCTGCCAATTGTGCCGCTGCCGACGGCCCGCGGGCCTATCTCCCCTCACTAATGATTAAATACCGTCCACTTACTCCTTCCTTCCCTTCTCCTGCTCCCTCGCGCCCGCACTATTCTACCCCACCTTCTCCATTCTTTCCAACCGGCTCGTTACCGTCCCACATGAGAGGGAAAAAAGAAATCGGAAATGATATCCTATCCTCTCTCTGGATGGATGGGTGCTTGTTTGATTGTGTTGTTTTTTTTTTTCCCGTCGTCTCCCGAGCAGGCAGCGGCGATAATGGCGTTCTCGGAGGTTTGACAAGGTGGGGCCTGGCTGCCGCATTGTGCTTATTGCGGATCGGGGTGGCGGACGTAATGTGATTTCTGAGTGAAGCGCGGCGAGGGTAGGTTGGAAAATTCGACGGCGACCGAACCGGTGGCTGTTTGTTTTTGTTTTTTTTATCCCGAGCATATGTGGGTTAGTTTCTTTCCAGGGAGAAGGAGAAATAAAAAAATAAAAAAAAGCATCGCTCGTGTGTCAAGCGTGTTGTGTTGTAACTCGTGCTTTTTTTTTTTTGCTTTCGCCCAAGACTCCCATGTCGCCCTTCGACCGCATCGACCCCCGGAGGCTAGTTCTAGATGTGCTGGTATCTGATTTGGCACCCTTCCACGCCGCCCGCCCCATAACCCCTCCGCCCTCCTACCCCCCCCTCACCCCCCCACCGGCCCCTGAAGGAAACAGAGATTTTTTTGTCCGTTCTGTTGCCTTTTTCCTCTCAGGTCCTGATCCGGCCTCGCTCTGTCCATCACGACGCCCGGGTGAACGTCCAGAGATGCTTTGTTTTTCGTCCCCGCAGGCGCATATCTGATGGGAGGCATCCAGCGCAAGCACGTCCTGTTTGAAATTCCTCCTGCATATTGCTGCCGAGGAAGGGATCTTCTTTTGTTGGTGCGGCGTTGGCAAAAAAAAAAGAAAAAAAGAAAGTGATATTATTTTGATCGATGATCGCTTGATATCATTGGCTGTGATCTGATACGATAGAGCATGTCACTTCTGCTATCGTATATCTGTGTTTACCATATTATTGTCTGTGGTATAATAGACAGTTTTCATTCCCTATCTCTGCACAGGGAAAACCTCTGCTCAGGTCTAATCCTGTTAATGCTAAAATCTGATTACTGGCTGTAGCCTACAGCACAAAAGAAATATGTGTGTGCGTGCGCGAGAGGGAGAGCGTATGTGATGTAATATGAGGTATTATGGTTCATACAGAGTGTAGAAAAAGAGCAGAGAAAGACAAAAAGCGTGCGACACAGAGACACAACGAGGGGGTATCGACCCACGCGTGCGCGATATTCATGGATCCATATTGTTCCACTATTTGAGAAATATTTCACCCCTCGCTCCTAAAAAATAATGGCCGGCGAGACGTTTAGTGCGTTCCGTGGAAGCCGAGCCCACAATCGTACGGCCCCCGAACATTAATGCATTGACTGATGAAATATTGATCAAGAAATATTTCAACTGTAATTCAATATCTGACCTTGTCTTTGGAACTTATGCGAGCATTAAAGAACACGGGCAATTTCGTGGGCAGCAATACTCCGAATCCTAAAGTGAACCAAAAAAGAGAACGACATTATGGCCCTGGAATGCAAGATTAAATTCCACACAGTGGGGTGTAATTTGTCAATCCTTCACAAATGCCTCCAATACCAAGACTGATAAAACGTCATATTACCATTTCTTTGTTTTTTAATTATCTTTCTATGGTATTTTTTTTTTATCAACACTAGTCTAAAACCTTCTAAATCTTTTGAGTTGTGTTATACAATGAAGAAGAAGAAGTACTAAGATCCTCTACTTGTATAAAAAAAGTAGTAATAGTAAAAATATATAAACCAATACAGAAATTTAAAAGGTCATGGTCATGAGTTAATTAATGGGAAAGGAAGAAGAAAAACTAAAGTTCTGATCCACATATCTGTCTTACTTTTTATGCTAAATATAATCCCCCAAATAGTAATTTGAATATTAATTGAAAGTTTAGAAGGAAAAATCACTAATTGGTGGAGGTGTTAACAACTCAGACATTCTGAATCTGACACACACTTAGCAACCTTTTTTTTTTAAACACTGGTTTCATCCTTATTTATTTGTTGCATTTAAAAGCGCTTGTTATATTATCAATCGTGCCAAATCTTTAATTGAAAATAAGTAAATGTAGTGGAGCAGAAAGTACACGATTTTCACGATTTTTATAGCATTGAATGGTACAGTAACTTAAGTACAGTACCATGTATTATGTTACTTTCCACCACTCCATGGTATAGTACTACATAACCAAACTAGTTTTCCATTTTTCTATTATACACTGGAAATTTCCATTTCTTGCATAACAATATAGAAGAATGAGAGGAGAAGGGGAAAAAAACATCTCAGACTTCTCACAACTTAAAAAAAAGAAGAAGAAAAGACACAAATATGATACAAAGCAATACATTGAACAATAAAATCCCTTAAAATACACAACATTAGAAGCGCTGTGAACACCATCTGAAAACGAACAAGGCAAATATAAAATGACTCTTGAGACACTTAAAGCAGTGGGTTGTAAATCGTAAAGAGCCAAACACAATAATACATTATACTGATATAGTTCCCAAATCTAGCATTGCATTTTGAGCCTCAAATATTGAATTCATTCAACAATTGATGAATGAGCCAAAGTATTATTTTAGAATTCAGATTTTACTGATCGATATATGTTTCAGTCCTCACCACAAGTAAAAACATCCAATAGACATTTTCTTTTTAAGGATTTTAAGACCTATATGAAAGAAAATCAAAAAGTGGCTAATTGATTGATAATAAGCTACTGTCATTGCACCAAGCATGAGGTCCTTTTACCTGCAGAGCTGAAATTAATAGGCTAGCAGCTCGTGTGTCGAAAAAACCGATGCACTGATTGAGGAAAAAGAAATTGTTTTCATCCAGGTGGTGTCGGTGGATGAGAATTTCCAAATTGGATATAATTACGGGGTCAGGGCAATTGGATAATTGATGAGTGTGCGGATATTTAGGTAATGTCAGCGCCGACTGAAACATCTCAGTGGAACACGCTGGAAAATATTGCGTCTCTCAAATGGTCTGGTATTACCTGAGCATCCTTTGTGTAGGAGCTAAAGGAAGATGGATGGATGACAAACATTAAAGCTGCTTCCAGTATTCGGTGTATTTGTAGCTGTTATACAACCCCGGGGGTTCATTGCACTGAATCTATAGTGGAAAACTTTAACTTTTTCATTCAAAGCCTTGCCTTTACTCATCCTAATCCGATTGTGTGTGTCTGTGTGTGTTTTTTTTTTTTTCATCCGTTTACCTTTATCATAGCGTAACAAAAGCATGATTCATACTGTGCATTGGAACTGAAACCACCTGCATTTCACCATGTTCAAAGTGAATTGAGATCTGCCGGAGGAAAATGATGAAACAACTGCAGAGACGTTGTATGGATTCTGGACTTTGTACCCCCCCTGCTAGAGTGTGTTTTGTGTGTGTGTGTGAGTGTGTGTGTGCGTGTGAGACGAGTTGATTGGGCTGCATTCGGTTGCTCTGAGGGCTTTTATCTAACTGGGAGAGAGGAACGTGCACAAAACAACAAATAGAACTTCAACGAAGCAAAGCATATTTAATAGTATACCAAAAAAAAAGTGTTATCTTACCACTAAGTTATTTTTAATGACACACAAACTTCTGAGTAAAGAGTTTTCACAGTGATCAAATGATAGGGGAGCAGTGTGTGTCGGGAAATTCATTACAACAACAAAACAGCAGGCGGTACAAATAATCTTGCCTGGTGTTTGTAATAAATAGTCTGCAGGGACAGACCCCGTCCTCGCACCGCTCTGTCGATAGAGGTTGATATTTATCGGAAAACACATCTCCATTCTTTGATGCTGCAGTTTTTTGGGCATGTGTTGCATCTGTCATACCAAACAGACTGGGCGACGCAGCAATGGCTGTGCTGGCTTGATTTGTGAAGTTTAGAAAGAAGTTTTACCGGCAGACAACTGCAGTGTAGGAATAGCTGCATTCTTGTTGCAATGCTTCAATATTTACTGCGGTACATATTAGATATTTAAAAGTCTGCCAATGAGTCATTTAAACATGTTGGCATGGTTACTATATTCTCCTTTATATTCCCCACTAACCCTAATCTCTATCCCTAAACCCAATCCCTAAACTCAATCCTTAGCCCCTAACCGCTAATTCCTATCCAACCCCTAACACAAACCCCTAAATCTAACCCCAACCCTAACCTATATCCCTAACCCCTTCCCCCTAAACCCAACCCTAACCCCAATGCCTATCCCTAATCCTAACTCCTAACCCTTACCCCTATGCCCTATCCCTAAACCCCCATATCAACCATTTAGGAGCCAATCTAATCCATAAACTGTTCTGTGAGTTCACTCCCTAAAACATGGAACAAGAAAGCTTAAAAGAGAAAGAGAAGGGGATGAGAGGAGGGAGGGGAGAGAGAAAGAGAGAGACATCAATTAAACATGAATGCCAACCAGGGCGAGGGTTTCACTCTGTTTGTAATTGTGAATATTTAATGAGACAAAAGACAACTCACTTAGCTCACAACCATATGCTAACAATGGCTTTATGAGTTGCCAGGCTTGTGAAAGGCATGACAGGACCTCCCTGAGGTTTTTTCGACTGTGTGGATGCGATGGCGTGGCGGACACGCACACACACACACGGAAGCACACGGTCGCATACTGCTGTTATGTCAGTGAAGTTTAGCCCTTTGTAGCGAAACGCTCCAGCTCTCGAAGCCAAAAACAACATCGTGCTGCCATAATGCTAGCTGCTGGGACAGGAACCCTGTCGGCCCCGCTGCCCTCAAGAGGGACCACATACCAGGCCTCTGCATCACTCACACATCCCAACGCCACCTGCTAACTAAAGGGCTGGATGCCCTTCAACGTCCCTTTACTCTTATTCTCCCACTTTTGGCTTCTTTTTCACTTGCTTGCCTAAAACGGTGCTCTCCCCACAGACCAAGTAGCATTGTCTCCCAGCAGCCATTGGGGGGGGGGCACATATATATATATATATATATATATATATATATATATATATATATATATATATATATATATATATATATATATATATATATATATATATATATATATGCCTTTGATGTCACTTTTGATCCTGCTCAAGAGTGACATCGTGAGACAGATTCAGTTTGTGGTTTTCGGTTTTCATTCTGTGGCCCAGCGCCACATAATTTA
The DNA here is from genome assembly GCA_030544235.1 of Lepturacanthus savala. NCBI lineage: Eukaryota > Metazoa > Chordata > Actinopteri > Scombriformes > Trichiuridae > Lepturacanthus > Lepturacanthus savala. The sequence continues at coordinate 15,452,721 of CM060471.1, read as the reverse complement.
GCGAAATTTAGCGTTATTTTAACTCGGGTCTTATTTTTTTAGCACCGCTAGCACCATTTCTCTAACGACGTTGGTAAGTTGGTTCCAAGAATTTTGTTCTCTTCCTTTCCGGGAACCCTTCATTTACAAATTAAGCACCGACTAAAATCGCCCTGTTAGTATGTGCTGCAAGTTTTTTGTGGGCCACACAGCACGGCAGGTAAAATAAGTTGTTTACGTGTCGGGGGGGGTGAGCTGTTTGCAGAGGCGACGGCCTGTTGTCTGCAGCTCTTCATCTCAACACCCCACTGTGGCTGTTTCTGCTTGCACTCGTCCTCCCCGCGGTTTTTCTCGCTGACCCGCTGAACAAACGGCTCCAAACATCTCCGCGTTCGCTTGTCTCAACCTGTATTTATTATTTAAAACCTTTTAATTTAAAGCGGCAAAAGCAGCACTTTTTTTTTTCCTTTTATTGGCGGCGGTTGAAGTGATTTTTCCCTCTTCTCGCTTTCAGTGTCAAGATAAAGTAACGGTAGTTCAACAGCGGCAACTTAACACAACCCCGATATGTCCGGAAGAGAACAGGAAACTGTAAAATAAAGCAGATATTTGAAAGTACAAACGGGGAAGTTTAAACCACAGGGATTCATTTTGGCGCTGCAAAAGTGACTATGAATATAAGACCTGGGTTGCAATAACTCCTAATAAATCATAACTTTCATTTCCTCACTCAGCAGTCTTTTCATTCCTCACGTCTCACACTTTTCCTTCTCTCTCTCTCTCTCTCTCTCTCCCAGTGGAAGGTATTTTTCCTCCTCCCTCGCTGCAATTTCTCCCCATCACTTAAAAACCCGCTTCTCACTAATTACTTCTTTCTCATGTCCGTATGACTCAATGACGGGAGATGTCTGGCTTTTTGATTCTCCTCCCATGCAACTCTCACAGTTACAATGGCGACATTGTCTGGTATTAAGCCGCTCGAACTCACGGGGCCCCCGAGCCGAAAGTGACGCCTCGCGCAAAGGGAGCCGGTGGAGGAGAGCGTTCCCGTCGCCTCTGCTTTTTTACGTGACTCTGCACAAGGGATGAAGGAAAAAAAGAAAAGCCCGAAACGGCGAATCCGGGTTTCCGGTGACGAGGACGGTGGCGGCGGAGGAACGGCGGTCATTTAGCAGCCGTGCGAAGCGCCCGCTGATTTTTCCGCCGCGGATTATCGTTTTGTATTCCGAATTGCTTATTTCATGCTTGTCTAAGCGAGGTCTGTTTTAGCCTGATGTGTGTGTTTCTTTGATGGCCTTCCATGAATATTACATGCGTGGCGGAAGACGAAAGGGATCACAACAAGGAGGGGGGGGGGGGTAGGAGGAAACATGATGGTGGGACTCTGCTGATATAGAAAGGAGCAGAGAGTGGTGGGTGGTGATGGTGGGGTGGTGGGATGTGTGTGTGTGTGTGTGTGGGGGGGGGGGGGGGGGGGGGGTTCAGAAGAAGAGAACGAAAGGAACTCAGCTCAAAAGACGAGAATGCGGACCGAATTAAAGAGAAGAGGGCAGAATAGAGGGGATGAGTGGAGGGAAGAGGATGGGAAATGACAATGGAACAAAACAAGAAGAAGACAAGGGGGGGGGGGGGGCTAAGAGCAGGAGATAAAACAATTCAGTCAGATTGAAATTACTTGAATTGGGCTGAATTACACCAGAAGGAAGAAGAGGAGAAGAGAGGAGTGGAGAGGGGAGGAGAGGGGAGAGTCACTGCCCAGTGTGGATGCTGTATGAATGTTGATCAGGTTATTTTGCTACCTATGCATGGCCAACTGGGCTGCCCTGCTCCAGACTGAGAGAGCCTTGTCTATGGAGAGAAGAGCAAATCCTCCAATCAAACATGTATGAGGCACCACACACGCATACACACACACACACACGCTTACGCACTCACTCCAGCACACATCTAAACAGAGGCCACTCTGGAGACATCACCATGGCACAGAAGGCCCACGTGCAGGAAATACGCGCGCATGCACGCACACGCACCTTGCACACACCGACGAGGGAACCTAGATTATTTACTTACAGTACGGTACCTGCGCCGTAGGGCCTTAGGGGGTCTCCCGTGTGCGTAGGCGTGTGCGTAATAGCGTCGCGCCCCGCCACCTCTCCGCCTTCGCTTCTTCAAACCGCACAGAACAAACACACGCAAACCAACTGAGGGATGATGTACATCTCTCAGCAGATGCTTACGCCGCATTCCCCCCCCACCCCCACCACCACCACCACCCGCCGCTCGCTGGTGTGTTCGGTATCAACCGTGGCGGTGCTCTCTCCTGATGGGAGTTTATGCAGTTTGGTCTGTGGAGACCTGCTGCTTTCAGCTTTCATTTAAAGAAGAAAAACGGCCTACCTCCGGGGGGGAAAAAAATCCTTCAAGTTCACTTCATCTCAAGAGTTTGGAAAACCCTGGTTTATTTCATTATGCGGACGATAGAGTAATATATGCAGACATGTTATTCATTTATTGTCAGCTTTTACTCTGCAGAAGGGTCAGTCCATGTGATCCAGGCAGCGGAGGGAAAAAGATTCCAGTGTATTCCTATCATTTTTGCGTTCAGAAAGCAATTTGACTTGTTCACGTGTGATGCAGAGGTGAGAACAAGTGTGTTGACTCGTAGATGTTGTGTTGACTCGTGCGCGCGTGTTGTGAGAGATTTAACGTGTCACCGACGCCATTCCCCTCGGTTGTATTTTTTTTTTTTTTGTTATGCTTATTTTTTTTAATTACCTTGATCCGGAGTAATTAAAAATGTTGCCGTGAGCATGACACGAGTAATGAGGAGGGTCACACGGGGACAAAGAATTATGCTGAAGTTGATTTTTAATTGTTAAAACTTTGCAGGTAAAAAAAAACAGAGTATCCAAATCCGCTAATCTGATTTATGGATATTCATGGTGTTTTTTTTGTTGTTGTTGTTCTTCTTTCCCCAGACCTGTGTTTCATCGCCTATAAAACATGGCACACGCGCACTACATAGAAATTCATCCTAAATGCTGGCAGGTCTGGTTTAGTCCCAAATGAGTGTTTTGTGATACCGCTTCAGATTCTTTATTCGTTTTATGAGACCAGACACTTTGTCTCGATGCCAAAAAAAGTTTTCTCTTGACGGCAGGAAAATAAGGAAAAAAAAACTAACTCTATTGCAGATTTTGAGACGTTCTGCATACTCCAGTTTTGTTGTTGCAAATTGGAGATATACTGTATAGGAAGGCAATAATTTGTCTAGCAGCTGAAAGGGCTAACAAATGGGAGTGTATTGGTTTGAAGTGATTTTCACCAAGACTTTATGTCACCATATATCATACTATTATTGTGTTTTTTTTTTTCCAAAAAGACTCGGTTCAGTGGAGTTGATGGTAAATTAAGTCATTTTAGGACACTGACAGTTAAAAAAATGCTTCCAGTGACAGAGCGTAAAGAAAAAAAATAAGCTGCTGATACACAGTACTATATCTCAGTGATAAAGATTTCAATCACATTTTGTATTATAGCAATTTTTTTTTCTTCCCTGACATAAATACATGTCAAGGGTTTTTAAAAAGTAACAACGGAAAACGATAAGCCTGTGTATAACCCGAATGTGTTAACATGCTGTGGATATGTCAGTCGCTGCTTTTTTTTTTTTTTTTTTTTTATTCCTCCTCCTATCAAGGTGGACCAGAAATGCCTTATTGTTGCTCCTCGCTATCAAATCCTGGTGCATCGCAGTGTGACCGAGCGATATCACAGCCCGTCAAACACTCTACAGCCGCGGCCGCCGCTGCCCTTTCTGCATGCATGTGTGTGTTTGAGTATTTGTGTTTCGGTCGGAGTCTGGTGGCAGGTGTTTTTTTTTTCCTGGTTTCCATTTCCATCAGTACATCAATCTCCTCTTCGCTCATCACTCGCTCACACACATTTCCACAAAGTCATATCACATATCCGTGAATATTTGAATCGTGACTGGTATATTATGTTTACAATGTGCGAGCGCTTGCGTGTAGAAAAGGCAGCCCACACGTATCACCATATCTGAATTACTCCGAATGGACTTTGGTGTTAACGTTACTCACTTCTATGCTGACGATTCCTTTGTTGGTTTTCCATTAAGTGGCACCTCCCATCTGCCACTTAAGCACCAAATATGGCCCCACTCACCCATAACAGTGGATTATCCCAATGGTCGCCAATGAAACTTTTTAAAACTACTATTAACCGCTAGGTTAGTATAGTAAATCAAAACATTTTAGCGAAAATGTGAGCATTGTTAACACAGGGCCAAATTTACTAGTGGCTCCTACTGCTAATGCATTTAACTTAAATATCATACATATTGCTTGTAGAGCTGCAACTATTAGCCGATTAATCAATTAGTTGCAAACTATTACATTAACCAAGTATTTTGATAATCGATTCATCGATTTGAGTTATTTTTATGGAGAAAATGTCCAAATTCTCAGGTTGAAGCTTCTCATATCTGAATATTTTCTGGTTTCTTTAGTATTCTATAAGAATTACTTTGGGTTGTGATAATCATGATTTTCAGCCCTAGCTGCTTGTTCTACACCTAAAAACAAGGAAAAAAAAGGCTAAAAACCAATTTTGATTTGTGTATTTGTATAAGGGTGTTTCCAAGCATCCTCATTGGCTATTCAAAAGGAAGCATCAAACGTGGGACTAACGTAGTTATACCCGCAGGTTAAATTTGTCCCCATAAATTCTATGCTTAGCTTGAGTTCGCCCACAAGCAGATGGACATGGAACTAATGTGTAGCTAGAAACCTTTAAAGTCTTCTCTCAGCAAATGTTTTGAATGGATTCATACATGTTTTGACACATACGGATGTAGTGATATACAGCTATTTGACCCTTATTTGAGTTCATCGTCAAGGCAACACATCAAAAAGGCACACACCAAGGAAATATACCGACGAATATACACACCTATCAACACTAACACTATCTCACATGCACACACACACACACACACACAAGGGGATCCAGGTTATTTATTTACAGTACAGTGCCTGCATTGAATGACTTTGGGGGGTCTCCTGTGTGCGTAATAGCAGTGCACTCCACTCTGCCTCTGCCTTTATCATACACAACAAACACACACAAACCAACTGAGGGATGATGTACATCTCAGCAGATGCTTACGCCGCATATTCCCACCGCTGCTCTCTTTGGTATTAACTGTAGCGTTCCTCTCTCCTGATGGAGTTTTGCAGTTGCTGCCTAAGGAGACCTGCCGCTTTCAGCTTTCATTTAAAGAAGAAAAATGGACTGCCCGGGAATTAAAAAAAAAACTCTTTCAAGCTCACTTTATCTTCAGAGTTTGCATTTTTTTGGGGGGAAAAATCTGTTATTTATTTCATTATATCGATATTTTCATTATGCAAGGAAGTTATTTGCTTCTCTGTGCAGGTTCAAAATGCTGCTCTTGTCATATGCCTGTTAGCCCAGTCTGGTAATTTAAAAACAAGCCATTTACTTATACAGGTATAGGTACAGGTACAGGTACTGTAGGTTTATGAGAGACATAGAGATAGCCTATCCTCTAATAAGAATAATAAAACAATTTAACACATTTTACAAACATCCATATACTGTATACACACACAAACTCATATTTAAGTTTGGTATTTGCAACACTACCATCACCATTACCATCACTTTTTGGAACATTCACATATACATATATTTCCATTGTTTACCCTCTGCCTGAGGAGTGAATAACACTGTGCAATGACAGCTGTCAAGTTATCGGGTAACACCAAGGTGCCAAAAAACATCAGTTTCCCGAACGGCTGAAGAAGCGAGTCAATCCTCAACGCCTGACTTTACAACAGAAATAAACCAGCCTGGTTCAAGTAACGATTTTGGTCTTTTTTAGATACATTTTAATAAATTTATTTATTTATTTTTTTTAATGAAAAATTACAGCTTTGATTAACAGGTGGCTCACCAAAAGTGCGCCGCTACAGCTCCCGACAAGCTGTACACTCTCATCCAAATAAGTTCACAGGAGAGAAACTTATGACGGCTGTGCAAGTGATTGAGCATTACAACACCAGTCCAAAAACCAATTCATTAAAGCTCCATCCATTACAGTCTATGGGTAATACAAGCAGTACTCAGCTGTATAATCGGTTCAATCTGTGTATAAATATAATAAATATGAAATATTATATAAATATAAAAGGAACAATTCACCAAATGTTCATATTAAGGAGATGAATTGTCAAATAAATTGGTCAGATCTCTAGATTCAGTACACATTCATCATTACATGCATATTTTCTCATAAATGGGTCATTTTCCTTCCCTCTTATTTCCCATACAGAAGCAGCTAGTGCAACGCTTCTTTTCTGTGTGAGCTACAACTGTCGGGGTCAAGTGACTTTGGTGAATTCTGAAATATGGGTCTGTATAATAAACAGTCTGTAAGCTGTTGCCAGGAAATTTCTTGACACTCACGACCACCCCTAGGTGCCCTTGAGCAGGGCACTTAACCCCAAGCTGTTCCAGTGGAGCTGCCCAGTTCCAAACTGCTCACACAGCCAACAGATGGTTGAGTTGGGCAGCTTCCAGGTGCTGTAACTGTAAGTGTGGCTAAAAATATATATATATATACATATATCCCACTTCTATAAAGGGTTTAAAAAGGAGGGAAGATAACCAGCACGCTCAACTGTCCAGACCAGTTGGAAACTCATAGACTGAGCGGTGTCCTTGAGCAACACCTTGTATCAAGAAATTGATTGAGATGAGCAATAATCAATGAGTTTACCAATCAAAGCTTCCTTTCAATCTTTCCCTGGATGTTCTAGGCTTAATGAAACAAAACCAATCTGTGAACCAATTATCAATGACATACAGACTTCCCACTTTGTCTCCATGTCAAGAACCGTGCGGACCGTTTTGTATGTTTGAGACCATTAATTAAAAACCGTAAATGTTTGATAAGCCAGTTGGCACTGTCTGGTACATGTCCACAGTTGGCGATGCTCAGTGGAGCTTTTCAGTCTGCTTATACTCATTAGAGGATTGCGTTTGAGCGGGACACGTCGACAGCCTACATAAGGTCTTCATCTTCGCCAAAGTCCACATGGACCGAAACATTTACATTTGCAAGCCTTTTACATTTATTTCACTTCCATAAAATGAAGTAGTAAGAAAGAAAAAAAAGGTCAAATTGAAGCACTAGAGTTTGAGATACTGTCAAAAACAATGGGCCTACAATGCAAAGGCCTGAGTTGGTGGTTGTTAAAGGTACCGGTGAGACAAAAAAATACAATTCGGGTAGTCCAGTTGGAGCCACAGATGAATGCATTTAAATGCTTATCACATGCTAAAAAAAAGGACAGTACTCCCTCAGAAAATTGATTGCAGGGGCAACTATTTTTTTTTTTATCAGCAGAAATGTGCCTTTGGCATTATTGGCCAACGCCTTACTGAATGACCTTGCGTTTTTTGCTTCAGCAGGAACCATTTTTTTTTGTTTTTTTTATGGGATGACCCCTCATTGTTTGGCAGCTCACCACATTGCCCTCATTCAAATGTATGAGAGGACTTTTTCAGAGCATTTTGTTCAGGTGGAGCCAAACACAGTTTTTTTTTTTTCTTAAGAACGGAATTCCTAAGCCCGAGCCGAGACATCCTTGACGCGGGGCTTAGAAAGTACAATATATGTACATATTAAACATTTTAATAAAACAGCATTTTTTTGCAGATTTATTTATCAGCTTTATCTCTGCACCTACACTGTCATAAACAATACTGTGACATTTGCCGGGACTACGAAATGCACTTTGCCCTTTAGTTTGGCATTTGTTTGCCCTATGCAAAATAGACTGTGCCAGTGAAGCTGTTGACATGAATTGCAGTGGAAATTGTTTGTTGTTTTCAACTATAATTTGATAATTCGGCGATTCTGCAAAACAGGGGCAAGGTCAGGCCGTGTGAGCAGAATGAAATATTTATCTTGGGTTTTTCACAGATTTAATTACTAACACTGGGCATAATCGGTCAACGGTAGCTTCGTGTCCGCTAAACCCTCATGTATTGACATGCTTTTTTTTTTTTAATGATCGCTGTGGCGTCCGCGCTGGCTGCTTCAGTTCCGGTGAAGACGTAGCACATCGAATGGACGCTCGCTCCATGGTATAAATGTGAATTGGCACAAGCAGGAATTACATCACATCCTGCATATTGGTTCTGAATGACAAGCCTTAATTATTTGCATACTTCAGCGTTGATGAGCGTGATGGTGGTGACCTACTTTGGTGTGTGAGTTCTCATTAAGCTCTGTGAAATGCATTAGCTGGCTAGTAGTAGCGCTGACGTACGGTATGTGGGTGTTTATGCTTGTAAATGAACTCGCAAGCGTTTCTCCTTTCACGTAGCGAACATCCACTTCTTTTACCGTCGTTCCTCTTCTACACACGTACCACCTGTCTTCTACTCAGTCTATTCGCTTGACTTTTCTGTTTGACACGGAGTATATTTTGACGTCTCTGTTTGGCACTGTGAACTTCGGGATGGCAGGCGCCTCTGCACAATGCGGAGAATCCCTCCCCCCCCCCCGCGGGGCTCGATTCTAACCCGCCGCTTCGCAGATCTTTCTTCCGATTCAGATGCAAAGGAGAAGAGGAGGGAAAGAACAGCGTTCAATTCAGGTTCTTTCACTTGATAAATTCCAGAAAAAGGCTCGTAGGAGAGGCTGGGGTGGTTTCTGCGGGCTTAACCCACACTCAACTTTAACCCATTAGCCATTCCCTTGACTTCCCCATCAGTGTTTCCTCAACCACAAACTCCAGTTGTTTGTTTACAAGATTCTCTTCTATCCTCCCTCATTCATTTCATCCATCCTGACCTTGCCCCAGTTCAGCGCTGAAACCGGGGGGAGTCAAACTCAATTTAGATAATACAGCACAATTTGTTCTCAAGTGGACCGGTAAAAATTCAGGTATAAATAACCACACCTGCAAATTTCCCGCGATTAATATGATTATTTAACCTTTAATTTACAAAAAAGGAGAATTGACGTAAGAAATGTGCAATTTCAACAATATGAGGTTATCAATTAGTCCATATTTAATCGGGTTATTGTGGCACTCACTGGACAAGCAGGTGAAGTTACTATTTATACAACTGCCATTCAAAAGTTTGAGGTCAATTTAGTATTTTCCATTAAAGGTCACACTTTCATATATCAAAATGAGTTGTATAATGAATAGAAAATGTTATTACATTAGCCTTCTGATGCAATGAGCAAACACATGGTACCAGTAGAACACTGGAGTGATAGTTTCTGGAAATAGGCCTCTATACACCTATGTAGATGTTGCACCAAAAACCATTTGCAGCCAGAATAATCATTTACCACATTAGCAATGTATAGAGTTTATTTTTGATTAGTTTAACGTCATCTTCATTAAAAAAAAAAACAGTTCTCTTTTTGAACTTTTGAATGATAGTGTGTGTGTATAAATCGGAACTGGTCCCGCTCGGTTCACTCATCCAGTGGGCTGGATCGGACCCTTACCTTTTAGCGGCCCGGTCCTGGTCCCCGGCCACATGTTTGACACCCCCCCCTCCGACTTAAACATTTTCTTCAAATATTTATAATGATTCCTGCATTGCTTAACCCGCGGCATTTCTTTCCTGGCAGTTTTACCCGCAGCTGACTCCTCAGCCGCTTCGTCCGAAGTTTCGTGGCACGACACCCTCGACAGCTCGAGCGTACTGCCAAGGGTGGGGGGGACACTGGATCTGGACCCTTTTAGAGGCTTGTAATTTCCTCAGGCTCCCCCCCCCCCACTCTCACCGTCTCTTCTCACACTCACGGATGGCAGGGGCAGGCTTTAGGTGGCTTATGTAACAGTCCATTAAGTGTGCCGTAGAAATGGCCCGTGTTGCCTGAGAGGCTGCGGCAGACACCTAGAGATAAGTAATGTCAGAAACAGACAGCAATACGGATGGGGGCCTCTTACATCTTTTATGGAACATTAGACTGAGTGAAGAGATGACCTAATTTGAATTGATTTAGCGTATATTTGCGCTCAGGAGAGAGCATACGGAAACACGCTTGGACACGGAGACACACGTGTACACACACGCCCCAAAGACAACGCGCAGAAGACGCACGTACTCGATCACAGCTAATCTCGGCCTCTCTGTTCGTGCACTCTCCAGCTGAAGCTGCATATCTTTGGCCGAAATCTTAGATGTTTTCAGCTGAATAAGCTCCGGCTTGATTACACCGCTTTCTTCTCTCACCCCCACCCCATGTATTAATGAGGCTGTTCCTTCTTGCTGAAAAATCCCCATCCATATTGTTGTTGTGCAGTTCACGGTCCACTGGGCTACTGGCCCGCAGATGTAATTGTTTTAATTTGCTAACTGTACGCTCACTCAATTAGGGCAAAAAAAAAAAAAGAAAAAACAGAAAAAAAGCAGAACCCTGCTTCATTTCCTACGCCCGACGTGGAACGGGGGAGACGGCGTTTGAGGGGAAAAAAAAAAAAAAAAACAACATCCGAGATGACGTGCCGCGCTCGTCTCCTAATCCCGTCCTCTTTTCCTCCTTTCATGCGTACTTTCCTCTCTCCCCCCGTCGCTCCTCCGTGAAGCGTTTCTGTTTAGCGATATTCGACATCGCAGGAAGAGCGATAAATCCTTCAGGATAGTTTATTTTTATTTATTTTTTAAAAAAGATTCTCCTTTGTATCAGATGAGGAGACGTTTTTATCTGCTAACAAGGATGTTGTCAGTTTTGTAAAAAAAAAAAAAAAAAAAAATAGATATGAAAAGGTAGCATAATTGGGCCCCGAACAGACACCTGAGCTGTATCGGATGGTAAATGTGCTGTGTTTATATAACGCTTTCTAGTAGTGCTTTACTATATTTATCTAATTCTTTCTCTCTCGCTCTCTCGCAACTGAGGGTATCTTGACACCTTGGGTATTCAGTATCTGGACTGGAGGAGCGGGGGATCAAACCGCCCACTGTTTTATTAGCGGACAAGCAGCTCGACCTCCTCCTATTGTTCCACCGCCGATCTATAACAGAGGATCCCTCCGCTGTAATAACATAAAAGCGTACAATTAATAATTTAAGTGGCGCTGTCTTGATGGAATATACAGTGCGGCTCTGAAAACCCGTATTAAAACATCTTAGCTTCCATCCGCATAAGCAATCATCTTGTCAGACGCTTTGACCGAAAGCTAATATCATTCATTACGTTACGTCTATGTGGACAAATAGAATGATATAGTTCTGTGAGAATACTTATGAAGTTCATAAGGCCTCGTTTAAATCACAGCCTCAGTGAGGGAACCAGTCGAAAACTGAATCAAAAGGCTCAGGAGAGACGCAGGCTTTCATCTCGCCCGTTAGATCTGGAGCTGGATGGGTTATCCGCCTGCGAATGTTTGACATTTTGTCAAACATAGTCTTGCCTGGCAGAGGCTCACTAAGAACCCCAGCGTGTAGCTGCGCTTTTTTTTTATTTTTTTCCTGCGCGTTACAGCGAATTGGGGAAAAAAAAACTCTTGGCTTCAGCATAATCTGAAAGATCTTATGAGCGTTTCTCCGTTTAAGGTTAGCCACAATGCGTAACTGTTAAAATTAAGATTAGTTTAGATAAGACAACCTTTAAGCTGGCACTGGACTAACTTATCAGATGGAAATATCTTGTTTTTGGTGTTCCAATATTGAGTACAATTATCTTATTCCATCTGCAGATAAATTACCTTGTTTCCATTTTTCCCCCTTAATTTGGTTCAATTTACTCTTGAGTAATAAAAGAAATAAAAGTAATTAACCCCTTGAACTCCAGCCCTTTTTTAGGTTTAGGACATACCCATAGTAAGCAGGGTATGTCTCTGGAAAAAAACTGGAGATGTTGGTCGACACAAAACGACCATTTATTGCTCTCAAATAAAAAATTTCATCCCAAAACAGCAACAAAAAACACATTTTTTGTTAGTCGCTTCAAACTAAGCGACTTTTTACTTTAGTGTTTTTTGGCTGCTAGTTTACTGAGTTTTTGTCATAGAGCTACACTGATGGTATCGTTGGACTCGTCACAGTCTCAGCTTTCATATGACATGTCATTTGTTTGTATAACATTAACCATCAGAGCGCTAGCCATCAGAATGTGGCGAGTGGGTTGGCTTTATGATCGTATACCGATTTTCATATTTGCCAATTAATTTGCTTGGTGTTGGGGTTGTGTTTGGTGTGTGTAAATATGACCTATACATGCTTGTAGTGGAGTTTCTCCTGTTTAATTTGATGTATAGTTTGACTATATTTGTACATGATTAGTGGAGCGATCTCCAAAATCCCCTGTGGGGGGACCCTGGAGTTTAACGGGTTAAGGAAATATTAGTCTTGATTTCTTGTTAACTTTACCAAATTGACCTAAATAACAAAAATAAGTTGAAATGAACAAAATTATCTGCCAATCACATTTTTTCTTGATTTTGTTCAGTTTTTCCATTGTTTTGTTTGTTCAATTTACTCATGTGGAAAAAAAAAATGTTAGTCTTGTTTTTTTAAAAAAACTTGACCGAATTGACCCAAATCAGGAAAGTAAATTGATATTTATGTTTACAGTTTTTTTTCTCTTTATTTTGTTTTCTTCAAAAAAAAATACTTGACCAGATTGACCAAAATCAGGAAAGTAACTTGAAATGAACAAAATGATCTTCCAGTGGGATACTGGGATAATCCTACTCAGTATTGGACTGAGACATTTTCACTTGTTAAAGACTTCACTTTTTGCAGTGTGCAAGGATGAAACAGGCACTTTTTTCACCGTTTTATCACTGCATCGGTATTAAGGAAAGTATTAAGCCGCCGTTTCTGCACCGGCGAATACAAATAGTTCTGAGGGGTAATTTGGGGTCTCATTTAGGGCCATGTGAAGAGGAAATGCTCCACAAAAACGGAGAATTGCTTCGCTAAAGTACAAAACTCGCGTTAACCCTCCGGACCTCAATTTTTTTTTTTTTCCCGAATGTCGCCGCGGTTCACCCGGAACCTCGACTTAAACGAGCGTGTTCCTACACAACCTAACAAACGGCTCCGTCTCACAAACGGAAAGAAATTGGAAATCGAATTGTTGTGTTTGACGTGCCGCTTTTTCAGAATCGACACCAGACGACATCCTTCGTATGTAATCATGCTGGCGAGAAAACACGCGGTTGACGGGATAAGGCTCAGTTGTCAAAGCAAAAGACAAAGGGGGAAGACCCAGGGAACAATGTCACGAGTACAAACCGTAGTAGAGGTAAATCGTTGAATTTCTATGCGGGGGAAAAAGTTGTCTCGGGCGGTCAGTCGTCCCCTCCAGAAAATAATGTCTTTCTCGATCGCTCCCAGGAGCTTCGCTGAGGAATGGAACAGGCGCTCCAGGGCACTGTGGGGTCTAGAGGGGTTAATTCTTTGGCTTTGTTCCTTCCCCAATTACCTTCTTTTTCTCATCCCCACCCTCCTTTTTTTTTTTTTTTTTTTTTACCCCTACTCCTGCTCTCCCTCAGCTACCCCTCCCACCACCACCCCCTTTTCTCTCTATACTGTATCATCTGCCTTTTCTATTTTTAGCGGAATTAATTGCCCTTGAATGATTTTATAATTGAGAGATTCTGATGTCCTGGGAGACTGTGAGGTGGATACAATAATGTTCTTTGGAAGTCTTGAGATGAAAATAAAGGGAGGTGGCAGCACCCCTGAAATCAGTGTTCATGTGTGCCCTTTGACTAATGCACTCTAATTGTAAATGAACTGATCAATGCAAACATTAATGCTTCATGAAATCTACAGTGTTTGACGTAAATCTATGTTGAGAATCTCTTCTCCTTATGCAAATGCACACAGAAAGTAATACACACACCATTTGCACACACATTTGGTATCTGCTACGAAGGCTGTGCACATAAACGGATGTTCACTTTATGGTGCGTGTTCTCATTACGAAAAAAAAAAGTTCTTGTGAATGCTCAGTGTCTGAATACAGAAGTTGTTGTATACATAATTGAAGAGACATTCAGGAATGTGCGGCTGGAGACGTTCCTGAGATCCATGCAGATGTTGGTTCGGTTGCATCAGATATTATTCATCTATTCAGGCCACGCCGACACATTTCAACCTTGATTTTTAACCTATATTGGAATCTCGGATCAGGGCTTCAAACTCGCGTGCTTTTCACCAGGTCCGGGCCAGATGTAGAAAAAAAATCAGAGCAGTAGAGACCTGTCAAAAGTGAAATATGGTGGGAAAAAAAAAACAAATGGGGATTACCCAAAAGGGACACTTTCTCAGCACTTGATGCATTGCTGTAGGCTATAATTAATTTGGGCGAAGAAGCAAAGGCAACGGGGCTTTGATCAGACAGTTATATAGTAAAGAAAGGGCATTTCATTAACTGCAATGAGCTCAGGTCGAATTTGTAATGGAAACATCTTGAGTGTTTGCCATGAAACAAGAAAAGAAGGATTAAGATTGCAAGTGTGTCTATAAAGATTAATTAAATACATTTTTTGGTGTTAATTTTATTACAAACTTTCTAACTTTGTATCTTTGGCGTTGAACGACGTCAACACCTTGCCGCTTGAGTAGAATAGAATGCCTTTATTGTCACTATTCACATGTACACATTCCACTATACACATTCACAATGACATTGAAAGCCTGAGTGTTTTAGCTAAAGTGTTAAAAGGAAAAAAACAATAGTTATTTTGATAGTAAACATCTATGATATCATTGCATTACTATCTCTTTAACCCTCTGAAACTCTCATCTTCGTCGACGATGAAATCTGCACAGTTCATTTAACTTTTAATAACTTTGGAGCGG